>JAYESA010000007.1:92240344-93440344 GCA_036927795.1 Iris macrosiphon | reverse complement strand
TGAGAGTTGGACCCACCAGGATCTCCGGGTGATCCAATACATAGCTAGGATCTATCACATACCGTCTCAGCTGTGACACATGAAACACGTTGTGCACTCTCTCTAGTGCAGGCGGCAAGTCTAGCTTGTAGGCCATTACATCGACCCTCTCAAGAATACCGAAGGTTCCGATGTACTGTCGACTAAGCTTTCCACCTCTACCAAAGCAAATTGTGCCCCATGTCAGAGAAATCCTCAAGAACACCAGAACGCCAATCTAACACAAAACACGGCCTTAGCACTCCAACCAAAACAATGCAATCACAAGCAATACAAGAAACCTATTCCTCAAACTTCAATAGTCACTGGTGGCTATCGGCTTAATGTCGGTGTCTGTCCTGCACCACCAGAAGTCTATCCCTAATAAGATTTACCTTCTCAGCTGCATCAACGACCATCTCTGGTACCACTAAGGCTCTCTCACCAACATCATCTCATGATAATGGAGTACAACATCTCCGTCCATGCAATGCCTCAAATGGTAACATCTCGATACTGGCCTGATAGCTATTGTTATAAGAAAACTCTACCAAGTAAAGGTGATCCTCCCAAGAGCCTCCAAAATCCAAAACAAAGGTGTGAAGTATATCCTCGAGAGTTTAAATAGTCCTCTCTGACTGCTCGTCTGTCTGAGGGTGATATGCGGTACTAAACATGAGCTGGGTGCCCAAACTAGCGTGCAAACTCCCCCAGAAGTGGAATGTGAAGCGACTATCCCTATTCGAGATGATGCTCATAGGAACTTCATGCAATATGACTATTTGCTGCACATATATCTCCGTGAGCTTCTCCATAGATGTACCCACTTTGAATGGCAAAATGTAGGATAATTTGATGAACCTGTCTACGATAACCCAAATCGTGTCTCTACCTCCTGGAGAATACGGAAGCCCTGATACAAAATCTATCGCCACCTGCTCCCACTTCCACTCTGGAAAGGGTAAAGGCTGAAACAAACCACCCGATCTCTGTCTCTTCGCCTTTACCTACTAGCATACCAAACATCTGGATACGAAGCTCGCCACCTTCCATTTTATACCATACCACAAAATATGCTCTCTCTTGTCTCTATATATCTTGTTGACACTTGGATATATAGAGTAATGAGATTGATGCACCTCCTGAAGAACCTCCTCGCATAACGCTCCACTTGGCACACACAATCTGGTACCGTGCCACAATGATCTATCCTCTGCAATAGTGAAGTCCTTTGCCAATCGTATCTGAACCTAATCTGTGATGCTCCTCAGAGAGTCATCCTCGTACTGTGCCACTTTAATCCGGTCCATCAACTCGGACTGTACTTGTAGTCTCCATATCTGTACCAATTCCAAGAACTAGCACCTCGATGTCCAAACTATCAAGATTGGCCAATAATTATCTGTCCCTTGTTAAATACATAGCCACTGGATACCTGTTTAAGGCATCAACGACTACGTTGGCCTTTCCTGGATGGTACTGCAAAGAAATATTGAAGTCCTTCATCAACTCAAACCATCGCCGCTGTCTCAGGTTGAGCTCCTTCTATGTAAACATATACTTCAAGCTCTTGTGGTCTGTTGATATCTCGACATGCTCTCTATATGAATAATATTTACATAGCTTTAGAGCAAAAATGACTACTGCCAACTCTAAATCATGGGTAGGGTAATTCTTCTCATGAGGGCATAATTGCCTAGAAGCATAGGCAATCACCTTTCCGTTCTGCTATAACACACATCCCAAACCTTTACCCGAAGCATCACTATATATGGAAAATCCTTCTGTCCCTAATGGCAACGTCAATATTGGAGCCGTACTCAACCTCTTCTTCAACTCCTCAAATGTGGCTTGACACTACTCTATCAGACGAACTCCATGTCCTTCCTAGTTAGCCAAGTCATCGGCTTTGTAATCCTGAATTTTTTTGAACAAACCTCCGATAATAGCCTACCAATCTAATAAAGCTCCTGATCTCTGACACTGAACTCGGGGTAGACCATAACTCAACTGCTGATATCTTCTTTAGGTCTACTGAGATTCTATATCCTGTAATCACATGCCCAAGGAATTTAACCTTATCATGGAAGAACTCACACTTCGACAACTTGCCATAATTCTTCTCCTTCCTGAGGGTCTCCAGAACTATCTTCAGGTGCTCCTCGTGCTCCTCCGGGGTCTTCGAAAAAATTAATATATCATCAATGAATACCACTACAAACTTATCAAGGTACTAGTGAAATACCTTATTCATCAGGTTCATGAATACCGCCGGGGCATTGGTTAACCCAAACGGCATCACTAAGAACTCAAACTGCCCAAACCGAGTCCTGAAAGTGTCTTTGGAATGTCCTTCTTCTTCACTTTCACCTGATGGTACCTCGACCTCAAGTCTATATTTGAGAATACCTTTGCTTCACTCAACTGATCAAACATATCATCAATTTGCAGTAACGGATATTTGTTCTTGATAGTGAGGTGTACCGACCCATTCTTCTTTGGTACAAATAATATCGGATCACCCCACGTGATGAAATGGACCTGATGAAGCCTTTGTCCTGTAACTCATCCACCTGCTTCTTCAATTTTGCCAGTTCGTTGTTGTTGATCCTATAGATGTGCTGTAATATCAGCTCTGCGTCTGGTACCAAATCTATAGAGAACTCAACATCTCAGTCTGGTGGCAATTTTGATAATTTCTCTGAAAAGACATCCATAAATTTTGTAATTAAAGGATGTGGTGGCCCTTGCTCTTCCACCGAAGCTCCACAGAAGACTCCCTCACTCTGCTCCATGGCGAACTCAAACTCTGGCTCTCCTGGCATCTGAAATAAAACTCTGTCTCTACGACAATCGATACTAGCATGGTGCCTAATCAACCAATCCATCCCGAGTACTAGTTGTGGCTCGGAAGTAGCATTTCGAGTAAACATGCGCCCAATTCTCAGCCTCCCAAAGAAACTCTCTAATTCTTGCAAAATCACTGACCAGGTTAATGCTATCCCCGGTCGTGATCTTGCAAGTCATCGCCAACAGTTCAGTCTCAAGATAATCCTTCAAAGCAAAATATACATATATGAAACTATGTGAAGCACTGGAATCAAATAAGGTATGAGCTGGAAAAGAATCAAGATAGACTGAACCTGATGACATCTCCGACTGGCTCCACCTCCTTAACCGTCATGAAAAAAGCTCGCCCTTAACGCTGAGCACCCCTTTGCTACTGCTGGTGCTGAGCGAACCATTCCTGCTGTGACGGTAACGGAGGTCCCCTCTGCTGTCCCGTATATGGTCTCGCAGGTGCTCTCTGTGCTTGGCCTCCGCCCTGACCTTCTAGAACGGGAGCTAGAACACAATCTCGCAACTGGTGGCCTGCCTCCCCACAATAGAGGCACACCCTAAGCCTCTTCCTGCAGACCTCCTGTATATGTCCCATCTTTCCACAGGGAGTGCACAGTGGGGCATGTTGTGCTGGTCTTGGGGCCTGATGTGCCTGCTGCACCGGTGCCCGGAATGGTGTCTGAAACTGCTATCTTGGTTGCTGTCACGCCCCAAATCTAGAATACTGTATAGCAGGAGAATGACTCAGCCAACCACACCTTGCAGAATACCGAAGCAACCTATAATGTGTTAAGGTTGTCTAGAGACAAGGGGTGCATAATACAATCAAGTCTTCTAGGGTAAAGAACTTATATATCTCAATCATTCAAACAAGTAGCAATAACATAGAATATTTTAGAATAGGTAGTATTGCGTCCCCAATGCCGTATCAGAATAATATAGAGATCTAGTAATACAAGTGATATGCCATATACACAATCAAAAGTATATATGATAGTAAGTCAGCTGCAGTTTGAATATATTACAATAATATAGGAAACTAGTGTTTAGATTATCTGGCTAACATGTGTCAGTTGGCTAAATGCCCAAAAGATTATAGTTTGCAAAAGACGAGCAGTGAATGAAGGAACCCACTCGTGACCCTCAGTAGCTATACTTCTGGTGCGTGCTACTAAAGAGGGTGAGCTATGCTTGATCCTCAGGTGCTGGCTCTAAACCTGGCCATGCAAAACCAGTAGAGTTTGACCCCAAATAGCAAGTACCTCAAGGAAGTACGAAATAAAGAAACAAAACCAGTTCTATAGCATGAGATGCTTAAACCAACAATTAATGGCATATGTCCTATTCATGACATGATATGACACGAAACCCCTTCACCAAACAAGGACAGGAAGTGCCACATCACATCAAGATAGAATATGTACCTTGATTATGGTCAAGCTAGAATAAATCAGTATCATAGTTTCAATCCATAGGCTATCGTAATACAATAGCGCAATCCAACAACCAAACAAGAACATGAGTTGAACTATCATGCCACGACAGTCTATGTCCCTAATTTCACTCAACAGAAGGCACAATACACAAGAAGGGATACACTATTAAGTAAAATAACATAGTGATAACAAGTTGCTTTAATTTGTATCCCGTTGTAACACAATAGCGTAACTCAACAACCAAACAAGGACATTAGTTAAACTTTCATACTACAACATTCCACTTCTCCAACTAAAATAGATTTAACAGCCAAATATGTATTACGACTTGATATGTGATATCTGGGTTATCCCAGTAATACAATATATAAGTGTCCTCAGATCGTGCCATAATCGAGCAGGGCTGGCTGAACCAATGATATACAAGCAAGAATATATGATGCACCAGTCCCCTGCAAGGGCCCTGAGCTAATTAATGATCAGTAGCAGTTCCAGGCTTTCTATAGGAAAGACACTGGCTCGACTTATAATTAAGGCAGATACTGCACTTCACTAATATGGATGATATATAGTATCCGTGGTCCCCAGCCTTTACTCCCAACTAACTTAGGGTGGTTCGACATACACGATCTCGAGATACCGTTCCCTCCCAATGCTCTACAAATTAAGTTGCCTAATAAACACTAAGTGATTTAGATTCTCATGCCGTGGTCACATGAATATTCTTTTCTAAATGTTGTACTGTAAGTACGGGCACTCTTGATGTGAATCCACATTGTCACTTAAAAGTTAAATTTTGATCCACCCAAGTGTGATGCAATAATCAATACTATCTAGCCACGGCTAAAGTCACTGTCCAACTACCAGATACGTGCAAGAAAATAATTATATATATCACGTAGCAAGTGTATGTGGCACAATGGCTCACTATATATCAAGTAGCACTCTTGGTGCGATCAAGTGTATCAACACCGATACAATATCCAGGGAAGGAACGAGTTCTTATATCAAGGTTGTGGTCAAGTTATCAAGTAGCAATGTATTCAGGATATGACAGTCAAATAATGGTCAAATTAATTTGTCACTTTATTATATCGATAGATAAAATAAGATTAATGCAAGGATCCCCCTCGATATCAGATCCACAGTCCTTAACCCAAACAAGGACCAGGATTGCAGACCCTCCCTCGAGTTGAACTATGCCCCTTATTCTGTCCAACGTATAATAAGGTAATCCAGAAAAAGTAGCCTAATCAACAAGTAAGTACATATGGGTCCATATCTACAGGGCTCATGCCAAGTGCTTAGTCATTTAACATATGGTCACATCTGGGTAATACAAGTTAACACATAGCATCACAATCGTTCAATCAATATCAACATTAAACCAAGCAAGTGTCCAAAGTGTGCAAAAAACAAAAGGCGCATAGGAACTAAAGCGCATAGCAAGATGCCACATAACGTTGAGTCCGCATAAGGTCAAGGCCGCATAAAAAGAGCAAAGTCCACTCTTCGAGAAATGTGTGATGTAACAAACAATAAATGCAAGTCAAGTCAGAAAAGTGACTGATGTGACACGTGATAAAAGTTTGTCAGAAGAAAAGATAAATTATGAAAAATTGTACCGAGTCAGTGAGAAGTTATGCATCCAGAAGGAGAGGGACGCATAGCTCCTGGCTGCATAGGCAACGAGGTCGCATGCTCCTCTGGGCCGCATATACACTTGGCCGCATAAAATCTTTATGGATTTAGTAAAATTTTATTAGTTCAAGTTCATGCATTTGGCCAAGGGCGCATGTGCAAATTCAGTTATGCATCCAACAGGGTTGGCCACATGCTGAATCGAGACAAGAAGTCCAAGCTGCATAGCACTTCGTGTCGCATAGCACTTCATCGTCTCCACCAAACAACAACTTTTTAGCCATGGCCAAAAGCTCAAAAAATAAGATTTTATTTCTTCCATAGAAACTTCAAATGATGTCCAAATCTAACAAAGTATAGTTTTAAACTACTCAAAATCAAGTTCTCATCAACATAGAGTAACAAGTTTTCGAAAATTTTTAGTTTTAAGAGATGAAAACTCAAGAACACTCAAGAACACAAAATAAAAACCTAAAACTTAACTTAGATCTATACTAATAAATCCACCAAATTCAAAAATACCAAGTTCTAAATGCATGGAAAATCATATAAGGAACAAAATGGAATAAAAATATAAAGGGTTTCTCTATTTCTTGCAAGATGTACTTGCCTATGGAGGGGGGAGAGGAAAACCTAAGACAGAGAATAGAAGAGAAAAAATAAAAGGAGAGAGAGGAAAGTTGGGTATAAATGGAGGGTTTGAGGTTTGAACAAAGGGTTCAACTCATGATAAAACCAAACTAAACAAATAAACTAAGAGCCAAGTGAACCAAAGAATGGATCTAGTCTATTTACAACATACAACTACGCTAGCAAGAAAATAATTATGCTCCAAATACGTATATTGGGAATGGGGAGTGACATCTTTACCCATCTTAGAAAATTTTTATCATCAAAATTCAAACTCAAGGCTAGCTAGAAATGTTAAAGCAAGCATTAACTATCTACAAGAAATCTACACATACAAACAAGCAAGTATAACAATAAAACCTATAATAAAGCGAAGCAACATCATCCCTTATAAGTGCTTGCCTTTCACTGAATGAAAGATGCAAAGGCATACAAAAATAATATACTTTATGAGTCGAATATGTGAGGGTACCAAGATCGAATATCATTTTCGTGCTCCCACGTCGACTCTCTGTTACGGCCCAGTCCCAAAATACGTAGGACTAGTAATACGTAACCATACCAGCTATAAGTATATGGAAACTCCAATATATGGAAGCCATAACACAAACATACACTGTATATGAACGATAATTCAAAAGTGGTACATATATAAGTCACAGGCATACTAAATCTCATCCACAGTCACAAATAAAGAATATCAAAATAAATAACTAAAGAAGTGTCAAGTACAAAGTATCAAAAGAATAATAGGCGGGTGGAGACAAATCCACTACCAATCGCCTAAATCAACTAAATGATAGAGGAGGTCAGAACTCCAATATAAATAAAACGCTAAATAAAGATAGTAGCAACTAGTAAGTGCATCATCTAAGAGATGATCATGGATTCTCGGAAGGTAAGACCTCTTTGACATAAGATGAAGAATCAGGCCCTGTTATGTACTCCTACGGATAGTCCTGATCGTCTAAACCTAGCAAGGGACCAGGTTCTCAGAGGGACATAACAAGTATACAAGAAATCAACATGCCACTATCTAAAATATCTCATAAAGGAATACAGACAGAGAAATATAAAAGGTGTGCTATTACTAACCATTCTATGGGCTCATGCAATCGAGGACAACATTCAATGCTAGGGGCAGACTGACCACGAGTACACGAGTAGCGCTCAAGTGAGTCACTACAAAAATCGAGTAGTCTAAAACGAGGCACTAGCAAAAACTGACTCAGACACGACACAACATTGTCCAAGCATCTAGCGTATGTCCTCCCGACCCATTGTATCTTTAAGTCGAGTCTAAATCAACTAGAAATCTATTATAAACCATGTACTCCTGTTAAACCAAGGGAGGAATGAATCTAAAATCCAATCAAAACTAATCAGGTAATAATACACAGACTCTAATTTTATGCATGCAACTTTTTGTGTCCAAATATGTGTCAACATGATAGATGGCTCTACTACTGACAACAATACAAAATTTAAAATAAACAAGACTAAGTAAATAATCAAAGAAGTATATCCAATCTAAGAAAATTGCACAATCAAGAAAATACTGTACTAGGGCAAGGTATACTTGCCTTCTCCGAAAAAGGATGGTCGTAACTCAAGACGTCGTCCAATCAACCCTATTACATAAATAAAACAAGTTAGATTCTACAAGAGTGGTTAAATCGGTTTTTATTCTAATATATTTAATTCTGAATAAATTATCCTAAAATACTATTTTAATCATTAATACTATAATTTTAGTAATTTCTGGAATTTATAACTAATATATTTATTTTTACGAATTTTGGGACCCGTGGCACACAAATCGAGGCGATCCGTTGACTGAAAAGTCAACCAACAGAAACTCAAATTTTGTGCATAAATTCCTGTAGATTTCAACATCAAAAGTACACTAGAATTTATGTCTCGTCCGGATTCAAAATCTTTTGAAAATTATTGCAAATACAAAATTGTATTGCGCAACGATGGTTGATTGCTAACCTAGAAGTTCTATGAAATTAATAATATAGTAATAATTTGTATTAAATTCTGACAAAAACATATGTCAATGGACGTTAGCTTTCTGAAACTTCAAACGGTTCATGATTAGGTTTCCTGGTTCTCCCAAAATTGTGAAAACACCGAGACGTGTCTATTTTCGGACATGCTGGGCTCTACGAATTTTCTAAAATTTAATATTCAGAATTTTGTGAAACAAATTACATATTCTGAAAACTAACCTCAACATAGTTCTAACTCAAGAAATTGGGATACGTTTGGATTCCGAAGCTATTCGGAATGGCTTTTGGAAGATCGAAGAACCCTATATGACAATCCTCCTTAATCTCTCTCTCTCTCTCTCTCTCTCTCTCTCTCCCCCTCGTTAAATAGTTAGATGATTAGGGTTATAATAATAATAATAATAATAATAATAATATATATATATATATATATATATATATATATATATATAGAGAGAGAGAGAGAGAGAGAGAGAGAGAGAGAGATGTGGTCAACGGCTGAAAAAGGTAATAGACTGGACACGTGTCAGAATCTGGTTGGGTGGTTTATTTATATTATTTGTTTTTGATTTGCCTTTATCCAAACATTATTTAAGTTATTTTAAATCTAAATAATTTAAAATAAATATTAAAATAATCATAAAAATTTTAAAAAATTAAAAAAAAATATTATGAACCCACAAACGCTAGAAAAATACTTGGGACAATTTTATGTTCATAGGTTTCCTATTATAATTACTAAAATCTCTAAAGATTAGTTTTACCTATTTAACTCAAAATAAATATTAAACATATTCTGAAAATTCTGAAAAAATTTCCAAAAAATATATAATACTATTATAAACCCTAGAAAATTACTTGGGTATATTCTATGTTCATTGGCTTGCACAATAAATTCTACAGGTCCTAGAAATTCCAAAATAGCCTAAAAATAATTGTAAGTCATAGTATGAGTATCCATGAGCTATATGAACCTTAAAGTTACATTATTATTCTTACAAAACTATACGTAATATTTAAAAAAAAAATCACAAGATTACAAGTGTATTCAAATTATTATTGTTATTATTAGCATATGATACTATTATTTCTTCTCATTATGACAAGTTCCTATTTATTATTATAAAAAATAATTCTAAAAAAATAGGGGAGGTTACACTCTTCCAAAGAGTGATGCCTCCAAGAAATACGAACAAGGCAGATAGTCTGGTTCTTGAGTACCTTCTTTATCTGATCCAAAGTGGACATGGGCCATTCCTCGTAAGTTAAGTCGGTATCAATGACTAACTCAGTGTGATTGAGGACATAACTCAGATCCGAGACATACCTATGCAACTGAGACATATGATAGACATCGTGCACCTCACGTAGCGAAGGCAGAATGGTAAGACGATAAGCAACATCCACTACCCTCTCGAGAATATCAAACGGTCCAACGTACCGCAGACTAGGCCCCCGTGAACCCCGAACCTATTGATTCCAAGGGTAGTAAAAATCAGCAAAAATACATGGTCGTCGACAGAAAACTCTAATGGCCTACGATGCTGATATGCCCAACGACGATGATGATCTTGTGCAACTCGAAGCCGCTCTCTAATCTGCTTAACCACTTCAAGGTTCTGTGTGATCATCTTAGGCCCCTACATCTTTCGTTCACCAATTTCATCCCATGCTAAAGGTGACCTGTACTTCCTTCCGTATAATGCCTCTAATAGAGCCATTTGTATGCTGGCCTGGTAACTGTTGTTGTACGAGAATTCTACTAAGTGAAGGTGATTTTCCCAAGACCCACCAAGGTCTAAAGTACAAGCCCGTAACATATCTTCCAATGTTTGTATTATCCTCTCTGACAGGCCATCTGTCTAAGGATGGTATGCGGTACTGAATCTCAACTTAGTACCCAATGTAGAAGCATGAAACATGCTGGGGAATTGTTCACATATTTTTACAGTCAAAACCACCAACATATATGAAGTCACTTTCTGCGTAAAACATGGCTTCAGAGCTTCCCGCGTAAAGTTCAGAGCTGTCCGCGTAAAGCAGAGCTTCAGGGCTGTTTGACGTAAAACATGGCTTCAGAGTTGCCCGCGTAAAGTTCAGAGCTGTCCGCGTAAAGCTGAGCTTCAGAGCTGTCTGCGTAAAGCAGAAACTTCAAGGCTGTTTGGCGTAAAAGGTTGCTATACCTTCCTGCGAAAAGAACGGCTGTGATGATGATTTTGCACAGAGACCCAGAAATGGGTTTTTACGCTCAAGATAAGACAAAATCAGACGCCACGTCAAAAGCTATTTTTCGTACAGAACTCGAGGCATATCTCTGCAGTTAATGCGCGAGATGGGGGCAGATCTCTGCATTTAATGCATGAGATTTTGTTCTATTTTTTAATGACTGGGAGAGCTAAAACTAGGGTTAATACGCTCACATCATGATCCCTGCATGTTACGCCCACCAGGCTATTTTCAACTATAGGAGTACGCCGTATGCTATCTCCTCGAAATACGCCAACTCAGGCTATATTTGCAAAGGTACGTGATATGGCTTTTTGGCCCAGAATACGCTCAAGACCTCAGTCAAGAAGGATAATTGGCTAGTTTACGCTGGTTACCTATTATTTATGCTGCATCAAGCTTTACGCAGAATTTGGCTTTTACGTCAACACGACAGCTATTTGGCTTTTATGCCAACACGACAACTACTTGGCTTTTACGCCAACAAGATATCTACTTGGCTTTTACGCCAACAAGGCAGTTATTTGGCTTTTATGCTAACCATCTTTACGCGAGGGGCAGTTACCTACGTGGCTTGCATGCCGTGATCTTTGATGAGCAATTATACACGTTACCTCATAATGGGACACGTGTCACATGCGGATTCAAGAGATTATTTAGATGTGGGTAACAGTTATTGTCACGCCCCAGTCCCAAAATACGTAGGACTAGAACATGTAAGCATGCCAGCCGTATGAATATGACACTCCAATATATGGAAATCATAACACACGTACGCTGTAATATAAATAACTATTCATAAGTGGTAAACATATATACCTCGGAGCATAACTAAATCTCATCCACAGGAATCATATAATCATAAATGACTAGTATCTATGAACTAGATATCAATATGAAGTATCTAAAGATGGTAGTTGGATGGAAACAAATCCACTACCGGACTAAAATATAGAATAGTCAAGATACATACACATAAGAATATCAACTACCAATCATGGGCTCGACGAGAAGACATCATCGCAAATGCATAGCAAGTCCGGATCTGCGCTCCTGCAAATACTCATGAATAATACACCTGGAAAGGGTCCAGGTCCTCAGAGGGACATAACAAGATACAAAAATACATGCCATAAAGTAAATACTGAATAAATAACTCCGGGGTGACCAAACCGTCTAAGTAAAATGCAACTTGAGGACAACTTAGAGAGTATGGGAAAGTGTAGGCTAGACATATGCTGACGTAATTCACCAATCGTGACAACTGGCTAGTATATGCCATATATGCCCCCAATACAAGGGCGCACTATAATATAATAACATCCTACCGCTCCGAAGAACGGAGAATCTTCATAGTATAACGTCCATACCGCTCCGAAGAACGGGAAATTTGAATAATATAATGTCCATACTGCTCCGAAGAATGGGGAATCTGCAAGTATATAACATCCATACCGTTCCGTCGAACGGGGAATCTGAATAAAGGAAGTGGGTGTCCCATACGCCTACTAGTAGTCCTCCCCGCCCAATGACCTAAGCATGTTGTATCCACAACACGCGTCAGCTACTATGCCTCGGCGTCGTAACTCTGGCTCTTAGTCTATCGTTAGAACAGTAGTCCAACCTTCAACCAAACAAGGACAAGGATTGGACCATCGTACCATGCTAGTCTATGCTCCACCTACTAATAACTCCTAAGTCTTCTAACATGCATCACTATTAGCAGTTATACCCTATCCGTCGTACGCCTACATGTACAAGTGGCCAACCACATACGCAGGACCATGCCTTACATGCGACTCACAACACGTGTACGAAATGTGTCAAGGCCTGGGAGTCATACCAATAACTCCACAACTTTAGGTGGGTCTACTAGACACTAGGTCAGACACAAGTCCTAACATAAACGCATTCGTTGACTGCACCCAAGTATCTCTCGGACGCGCACAATTAAATAATAAATATGCGACTAATAATACATAATTTAAACAGTACAACAAGGCAAGGCATACTTGCCTGGCAAGAAGACTGCGTAGCACCAATAACCAGCTCCGGAAGTCGTACAGGTAAATCCAACAGATCTTCGGGGTCAGCGTGCACAGGTACGGGACACGGGATGACTGCTGCGTGTTGTCTGGCAAGGGTGACGGGTTTATGATGTCGATGAGGACGAGGGTGATGATGTTTGAGGTTGCTAAGGGTGATGGTTAAGGGTGATACCGATTATGGTGATTAGGTGATGAGGTGACTGGGATGATATTGATGATGGTGGTGAAGGTGATGACTATGACGACGATGATGATAATAATATGGATGACGATGACGATGGATGACGACGTGTTATTGGCGACGATAATGATGATGATGAACAAGTGATTAGGGTTAGGGTTGGTAATGATTTTGATATACCCATGGTGAAGATGATGATGAGTATGATGATGTTGATGCTGGTGGTGGCTGCTGATATTCCAACCAGTGGAGGGGGAGTTCGGCCAACAGTAGGAGGAGAAGGTCAGGGAGCAGGGCCTGAGGTCGATGAGAGGTGGTGATTGGTGGCGGACAGGGTGGTCCGAGGTGTTGCTCGAGGAGCATCGAGGGGGATGACAGGGAGTATATTGGGAAGATGGCAAGGGTGGTGGTGGTGTACTCCGGTGGTGGAAGAAGTCAGAGAGGTGGTGGATGCTGGCGATGTGGTGGTGTTCAATGGTGATGGGGAGGAGGAGGAGCTCCATGTCGTCCAGACGGAGGAGGGAAGAAGTGGAGGCTGTGGTGATGGTAGTTCAGTAGGGAGGAGCTCAGGCGATGGAGCGTCGTAGAAATCCGGCGAGTTCGTGTCGAGGGAGGAAGCCAGGGTCGGGTGGGCCGGAGATGAGATCCGTCGTGGTGGTGGGGATCTGCTATCCGGGAGAAGGAGTAGGGTGGTCAGGGAAGCTGGCGGGGGAGTCCGGCGAGGTTCAGCGGGGTATAGTGGGACCGGGGTCATGGCGGCTGGTAGTGTGTGCAGCCATGGCGGATGCGTTTGGCCGGAGGCGGTGGGAGGATCCGGTCGAAGGGTTCGCCAGGGATGGGAAAGGAAAGAGGAGGTGAACTCGGGGAGGGGCCGACAGAGCTCCGGCGAATTGGGATGTCCGGGGTCGGTGTTGAATCGGGTTGGGGGGGGGGATGAACAGTGTCGGCTGAGAGTTTATATTTGTTTTGGATTTTGATGTAATTTAGAAAAAGGATTAATGATGTATATTTATACATGTGAGCTAGGGTTTTGTTGACCTAGGAGTGGGCTTGGTCAACACCTCCTTGGGGTTGGCCCTTGGGCTCTCTTGGGGATGTTGGGGAGGGCTATAAATTGCATTTGTTTAAATGGAAAGTCTAGGATTGGATGAGGGCCGAGGTTGCGCGTTGTACATCCCAAAAATTATAAGAAAATTCATGTGAAGGGAAAATTAGGTTTCTTCACGCATTGTCCAATGGTGGGGATATCTCAACACATTTTTGTATAAAAGCCCCCAACAATTAGAAAATTGCACAAAGACGGAAATTGGATTTAATTAAATTAAAATTACCGCACACAGTGTTCTGGATTTAATTAGGAGTACATAGAGATAAAATTTGGTCGGATACAAGTGTTAAGGACGTAGAGGGTACAGTGTAGAATATTAATAAAATTTGGGTGGTACAAAATGGTCAAGATTATGTCTCCAATTTCGATTGGAACGCACAAGGGTACAGAGTTGGAATTTATTTAGAATTAATAAATAACGTCCGTGACGTTTATTGTGCGACTAAAATGTAGCACCAGAGAGCATGATTATAAGTTACGCAAAGGTCAGAAAGGTAGACGAGCACGTCTAGGACAATATTGTGAAATTTGCAGATAGGCAATGGCTAGCGTAGTGCTCCCATTAACGAAGCAACGGGAAGGTGCGCTACACGATAAAATAATATACAGTTAAATCAAATGTCGTGTTCTAAAATTCTAATTGGGTTCAAACTAGCCCTAATTCCACTATATAAGCCAAGTAACCATAATTTTGGGTGAGGGGGTTTACAATCTACCCAACTTAAAAATAATTTCGTCCTCGAAATTTAAAATAAGGCATAATTGATTTAACTCCTTCACTTGCGTACGTAAGGCAAGTTAATATCACAATCTCTCCCAAAATTTATTCAAATCCATCGAAATCCCTTTCAAATTGGACCATTGTTTAAATCGAACGTCAACACATCGCGTTGTCTTCTCCATTCTCAATTTAATAATCCACATTCAATCTAATTTAAATCTCTATGACATCCCCCATCAGAATTTGCATCGCAATCTTCAACTATTAAAATTTCTTCGAGAAAACAATTATAATAATTTATTATTTCTATCCTCAACTTACGACTTCCGTACTCTTCAATTATTTTTCAAATTATATCCTCAATATTTTCAAATAGGTAATCCCACAATCAGAATTTCTTTAAATTCAATCTTCAAATTTGAAATTTAATCCGTCCATGTCCAGGTTTAGAGTTCTATTTATTTCCTCGAGGTTTTAAATCGTTGATTCAACCTTCAATATTAAAATTTTAAATCATATGCTCACGTATCGGTATTTGGTTTGCCATATCCCGATTTTTAAAATTCATCAATCCTTTATCATATTAATCATTCTTCTAGAATTCTAAATTTTAAAATGACTTGAACCTCTACATCCAATTTCTCTCGATCATAAACTAAGAGAAGTTTCTCTTGAGTTGACAATGCACCTGCTACCCAACTTAGGATCTACCCCTCCATCACATAAGGCTCTTATATTTCAGAAATCTTATTTCTTAATTTTACTTAATCTTGTCACTCAATCGTCAAAATTTTTTAACCCCAAATATATTACATGTGATATGCCCTTGGTTACAAAATAATCATCAAATAATGTAATTGGCCTATAGGGTATATCTAATACTATCTGTGTATCAACTTATGCTAGGCACGAGGTTTCGTATTTCGAAATAAGGGAAGACAGAAAATAATAATGAGGAGTTCAAGGGGAGGTAATAGATTAAAAGTATAGGGATCAAGGCGTCTAAAGAATTTAATGGGAATTTTCAAGGCAGTTGTGGATTGAAATCCTATTTTGGTAATTCCTATTCACATGCTCGTATCAGTACAGTTATGTAACGGATACGATGTGCTCAGACATATCTAGAGGGCAAGTACATTCGTCTACTAATTACTATATATCTCAATCCACGTAAAATAGTTATGCGAAGGGCGAACCAAGTGCACTATGGTTGATCAGACCGTAGTACACTGATTCTAAAATGTATTAGTGTACGCGTCCAATAATACATATGTCGTGAACAAGCTTGATAAAAGAATAAGCTTGCAAAACTAGGCTGTAACAGCAGCATAAGTCGAGGTAGTACAAAAATATAAGTACGCTAGATTATGATGAAAGGAGGTACAAAAATAATTTATGTTCACAAAACCAAACAAGATACAAAATTAAGACTCTACAATCTCTACAGTTGTCATACTAACTCCTTGTCTAAGTTGCTAGTCGACCAAATATGGGTATGGGCCTTTAATTTCTACAGTCTGAATAAACACTATCTTCTTATGCAATTCTAATATTGTGTCATCCTATTATACTTCATCAATGGGTCAATAAGGCTATGTGATACTATATTGTGAGGTATACTACCCATCTTAAAGATATTAACTAATGTTGTGATAGTCTTAAGGGGATCCTGCAAAATAACAAAGTTCTTGTAAATAAAGTACAAATTCTTATCGGGCTATACGAGGAACGGATCTTAGTACTCAATTGGGTCTCCTATTATATCATGTAGGTCACGGTCATTTTAAATCTTAATCATATAGCTCGTAGAGTACAGGTGTCAATAGTAAGAATGGAAGCGTTAATGACCTTTAAGAGTAAAAGGGAAGGATAACCCGTGTCGAGTTACGGATACAAATTATGCGATTTAAAGCTAAGAATAATCAGATCACAATATAAAGGAATAACTTGAACTATCAAGCTCTAACTACCAAGGACATAATTCAAGTTCAAATTACCAAACTATAACCCTAGCGAACTATATATCCTAACACAAAATAAAATTACTTGTCCTACAGTCATAAGAGTTCATGTGGCACAATTTAAAAGATGATGAAAGAAGAACAAAATTTAGTCGTCGCACAATAATGAGTGCTAAGGTTACAAAGAACAAGATATAAAATAAAAAATAGAAAGACTATAGATAAGATCATGGTTTCCTATGGGGAAGGTGGTATGCTAAACTCTGTGTTTGAGGAATGATCGAGGAAATATTATACTCGTTGCTCTGGGCTTCCTGAGGTACTGTCTGCTAATATCGAGACAAGGATCTATATCCTAACACTATCTCGCTATGCAAATTAGGTTCAGTCCTAACATTCGATCTTGGATTTCTATTGGTTCCTCAATACTAGGGTCAAACATTAGGGTCAAATCTCTAACTAGCTCTAGTAGTGCCTATACTACTCTTAAGTCATTCATAATTATGTCAAGGAATAATGGTAAGCCATTCTTTAGATAAGGATGCTAGGGTTTACTTAAATATTCTAAACTTGGTGATATGTCAGGGTTCTAGTTACTCTTAATAGGAAGGTTACCCTACTTATTATCTAACAACAGGGACTTCTATATTCTAGGAGAAGGCTACACTCAAGGAACTAATAGGGAAGCACATGAATCAAGCAGGATGCAATTATTCAAATAGAATGGATTGGAAGGAGGATGAGTCATAATCAGTTGTGGATGAGATCCTATACTCTAATCCTAGGTGCAGGCTTGCTCGGTACAGTAACGTAACCGAGACAATATGCTCTCGACCTGCATGGGCCACCACTATAAACATGTCACGCCCCAGTCCCAAAATACGTAGGACTAGGACACGTAAGCATGCCAGCCGTATGAATATAGCACTCCAATAAATGGAAACCATAACACACGTACGCTGTAATATGAATAACAATTCACAAGTGGTAAACATATATAACTCGGAGCATAACTAAATCTCATCCATAGAAATCATATAATAATAAATGACTAGTATCTATGAACTAGATATCAATATAAAGTGTCTAAAGATGGTAGTCGGATGGAAACAAATCCACTACCAGACTAAAATATAGAATAGTCAAGATACATACACATAAGAATATCAACTACCAATCATGGGCTCGACGAGAAGACATCATCGCAAATGCATAGCAAGTTCGGATCTGCGCTCCTGTAAATACTCATGAATAATACACCTGGAAAGGGTCCAGGTCCTCAGAGGGACATAACAAGATACAAAAATGCATGCCATAAAGTAAATACTGAATAAATAACTCCGGGGTGACCTAACCGTCTAAGTGAAATGCAACTTGAGGACAACTTAGAGAGTATGGGAAAGTGTAGGCTAGACATATGCTGACATAATTCACCAATCGTGACAACTGGTTAGTATATTCCACATATTCCCCCAATACAAGGGCGCACTGCAATATAATAACGTCCTACCGCTCCGAAGAACGAGGAATCTGCATAGTATAACATCCATACGGCTCCGAAGAACAGGAAATCTGAATAATATAATGTCCATACCGCTCCAAAGAACGGGAAATCTGCAAGTATATAACGTCCATACCGTTCCGTCGAACGGGGAATCTGAATAAAGGAAGTGGGTGTCCCATACGCCTACTAGTAGTCCTCCCCGTCCAATGACCTAAGCATGTTGTATCCACAACACGCGTCAGCTACTATGCCTCGGCATCGTAACTCTGGCTCATAGTCTATCGTTAGAACAGTAGTCCAACCTTCAACCAAACAAGGACAAGGATTGGACCATCGTACCATGCTAGTCTATGCTCCACCTACTAATAACTGCTAAGTCTTCTAACATGCATCACTATTAGCAGTTATACCCTATCTGTCGCACGCCGACACGTACAGGTGTCCATCCACATACGCAGTACCATGCCCTACATGAGACTCACAATACGTGTACGAAATGTGTCAAGGCCTGGGAGTCATACCAATAACTCCACAACTTTAGGTAGGTCTACTAGACACTAGGTCAGACACAAGTCCTAACGTCAACGCATTCGTTGACTGCACCCGAGTCTCTCTCAGACGCGCACAATTAAATAATAAATATGTGGATAATAATACAGAATTTAAATAGTACAACAAGGCAAGGTATACTTGCTTGGCAAGAAGAATGCGTAGCACCAATAACCAGCTCCGGAAGTCGTGCAGGTAAATCCAACAGATCTTCGAGGTCAGCGTGTACAGGTACGGGACACGGGGTGACTGATGCGTGTTGTCTGGCAAGGGTGACAGGTTTATGATGTCGATGAGGATGAGGGTGACGATGTTTGAGGTTGCTAAGGGTGATGGTTAAGGGTGATACAGATTATGGTGATTAGGTAATGAGGTGACTGGGATGATATTGATGATGGTGGTTAAGGTGATGACTATGACGATGATGATTATAACGATATGGATGACGATGACGATGGATGACGACGTGTTATTAGCGACGATAATGACGATGATGAACAAGTGATTAGGGTTAGGGTTGGTAAGGATTTTGATATACCCATGGTGAAGATGATGATGAGTATGATGATGTTGATGCTGGTGGTGGCTGCTGATATTCCGGCCACTGGAGGGGGAGTCCGGCCAGCAAGAGGAGGAGAAGGTCAGGGAGCAGGGGTTGAGGTCGAGGAGAGGTGGTGATGGGTGGTGGATAGGGTGGTCCGAGGTGTTGCTCAAGGAGCATCGAGGGGGATGATAAGGAGTATATTGGGAAGATGGCAAGGGTGGTGGTGGTGTACTCCGGTGGTGGGAGAAGTCGAAGAGGTGGTGGATGCTGTCAGTGTGGTAGTGTTCAATTGTAATAGGGAGGAGGAGGAGCTCCATGTCGTCCAGACGGAGGAGGAAAGTAGCGGAGGCTGTGGTGATGGTGGTTCAGCAGGGAGGAGCTCAGGCGACGGAGCGTCGTGGAGATCCGGCGAGTTTCCGTCGAGGGAGAAAGACGGGGTCGGGTGGGCCGGAGATGAGATCCGTCATGGTGGTGGGGATCTGCTGTCTGGGAGAAGGAGTAGGGTAGTCAGGGAAGCTGGCGGGGGAGTCCGACGAGGTTCAGCGGGGTGCAGTGGGACCGGGGTTATGGCGGCTGGTGGTGTGTGCAGCCATGGCGGATGCGTTTGGCCGGAGGCGGTGGGAGGATCCGGTCGAAGGGTTCGCCAGGGATGGGGAAGGAGAGAGGAGGTGAACTCAGGGAGGGGCCGACGGAGCTCCGTCGAATCGGGATGGCCGGGGTTGGTGCTAAACAGGGTTGGGTGGAATGAACAGTGTCGGCTGAGAGTTTATATGTGTTTTGGGTTTTGATGTAATTTAAAAAAAGGATTAATGATGTATATTTATATATGTGAGCTAGGGTTTTGTTGACCTAGGAGTGGGCTTGGTCAATACCTCCTTGGGGTTGGGCCTTGGGCTCTCATGGGGATGTTGGGGAGGGCTATAAATTGCATTTGTTTAAATGAAAAGTCTAGGATTTGATGAGGGCCGAGGTTGCTTGTTGTACATCCCAAAAATTATAGGAAGATTCATGTGAAGGGAAAATTGGGTTTCTTCACGCATTGTCCAATGGTGGGGATATCTCAACGCATTTTTGCATAAAAGCTCCCAACAATTGGAAAAATTACACAAAGACAGAAATTGGATTTAATTAAATTCAAATTACCATGCACGGTGTTCTGGATTTAATTAGGAGTACATGGAGATAAAATTTGGTCGGATACAAGTGGTTGTCTTGTTGGCGTAAAAGACAAATAGCTGTCGTGTTGGCATAAAAGCCAAATTCTGCGTAAAGCTTGATGCTGCATAAGTAATAGGTAACCAGCATAAACTAGCCAATTATCCTTCTTGACTGAGGTCTTGAGCGTATTCTGGGCTAAATAGTCTTATCACGTACCTTTGCAAATATAGCCTGAGTTGGCGTATTTCGAGGAGATAGCATACGTCGTACTCCTATAGTTGAAAATAGCCTGGTTGGCATAACATACAGGGATCGTGATGTGAGCGTATTAACCCTAGTTTTAGCTCTCTCAGTCATTAACAAATAGAACAAAATCTTATACATTAAATGCAGAGATCTGCCCCCATCTCGCACATTAACTGCAGAGATATGCCTCGAGTTCTGTACGAAAAATAGCTTTTGACGTGGCGTCTGATTTTGTCTCATCTTCGAGCGTAAAAACTCATCTCTGCCTGTGTAGAATAGGTAGCGTATTCCTTGAACACATAAAAATGACTTGTATCAAGGATATGCCACTAAACGACAGTTTGGGCCTCTGTGCAGAATCATCATTACGGTCGTCCTCTCGATCGTCATGTAGTACTTTTTGTCAGGAGTCAGGTTCAATATTTTGTCTGACAGGTTCATTCGAGGAATACGAAGAGTTCCTTGTACAACTTTACGCTGCATTAAAAGCAGACATATTTTACGCCGGAGGGAGGTGCAGAAACCTTTTTACGCCAAAACAGCCTTGAAGCGCTGCTTTACGCGGGCAAATCTGAAGTCATATTTTATGCCACACAACGCTGAAGCTTCTGTTTTACGCGTGCTTCATGTATGTTGGGAGTTTTACGCGTATAATTCCCCAGCATATTTTTTATGCTTCTACAAGACCCCCTTCAAAGTTTTTAAATTCCTCGTAATTTGAAATACTTTGAATGAAGCATGAAAGGTCAAATTTGACTCGTTCTGCGAGGCTGATTTCTCGACGAATTTTTAGGAATTTGTTGGGATTTGGTATGTTCTCTTCTGCCTATATAAAGGCAAGCGAGTGAACCTGTCTTTCCATACTTCCTTCACCAAAAGAGATGGTTGCCGAGATCCATTGGGCTGACCTGAAGAAGAAGAAGATCATGCTCTTCCAACATGTAAGGAGCCGTAAGAATAGGCATCTTCGAGCAAATATCCTCTGCAATGATGGATCATGGAAGGATATCATAGCTTTCTTTGCTCAGAATAATCAATAATTTTATATGACGATTCATCCAGGAGAGAGGAAGGGTCTCATCGGACCACACAGCTTGCTAGCTGTATTTTCTCCTATTACGAAGCTGAACGTAAGTAGGCAGTTTGGCCCTGTCTTTCAGTATTGTGTTGGGTCTGACTCCCTAACATAATTCTAGGGCGTGTCTGCCACGGCGTATGGAGTGTGGGCTTGAATAAAGCAGGCCCAGTTTTGTATCCTCCCGTCATTAATCATTTTTTTGTTCATCGGCCGCAGAAGCCGATGAAGTGTCGTAGAAGAAGAAAAAGATCTCCATCAATATGAGAACCTGGTACAACAGATTCCCAGTGTGATCTTTAATGAGAAATCTTTTGTAAAAAAGTATTTCTATCATATGTAATCATGAAAATGAAAAATCCTTTGTAAATTGGATTTCCATCATATGTAATCATGATTAATAAACTTGTCTTCTTCTATGCATTGCTGATTTGCCATATTTGCTGTGAGGAAGTCTGATAATGTGCAGCTTTGACACGTCTGAATAATTTTATGCTGACTCTGATAACTGATTATCCGGTCACGTCCTGACTTTTACGCGTAACGAAAGATGCGTAAAAAGCTCTTTAGTATTAAGTTGTCTTGAAGATCCAACTGTCATGCTATTTTTGGACGAGGAGTCGCAAAGAATTCTGAATTGTCACTTCTCTGATACAAAGATTTTTTTTTCAGAATATCATCTTCAAGAATGGTTTCCCAAAAATTTCCCGAAATAGGGCAACGAATGTCCGCCGAACAGCCATATTAGACTTCGAATGAACTTCCAATGGCCCAAGAAGAAGAGTCATCTTCAATGCTGACATTTGTGTATTTTAGGCACTTGGAATGTTTTGTAGCCAAAAAGGAGCAATTTCTGCATAAACCCTTGTAATTGGCCATCTGTAGCTTTTGAGCGTAAAATCATAGATCTGTAGCTTCTGTGCGTAAAACCTGTCACGACCCGCACCCGGTTTAGGGGCACGAGAGCGTGGGTACGTCCAGCCTACGCCGCAGCATCGGCGGTAGAACGCTGTCTAGGTCGAGTACTATCTAAACAATCTCACGCTAGTATCCAACTCCATAAGGAGACTCGGATAATACTATAAAATATTTTCCAACATACTCAATCACAACTACGGCACGATAGGAATTTGAAGAAACAAAATAGTACAACACAAGACTAATGATAAAACAATCATACCTGTAATCAGTAACAACCAATCTCCAAGTGTCAGAACAAGTCCACTAAGGTCACAGTCTGGAAAAATATTTTCCAGTCAGGAAGGAGCAAAGTACATCTCTAAATAGCAGTTCTATATAAATGACATAAACTATGTAGCAGTTCTAGATGGAAACATACCAGATGCATGTATAAGTACGAGAAATGTACAATGAGAGAAGTACTGGAAATACTGTAAGTAAATGCAGGAAAAGAAACAATATGTCCATGAGCAAGAATTCTATGACTAAGTGTGTGAGTACTAGCTTTAACATGTGATCGGCTTGGGAACTTGATCAGGCTGGTTACATGTGATTAGCTATGGTTCATATAGAGTCAGGCTAACCGTTGGTTAGCTATGGTGCATGTAGAGATCAGGCTAATCACACGTAACAGCTATGGTTCATATAAATGGTCAGGCCGCACCCGACGTGAGATGTGGGGTGAGCTATGGTGCATATAAAGTTGGGTATGATCACATATCTACACTAAAGTACTCCCCAAACCCCCGACTGGTATAGTAGATCCAATCATGGTACGCTATGGCACAGGATTCCCTAGGAAGGTAGCAAATCTCCCCGGGAATCAGTGTCTGTACATGCACAAGATAACAAGGAAAACAAGTCTTGTACAAGCTACACCATGAATAAGGAATAACATCTCATGACGAGATCCGTGTATACCAATCCGTGTAACCAACGTGTCAAGAACATGTATATTTACACTAGATACAGTGAACATAGGAGATATCATAAATTAGAAACTAATCAGAGAATGTACTCGCCTTGGGTCCTTAGTTGGTAATGTCAATGTCCTGTCCCAGCGTACCGTCTGGAGGAACCAACAGTCCTAAAATATATCAATACAACATTGGCATCAGGTGCTACACTAACACATCACAAATATATGAACTCAGGGCTCTATCGGGTATGGCACTAGTCAACTAGGGTCACCTAGTAATTTACCAATTAATCATATTATCAATAAATAATTTAATACATATATATATAGTTATTCCAAAGTATACAGAATAGGTATAACTGTATGTGATAAGTGGAAATATGTTTTATTTATGAAAAATATACATCACCCATTATTTAAGAATATATACATTTATACATTTATATACACTAAATAAAAATATACTCATACACTATATGTACACAAGTATATATATATACCAGATATACGTTTTTATACCAAAATACGTTCTTATTAACCATATACCCCTACAAAATATATACACACATATATATATATGTACCAAAATAATAGTTATACTATATACAGGTAATTGTACCAACTAAATATATATATAACAGAAAACCTACATTAACATATATTATATGTTACAGATAATTTAATACATATATATAAAGTAGAGGTATACGTGAGACATATATATATACTAAGTTAGAATATACTATATACACTACTACACAATATTTATACATATACACATTATATTAAAATACACTAAGTATATGAAATGTATATATACACATGCCAAATTATGTTTTTATTAAACTTATACCAATTTTATATAGTAAAAATACATATTGAGTATACCAATAATACATGTAGTAGAATACGTATTTATATATATAATCACATTAAATACATATATAAATTAACATTAATATACTTACACATATATATATATACATGCACTAAATTAACTACATACCCATTTTATATTTTGAAAATATTTTAAGTACACACGAAATATATTTATGTACACATACCAATATTACTTATACTAGAATACGTATATATGTATAATCATATTAAATATATATACACATATATATATTTCACTAATTATATTAATTTACCAGGCTAATACATTTAATAAAATCAATTTATATAAATAACCAAATTACATATTAATATAAACTAATTATATTAATATAACCAATTTACATTAATTAACTAATTATATAAAATAACTAATTATATATATACTAACAGATTATATAATTTAATTAAACTAGTTATAAATTAACTAACAATTATTTATTTACTAAACTAATTATATAAATTAATTAAACTAATTATAATAATTACTAACTAATTAATGCAATTAATAAACTAATCATAATTTAACTAATTATATTAACTCACTATTTACATATACTTTAACTAAATATACATTCATTAACTACTTAACCACAGAACTGAAGAAAAGAAAGAGGGAAGAGGGAGAAGGGTCTTACGTGGGCTTCTCCGGCGAGGTCGGCCGGCCAGGGCGTCGTCAGTCGACGTCCATCTCGGCGGCGGTCTCCGAGCTCGACGCGGCAGCGGTTCGAGGAGGCGGCTCGGCGCTCGAGGAGGCGGGCTCGGCGGATCTCGGTTCGAGGGGCGGTCTGTTCGAGGCGTCGGCGGCGTGGGGCTCGACGTCGGGGAAGACGCGGCGCTCGGGTCTGCAGCGGCGGTGGTCGACACCGAGGGGCGGCGGTGGCAGCGGCTCCAGATCCGAGGCGGTCTCCTCTTTCTCGGCGGATCTGGGCGGCGTCCGGCTTCAGCGGCCACGGCTCGACGCGGCCACGGTTAGGTTTAGGGTTAGGTTTAGGGTCTGATCTGAGCGTCGGGGTCGTGTCCGGGGCTGGACACGATGGGGTGCTGTACTGTGGACGTGTCCGGGTCTGCCGGACACGGGGATGCTGTTGTACAGTGGAGGAGGTGGATGTGTCCGGTGTGTCGGACACGGAAAAATCTGTTTGTAATATTGTAACCGGACACAGGAAATGAATGGATACGATGTGACACCCGGGGTCGGACCCGAGGCCATCACGGCTGACACGGATGCTGGACACACGGGCACGAGCACACAAAATGGTGGTGGCTTTGGCCTTGGGAATTTGTGGAGGCTAGCCAATGAATTGAAGATTAGGGTTTCTAGGGAAATGTGAGAATGAGAACCTAAATAGGGAGAGATGGTGTGGGATAAAGGGTTGCGGGTTGGCCCAATAATGAATGGCCCAGAATTACTTATAAAAAGGGGTTTCTCATGTGGGAAAAAATGAGGGTGTGAAGGCTAGTTAATAGGAATGGCAATTTGTAAAAATAAAAATAAAGATTATAATTTTCAGAAAATGTTTTTAGGAAAGCTAGCAAATTTCCAATTTGTTACTAATTAATACATTTTGCAAAATCTTAGAAGTATGACATTTATTTATTTACTAGCCCAATAAATAAAAATTTATTTTATTTTATGAACTAGTCTTTTAAATAACTATTTAGTTAAAAATAATTTTATGATTTCAAGCCAATAAACATTTGAAACTAGAGTAAAATATATATATTATTATTTATTTATTTATTTGTAATACATCGACATTTAGAAAAATGATTTTTATAAAGATTTTAAATAACCTTCTACAATCAAACATTGTTTAAAATCAAATAAAATTTCAAGGAGAAAATATTTTATAAAACTTGATATTTTAAAATAAATTAAAAATCTAATTATTTTGGAAATTGGAAATCGGAGGTTACAAGTCTATCCACCTTAGAAAAATTTCGTCCTCGAAATTTTAGGGATGACTAGGATAGAAATTTTTTTTTTGTTGTTCATAATGATGAAGATATCATTGAAGAAAATACTTCTATAAGGAAAATATTTACCAAACAGAAGGAAACATGAAGAAAAAGAAAATATGGTTTAAGACAGGAATAACTTGAAGGAATCATGGCTCGGTCTTGAATCCTCTAGAAAGTTTAGGTTTAATTAATGGAATTAGTGATGGCTCGGTCATGTACAGTAGCTACAGTCTGGCTAATCATACGTGGGGGTATGATTGACACCAATAATATTTAATTATGCAATGGGTATTTGATCACATTTCTCACTAGCCATTTCATTTATTTCACTGTCTTCTCAGTAGCTAGCATGACATGTTTTATTGTATTATAGACATTATCAATTAATGGAACTGTTATTTGAGATTGTGCTTTGCTCCTTCCTGACTGGAAATATTTTTCCAGACTATGCCTTAGTGGACCGCTGTCCGACACTTTATGGACCTTATGCTGAGTAGCTGCAGACTTGGTAGTAGTTGTGATTCCAGGAGGTCTAGCTGGAAATTATTATTTCTTGTTAGTTCTATTAGTAGACTATTTGGTACCGGATTTGTCTCCGGCATTTTGATGATTCTTGGATATTGTTAAGTTTTTCTTGTGGACTTGTGTTGTGTTTAATTTTAATTTCTGTTTCGAAATCTTATCGTGCTGTTATCCTGTGATTGAGTATATGTTCATCTATTTGTGTCATCCGTGCCTCCTAACGGAGATTGGATATTTGCGTGACATTAGTTAGATAGTATCAATACCTAGACAGCGTTCTACCGCCGATGCTGCGGCGTAGGCTGGACGTACCCACGCACTCGTGCCCCTAAACCGGGTGCGGGTCGTGACACGTTTTTAGTGGTGTCACGACCCGCACCCGGTTTAGGGGCACGAGAGCGTGGGTACGTCCAGCCTACGCCGCAGCATCGGCGGTAGAACGCTGTCTAGGTCGAGTACTATCTAAACAATCTCACGCTAGTATCCAACTCCATAAGGAGACTCGGATAATACTATAAAATATTTTCCAACATACTCAATCACAACTACGGCACGATAGGAATTTGAAGAAACAAAATAGTACAACACAAGACTAATGATAAAACAATCATACCTGTAATCAGTAACAACCAATCTCCAAGTGTCAGAACAAGTCCACTAAGGTCACAGTCTGGAAAAATATTTTCCAGTCAGGAAGGAGCAAAGTACATCTCTAAATAGCAGTTCTATATAAATGACATAAACTATGTAGCAGTTCTAGATGGAAACATACCAGATGCATGTATAAGTACGAGAAATGTACAATGAGAGAAGTACTGGAAATACTGTAAGTAAATGCAGGAAAAGAAACAATATGTCCATGAGCAAGAATTCTATGACTAAGTGTGTGAGTACTAGCTTTAACATGTGATCGGCTTGGGAACTTGATCAGGCTGGTTACATGTGATTAGCTATGGTTCATATAGAGTCAGGCTAACCGTTGGTTAGCTATGGTGCATGTAGAGATCAGGCTAATCACACGTAACAGCTATGGTTCATATAAATGGTCAGGCCGCACCCGACGTGAGATGTGGGGTGAGCTATGGTGCATATAAAGTTGGGTATGATCACATATCTACACTAAAGTACTCCCCAAACCCCCGACTAGTATAGTAGATCCAATCATGGTACGCTATGGCACTGGATTCCCTAGGAAGGTAGCAAATCTCCCCGGGAATCAGTGTCTGTACATGCACAAGATAACAAGGAAAACAAGTCTTGTACAAGCTACACCATGAATAAGGAATAACATCTCATGACGAGATCCGTGTATACCAATCCGTGTAACCAACGTGTCAAGAACATGTATATTTACACTAGATACAGTGAACATAGGAGATATCATAAATTAGAAACTAATCAGAGAATGTACTCGCCTTGGGTCCTTAGCTGGTAATGTCAATGTCCTGTCCCAGAGTACCGTCTGGAGGAACCAACAGTCCTAAAATATATCAATACAACATTGGCATCAGGTGCTACACTAACACATCACAAATATATGAACTCAGGGCTCTATCGGGTATGGCACTAGTCAACTAGGGTCACCTAGTAATTTACCAATTAATCATATTATCAATAAATAATTTAATACATATATATATAGTTATTCCAAAGTATACAGAATAGGTATAACTGTATGTGATAAGTGGAAATATATTTTATTTATGAAAAATATACATCACCCATTATTTAAGAATATATATATTTATACATTTATATACACTAAATAAAAATATACTCATACACTATATGTACACAAGTATATATATATACCAGATATACGTTTTTATACCAAAATACGTTCTTATTAACCATATACCCCTACAAAATATATACACACATATATATATATGTACCAAAATAATAGTTATACTATATACAGGTAATTGTACCAATTAAATATATATATAACAGAAAACCTACATTAACATATATTATATGTTACAGATAATTTAATACATATATATAAAGTAGAGGTATACGTGAGACATATATATATACTAAGTTAGAATATACTATATACACTACTACACAATATTTATACATATACACATTATATTAAAATACACTAAGTATATGAAATGTATATATACACATGCCAAATTATGTTTTTATTAAACTTATACCAATTTTATATAGTAAAAATACATATTGAGTATACCAATAATACATGTAGTAGAATACGTATTTATATATATAATCACATTAAATACATATATAAATTAACATTAATATACTTACACATATATATATACATGCACTAAATTAACTACATACCCATTTTATATTTTGAAAATATTTTAAGTACACACGAAATATATTTATGTACACATACCAATATTACCTATACTAGAATACGTATATATGTATAATCATATTAAATATATATACACATATATATATTTCACTAATTATATTAATTTACCAGGCTAATACATTTAATAAAATCAATTTATATAAATAACCAAATTACATATTAATATAAACTAATTATATTAATATAACCAATTTACATTAATTAACTAATTATATAAAATAACTAATTATATATATACTAACAGATTATATAATTTAATTAAACTAGTTATAAATTAACTAACAATTATTTATTTACTAAACTAATTATATAAATTAATTAAACTAATTATAATAATTACTAACTAATTAATGCAATTAATAAACTAATCATAATTTAACTAATTATATTAACTCACTATTTACATATACTTTAACTAAATATACATTCATTAACTACTTAACCACAGAACTGAAGAAAAGAAAGAGGGAAGAGGGAGAAGGGTCTTACGTGGGCTTCTCCGGCGAGGTCGGCCGGCCAGGGCGTCGTCAGTCGACGTCCATCTCGGCGGCGGTCTCCGAGCTCGACGCGGCAGCGGTTCGAGGAGGCGGCTCGGCGCTCGAGGAGGCGGGCTCGGCGGATCTCGGTTCGAGGGGCGGTCTGTTCGAGGCGTCGGCGGCGTGGGGCTCAACGTCGGGGAAGACGCGGCGCTCGGGTCTGCAGCGGCGGTGGTCGACACCGAGGGGCGGCGGTGGCAGCGGCTCCAGATCCGAGGCGGTCTCCTCTTTCTCGGCGGATCTGGGCGGCGTCCGGCTTCAGCGGCCACGGCTCGACGCGGCCACGGTTAGGTTTAGGGTTAGGTTTAGGGTCTGATCTGAGCGTCGGGGTCGTGTCCGGGGCTGGACACGACGGGGTGCTGTACTGTGGACGTGTCCGGGTCTGCCGGACACGGGGATGCTGTTGTACAGTGGAGGAGGTGGATGTGTCCGGTGTGTCGGACACGGAAAAATCTGTTTGTAATATTGTAACCGGACACAGGAAATGAATGGATACGATGTGACACCCGGGGTCGGACCCGAGGCCATCACGGCTGACACGGATGCTGGACACACGGACACGAGCACACAAAATGGTGGTGGCTTTGGCCTTGGGAATTTGTGGTGGCTAGCCAATGAATTAAAGATTAGGGTTTCTAGGGAAATGTGAGAATGAGAACCTAAATAGGGAGAGATGGTGTGGGATAAAGGGTTGCGGGTTGGCCCAATAATGAATGGCCCAGAATTACTTATAAAAAGGGGTTTCTCATGTGGGAAAAAATGAGGGTGTGAAGGCTAGTTAATAGGAATGGCAATTTGTAAAAATAAAAATAAAGATTATAATTTTCAGAAAATGTTTTTAGGAAAGCTAGCAAATTTCCAATTTGTTACTAATTAATACATTTTGCAAAATCTTAGAAGTATGACATTTATTTATTTACTAGCCCAATAAATAAAAATTTATTTTATTTTATGAACTAGTCTTTTAAATAACTATTTAGTTAAAAATAATTTTATGATTTCAAGCCAATAAACATTTGAAACTAGAGTAAAATATATATATTATTATTTATTTATTTATTTGTAATACATCGACATTTAGAAAAATGATTTTTATAAAGATTTTAAATAACCTTCTACAATCAAACATTGTTTAAAATCAAATAAAATTTCAAGGAGAAAATATTTTATAAAACTTGATATTTTAAAATAAATTAAAAATCTAATTATTTTGGAAATTGGAAATCGGAGGTTACAAAACCGTAGACTTGTAGCTTCTGTGCGTAAAACCGTAGATTTGTAGCCTCTGAGCGTAAAAACTTCTGAGCGTAAAACGATATATTTATAGCCTCTGAGCGTAAAATCGTAGATTTGTAGCCTCTGAGCATAAAAGCTTCTGAGCGTAAAACCATAGATTTATAGCCTCTGAGCGAAAAATCGTAGATTTGTAGCCTTTGAGCGTAAAATCATAGATTTGTAGCTTCCGTGCGTAAAACCGAAGATTTATAGCCTCTGAGTGAAAAATCGTAAATTTGTAGCCTCTGAGAGTAAAATCTGGATCCATTACGCAGCATGACTGTCCGTCTTCTTTTTTCAAATGATAGGCTGACGTGGTCCCAAATCATAACCGACTATTAAATATCGGATTTGGATAGGGATTCGAAGAGTTATCCGAACTCTATAAATAGCCCAAGGTCTTGAAAGAGAAACCCTTCATCTGTCTTTGCAAAACCCTTCGTCTCTTTGAGAACTCTTCGACTTTGTCTCTTTTCTGAGAACCTTTGAGCTTCGCAATGGCACCGAAACAGGCTTCCACTGCTAAGGGAAAGAAAACTGCTTCCTCATCTCGCTCCTCTGCTCAAGCACGAGCAACCCCCATTAGGCTGAGTGAGCCCCGTTCTGAACGAAGTTCTCCGCCGTCGAGCTGCGCTCCGGGCATCACCGGTAAAGACTTCGATAGGAATGAAACCCTTCGCACACGTTGTACGTGTACCCGCAAGGTCATCTTCTGTGCTAAGAGCCTCTTCGAGGAAGATGATGCACAGAGATGTTTTATTATTACGCCCACATTCCTAATGTGTCAGCGTAAAAACTCCATATTTTTGCAGTCTGGTGTAAAAGCTCAGACTGTCAAAATTTGGCGTATACTACAAACTTTGAGTTTTACGCGCTGGATGTAAATTTCGGCGTAAAAACTCAAATTTTGGCAGTCTGGCATAAAAAGCTCAGACTGTTAGATTTTGGCGTATACTGCCTACCTTGAGTTTTACGTACTAGAAATAGATTCCAGCGTAAGACTCAAGTTTTTGTAGTCTGGCGTAAAAGCTCAGACTGTTAGTCTTTGGTGTGTCCTGCAAGACTGTAGCATCTAACATAAAACTGACTTGTTTTCTTGCATTTTGCAGTGGACTTGCAGATCCCTCCTTTGGCTGAAGTGATGGGCTCTGCTGCTGGGATGCTAAATTCTAGATATCTGGAGGACTTGTCCCATGTGACATTCCCCATCTCTGGAATCGAGTATCCTCAAGAAAGGGGAACTCTGATCTCGTCCCAAGGAGAACGAATGCTGCTGAGTATGATCAGTGGGGAGCCCCTGACATACATAGATGGGACTGAATATAAGAAACCAGGTTTCTTATTCGGGGATGTTATCGATAAACAATCCCATACTAAGCCCAAGAAAGAAGATTGGGTATTTACTGCCGAGGGCACGGTCATGTATCTGCCAAGGATGTCTAGAGATTACCCTATCTCGACATTCTTTCATGCCACCCATCGCAGAAAGATGATGTGGACTCTGACTCCCGATCTTCACGGCCGGCCGGGGAAGATCTTATACAACCAAGGATTGAACCAAGGAGCCTATGTGAGCAGTCCTTCAGGCCCTGTTATGCCTTTTAGGGGATTACTGTCGGGCAGCATCCCGAGTGAAGATACTTCACTGATCCAGCCGGTTCAAATATCGAATTTTTGCAATGACTTTATGGGGCAGGGAGGAGTGTACCCCAAGGTTAACCCTCGCACCAGTGGATGGCTTAGCCCCGGGAATCTTCGATGGGCCAGTTTAACTGCCTGGGCCCTGAAGCACTTCCAGACGGAGCTGGAAAGTATTAGTTTGTTTGCGGCTGTGAGTGCCACTAGTGTTGGGCTGCCTGTCAACCCCAACTTGTTCTTAGCTTTGATAGAGCGATACAATTCACTTACTGGGACTTTCGCCACTCCACTAGGTGAGTTGGGCTTAGCCCTTCATGTGATGGCAGAGATTTCAAAGCTGCCAATGGGAGATACTCCTTATGAAGAGTATGTTCCCACAAACAGGGAGCTGAGGGATACAAACCCTCGGGCAGTGGCGGTGTACCAAGAGCTGATGTGCCACTATCTTGCCTGCACCACCTTCTACAAAGAGCCCTCTGATTTGGCTCATATCAACAAATGGGCATCCTACCTCTTCTTCCATCAGGCCAGAAATGCTAAGCCGGACAAGGTTGTAGATAGCCGAGATAAGCCCTTGAATCTCCTGAGCATGCTTAGTGCCAACACGGTCGATGATCTAATTGAAGACGCAGGGGCTTTAGATTATATTCTCGATGAGGAGATAGGGGGTTATCCTGCAGGCACTAAAGCCTTCAGTTATATGAGGCATTGTCGTAAGCCTCTGTCAAGGGAAGCTCAACTGGCTGGCTTCCTCTTTGTCTGGCTACGCCGATGGGTAGTGTATGGCATCGCGTCTGCGGATCGCATTCATCACAATACCTTATGGCCCGCAGTACGGTTGGTGTTTGGAGCAAGATTGGGCCTGCTTCCTGCTATGGTATACAGAATACAAGCTGGCCTGAGGGCCATTACTGATGGGCTGCTTGCAGATGATACACAGCGTGAAGGATTTCCCGGAGTGGAATTGTCATTCTTATATCTGATGGGATGGTTAATCCTTCACAACACCAGAGTGATTTCTTCCGGCTCTGCTAGTGGTTCAGGAAATAATTTCTTGTTGAATTACAAGAATTTGCTTTGGAATGTGACTAGCGTCATAGATTATCGGCGAGCATTAAATTTTTGCCCATGGTTGGAAGCTATTTTGTACCGTCCCCCCCCCCCCCCCCGTGTACATATCAATCAATAGGGGACGAAACTTCAGGATGCAAGTCAGGGGAAGACTATTCTTTCTCCTGAAGCTTTTTACTGGTTGGTCTGCATTAGACCTTCCCATCTGCTGTACAGAAGTGAGGACCACTGCTATTTGGAGCCTTATTTGCCCAGCCGGTTTGCCAGACAATTTAGGTACGACTAGTTGCACGTGGGGAATCCTATTACCAGCTTCAAGTCCAAAGGTGGACTTATTGATGGAGCTAGAGGATGGCGGTACTTCATCATGGGTTATACTGGTGCAATCTTTGCTGTGCCTACGACTTCTATCTCTACGGAGTTGCGTATTCTTCACTCGTACGCGCAGTTTTACGCGTCCATCAATACCTTCCATCGTGATTTTGATGTGTATGGAAGTTTCAGGATGCCCTCCCATAAGTCCACTGGAAGAGAGGAAATCCCATCTGTCTCCTCTGATGAAGGTGAAGACACTACCGGTGCAGACGATTTCTTGTTAATAATACCGAGAGGCGTAATAGCTCCGCCAGCAGAGCCTCTCGTTATCTCCAATAAGCGAAAGGCTTCCACTCTGAAAGAGCCTTTCTTCCGCAAGAAGAAGATGGTCAGAGGTCCTAAAAGGACTTCCACCAAGAGGGCCTCTAGGAGTGAGCCTGTTATTTCTCCTGTTAGGGATGATTCTTTGATCAGAGGTCCTTCGCCTTTTATAGAGGGAACCTCCACAGTTCCGGTTGACAGTGTTGGAGATTCTTTGCTCGCGATTGATGCCGCTACCACCGTTACTGGTAGTGCTTCGAGGTCGCCTTCGAGACTGAGCATATTCAGAATCAATATACCTTTATCTAGACAAATGGGAATAATCCCTCCTTCGTTTGTAAGTATTTCCAGCGATATTCCACCCGATGAACCTCGAGTGGATCTGGGTGATGACTGGGATAACTTCCCTCAAGCGTCAGTCGGTGCACCCTCTTCTCCAAGTATGACAGCTTGTTTAGCATTATTAAGAAATGATTTGGCTGTACAGGCTGCAGATACAACATACATACCATCGGCCATGGGTAAATGTTGTCTTCACGTTTTCTTCAGGAAAATTAACATCAAATTGATATTAACTTTCTCTTGTCTTCTTTTCAGGTGAAGACATCTCTGGGAGGGTGAAGTTGACACAACTTCTGATTTTGTTGCGTATCCATCTAATGAAACGGCGATGCTCGACGTCGAAGAAGCATGCTTTGAAGCTGCCGATCTTTCATCTGCAACATTCTCGGATGTCATCCCGCCAGTGGCAGTTCAAATAACATCAGAGGAGGATGAACCCACCATCTCGTTCGTGCCTCCTTCGTCGAGTATACCAGCAACTTCAACTGTTGTTGGTGTCTCTTCTTTTGTCGTGCCATCTATTGAAGCAATGACTATGGCAACCTCCTCTGCAGTCATTCCAGAATGGAGACTTACCGATATTGCAGCCACTCCCAGCGTCCATTCGAGTTTTGCTATGCTAGTGGATCAATACACTAGCATATTCTACCTCACTTTGAAAGAATTAATATCGATGGTGCTGGAGAAGAACCTAGGTTTTGATGCTCTGAAGATGTCCTCCAATCTCCTTATAGCGCAGATTAGAAATTTCAGTGACGCTGAAAGAGCTGATACGCTAGAGCAAATAGTTAATGGTTTAGAACAACCCATTAACGAGTATTTGCAACTATCTCGAGGCAGTATCGATGATCTGGATCAAGCTGAGTATGACTCCTTAACTGTAGAACTTGTTGAGCAAATAGAATCTCTAAACAAATCTATCCAGGAACAACAATAAGAGAAGGATAAAGAGCAGGTTGTCTTGGTGGATGTAGAAGCATGAAAAATATGCTGGAGAAGTATACGCGTAAACCCTCAACATGCAGGAAGCCCACGTAAAACAGAGCTCCAGCACTGGGTGGCGTAAAACATGCCTTCAGAGCCATTGGCGTAGAACAGAGCTTCAACGCTATTCAGCATAAAATATAGCTCCAGAACAACCCTCATAATGCAGTATTTCCAGACTGCTTCGGCGTAAAAAGGTTGCTACATCGCTATTTTGGCGTAAAACCTGTCTGCTTTTAATGCAGCGATAAGTTGTACGAGGAACTCTTCGTATTCCTCGAATGAACCTGTCAGTTGAAGCAGTGAACCTGACTTCTGACAATGAGTACTACACGATGATCGAGAGGATGGCTGTAATGATGATTCTGCACAGAGCCGCAGACGGTCGTCTAGTGACATAACCCTTGATATAAGACGTCGTTTACGTATTCAAGGAATACGCTGCCTATTCTACACAGGCAGACATTCGCTTTACACTCAGGATGAGACGAAACGAACAGCCACGTCAAAAGCTGTTCTTCGTAAAGAACTCGAGGCACGTCTCTGTAGTTAATGCGCGAGATGGGGCCAGATCTCTGCATTTAATGCACGAGATTTGGATCTACTTTTAATGACTGGAAGAGCTAAAATTAGGGCTAATATGCTCACGTCACTATCCCTGCATATTATGCAAACTAGACTATTTTCAACTATAGGAGCACGCCGTACGCTATCTCCTTGAAATATGCCGATCTGGCTATTTTCAACTATAGGAGTACGTTGTATGCTACCTCCTCGAAATACGCCAACCCAGGCTATATTTGCAAAGGTGCGTGATAAGGCTATTGGCCCAGAATACGCTCAAGACCTCAGTTAAGGAGGAATAACTGGCTATCTTTACGCTGGTTACCTATCCGTGCAACATCAAGCTTTACACAGAATTTGGTTTCTACGCCAACATGATAGCTACTCAGTTTCTACGCCAACATGACAACTACTTGGCTTCTACGCCAACATGTCAGCTACTTGGTTTCTATGCCAACTTGACAACTATTCAGCTTCTACGCCTACTTGGCTTTTACGCCATCAGAACAGCTATTTGGCTTCTACGCCTACGATACAGTTATTTGGCTTTTATGACAACCTTTCCTACACGAGGGGCAGTTCCGTACGTGGTTTGCATGCCGTGATCTTCGATGAGCGATTATACGCATTATCTCATAATGGAACATGCGTCACTCGCCTATTCAGGAGATCATTCATACGTGGGTAGCTGTTATTATAACCGCCGCGTAAAAGGTGAAGCTTTCTCCGCTGTTCGGTTTCTACGCCGACTGCGACCAAATTCTATAAATAGAGACCTCTGGCCACGGAGGTCAAGGACGGAGAATAACAGAGGAGACAAGGTCGGAAAAAAGCAAGGGTCAAATACAGAGGCCAAGGTCAAGACAGCACATATAGAGAGCTTTGGCAATGAGAGTTCAATTCCTCCTGCAGTCTTTGAAGCTTCTTTTTCGTCTTCTACAGCACTTCTTCATTATTGTGTAGTCTAAGGGACAAAGTGATCGACCGAAGATCAGACTCCTATAGCAATATTTCCCCAGAATCAAATTTTTGTACTTAACATCCTCGTATAGGATTAATTGTACTTATTTTTCTTGTTTGTGAACCAAAGAAAAGGTTTCGTATAAACCTAGTTTCAATTTCTTTCGTTTATTATCAAACCCAAGATGGCGACTCTGCTGGGGACTACTTTCTCATCTGATGAGAAAGCCATTGCTCAACACGATGTTGTATCCGTAGGATCAACGAAGAAGACCTTGGTCGTCCAATTTGATCAATCATCTTACGAAGACATCTTCGAGCAGGGGGTAGCTCTCATTCCTTCTCTGTCCAAGACAATAGGAAATTGCGTAAAGTATGGATGCCCCGGACATCCTCTACCATTCCTGCGGACTCTCTCACTCCGATCAACAAGTTTTTGACATCGCGACCTTTACGCCTTGGGCGTAAAAATCCGTCTCCCATCTGTGACGTGGCAGACAAAGCTTCTGGCAATGCCTTAGCGCCAATCCAGAAGTCTACACCGCACCTTACACATAAAACTCTGTCTCCTATCTGTGATGTGGCAGACAAAGCTTCTGGAAATGCCTTAGTGCCAATCCAGAAGTCTACTCTGTACCCCGCGCATAAAACTTGGTCTCCCGTCCGTGACGTGGAAGACAAAATTTTTGATAAGGCCTCAACGCCAATTCAGAAATTCCAAAAGTGCCCTACATGTAAAAATACATCTCCCCTCTACAATGAGGCAGATGGTCCTTACAATCACCGCAAGGGAAAACAAGTGGCGGATTTCCCGACCTCTCGGCTTTTACGCCATCAAGAGAAGAATCTGCCTGCTCTTCAGATTACGCGGAATGCTGACGGCCGATTGAAGACTTCCTCAGTTTTACGCCAACCTGTGCAAAGCTCCAGATTATGCCAGGATAAGCCTCTCGGCATAAAGAAAACCCGGGTCACAGGAACATACGTTCCTCAGACGGATGACGGCTTGTACGCTACTCATATGGCTGAACTGCTGTATTCTTATGGCAGGGAGAGAATTATGATTCCCAATCTCCATACCCTAACTGATGTAAAAAGGCAAAATAAACCTTCTCCTTCTTCTCCTGTTAATCCTCCTGACTTGTATAATTTCCTGATCCAGAAGCGCAAAGACAGGGGATCTTCTAATATATCTATTACATCCCATAGGGAGCACTGTTGTAATAGTCATAAAGTTGTGGTTAACTATTGCTGTTCTAAGGCAAAACGGTCAGTTTTCGACAGATTGAACTACTTTTTGTCTTTACAGGAAGAAGCGCCTACATTCGCATCAGTGAACATGGCTTCACACATTCCTAGAGGAAGGTCAAATTCAAGACGTCATCCCTCTAGAACTCCAAGCCAAAGGAGATTCGACAGACTCCTTGAGAATATTGAAGCTGGTGTTTTTCAAAACACCCGTTCGAGATCACGACAACCGACTTCATATTCTTCTGATTCTGACACTAGGGGTCGCCAGTTTCCCGAATCGGATGTTGAAAGTGTAGACTCAATCTCTGCAGAGATCTATAGTAACCCTTCAATAACATCCAGAGAAATGGGAGTCTATGCCATTGGAGATGAACATGAAGAGGCTTCCCCATCAGGGAATACTGAGCAACGCATCGCTGTATTGGAGACATCACTGAAAGAGATACATTCTATGATAGAGAATATGCACCAGATGATGCTGACTCAATATGCAGCTGCTATAGCTCAAGCATCGGTTTCTCCGACAAAAATACGTGTGGGGGTGGACCTGTCACCATCCAACGCAAACCAGGAGCCTGTTTTAAATCAAGAGTCAGCGGCTCCTTAACTCCTTAACTCGGAGAATATATTGCCTCATGTTGGAGTTACAATACAACCGATCTCTCACCACTCTGCGGTCCCTTTACCAGCTGAAGACCCGATGCAGGCAGTACGGGAATTGAAAGCCTAATTTGATGCCTTGAAGCATAAGGATCAGCTCAAAAAGTTGGGAATCAACCACCCATACCCAGCTATCTGGGACAAGATCCCTTTCCCACTTAAATACAAACCACAGGCTATGGTTTTGTTTGAGGAAAAGGCGTCACCGAGCCAGTACATGAACTACTTTAGCATGATGACAGTGTTGTTGCAAGGGAATGACGCCCTTCTCACTCGAGTGTTTAATGGCTGTCTGTCTGGAGTGGCCTATCAATGGTACCGTAGTCTTGCGGACAACTACATTACTTCCTTTGAAGATTTCATGACTTTGTTCTTTGCTCGTTTCTACGAAGAAGGGATGAACATGTCTATGTCATCACTTATCGAAGTAAAGCAGAAGGAGAAGGAGAGTGTTCGTACTTTCATTGAACATTTTCGTCAGGCTACTTTGCAGATGCCTCCCGGAGTTCCGGATTCTGCCTTGGTGGATATTTACAGGAAAAACCTTCTTCCACTGATCTCGGTGTTCACAGGACCATATCAGTTCCATGATTGGCCCTCGTTTATCATCTCAGCGGTAGCCGCTGATGACAACAGTCGGAAGGCGCGTGACAATGGAATCATGATCTCTACCTCTGATAGAGGGAAGAGGTCATCCTCCAATAGCGACCATCCTCGTGGTTCCAAAGGAAAAGAAGCTCTGGCGATCAATACGTCCAGGCAACATACTCCAGGGACTACGCAGACAAATCCTTGGACTTCCAGGCCTAAAGAAGAATATTCTTTTAACGACGACGATATTTCGAGCATATTCGATTGTCTAGTCAAAAGCGGCAAGCTCACCCTCCCCGAGGTAAAGCGGCCGAATGAAGTCGGCAGTACCAATAACCCTAAGTACTGTATTTTCCATAGGTACATACATCATCCCACAAAGGCGTGTTATGTACTAAAGAGGAAAATCCAGGAGTTGATTGACACTAAGGCCATCACTCTGCGTAGTAGCGAGAAGACGGTCACTGCCAACAGGATCTCGCTCCAGTTTGGCAATCTGCCTCCTCAAGAAGTTTCGGAGGGTATTGTACCTATTTCCCGGACGATGATGAACATTGTTAATCTCCCTCCGGCCAGGGGTCAAAATCATGACCTGGTACCCCTAACTACCCAGCGTGGTGAGATTATGTAGGTTTATCCTGATCTGCTGTCAGAGATTGAGGAAGAGACTCAAGCTGCTAAGGCTAAGTCTAAAAAGAACTCAAGGTGTAAACCATGCCATATGGTTACAATATCTTCGACATCAGAAGAAGAGGCTTTGGCTACCAGAACCCGTTCAAGGAAAGCCTACCTCAAGGACTATGGAGGAAATCAGGAAGATGCAACGGCAGACACATCAGCTGCCAAACAGCCGGAGCCTGAACCTGTTATACCATAGGCAGGTCCTTCTAGACCAACTTCGGCGGACAAGGGAAAGCAAAAAAAAGTGCGTTTTGATAAACCTTTAAATAATATTCAAAACAAAGGTTTAGAAAAACCATATAACTTCGATATCTTGGCCCAATTGGCTAATACTCCGACCAGACTGTCCATTTTCGAGCTCCTAAGGCTATCCAAAGACACTCGTCAAGCCTTGAGTGAAGCGTTAATGCAGGCGGATGTATGCTTGACTCAGCTCAAGTCCCCGGATAAAGAACCTGTGGCATGCCCTCAATGCCATAGTGTGATGGAAGTGGTCCCTAATATCACTTTCACTCAAGAGGATATGTTGTTGAAATATAACAAGCATGACAGGCCCCTCTATTACACCGGATATGTTGGTTCCATAGAGGTAGACCGGATTCACATAGATCTGGGATCGTCGATCAGCATTATCCCTCATAGTCTGCTCAGACCGCTGAGGATTCCTACAAGCGAACTGGCTTACACCACCACTACAATCGTGGGCTTCAATGCCAGGAAAAGTAAGCCGTTGGGGACGATTCGTCTGAGGATCTAGGTTGGGGACCTTAGATCAGTGGCTACATGCTACGTCATTGATTCAGAGGTGTCCTACAATATTCTGCTGGGCAGACCATGGATCCACGATCACAACATTATTCCTTCGACTCTACATCAATGCTTCAAATATGTAGATGCCCAAGGAAAAGTAAAAATGGAGTTTGCTGACCTTAACCCGTTCAAAGGAGTAGAGTCCTACTATTCTGATGCTATGTTATACACCCAAGACTACATGAAGGAGATGTCAGGTAAGACGGAGGAGGAATCCTACCGGGAGCCAAGAGAACCATCTGCTGAGCAACCCCTGTCGATCCAGGTGAAAGGGCGGACTACCCATCCGAAAGTCATGGAACCTATGGCTATCCACTTGAACAAAACCAAATTAGGAGGGGGAAGTGATCCCCTAGTGATCACTTTGAACCAGAAGCCTCCATCTTTGGTCATCAACCTCAGGCACAACAATCAGCCGACTGATGTAAATACAAACGGGAACGTGGTTTCTGACGATAATAAAGATTCTCTTTTCCAGTATACTGACGCTCAATTTCCAAATCAGGAATTCTCCCCCTATAACGATATAGAACCTATAGCACAAAAATTCTTGGAAGCTATAGACTCCTATCTTACGTATGTGTGGAAAGTGGCATCAACATCCAATGTCATCACAACATATAGGCCACATGAAGATTCTATCTTTATTATCCCGCCTACTCGCAGCATTCAGCATCCAATAGTCTTCGGTCGCATGCGCAACAGACCGATTGTACAAGAAGATTCTCACGAGTCCGATGCTAGGAAAATACAAGTTCACATATATAGCCCACAAGCTTTGAAGATTATGCAAAGTATGGGTTATGACTTGAAGCTGGAACTAAGCCTCAATTATGGGAAAGGCAGACGAATGCCATTGCATGGTGAACCCTACTGTCAACGAACTCATTTTGGGTTAGGTTATACCATACATCTTGCAACTTCTAATAACTCTGAGTCAAGTGAGGAGACCATTTCCTTTTTTTAAGACAATTTGTCATCCTCTGATTCAGAAGATGAACTGGAACAGGTATTATCAGTAAATATGGTGTTGGCAGATTCTCTCGAAGCAGACGAACAAGAATCTGAATCGTTCGAAGATGAATCCTGGGCTCAATAAATGGATACACAATGGGAACTTCGGTTCGAGCAGAGAGAACCGCCCACTGAAGATAAAGTTATCCAAATCGATGTTGGGTATGAACTTTCACCAAAGCCGATATTTATCAGTAACAATCTTTCCAAAGAAGAAAGGGAAAAGATGATCTAGCTGATAAAAGAATATATCGATGTCTTTGCGTGGAATTATGAGGATATGCCAGGTCTTGATCCAAAAGTGGCTACCCATAAACTCAACATACGGCCCATTTCGAAGCCTGTGAAGCAACACCAACGTCGGTTCCGTCCGGATATGATGGATGCCATTGAAGCTGAAATCAAGAAGCTAATAGCCTGTGGGTTCATCCAGAAAGAACAACATTCTGACTGGGTCGCCAATGTTGTCCCGGTCATGAAGAAAAGCGGGAAAGTGCGTGTTTGCATCGATTACCGAGATCTGAATGCGGCCTGCCCTAAAGATGAGTTCCCTCTTCCCATTATAAACGTCATGATCGATAATACGTGCAGTTTTGAGCGCCAGTCTTTCATAGATGAATTCTCAGGATATAATCAGATTAAGATGAATCCTGAAGATGAGAAGCATACTGCCTTCCGGACACCATTGGGGGTATATTGCTATACGGTTGTGCCTTTCGGACTGAAGAATGCCGGGGCTACGTACCAACGAGCTATGAGTAACATATTCTATGAGCACTTACACAAAATAGTAGAATGTTACGTAGACGACATGGCTGTCAAAAGCCGCCTCAAGGATAATCACATCCAAGACTTGAAGACAGTATTCGAGTTGATGCGCCAACATCAACTCAAAATGAATCCTACAAAGTCCTTTCTTGGTGTATCCAGTGGCAAATTCCTGGGATTTGTCATTACCACTAAAGGCATTCAAGTGGACCCTGATAAAGTGAAGGCTATCTTAGAAATACGACCACCCCGTAATCTGAGGAAACTCAGGGGATTTTACGGTCGTCTAGCTTATATCAGAAGATTCATATCCAACCTCTCTGGGAGATGTCAACCTTTTTCTCGCCTGATGAAGAAAGGTGTGTCATTAGTATGGGACGAAGCCTGTCAGCAAGCGTTTGATGATATCAAATGCTACCTCACTAATCCTCTAGTTCTGGTACCTTCCGTCATAGGAAGACCATTTTTGCTGTATGTTCGAGCAATGGATCATTCTTTAGGAGCTCTCCTCGCACAGAAGAACAAAGAGGGTCATGAACAGGCTATTTACTATTTAAGCAGGATAATGGTCGGAGCTGAACACCGGTACAATCCAGTAGAAAAAGAATGCTTGGCCCTAATATTCACCATTCAGAAGACGCGACATTACGTTACGGGCCAAACTAATCATATCATCTCCAGAATCAATCATCTTTGAGTATTGATGAACAAGCCGAGTGTTCTTAATTCCCGATTCACGACGTGGGCGATGTTATTAACACCGTATGATATGGTGTATGTCCCTCAGAAGTCCATCAAAGGTCAAGCCTTGGCTGATTTCTTAGCTGCCCATCCGATTCCGGAAACCTCTAAACTATACGAGAACATTCCCGACGAAGTTGTAGAATGTAATTCCGTAATGAAAAGTGATACATGGCAGCTATTCTTCGATGGTGCCTCCAGGACTGGTCCTAGGGGAAACGTGGTTTCAGGAGTAGGAATTTTCCTGGTGACTCCTGATAAACTCGTCATCTATCGAGCATATTCTCTTATCGAACCCTGCTCTAATAATGTGGCAGAGTATAACGCTCTACTAATCGGGCTCCAAGTCGCTAAAGAATTGGATGTTGAATAGCTGGAAGCTTTTGGGGATTCTCAGCTGATCGTCAATCAGGTCAGAGGAATATATGAAGTCCGCAATCCAGACCTCATCCCTTATCACCAAGCAATGATCAAGATTGTCATATCTTTCAGAGGATTCCCGATCTCAAAATTTGGAAGCTGATGCTCTGGCCAGCCTAGCTGCAGATCTAGCTATTCCTATAAGAAGACAGAATTCGGTAATCCTTCTTAACAGAGATTTATTCTGTGTGAAAAATAATTTTCACATAGAACGCAGTTACGCTGTAAACACGGGTCCTCCTAAGAGAGACTGGAGAAGTCCCTTTATAGACTTCGTGTCATACGGAATCTTACCAGAGGATCCTAAAGAAGCAGTATCCATCAAAAGATGATCATTACGCTTCTATTTTGATGCGTCTTCACAATGTCTATATCGCCGAACATACGATAGACTGCTATTACGATGTCTCTCTCACGATGATGCAAAACGGGTTATCCGAGAAGCTCATGACGGTGTATGTGGAGCACATCAACCCGATCCTAAGTTACAGGATCGTATCAGGAGATACGCTACTACTGGCCTACCATGATTGCAGATGCCGTAAAATATGCAAGACAATGCAAAGCCTGTCAAGTTCATGCGAATTTTATAAATCAGCCTTCTGAGTATTTACATCCTATGATTGTATCATAGCCTTTTGAAGCATGGGATATAGATATCATTGGTCCTATTCACCCGTCTTTTTCTAGAGGACATCGGTTCATATTGGCCATCACAGATTATTTCTCCAAATGGGCGGAGACGATCCCTCTTGCTGAGGTGAAGACATCCAACGTGATCAGCTTTATTAAGCATCATATAATTTATCGCTTTGGGATACCCCAAAGGATAATTCATGATAATGGGCCTCAATTCATCAGCCAAGCATTTCACCGATTTTGCAATAAGAATCGGATACAAAATATGGCCTCTACGGCATACAATCCGGCTGGTAATGGTTTGGCGGAAGCCTTCAACAAAATCATCATCAAACTCTAGAAAAAGTTCGTTTCTTCGAACAAAAGAGATTAGAATGAGAAGCTGGGGGAATGTCTCTGGGCATATCGCACAACGGTACGAACACCGACGGGTTGTACCCTATTCTCATTAGTCTATGGGTGTGAAGCAGTTCTCCCCATTAAAATCCAAATTCCATCACTCAGAATAGCATTGGCTAATGAGTTGACTCAGGAAAATAATGATCGACTACGGCTTCAAGAGCTAGAAGGATTAGACGAGAAACGCCTTCAAGCTCAGCAGTGTATTGCGTTCTATTATGCACGCATTTCCAGAGCTTTTAATCGAAAAGTGAAGGAGAGAGTGTTCAAAGTTGGCGAGCTAGTTCTAGCTGTGAAGAGGCAAATGATCATTATACACAAAAGTAAGGGTAAATTCTAGCCCAAATGGGAGGGCCCTTATATGATTGAAACGACATTTTCAAATGGCGCTTACAGATTAGCCAAGCCTAATGGAGATCTGATAATGGCTCCTATCAACGGTAAATTCCTGAAGAAGTACTATGCTTGATCTCTTTTGCTCAACGGAGTATGATAAAGATTTCATTCTGACAATATTATATTATAAGATTGGTTAGATCATATTCTATCATGTTATTATGACCTCTGAATAGATATGTTTGACTAATTTGAAAACTTCAAAACCTATAACGTTCATATTACCTTTGATAGTGTTTTGTATACAAATTTAGTTAGAGCATATTATATCATGTCCATATAACCTCTGAATAGATATATCCAGCCGAAGCCGAAAGTATATCACGTCTATATTACCTCTGATATCACTTTCATCTTTGCCTATCATTTTTATTCAAAAGTGATCGGTCCACAACATCAGAAGAAATATCTTTATTATCTCCGGGAAGAACAAATTACATAGAGTAGCAAAAAGTACATCATTGGGGAGGAGCAGTCAAATCACGAATATGTTGTGCCAAAGCGGCCATCCTCTCATTCCTGGAGTCCAAGACGTTAGCCCGAGCCCACTCCAGTCATACCTCGTCATCGTTCAGGAGGGATAGTTCAGACCGAAGATGAACAAAATCGGCACGTATGTCGCCCGCACGTACCAAGTTCCGCTGAGCTGTATCCATTTAGCCCTTCAACACATCTCGAGCTGCCGATGACTGGAGAGACCACTCCTTTGCCTGAGCGAGTTTAGCTTCCAAATTGCGGACCCTCGCTTCATTTCCCTCATGTTCGGCCTCGCACTTCATTAGATGAGGAATAACCTCCTCTAAGACGGCCTGCTCTTCATCCATCTCCTGTTGCTATGTCTGGATGGATTTATTTAAGAATTCCATCTGTTCAGCAAGCTTCGCAGTCAAGGAGTCGTACTCGGCCTGAATCATATCGTCGACGTTGCCTCGAGAGAGTTGCAAATATTCGTTAATGGGTTGTTCTAAACCATTAACTATTTGCTCTAGCGCATCAGCTCGTCCAGCGTCATTGAAATTTTTGATCGGCGCTATCGTAAGCTGGGAGGACGTCAACAGATTATCAAAGCTCATGTTCTTCTCTAGCACCATGGAAATCAACTCCTTTAAACTACGGTAGAACAGGCTGGTATATTGTTCAATCAGCATATCGAAGACCGGATGCACGCTAGGAGTGGCTGCGATACCGGGAAATCTTCTTCCAGGAATGACCACGGAGGATGTTGCCACGGCCGTTGCCTCTACAGATGGTGCTACAAAAGAATAAACACCAGCAACGGTTGAAGTTGCTGGCGTACTCAACGAAGGAGGCACAGTCGCGATGATGGGCTCATCCTCCTCTGAAGATATCTGAACTGCAATTGGCGAGACGACACCCGAAAATGTTGCGGATGAAGGATCGGCAGCTCCAAAGCATGCCTCTTCAAAGTCGAGCGCCGCCGTTTCATCAGCAGGATCTGCAACAAAGTCAAAGGTTGCGTCAACTCTGCCCTCCCCTAAGATGTCTTCACCTGAAAAGAAGACAAGAGAAAGTTAATATCAACCTGATGTTAATTTTCCTAAAAGAGGCTTAAAGACAACATTTATCCATGGCCGATGGTATATATGTTGCGTCCGCAGCCTGAATAGCTAAATCATCTCTTAATGATGCTAGACAAGCTGTCATACCTGGAGAAGGTGCACCAACTGACACTGGCGGGTAGTCTTCCCCGTATTCACCAAGATCCACTCGAGGCTCATCGGGTGGAATCTTGCTGGAAATACTTACAGACGAAGTAGGGGTTACTCCTATTATTTGTCTGGATAAAGGTATCCTTAATATGCTCGGCCTCGAAGGCGATCTCATAGCACTACCAGGAGCAGTAGTAGCAGCAGCGATCTCGAGCAAAGAATCTCCGGCACTGCCAATCGGAACTATGGAGGTTCCCTCTCTAAAAGGCGAAGGACCTCTAATCAAAGAATCATCCCCAACAGGGGAAACGACAGGCTCGCTCCTAGAAGCCCCCCTGGTGGAAGCCCTTTTTGGACCTCTAGCAATCTTCTTCTTGCGGGGGGAAGGCTCTTTCAGAGTCGAAGCCTTCCGCTTCTGGGGGATAATGAGAGGCTCTGCTGGCGGAGCTATTATGCCTCTCGGTATTGTCAACAAGAACTCGTCTGCCCTGGCGGTGTCTTCATTCTCAAGGAAACAGACGGAATATCCTCCCTTCCAGTAGACCTATGGGAGGGCATCCTAAAACTTCCATGCACATCAAAATCACGATGGAAGGTATTTATGGACACATAGAACTGCGCATATGAGTGAAGGATGCGCAACTCCATAGAGAGAGAGGTCGCGGGCACAGCAAAAGTTGCACCAGTATATCCCGTGATGAAATACCGCCATCCTCTGGCTCCATTAATAAGTCCACCTTTGGACTTGAAGCTGGTAATGGCATTCTCCACATGCAACTGGTCGTACCCAAACTGCCTGGCAAACTGACTGGGCAAATAAGGCTCCAGGTAGAAGTGGTCATCGCTTCTGTACAGCAAATGGGAAGGTCTAATGTAGACCAACCAGTAGAAAGCTTCAGGAAGAATAATGGTCCTCCAATGGCCCCCATCCTTAAGTTTCTTCCCCTGTTGATTGATATGTACAGGGGGACGATACAGAAGAGCTTCCAGCTGTGGGCAACATTTAACGTCCACCGGCCATCTATGACGGTCGCCACGTTCCAAGAGGAATTCTTGTAATTCAACAAAAAGTTATTTCCTAAACTGCTGGCAGAACCGGGAGACATCACCCTGGTGTTGTGAAGGATTAACCATCCCATCAGGTATAGAAAGGGTAATTCCACTCTGGGAAATCCTTTACGCTGTGTCTCATCTGCGAGAAGCCCATCAGTAAGGGCCCTTAGGCCTGCTTGTATTCTACATACCATAGCAAGAAGCAGGCCCAGTCTTGCCCCGAACACCAAACGCACTACAGGCCATAAGGTGTTGCGATGGATGCGATCTGCAGACGCTATGCCAGGCACTACCCAGCGACGAAGCCAGACAGAAAGGAAGCCAGCCAGTTGAGCTTCCCTTGACAGAGGCTTGCGATAATGCCTCATATAACTGAAGGCTTTTGTGCCTGTAAGGTAACCCCCTATCTCCTCGTCAAAAATATGATCTGAAGCCCCTGCATCTTCAATAAGGTCATCGACCGTGTTAGCATTGAGCATGCTCAGAAGGTTCAAGGGCCTATCTCGGCTATCTACCACCTTGTCCGGCTTAACATTTCTAGCCTGGTAGAAGAAGAGATAGGTTGTCCACTTGTTGATGTGAGCCAAATCAGAGGGCTCCTCGTAGAAAGTAGTACAGGCAAGATAGTGGCACATCAGCTCCTGGTATACTGCCACTGCCCGAGGGTTTGTATCCCTGAATTTCCTGTTTGTAGAGACATACTCTTCATAAGGAGCGTCCCCCATTGGCAGCTTGGAAATCTCTGCCATCTCATGAAGGGCTAAGCCCAACTCACCCAACGGAGTGTAAAAAGTCCCAGTAAGCGAATTGTATCGCTCCATCAAGGCTAAAAACAAGTTAGGGTTGACAGGCAGTCCAACACTGGTGGCGCTAACAACCGCGAACAAGCCAATACTTTCCAACTTCGGCTGGAAGTGTTTCAGGGCCCAGGCAGTCAAACTGGCCCATCGAAAATTCCTCGGGCTAAGCCATCCGCTGGTACGAGGGTTGACCTTAGGGTACACTCCTCCCTGCCCCATAAAATCATTGCAGAAAGTCGATATTTGGACCGGCTGGATCAGCGACGTATCCTCACTCGGGACACTACCCGGCAGTAATCTCTTAAAGGGCATAACAGGGCCCGAGGGATGGCTCATATAGGCCCCCCGGTCGTATTCCTTGTTGTATAAGATTTTCCTCGGTCAGCCGTGAAGATCGAGAGTTAGGGTCCATATCATCTTCCTAGGATGTGTAACATGGAAGAACGGAGAGATATGGTAATCCCTGGGCATCCTGGGCAGATACATCACCGTGCCCTCAACAGTAAACACCCAATCCTCCTTCTTGGGCTTGGTCTGGGATTGTTTGTCGATAACATCCCCGAATAAGAAACCAGGTTTCTTATACTCTGTTTCGTCTATGTATGTCAGGGGCTCCCCACTGATCATACTCAGCAGCATGCGTTCTCCCTGGGACGAGATCAGGGTTCCCCTTTCTTCAGGATAATTGGCTCCAGAAATGGGAAATGTCACATGGGATAAGTCCTCCAAATAGTTTGAGTTCAGCATCCCAGCAGCAGAGCCCATCACCTCAGTTAAAAGAGAGATCTGCAAGTCCACTACAAAATTCAAGAGAACAAGTCAGTTTCTACACTAGACGCTACACTCTTGCCTTTTATGCCAATGACTATCAGCCTAAGCTTTTACGCCAAGACTCCAAAAATTTGAGTCTTACGCTGGAACTTATTTCCGAGGCGTAAAATTCAAGGTTGGCAGTAGACACCAAAATCTAACAGTATGAGCTTTTACGCCAGATTGACAAAATTTAAATTTTTTACGCTGGAATTCATATCTAGTGTGTAAAATTAAAGTTTACAGTATACGCCAAATTTCGACAGTCTGAGTTTTTACGACCAGACTGCAAAAATATGGAGTTTTTACGCCAACACATTAGGAATGTGCGCGTAACAATAAAATATCTCTGTACATCATCCTCCTCGAAGAGGCTCTCAGCACAAAAGATGACCTTGCGCATGCACGTACAACGTGTGCGAAGGATTTTTCCTTCCAAAGTCTTTACCTATAATGTCCGGAGCACAGCTCGATGGCGGAGCACTGCGTTCCGATCGAGGCTCGTTCAGCCTAATGGGAGTTGGTCATGCTTGAGCAGTGGAGCGAGAAGAGGAAGCGACCTTCTTTCCCTTAGCAGTGGAAGCCTGTTTAGGTGCCATGGCGATTCTGAGTTCTCAAGAAAGAGACGAAGAAGAAGGGTTCTTGGAAAGCAAGGGTTTCGTGAAAACAGATTATAAAGAGTTTCTCTTTCAAGACCTTGGGCTATTTATAGAGTTCGGATAACTCTTTGAATCCCTAACCAAATCTGATATTTAATATTTTGTTATGATTTGGGACCACGTCAGCCTATCATTTAGGAAAAAAAGAAGACGGACAGTCAGTGGATCCAGAATTTATGCGCAGAGCAGATCTATGATTTTATGCTAAGGAGCTTTTATGTTCGAGAGGCTACAAATCTACGGTTTTACGCTCAAAGGCTATAAATCTATGGTTTTACGCTCAGATGCTTTTACGCTCAGGAGCTTTTATGCTCGAGAAGCTATAAACCAACGGTTTTATGCTCAGAGGGTACAAATCTATGATTTCACGCTCGAAAGTTTTTTACGCTCAGAAGCTACAAATCTATGATTCTACGCTCGAAAGCTACAGACGGCCAATTACAAGGGTTTACGCAGAAGATGCTCCTTTTCGGCTACAAAACATTCCAAGTGCCTGAAACACACAGAGTTTAGCATTGAAGATGACTCTTCTTCTTGGGCCATTTGGAAGTTCATCCAAAGTCCAGTCATAATATTTTACAAAAGTTCAAGTATGTTGTTCGACAAACATTTCTCGCCCCATTTCAAGGGATTTTCGAAAAACCATTCTTGAAGATGATGGTCTGAACAAGAATCCTTCGTATCAAAGAAGTGACAGTTCAAAAATTCTATGCGACTCCTCGTCCAAAACGGTATGATAGTTTGGATCTTCAACGACAACTTAATAAGCAGCTTTCTACGCGTCTTCTGTTACGCGTAAAAGATGAGACGAGATCATATATTTTTTTATCAGAGTCGGCGTAAAATTATTCGTGCGTGCTGAAGATGCACACTATTCAGACTTCCTCACAGCAAGTATGGCAAATCATCAGATGCGTTAAAGAAGATAAATCTATTAATCATGATTACATATGATGGAAATCCAGTCTACAAAGGGTTTTTTATCTTCATGATTACATATGATGGAAATCCTTTTTCTACAAAGGGTTTCTCATTTTCATTTAAGATCACACCGAGAATCTATTGTGTCAGGTTCTCATATTGGTGGAGATCTCTTTCGTCTTCTACAGTAGTTAATCGGCTTTCGCAGCCGATTAACAAGAAAATGATTAATGGCGGGAGGATACAGAACTGGGCATGTATCAATTACGCAAGCCCACCCTCCATACGCCATGGCAGGCATGCCCTAGATTTGTGTTGGGGGTTCAGACCCAACACAATACTGGAAGACAGGGCCAGACTGCCTACCATCGTCCAGCACCATAATAGGAGAAGATACAGCTTGCAAGCTGTGTGGTCCAATACGACCCTTCCTCTCTCCTGGATGAATCGCCATATGAAATTGCTGATCATCCCGAGCAAAGAAAGCTATGATATCCTTCCATGATCCATCATTACAGAGGACATTTGCTCGAAGATGCCTCTTTTTACGGCTCCTTACATACTGGAAGAACATGATCTTCTTCTTCCTTAAGTCAGCACGACGAATCTTGGCAACCATCTCTCTCTTTGTGGTGAAGAAAGTGTGGGAAAAAAATAGGTTAACTCACTCGCCTTTATATAGGCAGAAGAGAACATACCAAATCCCAACAAATTCCTAAAAATTCACCGAGAAATTAGTCTCGCAGAATGAGTCAAACTTGACCATTGCATGCTTCATTCAAAGTATTTCAAATTACAAGGAATTTGAAAACTTTGAAGGGGGTCTTGTAGAAGCATAAAAAATACGCTGGGAAAGTATACGCGTAAACCCTCAACATGTAGGAAGCCCGCATAAAATAGAGCTCCAACACTGGGTGGCGTAAAACATGCCTTCAGAGCCATTGGCGTACAGCAGAGCTTCAATGCTATTCAGCGTAAAACATAGCTCCAGAACAACCCGCGTAATGCAGTATTTCCAGACTGCTTCGGCGTAAAAAGGTTGCTACATCGCTATTTTGGCGTAAAACCAGTTTGCTTTTAATGCAGCAGGAAGTTGTACGAGGAACTCTTCGTATTTCTTGAATAAACCTGTCAGTTCAAGCAGTAAACCTGACTCCTGACAAAGAGTACTACACGGCGATCGAGAGGACGGTTGTAATGATGATTCTGCACAGAACCCCAGACTGTCGTCTAGTAACATAACCCTTGATATAAGACGTCGTTTACGCATTCAAGGAATACGCTGCCTATTCTACACAGGTAGACATGAGCTTTACGCTCAGGATATGATGAAACCAACAGCCACGTCAAAAGCTGTTCTTCGTACAGAACTCGAGGCACGTCTCTGCAGTTAATGTGCGAGATGGGGGCAGATCTCTGTATTTAATACACGATATTTGGTTCTACTTTTAATGACTGGGAGAGCTAAAATTAGGGCTAATATGCTCACATCACTATCCCTGCATATTACGCCAACCAGGCTATTTTTAACGATAGGAGCACGCCGTACGCTATCTCCTTGAAATACGCCGATTTGGCTATTTTCAACTATAGGAGTACGCTGTATGCTACCTCCTCAAAATATGCCAACCTAGGCTACATTTGCAAAGTTGCGTGATAAGGCTATTTAGCCCAGAATACGCTCAAGACCTCAGTCAAGGAGGAATAATTGGCTATCTTTACGCTGGTTACCTATCCGTGCAACATCAAGCTTTACACAGAATTTGGTTTCTATGCCAACATGATAGCTACTCAGTTTCTACGCCAACATGTCAGCTACTTGGCTTCTACGCCAACATGTCAGCTACTTGGTTTCTACGCCAACTTGACAACTATTCGGCTTCTACGCCTACTTGGCTTTTACGCCATCAGAATAGCTATTTGGCTTTTACGCCTACAAGACAGTTATTTGGCTTTTATGCCAACCTTCTCTATGCGAGGGGCAGTTACCTACGTGGTTTGCATGTCGTGATCTTCGATGAGCGATTATACGCATTACCTCATAATGGGACACGCGTCACACGCCTATTCAGGAGATCATTCATACGTGGGTAGTAGTTATTATAACCGTCGCGTAAAAGGTGCAGCTTTCTCCGCTGTTCGGTTTCTACGTCGACTGCGACCAAATTCTATAAATAGAGACCTCCAACCACGGAGGTCAAGGGCGGAGAATAACAGAGGAGACAAGGTCAAAAAAAAGTAAGGGTCAAATACAGAGGCTAAGGTCAAGAGAGCACATATAGAGAGGGTTGGCAACGAGAGTTCAATCCCTGCTGCAGTCTTTGAAGCTTTTTTTTCGTCTTCTACAGCACTTCTTCATCATCATGTGGTCCAAGGGACAAAATGATCGACCGCAGATCAGACTCCTATAGCAATATTTCCACAGAATCAAATTTTTGTACTTAACATCCTCGTATAGGATTAATTGTACTTATTTTTCTTGTTTGTAAACCAAAAAAAAGGTTTCGTATAAACCTAGTTTTAATTTCTTTCGTTTATTATCAAACACAGTGGAGTTCATTCCTCAGCTAGCTGAGTGCCAAGCCAAATTTGAGGGAAATGAAGCGAGGGTTCGAGAATTGGAAGCTGAACTTTCTCAGGAAAGGGAGAGGCTTCTCAAGACATCGACAGTCCGCAATGTGTTGAAGGGCCAAGTGGATACAGCTAAACAGAACTTGACACATGAGGGTGTTATCCACGCAAGTTTTGTTAATTCTCTGTTTGGACTATCTCGCTTGAGCAACGATGAAGCAAGGCTGGAACGGGCGCGCGACAGTATTTTGAACTCCAGGAATGAGAGGATGGCTGCTTTGGCGCAACAGATCCACGATTTAACGGCTCCTCTCCAATGATGTACCTTTTTGCTTCTTCTGTATTTTGCTATTCCCAGAGATAATAAAGATACTTCTTCTGACTTTGTGGACCTATCACTTTTGAATATAAATGATAGGCTAGGATGAAAGTGATATCAGAGGTAATATGGACGTGATATACTTTCGGTAAGTTTCAGTTGGATATATCTATTCAGAGGTTATATGGACATGATAGAATATGCTCCAACTAAATTTGTATACAAAACACTATCAGAGGTAATATGGACGTGATAGGTTTTGATGTTTTAAATTAGTTAAACATATCTATTCAGAGGTCATAAGAACATGATAGAATATGATCCAACTAATCTTTGTACGTAATGTCATTAGAATAAAATCTTCACCATACCCCTTTGAGCAAAGGAGATCAAGCATAGTACTTCTTCAGGAATTTGCCGTTGATAGTGTAACACCCCGTTCCGCTCAAGCGGATTGCCGTCTAAAACGGCAATAGTGCAACTGTCCCGACCCGCCTTGCCTCAAAAGAGAAGCAAAAAATATCCAGACTTGTCCCTATAGGAATCCGGCTTGGACTTTCAGAGGCTCGCTTGACGTATCGCTCTACCGAGGCGAATCATCGCTAAGGTGGGTGGCTACGGTGAACTTGTCTTGCTCAGCCAGCACACATAAAAATCTGGAATATTTATGTTAGTCCCTAGGTGATTCACCTCCTGCATGCTAATAAATCCAACGCACCTAGCTAAGGAAATAATCCCAACTTGTATTGCTATGCTAGAACATGGAAAATGAAATACTGCTTATGTATGTTCAGACCCTCGCATGCTAAGTACCTTAACGGTTTCAACTCTCGGCTTACCTTCGGGTCCGAGCAACGTGCCTGCTTATGTTCCTTAGAAAATGCATGCTTGTCTGCTTGAACGTTGCCTTATTTTCATCCAACTCCGGGAGACTACTAAGTAGTCATTTCGTGCATGTTTGACCCTGCAAGTATCCGGGACCGTTAGGTCACCAGGCAGCCCCGAACCAGGGGAATGCATCAAGACAAGTTAATCACTGTACAGAATCATGATTCAAGTATCTCTTGTACTCGTGTTCTTGTGTGCACTCGTGTTCTCTTATTCTAGTGCACTCTTGTTCTCGTGTATCTCGTGATAATTGGAAAGACCCAACGATTGTATGTCGCAGACAACTCGAAAATGAGGTATAGTTCCACGGACGGTCACCGGGGCACTAGGACCGATCCGATCCGGATGGAACTCACGTTATAGTACAGTCCATTATGCTGGACGAGATGGCATACAGCGCTCCTTGTTCTTTCGTTGCATACCATTGTCTCAAGTGACTGAACCGTATTGTACAGTCCATTGTGCTGGACGAGATGGCATGTAGCGCTCCTTGTTCTTTCGTTGTATACCATTCTCTCAAGTGACTGAACTGTATTGTATAGTCCATTGTGCTAGACGGGATGGCATGTAGCGCCCCTTGTACTTTTGCTGCATACCATTACCGCCAGTAACTATTGTCCTTTATGGCTATGCCAGCGACTCCTGTTCATATAGATAAGTCATCCTCGCTTAACGGCTATCCGCGTGCGAGTCACTGCATCGCATCAAGAACAACTAAACACCTGAACGATCTTGTTAAAAAACGACCCTCGTGTTTGCATATGCTTGCCTCCTGAATGTTTATTCTTGCCCGTGCATGAATTAGCATGTTTGCCTTGGACAGGAAAGGAGATGGTAAGTTGGTAAGTCTCGTCGTGTTTCCTCAAACATCGCACGGCGCACTGCCCGACACGTTAGGCTATTCAATATTTGCATAAACTGATCCTAAGGCAACTAGAAAGATAACTTAATAGTTGTGCACGGAACCTGTATTATGTGTTTGGATTTGTCGAGCGGGCGAGTACCTTCCCTACCAGTGCATTCAATGTACTGATAATCCACCAGTTTGTATGCAGGGTGCGGGAAAACCTCGTTCGGTGCGGATGCCTCCAACGTGCGTGCTAAGGAGTGGACATCACTCCGAAGCAACGGTGCGTCCGGGACTGAAGCACATATATAAGGCATAATGTTGTGAACATAGCCTGAACATCGCCTCTACAATCATTCCATAATTGTAGCCACTTGGCACGCTTTTACTGTTTCAGAGAGAGAGGCTTGAGCGACTTGTAATCTCGGCTATACGCCGCCTGTAACACATGTTCATATCAATAAAAGAGTTGCTTTACTTCAAACTTGTGTTTTAATGCTTTCGCTATATTTGTCAACTCAGTGAACCTGTTACCGATCGCCTATGCGTTCATGACTCCGCTGCACTCGGACAATCTGTGCGACTCTGTGGCTTAAAACTCTTACCGCCAGCCAATGAATCACGGCCTTGCACGGGCGCAGTTCACGCTCGTGCGGCATCACGCCCGGATGGGTCAAGCGATCGTTCCGCGGAAGCGCTGGCGAGGGTGATTCCCGCCTAGCGGGAACGGCCGATTTGCCTGCGGGAGATCGGGGCGTGACATGTTGGTATCAGAGCCTGGCTTCTACGCCTTTGGACTTCGATTTGATATCTCTGTTTCGAAAGCTCGTTCGTGGGTTATGTGTACGCTATCTCTCAATGCCTCGATGGGATGTTCCAATAATAAGTCTAAATACTTTCAAAATGCGTTTTGGATGATATGATATGCTTGCTTGTGTATGCTGTGCTGCGAGTGGCCTTTGTGCCAACCTGTGCGAACCCTTGAGAGTATCGCTAGTAGCTTGTCCGATTTTTACTAACTCTAAGTTTGGTTGAATGCATCTATTCGAGGGACGCCTTGAACTAGTGCACCATCCAAGACTTAGGAAAAGGTGAAACTCGAGTGCTAAGACTTTGCTATCTCTGAGCTGGTTGACGTGCTCACGCTAGAGGGTACCTTCGAAAGTGCGCACGATCCAGTCTAAGCGATATGCTGATTTCGATGCTTGTACAAGTGAATCTCCAAATGAACAAGTGCAACGACTTGTCTAGGATTGCCTCAACCCTAGATCACTGCTTGTCCTTAGTAAGTCTCGAGGACGAGACTTTTTCTAAGTTGGGTAGGATGTAACACCCCGTTCCGCTCAAGCGGACTCCCGTCTCAAACGGCAATAGTGCAACTGTCCCGACCCGCCTTGCCTCAAAAGAGAAGCAAAAGATATCCAGACTTGTCCCTACAGGAATCCGGCTTGGACTTTCAGAGGCTCGCTTGACGTATCGCTCTACCGAGGCGAATCATCGCTAAGGTGGGTGGCTACGGTGAACTTGTTTTGCTTAGCCAGCACACATAAAAATCTGGAATGTTTATGTTAGTCGCTAGGTGATTCACCCCCTACATGCAAATAAATCCAACGCACCTAGCTAAGGGAATAATCCCAACTTGTATTGCTATGCTAGAACATGGAAAATAAAATACTGCTTATGTATGTTCAGACCCTCGCATGCTAAGTCCCTTAACGGTTTCAACTCTCGGCTTACCTTCGGGTCCGAGCAACGTGCCTGCTTATGTTCCTTAGAAAACGCATGCTTGTCTGCTTGAACGTTGCCTTATTTTCATCCAACTCCGGGAGACTACTAAGTAGTCATTCCGTGCATGTTTGACCCTGCAAGTATCCGGGACCGTTAGGTCACCAGGCAGCCCCGAACCAGGGGAATGCATCAAGACAAGTTAATCACTGTACAGAATCATGATTCAAGTATCTCTTGTACTCGTGTTCTTGTGTGCACTCGTGTTCTCTTATTCTAGTGCACTCTTGTTCTCGTGTATCTCGTGATAATTGGAAAGATCCAACGATTGCATGTCGCGGACAACTCGAAAATGAGGTATAGTTCCACGGACGGTCACCCGGGCACTGGGACCGATCCGATCCGGATGGAACTCACGTTATAGTACAGTACATTGTGCTGGACGAGATGGCATGCAGCGCTCCTTGTTCTTTCGTTGCATACCATTGTCTCCAGTGACTGAACCGTATTGTACAGTCCATTGTGCTGGACGAGATGGCATGCAGCGCTCCTGGTTCTTTCGTTGCATACCATTCTCTCCAGTGACTGAACCGTATTGTATAGTCCATTGTGCTGGACGGGATGGCATGTAGCGCCCCTTGTACTTTTGCTGCATACCATTACCGCCAGTGACTATTGTCCTTTATGGCTATGCCAGCGACTCCTGTTCATATAGATAAGTCATCCTCGCTTAGCGGCTATCCGCGTGCGAGTCACTACATCGCATCAAGAACAACTAAACACCTGAACGATCTTGTTAAAAAATGACCCTCGTGTTTGCATATGCTTGCCTCCTGAATGTTTATTCTTGCCCGTGCGTGAATTAACATGTTTGCCTTGGACAGGGAAGGAGATGGTAAGTTGGTAAGTCTCGCCGTGTTTCGTCAAACATCGCACGGCGTACTGCCTTACACGTTAGGCTATTCAATATTTGTATGAACTGATCCTAAGGCAGCTAGAAAGATAACTTAATAGTTGTGCACGAAACCTGTATTACGTGTTTGGATTTGTCGAGCGGGCGAGTAGCTTCCCTACCAGTGCATTCAATGTACTGATAATCCACCAGTTTGTATGCAGGGTGCGGGAGAACCTCGTTCGGTGTGGACGCCTCCAACGTGCGTGCTAAGGCGTGGACATCACTCCGAAGCAACGGTGCGTCCGGGACTGAAGCACATATACAAGACATAATATTGTGAACATAGCCTGAACATCGCCTATACAATCATTCCACAATTGTAGCCACTTGGCACGCTTTTACTGTTTCAGAGAGAGAGACTTGAGCGACTTGTAATCTCGGCTATACGCCGCCTGTAACACATGTTCATATCAATAAAAGAGTTGCTTTACTTCAAACTTGTGTTTCAATGCTTTCTCTATATTTGTCGACTCAGTGAACCTGTTACCGATCGCCTATGCGTTCATGACTCCGCTGCACTCGAATAATCTGTGCGACTCTGTGGCTTAGAACTCTTACCGCCAGCCAATGAATCACGGCCTTGCACGGGCGCAGTTCATGCTCGTGCGACATCACGCCCGGATGGGTCAAGCGATCGTTCCGCGGGAGCGCTGGCGAGGGTAATTCCTGCCTAGCGGGAACGGCCGATTTGCCTGCGGGAGATCGGGGCGTGACAGATAGGAGCCATTATTAAATCTCTATTAGGCTTGGCTAATCTGTAAGCGCCATTTGAAAATGTGGTTTCAATCACATAAGGGCCCTCCCATTTGGGCTGGAACTTGCCCTTACTTTTGTGTGTAATAATAATTGGCCTCTTCACAGCTAGAACTAGCTCACCAAATTTGAATACTCTTTCCTTCACTTTTTGATTAAAAGCTCTGGAGATGCGTGCCTGGTATAACTCTATGCGCTGTTGAGCTTGAAGGCTCTTCTCGTCTAATCCTTCTAGCTCTTGAAGCCTTAATTGATCATTATTTTCCTGAGTCAACTCATTAGCTACTGCTATTCTGAGTGATGGAATTTGAACTTCAATGGGGAGAACTGCTTCACATCCGTAAACTAACAAAAAAGGGGTACAACCCGTTGGCGTTCGTACCGTTGTACGGTATGCCCAGAGACATTCCCCCAATCTCTCGTTCCAATATTTTTTGTTCGAAGAGATGAACTCTTTCAAGAGTTTAATGATGGTTTTGTTGAAGGCTTCCGCCAAACCATTAGCAGCAGGATTGTAAGCCGTCGAGGCCATATTCTGTATCCGTTTCTTATCACAAAATCGGTGAAACGCTTGGCTGATGAATTGAGGCCCGTTATCATGAATTATCCTTCGGGGTATCCCAAAGTGATAAATTACATGGTTCTTGATAAAGCTGATCACGTTGGATGTCTTCACCTCAGCAAGAGGGATCGCCTTCGCCCTTTTGGAGAAATAGTCCGTGATAGCCAATATGAACCGATGTCCTCTAGAAGACGAAGGATAAATAGGACCAATGATATCCATACCCCATGCTTCAATGGGCCATGATGCAATAGTAGGATGTAAATACTCAGAAGGCTGATGTATGAAATCCGCATAAACTTGACAGTCCTTGCATTGTCTTGCATATTTCACAGCATCTGCAATCATGGTAGGCCAGTAGTAGCCCATCCTGATACGATCATGTAACTTAGGACCGGGTTGATGTGCTTCACATACCCCGTCATGAGCTTCTCGGATAACCCATTTTACATCATCGTCATAGAGACATCATAATAGCAGTCTATCGTTGTAGAAGCATGAAATATACGCTGGGACTATCTATGCAGCATCTCGATACAGAGCAACGTAAGCAGAGGCCTTCGAAGCCATCCAACGTAAAACAGGGTTCTTCATCGCCTCCATGGCGTAAAACCCAGCCGCTCTCAAAGCAGCGTTAAAACGTACGAGGAACGCTTCGTCTTCCCCGAAATGAACCGGTCAAGTCACGCAGTGAACCTGGCCTCTGACTCCTGACAAAAAGTACTGCACGGCTACCCAAACGACGGCTGGAAACGGTGGCAGACCCCTCGGGACAAGCTCCACAGTATGACGGCGGATCTCTGCATTTAATGCAGAGGATTTGGTTAAAATATCACCAAGCCATCGTCTACTGAAGTCCCCTCAGCATAAACCGCTCTTTCGCGTACAAGGGAATACGCTGCCTTGTTTACACGGGCGAACATGAGCTGTTTTATGCTCCGTAGTAAGGCAAACCGCTGCCACGTCAAAAGCTGTACTTCGTACGGGGCTCGAGGCACGTCTCTACGTCTAATTGCACAGAGCAGTGACAGTTTCCCTCAAGGCACGTCTCCGCGACGGATGCACAAAAGGGCTGCAGACCTTCAAAAGCACGTCTCCGCATTTAATGCACAAGATGATGACAAATCTCTGTAGAAGATTTGATTACATCTTCGAAAGCCGTAATTCCGGCTAAAACGTCCGCATCAACACTTCGGCACGGTACGCAGTGGCTTCTACGCCCGCTCAGGATCAGTGCTCCCTCGGCTTCCAACGCCCTCTCAGTCTCTACGACCATTCGGCTTCTATGCCTGTTCGGCTTCTATGCCCATTCGGCTCCTATGCCCGCTCGGCTTCTATGCCTGTTCGGCTTCTATGCCCATTCGGCTTCTATGCCTGCTCGGCTTCTATGCCTATTTTGGCTTCTACGCCAAGGTGACAGTCGCTTGGCTTTTACGCCAACCCCTGCTACACAAGGGATACCTACCTACGTGGCTTCTACGCCGTGATCTTCGTAGCAGATATACGCATCTTGTCCCCTTAGTTGGACACGCGTCACATGCTCACTCAAAAGGTCATTTATACGCAGGCATTAGTTATTTTAAACCGTTGTGTAAAAGGGTGCTGTACTGTCCACTCCTCGGTTGTTACACCGATGGAGTGGTCACTGTCACCAAAACTCTATAAATAGAGACCCCTATCAATGGGGAAAAAGGTCAAAAAATTGGTCAAGAAAACCAGTACAAGATCAAAGGTCGAAGAATTAGATCGGACAAGGTCATCGAACCAGAGATCAAGGAGGAGAGATAGAGAGAGAGAGAGGAGAACCCAGAGCTCGGGCAAGGAACAGGGAGCGACGACCTTCAGCATCGCGCATCCACCCTCCTTTGCAACCTCCGAAGCTGCATCCTGTCTTCCACGGCACTTCTTCAACATCGTATAGTCCAAGGGCTAAAGTGATCGACCGCAGATCAGACACCTATAGCAATTTATACCCAGATTAAATAAATTGTACTCCCACATCCTCGTATAGGATTACATTGTACAAGTTTGTTTGTAAACCAAAGGACGCGGGCCTCTTATAACCCCGTCATTGAAATACACTTTCATTCTTTCGTTTAATACCACAAACAAGATGGCGACTCTGCTGGGGATATCTTTCTCTTCTGACGAGGAAGTAATTGCTCAACACGATGCGGTATCTGTAGGAACCGTGAAGAAGACACTGGTCGTTCAGTTCGACCAGTCTGCCTATGAAGACATGCTTCGGACTGGGGGTAGCTCTCACTCTCTTTTCGTCCAAGACAGCAGGAAGCTGCACAAAGTGTGGATGCCCAAGACATCCTCCGCCGTTCCTGTGGACTCTCCGATCTCTCCGATCTCTTCGACCAATGAGGTGGTAGCATCGCTCCCTCCGTGCCCCGCACGTAAAATTCAGTCTCCCGCTACGCGCGGTACAGACAAAACTTTTGGCAAAGCCTCAGCGCTAACCCAGGAGTATCCACTGCGTTCTACGCACAGAAATCAGTCTCACGCTACGCGCGGTACAGACAAAGCTTCTGGCAAAGCCTCAGCGCTAACCCAGGAGTATCCACTGCGTTCTACGTGCAGAAATCAGTCTCCCGCTACGCGCGGTACAGACAAAGCTTCTGGCAAAGCCTCAGCGCTAACCCAGGAGTATCCTCTGTGCTCCACGCGCAGAAATCAGTCTCCCGCTAAGCGCGGTACAGACAAAGCTTCTGGCAAAGCCTCAGCGCTAACCCAGGAGTATCCACTGCATTCTACGCGCAGAAATCAGTCTCCCGCTACGTGCGGTACAGACAAGACCTCTGATGGCGCCTCAACACCAAATCAGAAGTACAGATCACGCTCTACGCGCAAAATGACATCTGACCTTTACGGTGAAGCAGACGAGCGCGGCGATCTCCGCAAAGGAAAGCAGGCGGGTGAATATTCAACTATTGGGCCCTTACGCCAGCAAAAGAAGGATCTGCCTACTCTCCGGATTACGCGAGAAGCTAATGGCCAACTGAGAGCCTCTTCAGCCTCACGCCAGACTGAGCGAATCTTCAAGTTACACCAGGAACAATCCCTCGGCATAAAACAAGCTCAGATTGCGGAAAGACACCCTCCCGGGGGATTATCCGCCGCCCAGATGGCCAACCTGTTGTATACAGGCGGTATAGGGAAAACCGGGGTGACCAGCCTCCGCGTACCCGCTGAGGGGAACAGAAGACACAAGCCTTCGTCTTCCTCTTTGACAAATCCTCCTGACCTGCACACCTATCTAATCCAAAAAGACAAAAACAGGAGTCGTAAAACCGTCAGACGAGGAGAGATCGTATGGGAAAATGCATCAACATCTAAAGTCATCATGATGTATGAACCAGATGAAGATAATGCCTTTATCGTCCCTCCTACCCACGGCGATCAGCATCCAATAGTCTTCAAACAAAAACGGAACGGTCCGGTTGAACAGGAAGAATTCCGCGAGCCTGGGAGTGGGAAAATACAAATCCACAGGTACAGCCCACAGGTTTTGAAGATTATACAGAACATGGGTTATGATTTGGAATCAAAGCAAGGCCTCAACTATGGAAAGGGTAGACGAACACCATTGCAGGGTAATTCCCGCCATCAGCAAACTCGTTTCGGATTAGGATATGCTGCTAAATTTAATCCTGTACTGTCAAGAACAATTCCTCCTGATTCAGTTTCTGCGACCAGAGACCATAGCGTGTCCGGGGGTAGCTCGCCTCGACAGAACAGAGCAACGTCCAAAGCGAGGGGTAGAATGTCCACAGGATTCAAAGATGGTACGACAATGGCTATCTCCATCGAAGACCATAAAACTCAGACGTTAAAGGCCCCACGACCGAAAGAAACTTTCTCCTTCGGAGAAGATGACGTAATTGAAATCTTCAATATATTAAGAAAGAAAAGTAAGCTTCAGCTTCCCGACGTCAGATATCCTGAGAGGTCCGACAGAATCAATGACCCAGATTATTGCCTCTTCCATCAGTACACTCATCACCCTACGAAGGCCTGCTATGTACTAAAGAAGAGGATTCAGGAATTAATCGATGCCAAGGTCATAACTCTGCGTCTATAGGGAACGATCACTACGGCAGAAGAGCAGATATGTGCCTCCCTCTCCGATGGAGCCACTATCACAAAAGTTTGTCATGTTCATATTACCTCTGAATAAACTTTCGACCATCAACTATCATGTCCATATTACCTCTGATATCGATTGTCGTCTACACTTAACATTCGTACTTAAATCCTAAGTACGCCAGTAATGTTAAGTCCACAAAAATTGCCATGTCCATATTACCTCTGAGCAGATATGTGCCTCCCTCTCCGATGGAGCCACTATCACAAAAGTTTGTCATGTTCATATTACCTCTGAATAAACTTTCGACCATCAACTATCATGTCCATATTACCTCTGATATCGATTGTCGTCTACACTTAACATTCGTACTTAAATTCTAAGTACGCCAGTAATGTTAAGTCCATAAAAATTGCCATATCCATATTACCTCTGAGCAGATATGTGCCTCCCTCTCCGATGGAGCCACTATCACAAAAGTTTGTCATGTCCATATTACCTCTGAATAAACTTTCGACCATCAACTATCATGTCCATATTACCTCTGATATCGATTGTCGTCTACACTTAACATTCGTACTTAAATCCTAAGTACGCCAGTAATGTTAAGCCCACAAAAACTGCCATGTCCATATTACCTCTGAGCAGATATGTGCCTCCCCCTCCGATGGAGTCACTATCACAAAAGTTTGTCATGTTCATATTACCTCTGAATAAACTTTCGACCATCAACTATCATGTCCATATTACCTCTGATATCGATTGTCGTCTATACTTAACATTCGTACTTAAATTCTAAGTACGCCAGTAATGTTAAGTCCACAAAAATTGCCATGTCCATATCACCTCTGAGCAAGTACAGAGACCTACTCCACATCACGAGGTAGAACCCATAGCACAAAAATTCTTGAAAGCTATAGGCTCCTATCGCCCATATGTCTGGGAAGTAGCATCGCCATCTAACGTCGTCACGACATATGGACCTCATGAGGATTCTATCTTCATCGTCCCGCCTACCAGCAGCACTCAGCGCTCAATTATCTTCGGTCGCATGCAGAATCAACCGATTGTCCAAGAAGACCCTTTCGATGACGACACCGGGAAAATACAGATTCATCGTTATAGCCCGCAAGCGCTAAAGATCATGCAAAACATGGGCTACGACTTGAAACGTAAGCCAGGCCTCAACTACGGAAGAGGCAGACGAACGCCGCCGTACGGCAACCCCCGTAATCAACAAGCCCGTCTCGGGCTAGGGTATGCCACCTCCATCGTGACTTTCGAGCCAAAAGAGGACCCCTTTACCTCTTCCCAGAACAGCTCATCGCCCTCCAACTCGCCAGATGCTTTCGAACAAGCACTATCGGCGAATATGGTGATGACAAATCCCTCAGAAGCCGAGGAGCAGGATACGGAGCCATTCGAGGATGACCCCTGGGCTCAACAAATGGATACGCAGTGGGAATTCCGCTTCGAGCAGAGAGAACCTCCCACCAAGGACGAAGTCATCCAGATCAACGTTGGGAGTGAGCTCTCACCAAAGCCAATATTTGTCAGTAACAATCTTCCCCCACCTGAAAGGGAAGACGTTATACAGCTGATAAAGGAGTATATTGACGTCTTCGCGTGGGATTACGAGGACATGCCAGGCCTAGACCCGAAGGTAGCTACTCATATGCTCAATATATTAGCCGATTCGAAGCCGGTAAAGCAGCACCAACGACGGTTCTGTCCCGATATGATGGACGCCATCGAAGCTGAAGTCAAGAAGTTGATAACCTGCAGTTTCATCCGGGAGGAACAACACCCCGACTGGGTCGCTAACGTGGTCCCGGTCATGAAGAAAAATGGGAAGGTACGCATTTGCATCGACTACCGAGATCTGAATGCGGCCTGCCCCAAAGATGAATTCCCTCTCCCCATCACGGATATCATGATCGACAACACCTGCGGCTTCGAACGCATGTCTTTCATGGACGGGTTCTCGGGATACAATCAGATCAAGATGCATCCTGAAGACGAGAAGCACACAGCCTTCCGGACACCATTGGGGGTATATTGCTATACGGTCATGCCCTTTGGGCTAAAGAACGCTGGGGCTACGTACCAAAGGGCTATGAGTAACATATTCCGTGGACATTTACGCAAAACAGTGGAATGTTACGTAGACGACATAGCCGTCAAAAGTCGCCTCAAAGGCGATCACATCCGAGACCTGAGGGCAGTATTCGAATTAATGCGCCAGCATCAACTCAAGATGAACCCCACAAAGTCCTTTCTGGGTGTATCCAGTGGCAAGTTCCTGGGATTCGTCATTACCACCAAAGGCATCGAAGTAGACCCTGACAAAGTCCAGGCGATCACGGCAATGCGACCGCCCCGTAATCTGAGGGAACTCAGGGGGTTCCAAGGACGTCTAGCTTATATCCGGCGATTCATATCCAACCTCTCGGGGAGATGTCAGCCCTTCTCTCATCTCATGAAGAAAGGTGTATCCTTCATATGGGACAAAACCTGCCAGCAAGCGTTCGAGGATATCAAACGCTACTTAACCAGCCCGCCAGTCCTGGTGCCTCCCGTCATGGGAAAACCATTCTTGCTGTACGTACGGGCAATGGATCATTCGCTAGGAGCTCTCCTCGCACAGAAAAATGATGCGGGTCATGAACAGGCTATCTACTATCTTAGCAGAATGATGGTCGGGGCCGAACACCGGTACAACCCAATGGAGAAGGAATGCTTGGCTCTGATGTTCGCTGTCCAGAAAACGCGGCACTACGTCACCGGCCAGACTATTCATATCATCTCCAGGATCAACCCCCTTCGAGTACTGATGAGCAAGCCAAGTGCCCTCAACTCCCGACTCGCAACGTGGGCGATGCTGCTGACACCATACGACATGGTGTACATCCCACAGAAATTCGTCAAAGGCCAAGCGCTGGCCGACTTCCTAGCGGCTCATCCGATCCCGGAGACCTCCAAACTATACGAGGACATCCCCGATGAAGTTGCAGAATATAACTTCGCAAGGAAAAGTGACGTATGGCAACTGTTCTTTGATGGCGCCTCCAGAACCGGTCCTAAAGGAAACGTCGTTTCAGGAGTGGGAGTCGTCCTAGTTACCCCGGATCAACTCGTCATCTACCGAGCATACTCTCTTAGCGAGCCCTGCTCCAACAACGTGGCGGAATACAACGCTCTACTAATTGGGCTCCAAGTTGCCATGGAACTGGGGGTAGAATCCCTGGAGGCTTTCGGTGATTCTCTGCTCATCGTCAATCAAGTCAGGGGAATATACGAAGTTCGTAATCCAGACCTCATCCCCTATCACCGGGCGACGATCGAGATAGCCATGACGTTCAAAGGGTTCTTCCTAGAACACGTACCTCGATCTCGGAATCTGGAAGCTGATGCCCTGGCCAGCCTGGCCGCAGACTTGGCCGCTCCTATAAGAAGGCAAGATTCGGTAATCCTTCTTAACAGAGATTTGTTCTGTGTGAAGAACAACAGTCACATAGAAAACAGCTACGCTGTAAACGCCGATCCTCCTACAAGAGATTGGACAAGTCCTTTCATAGATTTCGTGGCATACGGAATCTTACCGGAGAACCCCAAGGAAGCAGTATCCGTCAAGAGACGATCGCTACGCTTCTACTTCGACGCGTCTTCACAACGCCTGTATCGCCGGACCTACGACGGACTGCTGTTGAGGTGTCTCTCTGGCACCGAAGCACAGCAGATTATCCGTGAAGCTCACGACGGCGTATGCGGAGTGCATCAACCCGGGCCTAAGCTACAGGATCGCATCAGGAGGATGGGCTATTACCGGCCGACCATGATCGAAGATGCAATACAGTATGCAAAGCATTGCAGAGCCTGTCAGGTTCATACAGACTTTATATATCAACCGTCGGAACATCTATATCCTACGGTCGCATCCTGGCCTTTCGAAGCATGGGGAATGGATATCATCGGTCCTATTCATCCATCTTCTTCCAGGGGTCACCAGTTCATACTGGCCATCACGGATTACTTTTCCAAATGGGCCGAAGCAATCCCTCTCACCGAGGTAAAGGCATCCAACATGGTCAGCTTCATCAAACATCACGTCATCTATCGCTTCGGGGTACCCCGGAGGATAATTCACGACAATGGGCCCCAGTTCATTAGCCAGACGTTTCATCGGTTTTGTGATAAAAACCGGATACACAATCTTGCCTCCACGGCATACTATCCAGCTGCTAATGGTTTGGCGGAAGCTTTCAACAAAATCATTATCAAACTCTTGAAGAAGTTTGTCTCTTCAAACAAGAGAGACTGGAATGAAAAGCTGGGCGAATGCCTCTGGGCATACCGCACGACGGTACAAACGCCAACGGGTTGTACCCCATTCTCGCTGGTCTACGGGAGCGAAGCAGTTCTTCCCATTGAAATCCAGATCCCGTCGCTCAGGATAGCCGTGGCTAATGAGCTGACTCAAGAAAAGAATGACCTCTTAAGGCTTCAGGAGCTAGAAGGATTAGACGAGAAATGCCTCCAAGCTCAACAGCGCATCGCGCTCTACCAAGCACGCATTTCTAGGGCTTTTAACCATAAAGTAAAGGAAAGGGTGTTCAAGGTCGGCGAGCTAGTTCTAGCAGTAAGAAGGCCGATGATTTTAACTCACAGAAGTAAAGGCAAATTCCAGCCCAAGTGGGAAGGCCCTTATGTGATCGAGACAGCGTTCTCGAATGGCGCCTACAGGATAGCCCAGCCTAACGGGGACCTATTAATGGCTCCCATCAACGACAAATTCCTGAAAAGATACTACGCTTAATTCCCCCCTGCCCAGGCGAAACATAACGAGAATCTCAATTCTGACGAAACTACTCTAAGAAGAGAAACTAGTTAGGTCGTATCCTATCATGTCTATACGACCTCTGAATAGATACATCCTGCTAAGGAGGTTTATCGAGAGTATGTCAGGTCCATACTACCTCTGATATCCCCCTTACCTAAAAAACTGTCATTTACATTCCGAAATGACGGGTCCACCACAGTCAGAAAAGAGTCGCTTTTATTCATTCCCAGAAGGAGGCAAAATTACATAAGAAAAGATACATCAAGAGGGCGGAGTAATCAGATCACGAATCTGCCGCCCCAGTGCAGCCATCCCCTCATTCCTAAGGGCCAAGGCATCGGCGCGAGCTCGCTCCAGCTGTGCCTCGGGGGTATGCGTAAGGATCAGATTAGCCCTTGCTCGAAGACAGCCCGCACAGGCAGCTTCCGTACGGTCCAGATCCTGTCGCGCTTCACTCAGTCGACCAATCGCTACCTCTGAACCTGCCAACGACTGGGAGGCCCACTCCTTTGCCAGAGCAAGTTTTTCCCTCAGCTTGGAGACCCTCGCTGCATTCCCTTCATGTTCGGATCGACATTGCATCTCAACAGCAAGAGCTTCTTCCACTACAGCCTTTCTCCTATCCGTCTCCAGCTTGTGCTTCTGGATAGAGTTGTCTAGGCTTGCCAGCTTGGTAGCGAGCCGCTCAGCCATGAGGTCGAATCGAGCCTGGACATCAACATCGAGGCTGGCCTCAGCCCGCTGCAAATATTCGTTAACGGGTTGCTCTAAACCATTAACCACCACCTCCAAAGCGTCAGCTACTCCAGGATTGCCAAGCCCCCTGATAACCTCGATCGAAAGATGAGAAGTCTTCTTCAGGAGCTCGAAGTCAAGTTTCTTCACCAACACCATCGGTATCATCATTTGTAAACCGGTGTAGACAAGGCTGGTATGCTGCTCAGTCAATGCGACTAGACCCGACTGAACGTTCGGAGTAACCGCGATGCTAGTAACTCCCTCTCCAGGGACAATTGCAGATGAGGTAGCCACCACCGCCGTCTCGACGGGTGGCGCGGCCGAAAAAGGTGTGACGGTAACGATCGAGGTCATCGGCATACTCGCGAAAGGCGAGGTCGCGATAACAGGTTCGTCCCCCTCCCGGGATGACGAAACCTCTCCAGGCGAGCTGGCCCCCGAAGACACTTCTGCCTCGGAATTAGGCGCCTCCACATCTTCACTAGGAGCCAACGGCATATACGATGCGTCTGCACCTGGTGTGGCTAAACCACGCCTTAAGGACGCAATACGACCTGTCATACCTGGAGAAGGAGGTGGGCCGACCGACATCGCCAAAAGTTCGGTCAAGCCTTCCCCGAGACGCGATCGAGGTTCGTCAGCCGGAGTCTCGCCGAGCGCGCTCGCTGACCCAGAAGCAACTTCCTCCACTGCTGACCTCGGGAAAGATTCTCCCATCTGCAGCGGCTACGTAGGCAATCCCGCTCCACTGCTTGAAGCAGCCACGGCGACAGCAACCTCTAGCGAGGACTCCCCGGCGCCACCAGCCGGAACTGTAGAAGGTCCCTCTCTAAAAGGCGAGGAACCTCCAGCCAAAGATTCATCCCTGATATAGGAAGGTGCCGACTCACTCACAAGAGCCTCAATACCAGGAATGCGGAGAGGACGAGCCACCGTCTCCTTCCTCCTCTTACGAAGGGAAGCTTCCTTCGGAGCAGAAGCCCGTCGCTTCCCAGAGGAGACTATCAAAGCCCCCGCCGGCGCAGGCACTGCACACCTCGGCAACGACACCAGGAGCTCATCCGGAGTACCAGACTCCTCGCCCTCGTCAAAAGAAACCGAGGGGACTTCGACTCTTCCCCCAGGCTTGGCAGAAGGCACTCTAAAGCTTCCCCGTATGTCGAAATCGCGATGGAAGGTGTTAATCGCCACATAAAACTGGGCGTAAGAGTGAAGGAGGGGCAGCTCCGTGGAGGTTGTAACAACCGGCACGATAAAAATTGCCCTCGTACAACCCATGATAAAATATCACCACACTCTAGCTCCATCAATGAGTCCGCCCCTGGGTCTGAAGCTGGTGATGGCGTTACCCACGTGCAATTGATCGTACCCGAACTGCCTGGCAAATCGACTAGGCAAGTAGGGCTCGAAGAAGCAATAGTCTTCGCTCCTATACAGCAGATGGGATGGTCTGATACAGACCAACCAATTAAAAGCCTCCGGAGAAAGAACGGTCTTCTCTCCACCTGAATCCTCAAGCCACACCCCGGATTGGTTGCGATGTACCGGAGGGGGAGTACAGAGGATCTTCCAGCCATGGCTGAGGTTCAACACTAACCGACAGTCTAAAACTGTGTTCACATTCCAGGTAGAATCCCTGTAATTCAACAGGAATATGCCCCCTGAGCTGCTGCCGGAACCGGGAGACATCACCCGGGGGTTATGGAGAATTAACCAACCCATCAAATACAGGTATGGCAATTCCACCCTGGGAAAACTCTCACGCCGAGCTTCATCGATGAGCAACCCATCGGTCATGGCCCTCAGGCCAGCCTGAATACGGCACACCATGGCAGGAAGCAGGCCCAGTCTTGCCCCAAATACCAGACGCACTGCGGGCCACAGGATGTTCCGGTGAATTCGATCCGTAGACGCGATACCGGGCACTACCACTCAACGCAGCCATATGGAGAGGAAACTAGCCAGCTGGGCTTCCTTAGACAGAGGCCTGCGATAGCACCTCAAGTAACTGTGGGCCCTGGTGCCTTCGGGGTATTTTCCTACCCCCTCAACGAGAATCTGATCGGAAGCCTTGACGTCCTCCATAAGAGCCTCGACCACCTGGGCACTAAGGACGCTCAAGCAGTTTACGGGCTCATTCTTACCCCCCGAAGCTTTCTCCGACTTGGCGGCCCTAGCCCGATGGAAGAAGAGGTAAGATATCCACTTAGTGGTATGGGCCAAATCCGAGGGCTCGTCATAAAAAGTGGTGCACGCGAAGTACTGACACATCAGCTCCTGATATACTTCCGCCACCCGAGGGTCCGAATCCCCCAACTCCCGGTTGGTGGGGACATACTCTTCATATGGGGTATCCCCCATCGGCAGTCTCGAGACAACTGCCATCTCATGGAGGGCCAATCCCAACTCCCCCAGCGGAGTGGCGAAGGTCCCGGTGAGCGGAATATACCGCTCCATCAGTGCCAAGAACAAATTAGCATTGGGAGGCAACCCAACACTCGTCGCGCTCACAGCGGCGTATAGTCCGATGTCCTCCAGCTCTCTTCGGAAGTGCGACAAGGCCCAATCAACTAGGCATCTCCATCGGGAGTTCGTCGGGGCGATCCACCCGTTGCACCGAGGATTCTCCTTGGGATATACCCCACCTCGACTCATGAAGTCGTTGCAGAAGGTCGGCAACTGAACAGGCTGGATCACCGAGCTATCTTCACTCGGGACATTACCCGGGCACAGACCCCGGAACAGCGTCACAACGCCGGAGGGGCGACTGACAAAAGACCCCTGGTCAGCTCCTTTCAGATGAAAGATTTTCCCAGGCTTCCCGTGAAGATCAGGAGTCAGCTTCCACGACATCTTCCTAGGATGCGTCGCATGGGAGAAAGCCGAGATAGGATAATCCCTCGGCATCGTCGGCAGATACAAGACCAAATCCCCGGCAGGGAAGACCCAAGTCTCCCTCTTGGGTTTCGTCTGGGATTGCTTATCGATCATGTCCCCAAAGAGGAAAGCCGGCTTTATGTACTGCTCCCCGTCTACATGTGTCAGCGGTTCGCCATTGATCATGCTCAACAGCATTCGCTCATCCTGGGCCGATATCAGAAATGCCCTGCCCTCAGGGTACTGGGGTCCAGAGATGGGAAAGGCCACATGGGACAGATCCTTCAGGTAGTTCGAGTGCAGCATCCCGACAGCAGAGCCCATCACCTCAGCCAGCGATGACTCACCCAAATCAACTGCAAAAGTACAAGAAAAATAGGTCATTACAAATCCTGCACAAGTACAGACCAAAAGAAAATGACAGTCTGTGCTTTACGCCAAGATTGCACAAATTTGGTCTCTATACGCTAGAAGTCTCCTCCGCAAGCGTAGAATTCAAAATTTACGATATACCCCGATTTTCGTCAGCTAGAGCTTTTACGCTCAGAGCTACGAAAATATGGAGTTCTTACGCTAGCACATTAGAAATGTGGGCGTAAAAGATGAAAACGTCTCTGTGCATCATCTTCCTCAAAAGAGGCTATCAGCACAGAAGACGACCTAGCGCGGTCACGTTCAACGTGTGCGAAGAATTTTTCGTCGTTTGTGTCATCCCAAAAGGCTCTACCTCTAAAGCCAGATGCACTGCTCGACGGCGGAATACTCCTCTCGGAAGGAGGTTCACCTCGCCCGACCGAAGATTCTCTCGCCGGTACCAAAGGACGAGACGAGGAACCTGCGCTCTTTCCCTTGGTGGAGGGAGTTTATTTCGACGCCATTTCTGAGGACTCGAAGTGCTCGGAGAAGGAACAAAGGAAAACTCGAACAGTCGAAAGCTCTCTTTCGCAGAAGACAGATAAAAAGCTTTTTCTCTCAAAAGCTTGGGGTATATATATACGGTCCGAGTCGACTCCTCGAATCCTCGGACAAACCCCTCGAGACCTTAAACGGATCTCGCAATTAAGAGTTGGTTATGATTGGATGCTACGTCAGCCCACTACCCTCGAAAAACGGACAGTCAGCGAATTCGAAAGGTTTTTTCGTGCAAGACGGTTCAGCGAGTTCAACGCTAAAGGAGCTTTCTACGCTCGACAGCAACAGATCTACGGTTTTACGCTTGCAAGCTGCAAGTCTAGGTTTTACGCTCAGATGCCTTTGTGCTTGGTAGCTTTTATGCTCGAGAGGCCACAAACCTACGACTTTACGCTCAGCAGATACCAAATCGACGATCTCACGCTCGGTGGCGCTCAGTTTACGCTCAGAGGCAACAGATCCGCAAAATCTCACGCCCGAAGAAATTTTCTTTTCAGGAGTACAGATCTACAGTTCTGCGCTAAAGGAGCTTTTCTACGCTCGATAGCAACAGATCTACGACTTCACGTTCGACAGCTACAAGTCTACGGTTTATGCCCGGATGCCTTTGTGCTCGGTAGCTTTTATGCTCGAGAGGCAACAAACCTATGACTTCACGCTCAGGAACCACAAGTCTACGATTTCACGCTCTATGGTGTTCTTACGCTCACAGGCTACAGATCTACAGTTCTGCGCTAAAGGAGCTTTTCTACGCTCGACAGCAACAGATCTACGGCTTCATGTTCGACAGCTACAAGTCTACGGTTTATGCCCGGATGCCTTTGTGCTCGGTAGCTTTTATGCTCGAGAGGCAACAAACCTATGACTTCACGCTCAGGAACCACAAGTCTACGATTTCGCGCTCGGTGGTATTTTTACGCTCAGAGGCTACAGACTAATGATTTCACGCTCCACGACTTTCCGCATATCCGAACAATCCCCAAGGCGGTCAATTGCAAAGAGTTCACACAGAAGATACTCGTTATTGACCCAGAGCATCCCAAGTACCCGAAGCATACAGAGTTCAAACATTGAGAAATTACTCTTCTCGGGTCCAAAATTGGAGGTTCATCCAGACTCCAGTCTGAACATCCCGTCTATCAAGGTGGCAACTCAATTTGACAGCCAAAAACCTCGACCCTGTTCCAAGGGAGTTTCGAGAGATCATTCTTGAAGACAAAGTCTGAACAAAATCCTGCTTGTCAGAGAAGCAACAGTTCAGAATTCCATGCCGTCCCTCAGTCCTAGCAACAGGACAGTTCTAAATGTTCAAGGATGCTCAGCAGCATTCTATGGACTATTCAGGGCCTAATACTCTTTCTATCAGAGTCGGCGTAAAGATTCAGACGTGTTGAAGCTGCACATATCCAGACTTCACAAGCCACGTATGGCAAAGACGATCATATGAAGAAGAAAGACGGCTTTATTTAAAGCTAAAATCACAAGTTACATATGAGGGAAATCCTATCTACAGGGGTTTTCTTTATTACATATGAGGGAAATCCCCTCTACAAAGGTCTTCCCCTTCTTCTAAGATGATGATCGGTGGCAGGAGGATACACAACTGGGCAGATGACCCATCCTCCGAAGCAGGGTAACTCTGCTTCCCTACAGACCACCGCCACTCTGGCCGGTCTATCTGCCTCTCGTCACCAAAGGTAACGAGAGGAGGAGCCACTTGCAAGCGGCCTGGTCAAAAGTGACCTCGCCCCACTCTCCGAGTGAGAGGCCGCATAAAGTTGCTGGTTATCCCGAGCAAGGGAGGCTAAGATATCCTTCCATGATCCATCGTTGCAGTGGACACTCGCTCGAAGACGCCGTCTTTTTCGGCTCCCTATATGCTGGAAGAAAATGATCTCCTTCTTCCTCAGATCGACCCGACGAGCTCCGGCGATCATCTCTGCATGACAATGGGAATGTGGTGAAACAAGTTCACCCCCCCAGCCTTTTATAGGCGCAAGAGATCACAGCGGTCCCCAATAAATCTGCCATAAAGTCAGTACCGACCGTTTCAATGCTCCATTCAGAAACATTTCGAGTTACGAGGGGCCGTTCATGCTTCTTTCAAAGCGTTTCAAATTCCGAGGAATTTAAAATCTTTGAAGGGGGTCTTGTAGAAGCATGAAAAATACGCTGGGACGATCTACGCAGCATCTCGATACAGAGCAGCGTAAGCAGAGGCCTTCGAAGCCATCCAACGTAAAACAGGGTTCTTCATCGCCTCCATGGCGTAAAACCCAGCCGCTCTCAAAGCAGCGTTAAAACATACGAGGAACGCTTCGTCTTCCCCGAAATGAACCTGTCAAGTCACGCAGTGAACCTGGCCTCTGACTCCTGACAAAAAGTACTGCACGGCTACCCAAACGACGGCTGGAAACGGTAGCAGACCCCTCAGGACGTGCTCCACAGTATGATGGCGGATCTCTGCATTTAATGCAGAGGATTTGGTTAAAATATCACCAAGCCGTCGTCTACTGAAGTCCCCTCAGCATAAACCGCTCTTTCGCGTACAAGGGAATACGCTGCCTTGTTTACACGGGCGAACATGAGCTGTTTTATGCTCCGCAGTAAGGCAAACCGCTGACACGTCAAAAGCTGCACTTCGTACGGGGCTCGAGGCACGTCTCTACGTCTAATTGTACAGAGCAGTGACAGTTTTCCTCAAGGCACGTCTCCGCGACGGATGCACAGAAGGGCTGCAGACCTTCAAAAGCACGTCTCCGCATTTAATGCACAAGATGATGACAAATCTCTGTAGAAGATTTGATTACATCTTCGAAAGCCGTAATTCCGGCTAAAACGTCCGCATCAACACTTCGGCACGGTACGCAGTGGCTTCTACGCCCGCTCAGGATCAGTGCTCCCTCGGCTTCCAACCCCTCTCAGTCTATACGACCATTTGGCTTCTATGCTTGTTCGGCTTCTATGCCCATTCGGCTCCTATGCCCGCTCGGCTTCTATGCCTGTTCGGCTTCTATGCCCATTCGGCTTCTATGCCTGCTCGGCTTCTATGCCTATTTTGGCTTCTACGCCAAGGTGACAGTCGCTTGGCTTTTACGCCAACCCCTGCTACACAAGGGATACCTACCTACGTGGCTTCTACGCCGTGATCTTCGTAGCAGATATACGCATCTTGTCCCCATAGTTGGACACGCGTCACATGCTCACTCAAAAGGTCATTTATACGCAGGCATTGGTTATTTTAAACCGTTGTGTAAAAGGGTGCTGTATTGTCCACTCCTCGGTTGTTACACCGACGGAGTGGTCACTGTCACCAAAACTCTATAAATAGAGACCCCTATCAATGGGGAAAAAGGTCAAAAAATTGGTCAAGAAAACCAGTACAAGATCAAAGGTCGAAGAATTAGATCGGACAAGGTCATCGAACCAGAGATCAAGAAGGAGAGATAGAGAGAGAGAGAGGAGAACCCAGAGCTCGGGCAAGGAACAGGGAGCGACGACCTTCAGCATCGCGCATCCACCCTCCTTTGCAACCTCCGAAGCTGCATCATGTCTTCCACGGCACTTCTTCAACATTGTGTAGTCCAAGGGCTAAAGTGATCGACCGCAGATCAGACACCTATAGCAATTTATACCCAGATTAAATAAATTGTACTCCCACATCCTCGTATAGGATTACATTGTACAAGTTTGTTTGTAAACCAAAGGGCGCGGGCCTCTTATAACCCCGTCATTGAAATACACTTTCATTCTTTCGTTTAATACCACAAACAATCGTATGTTCAGCGATATAGACATTGTGAAGAAGCATCAAAATAGAAACGTAATGAACGTCTTTTGATAGATACTGCTTCCTTAGGATCCTCTGGTAAGATTCCGTATGACACGAAGTCTATAAAGGGACTTCTCCAGTCTCTCTTAAGAGGAGCCGTGTTTATAGCGTAGCTGCGTTCTATGTGAAAATTATTTTTCACGCAGAATAAGTCTCTGTTAAGAAGGATCACCGAATTTTGCCTTCTTATCGGAATAACTAGATCTGCAGCTAGGCTGGCCAGAGCATCAGCTTCCAAATTTTGAGATCGAGGCAACATACTCCAGTGACTACGCAGACGAATCCTGGGACTTCCAGGCCTAAAGAAGAATATTCTTTTGACGACGACGATATTCCGAGCATATTCGATTGCCTAGTCAAAAGTGGCAAGTTTACTCTCCCTGAGGTAAAGCGGCCGAATGAAGTCGGCAGTACTAATAACCCTAAGTACTGCATTTTCCACAGATACATACATCACCCCACAAAGGCATGTTATGTACTAAAAAGGAAAATCCAGGAGCTGATCGACGCCAAGGCCATCACTCTGCGTAATAGCGAGAAGACGGTCACTGCCAACATGATCTCGCTCCAGTTTGTCAATCTGCCCCCTTAGGAAGTCCCGGATGGTGTAGTACCTATTCCACGGACGATGATGAACATTGTTAATCTCCCTCCGACTAGGGGTCAAAATCATGACCTAGTACCCCTAACTACCAAGCGTGGGGAGATCATGTGGGTCCACCCTGATCTGGTACCAGAAATTGAGGAAGAGGCTCAAGCTGCTAAAGCTAAGTCTAAAACGAACTCAAGATGCAAACCATGCCATCAGGTTGCAATATCCCCGACATCAGAAGAAGAGGCTTTGGCAACCGAAACCCAGTCAGGTAAGGCCTACCTCAAAGACTATGGAGGAAACTAGGGGGAATCAACGACAGACACTTCAGCTGCGAAACCTCCAGAGCCTGAACCTGTTACACCAGAGGCAGGTCCTTCTAGACCAACTTCGATGGACAAGGGAAAGCAAAAATAAGTTTGTTTTGATAAACCTTTCAAGAATATTCAAAACAAAGGTTTAGAGAAACCATATAACTTCGACATCTTGGCCCAGTTGGCTAACACACCGGCTAGATTGTCCATTTTTGAACTATTTAGGCTATCCAAAGACACTCGTCAAGCCTTGAGTGAAGCTTTAATACAGGCGGATGTATGCTTGACTCAGCTCAAGTCCCCTGATAAAGAGCCTGTGGCATGTCCTCAATGCCATAGTGTGATGGAAGTGGTCCCTAATATCACTTTCACTCAAGAGGACATGTTGTTGAAACATAACAAGCATGACAGGCCTCTTTATTACACCGGATATGTCAGCTCCATGGAGGTAGACCGGATTCACATAGATCGGGATCGTCGATCAGCATTATCCCTCATAGTCTGTTAAGACCGTTGAGAATCCCTACAAGCGAACTGGCTTACACTACCACCACAATCGTGGGCTTTAATGCCAGAAAGAGTAAACCGTTGGGAAAGATTCGTTTGAGGATCCAGATTGGTGACCTTAGATCAGTGGCCACATACTACGTCATTGATTCGGAGGTATCTTACAACATCCTGTTGGGCAGACCATGGATCCATGATTACAATATTGTTCCTTCAACTCTACACCAATGCTTCAAATATGTAGACGCCCAAGGGATAGTGAAAACAGAGTTTGTTGATCTCAATCCTTTCAAAGGAGTTGAGTCCTACTATTCTGATGCCTTGTTGTACACCCAAGACTACATGAAGGAGGTGTCAGGCAAGATGGAAGAGGAATCCTACCAGGAGCCAGGAGAACCATCTGCTGAACAACCTTTGTCAATCCAGGTGAAAGGGCGGACTACCCGTCCGAAAGTCATGGAACCCATGGCTATCCACTTGGGTAAAACCAAATCAGGACAAGGAAGTGATCCTCTAGTGATCACTCTGAACCAGAAGCCCCCACCTTTGGTCATCAACCTTAGGCACAACAAGCAGCCGACTGATGTAAATACAACCGGGAATGTTGTTTCTGACGATAATAAATATTCTCTTTTCCAGTATACTGACGCTCAATTTCCTAATCAGGAATCATCCCCCCATAACGATATAGAGCCTATAGCACAAAAATTCTTGGAAGCTATAGACTCCTATCATCCGTATGTGTGGGAAGTAGCATCTCATCATGACATATGGGCCACATGAAGATTCTATCTTTATTGTTCCACCTAATCGCAAAGATCATCATCCAATAGTCTTCTGTCGCATGTGGAACAGACCGATTGTACAAGAAGATTCTTACGAGTCTGATGTTGGAAAAATACAGGTTCACAAATATAGCCCACAGGCTTTGAAGATTATGCAAAGCATGGGTTATGAATTAAAGTTGAGCCAGGCCTCAACTATAGAAAAGGCAGACGAATGCCGTTGTATGGGGACCCCTACTGTCAACGAACTCGTTTTGGATTAGGGTATACCACACATCTTGTAACTTCCAACGACTCTAAGTCAAGTGAGGAGACCATTTCCTCTTTTCAAAATGATTTGTCATCCTTCGATTCAGATGGTGAACTCAAACAGGCATTATCAGTAAATATGGTGTTGACAGATTCTCTCAAAACAGAGGGACAAGAATCTGAATCATTTAAAGATGAATCTTGGGCTCAGCTGTCATGACCCGCACCCAGTTTAGGGGCACGAGTGCGTGGGTACGTCCAGCCTACGCCGCAGCATCGGCGGTAGAACGCTGTCAAGGTCTTGATACTATCTAACTAATGTCACGCAAGCATCCAATCTCCATTAGGAGGCACGGATGACACAAATAAGATGAACACATACTCAATCACAGGATTACAGCACGATAAGATTTCGAATAGTAAAACTAAAATTAAACACAACACAAGTCCACAAGTAATATTCTAACTCAACAATATCCAAGAATCATCAAAATGCCGGAGACAAATCCGGTACCAAATAGTCTACTTAAAGAACTAACAATAAATAATAACTCCGGTTAGACCTTCCAGAATCATAACTAAACTACCAAGTCTGCAGCTACTCACCATATGGTCCATAAAGTGTCGGACAGTGGTCCTCTAAGGCATAGTCTGGAAAAATATTTCCAGTCAGGAAGGAGCAAAGCAACACTCTCAAATAACAGTTCCATTAATTGATAATGTCTATAATACAATAAAACATGTCATGCTAGCTACTGAGAAGACAGTGAAATAAATGCAATGGCAATTTAAGAGCGACAGGCAATATAAAGAGACAGGTAATAGGCAATATGATACAGTCAGTGCATGTATGGAATTAAAAGAACAAGGAACAGTATCATATACGGGTGATGTAGTATATGATTTAAAATAGGGAACTATAATCTATTCTAAGTGTTTGAAATAGTAGTTTCAAAATGTGATCGACTTGGGAACATGTACGATAGCTACAGGGCCTGGCTAATCATGGGTGAAGAGCATGATTAACACTTACAATTTCTATACTACAATAAGAGGTTATGATCACATTTCTTACTAACTACTTTCCCGCCCCCAACTAGTACTGTGGATCCAACCATGACACGTCATGATACACGAGCAAGTCAAGTCTATCATGTACGATGTCTAATATACATGTCGTGTACAATGTCAATACGATAATCAAGGTAACATCTCATGACTGCAGATCCAAGCTATACTAGTCCGTGTAGCACAGTGTCAAAGATTCAGATGTAACATTTCATGATTGTTGAACTTATAGAAATTATCAAGAATTGGAAATTATCAGAGAATGTACTTGCCTTGGGTCCTTAGCTGGTATTTATGGATGTCCTGTTCCAGAGTATCCCCTGGGTGAACCAACAGTCCTATAAATATATCACAATTACAACACTTGTATCAGATGCTATCCTAACACACAGAAGAATTATACTGGCCTCAGGGCTATGCCAGGCAGGACACTAGTCAACTAGGGTCATCTAGTATATTCACTAAATAAACGTAGTATTATTAATAATATAATACATAAATATAGGGTTATACCAAATTCTATACAAAATATGTATAAGTGTATACTCATAATAGAATATGTATTATATATACATAGGTAAAAATATTCATAACACATATACATTCATATGTACAACTACCAAAGTTTAATATATATATATACAAAGAATATATATATATATATATATATACTAAATTACATATGTATAAACTACATATTTATACATACCACGATAATACACATATATGTATTTACATAGACCAAGATACACTTTTATACTAATACCAATATATATATATCTATACCAAATTAATACATATTTAATACACATAGCAGAACACGTATTTATATATACCAAAAAATATGTTTTACAAGTACATACATATATATCATTACAGTTTTATACACATACCATATCTATTTACAGACCAAAAATATGGTTATACATGTACTAAAAATACATATTTGTATCTATACCCTCTACATACATTAACACATATATATTTATATATATATACAGATAAATTAATATATATATATACATTTAATACGTATATATAAGATAGAGAAATACGCAAGATATATATATATACATATATATACAATAAAATATGTTAGAGACATACATTAACATATATTTATTTATTTTATACTATATGAAAATAACCAATTTCATGCATATACATATATTAACATTAAATAAATACCGTACGTATACATATACTGTTAAACGTTAATTTAAATACGTAATTACATATACACATTAATTACATACAAATACATATACATATCCTTAATACATTATATATATACATACATTAATATATATATACTATACATATTTATATATACATTAATACATATACCTATTCATTAATACACACATTTACAAAATATATATACATATATACATGTATTCCCATTTTATTAAAATATATTAAGTATATACGAAATATATATTTATACGTATACCAATATTTTATATACTATTAAACATTTAATAAAAAATAATACTATACACATATACCTACACATACATTAATAAAATACCTACGAATACATATACATATTATATATATATACTCATGTATATACATATGTATATATACATATATATATATATATATATATATATAAAGAGAAGGAAGAGGGAGAAGAAGGAGGAGGACTTACAGTGGAGGGGGTCGCCGGCCGCCGGAGACGCAGAGGGGCCGGACCGGAGAAGCAGAGGGGGATGGGAGCAGCGGTCTGGACGGTCTTGATGGTGGTGATGGGAGGAACGGCAGGGGGAGAATGGGGGAGAATGGCCAGCGGGGTGGCTGCCAGCGGCCGCTGGACCGGAGGGCAGCGCCGGACTGACGCCGGAGTCGTAGATGATGGTGGTGGTGATGGACTGAAGGGAGATCGGGGAGGAGCAGCCGCGGGAGGGACGGTGATGGGGGTGATCGCGAGGGGAGATCGGCAGCACCGCCGGCTGGATGAGTTCAGCGGCTGCAGCGGGGTGCTGCTCGCCGGGGTTCACCGAGGGCCGCCGGAGGGTTGACCGAGGGAAGAGCAGCGCCGCCGTATCGGAGTGCGGAGGGTCCGCCGAAGGGCCGCCGGACTGAGTCGGGCAGCGGCTGCACAGCAAGGGGCCGGGATGCAGAGATGGGGGGTGAACAGTGTCCCCCCCTCTCTTTTAAATTTGAATTCTCAAATTTAAATGAAAAGGAGAAGAAGGGGAAGAAGAAGAAGGAAAAGAAATGAGAAGAAGAAGGAAGAAGGAGGAAAGAAATTACATACGTATGAGAGAGGGAATGTGGGGGCTTGTGAGGAGGTGGTGTTTTCTAGGTTACCTAGGGATTAGGGTTTGATGTAGACATGTCATTATATAGGATGAGGGGATTTTGATGGAGGGTTGTGATTGACCCTCTAAATGAGTGGTCTAGATTGAGCATGAGGGAAATTAACTCATGTAAGAAAAATGCAATTTGGTCCTTAAGTAAATAATCTTTCCATTTTGGTCTTGGACAATGGGGTGATGACACCTACAATTGAATAATTGTAACTTAGCCCCTTAAATTCGGGAAATTGCACAAACACATAAAATGACAAAAATTTGGCGGGCGATTCGGGGTCCGGTGTTTTGTAAGGTCAGGGGGCGTTGTATGATCGGTATGGGCTCAATTTACAGGGCACTGGAATTAAATTGGGATTTTAGAATCAGATAAAATGGTATCCTCAATTTAAATAGAAATAAATGTAAGTTGTGTTCAACAATTAATTAGGAGTACTTGGGGCCAAAATCAGGTCAGGTCATCAATACCAATAATGAAGAAGACTCAGAACAGAATATTACCCTAATTTGGGCCGCACGAAAAATAGGTCAAGATTGTCTCCAATTTAAATTGGAACGCACAACGATACAAAATAGGAATTTATTAAATAACGTCCGCGACAATTTTTGTGCGGCCGGAAATAATGTACAGAGAGGATAATTATGAGTTGCAAAAATAGCAGAATGGAAGGCGGGCATGTCTAGGGCAAGATTGTGAAATTTGTTGGAAGACAAAAGTCAGGGTAGCGCTCCAAATATCGAAGCAAAGGCAATGCGCAAAAATATTAAATAAAATACGGTAATTAATTACACCTCCAATTTATTAATTCTAAAATAAAACAATTAACCTCAAAATCCATAATTCCGACAAGTGCTCATCTACTGGCTTCTAGGTCATGTCTACCATCACAAACACAAATGAACACTGTCTATAATATAATATATTAAAGTACACATCACACAGTTATTTAATTTAAATATATACTATTCATGCAATTAATTTAATTGTAAATACCATAATATTAAATATTGCAAAAAAAGTCAAAAATACCCCTGTTTTCGGAATGTGGTAGTGACAAGTCTACCCACCTTAAAAGAATTTCGTCCTCGAAATTAAAATCCTCAAAGTAGCGTTTATTCATACACATTATTATTCCCTCAAATTTTAAATTCATCATACATGAAATTAGTTAATAATCCACAATGTCCTCTCACAATTTCAAAATTTCTGAATTATTTGTATTCCTGAAAAAAATCCTCAAAATAGAATCAAAGTCCCTTTTTATTAAAATTTCCTTGAAAGTTTTGAGTTAATAATTCAATACCCGGAATTTAATATCCACTCCTCAAATACTCAACAATATGATATTTAAGGATTCTCCAAATGTTACATTCAAATATAAAGTTCTAAAATTCATAACTTGCAATTAAATAAATACATTGATAAATCTCCCAAAATTTCCAAATTAATAACCAACTTAAACATGTCATAATCTTTCCTGGAATTAAGTAAACCACCAATTATGAAATGTTAATTTCTTAACCCTCTATTTAAATCAATGGTCATCCTCGAATGTAATCATCTTGCCTCTCTTGTCAAGTCATAACCCCTTCGTGAATCTTCGTCATGGTAAAACCCAAATAATCATGGTCTAAGAAAATCTTCCTACACTCATACAACATGCAACCTAAGGGAATATGTACGGTCATGGTGTCTTGTCATGGTATTTGCAGTATCTGTATCAGGGTACTACTAACTACATTCTAACAAGAAAATTATGCATACAAGCTACGGTACTAAGCAATCAATCAATCAAATAGATAGGAACAAAAGGAAGGAAAGAACAGAACCTGCTAACACATTACCTGCAGTATCGGTCTCCTCGACCGTCATCGCAAATGCCCGCCCTGCTGGGGTGGTTCCCTTTGCGGGTACTGAGCAATATACGGTTCCACAGGTAGCCTAACTGGATCTCTATAATCTGAAGCTGCGTGTTGGCTGAGAAGATAAGGGGCTAGAAGACAGTCCCTTACTCGATGTCCCGCAGCGCCGCAGTGCAAACAAAGTCCTAGCCTCGTTCTACAGCTCTCCCAAAGGTGACCTGGCTTCTTACAGAAATGACAAGTCTGCTGTGTCTCTCTTGGAGGCTGTTGCTGATTCTGCTCAACACGGACTGGTGCCTGGTACTGTGGTTGATACTGATACGCCCATGGATGTTGTTGGATAGGAACTGGTGCTAGGTACTGCGGTGGATGCTGAAATGTCCATGGTTGTTGCTGAATATGAAATGGTACTTGGTACTGCTGTTGGTGCTGAATACGGGGATGCTTGGCTGGTCCTGCGCTATCATTCGTATCTCCAAAAGTATCGTAACTCTTCTTAGGCCTGAGATCCAGATCCTCTTCTGCAATCTGAGCATCCATCAAGATAGCCTCAAAGGTAGCGGTACGACGACCAGAAGTGCGTGACCTAATCTCTCTCGTCAGTCCCTTTCTAAATTTTCAGGCTCGATCTCCTGGGTCTCGAATCATAGATGATGCAAAACGGCTCAATCTACAGAATTCTGCAGCGTACTCGTCGACCGACATGTTTCCTTGAACCAAGTCATGAAACTGACTTTCCAAGGTTCCCAATGCCACGTCGGGAAAGAACTTCTCCTTGAAGAGTTCCTTGAAGGTCTCCCAAGTAAGTCCTTGTGCTGTAATTCTCGGCTCCGTGTGACACCACGTGAGTGCGATATCGAACATCTGACTGCCAGCGGCTTCTATCTGCAAGTTCTCCGGAATCTGGGTCAATCGCAGACTTCTCTCTATATCTTCTAGCCAGTCGTCAGCGTAGAGTATTCCTTCGGTGCCTTTAAACTCTCGAGGCATCATCCTCTTGAAATCCACTATAGTGCCTGATCTCTGCTGGCCAGGAAACTGCTGGTACTGTGCTACTTTCTCCAAAGCTTGGAGAGTTACTTGATGAGCATTCTCCATGTTTTCTCTCATCAGCACGGTTTGTGCCTGGTATGCTTCTGCTTGCACCCTCTGAGCCTCAGCTTGAACTCGCTGAGCGTCTGCTGTCACTCTCTGGGCATCTACCATGCCTTGGATCAAGGTAAACATCTGCGTTCCATCAATGGGCAAACCTCCGAGAATCGGAGTCGGTGGAGGAGGAAGGTTGTCTGTCACAGCTGCGGCAATCTTCTTAACAGGTGGAGGAGGAGGATCCCCGAAAAGTGCAGACACACCTACGTGTATCGGAGATATAGGAGGAACTACGGCTGTCTGTCCATCAGGTAGAGAGGTGGCAGACCCCTCTAAAGCTGATGTTCCCGCTCTCAAAGACCTTGTCTGTGGCGACATCCTGAAGACAGATCCCAAAGAATCAATTTAGGCAAAATGCGATATCATCAAGGAAGGACAGTATAGTTCTAAAGAAGCAACATTCAAGATAGATAGATTGGAATAACAATCCTAGTTGTGATTGCATAGGTCAAAGATGCATCCATGGTCTGATACCTCTATCCCCTAGGTATCACGGTTCTATCACAAACACACTCACTGCTAGCTTCCTTTCCTACTATAATCGTTGATACTAATTATCCTTATCACTCAAGTGCATATCAATTGCAACACTCTGTACTAAGTATAGCTCTCTCCAATACAATCTTAGATGAACACCCAAGTCAGTGGGCAGTGAGATCTCAATTATACTCAAGCCAACAAATCCTTACACATGCATCTTATCTACTTATATTATAATATATCTCTCCCACTATAAAGTCTTATCCTTAAATAAAATTCCTCAAATAACTCCTCGAATAAACTTTTAAAGTAAAATGTATACACTTTCCTCAAGGTCAATTATTTAAATACTGAAATGAAAACTTAATTGCTCCCAAAAAAATCCTTACAACTTGTCTAGGTTCATTGAATCGAATCTGAATTCCTCAAAATAAATTTTTAATAGCCATATCTCAACTCCTCAATTTCAAAGTTTTTGCAATTCATTGAAATCTTCAAAATAAATTTTAATAACAATCTCAATCTTCTCAGAATCCTAAAATTTGAAATTCATTTTCAATCTTCAATAAAAAATTTTAAATCCACCTTCTGTAGTCTAATAGCTCTAATGTTAATCATTCTCACTGTCCTTATCGACATGCGTCATCAGGTAATACCATAAATCAGTCTGCAAGTTCATCTTGATATGAAATCCAGCCCTACTATGAAACCAAAAATCCTAACTTAATAACTAATCAACAACAATCAAATCAATATCAACAAATGAGAATGGACGGAACAAGGGAATGATTTAAATTGGAAATTTTAACAAGATTCTCAGGGGTCATCCCAGGAATCTCTCAAGGAATTGTGATTGAGTATTTGCTCTCGTCCTAGTATCCTATGTCCTATGTCCTATAGCAGGCACGCAGTAGTATAACAAGGATGTCACACTACTACGACATCGTATAACTCGCGAAGTCTGACCTGCATGGGCCACCACTAAAAACGTGTCACGACCCGCACTCGGTTTAGGGGCACAAGTGCGTGGGTACGTCCAGCCTACGCCGCAGCATCGGCGGTAGAACGCTGTCAAGGTCTTGATACTATCTAACTAATGTCACGCAAGCATCCAATCTCCATTAGGAGGCACGGATGACACAAATAAGATGAACACATACTCAATCACAGGATTACAGCACGATAAGATTTCGAATAGTAAAACTAAAATTAAACACAACACAAGTCCACAAGTAATATTCTAACTCAACAATATCCAAGAATCATCAAAATGCCGGAGACAAATCCGGTACCAAATAGTCTACTTAAAGAACTAACAATAAATAATAACTCCGGCTAGACCTTCCAGAATCACAACTAAACTACCAAGTCTGCAGCTACTCACCATATGGTCCATAAAGTGTCGGACAGTGGTCCTCTAAGGCATAGTCTGGAAAAATATTTCCAGTCAGGAAGGAGCAAAGCAACACTCTCAAATAACAGTTCCATTAATTGATAATGTCTATAATACAATAAAACATGTCATGCTAGCTACTGAGAAGACAGTGAAATAAATGCAATGGCAATTTAAGAGAGACAGGCAATATAAAGAGACAGGTAATAGGCAATATGATACAGTCAGTGCATGTATGGAATTAAAAGAACAAGGAACAGTATCATATACGGGTGATGTAGTATATGATTTAAAATAGGGAACTATAATCTATTCTAAGTGTTTGAAATAGTAGTTTCAAAATGTGATCGGCTTGGGAACATGTACGATAGCTACAGGGCCTGGCTAATCATGGGTGAAGAGCATGATTAACACTTACAATTTCTATACTACAATAAGAGGTTATGATCATATTTCTTACTAACTACTTCCCCGTCCCCAACTAGTACTGTGGATCCAACCATGACACGTCACGATACACGAGCAAGTCAAGTCTATCATGTACGATGTCTAATATACATGTCGTGTACAATGTCAATACGATAATCAAGGTAACATCTCATGACTGCAGATCCAAGCTATACTAGTCCTTGTAGCACAGTGTCAAAGATTCAGATGTAACATTTCATGATTGTTGAACTTATAGAAATTATCAAGAATTGGAAATTATCAGAGAATGTACTTGCCTTGGGTCCTTAGCTGGTATTTATGGATGTCCTGTTCCAGAGTATCCCCTGGGTGAACCAACAGTCCTATAAACATATCACAATTACAACACTTGTATCAGATGCTATCCTAACACACAGAAGAATTATACTGGCCTCAGGGCTATGCCAGGCAGGACACTAGTCAACTAGGGTCATCTAGTATATTCACTAATTAAACGTAGTATTATTAATAATATAATACATAAATATAGGGTTATACCAAATTCTATACAAAATATGTATAAGTGTATACTCATAATAGAATATGTATTATATATACATAGGTAAAAATATTCATAACACATATACATTCATATGTACAACTACCAAAGTTTAATATATATATATACAAAGAATATATATATATATATATACTAAATTACATATGTATAAACTACATATTTATATATACCACGATAATACACATATATGTATTTACATAGACCAAGATACACTTTTATACTAATACCAATATATATATATATATATATCTATACCAAATTAATACATATTTAATACACATAGCAGAACACGTATTTATATATACCAAAAAATATGTTTTACAAGTACATACATATATATCATTACAGTTTTATACACATACCATATCTATTTACAGACCAAAAATATGGTTATACATGTACTAAAAATACATATTTGTATCTATACCCTCTACATACATTAACACATATATATTTATATATATATATACAGATAAATTAATATATATATACATTTAATACGTATATATAAGATAGAGAAATATGTAAGATATATATATATACATATATATACAATAAAATATGTTAGAGACATACATTAACATATATTTATTTATTTTATACTATATGAAAATAACCAATTTTATGCATATACATATATTAACATTAAATAAATACCGTACGTATACATATACTGTTAAACGTTAATTTAAATACGTAATTACATATACACATTAATTACATACAAATACATATACATATCCTTAATACATTATATATATACATACATTAATATATATATACTATACATATTTATATATACATTAATACATATACCTATTCATTAATACACACATTTACAAAATATATATACATATATACATGTATTCCCATTTTATTAAAATATATTAAGTATATACGAAATATATATTTATACGTATACCAATATTATATATGCTATTAAACATTTAATAAAAAATAATACTATACACATATACCTACACATACATTAATAAAATACCTACGAATACATATACATATTATATATATATACTCATGTATATACATATGTATATATACATATATATATATATATATATATATATATATAAAGAGAAGGAAGAGGGAGAAGAAGGAGGAGGACTTACAGTGGAGGGGGTCGCCGGCCGCCGGAGACGCAGAGGGGCCGGACCGGAGCAGCAGAGGGGGATGGGAGCAGCGGTCTGGACGGTCTTGATGGTGGTAATGGGAGGAACGGCAGGGGGAGAATGGGGGAGAATGGCCAGCGGGGTGGCTGCCAGCGGCCGCTGGACCGGAGGGCAGCGCCGGACTGACGCCGGAGTCGTAGATGATGGTGGTGGTGATGGACTGAAGGGAGATCGGGGAGGAGCAGCCGCGGGAGGGACGGTGATGGGGGTGATCGCGAGGGGAGATCGGCAGCGCCGCCGGCTGGATGAGTTCAGCGGCTGCAGCGGGGTGCTACTCGCCGGGGTTCACCGAGGGCCGCCGGAGGGTTGACCGAGGGAAGAGCAGCGCCGCCGTGTCGGAGTGCGGAGGGTCCGCCGAAGGGCCGCCGGACTGAGTCGGGCAGCGGCTGCACAGCAAGGGGCCGGGATACAGAGATGGGGGGTGAACAGTGTCCCCCCCTCTCTTTTAAATTTGAATTCTCAAATTTAAATGAAAAGGAGAAGAAGGGGAAGAAGAAGAAGGAAAAGAAATAAGAAGAAGAAGGAAGAAGGAGGAAAGAAATTACATACGTATGAGAGAGGGAATGTGGGGGCTTGTGAGGAGGTGGTGTTTTCTAGGTTACCTAGGGATTAGGGTTTGATGTAGACATGTCATTATATAGGATGAGAGGATTTTGATGTAGGGTTGTGATTGACCCTCTAAATGAGTGGTCTAGATTGAACATGAGGGAAATTAACTCATGTAGGAAAAATGCAATTTGGTCCTTAAGTAAATAATCTTTCCATTTTGGTCTTGGACAATGGGGTGATGACACCTACAATTGAATAATTGCAACTTAGCCCCTTAAATTCGGGAAATTGCACAAACACATAAAATGACAAAAATTTGGCGGGCGATTCGGGGTCCGGTGTTTTGTAAGGTCAGGGGGCGCTGTATGATCGGTATGGGCTCAATTTACAGGGCACTGGAATTAAATTGGGATTTTAGAATCAGATAAAATGGTATCCTCAATTTAAATAGAAATAAATGCAAGTTGTGTTCAACAATTAATTAGGAGTACTTGGGGCCAAAATCAGGTCAGGTCATCAGTACCAATAATGAAGAAGACTCAGAACAAAATATTACCCTAATTTGGGCCGCACGAAAAATAGGTCAAGATTGTCTCCAATTTAAATTGGAACGCACAACGATACAAAATAGGAATTTATTAAATAACGTCCGCGACAATTTTTGTGCGGCCGGAAATAATGTACAGAGAGCATAATTATGAGTTACAAAAATAGCAGAATGGAAGGCGGGCATGTCTAGGGCAAGATTGTGAAATTTGTTGGAAGACAAAAGTCAGGGTAGCGCTCCAAATATCGAAGCAAAGGCAATGCGCAAAAATATTAAATAAAATACGGTAATTAATTACACCTCCAATTTATTAATTCTAAAATAAAACAATTAACCTCAAAATTCCACAATTCCGACAGGTGCTCATCTACTGGCTTCTAGGTCAAGTCTACCATCACAAACACAAATGAACAGTCTATAATATAATATATTAAAGTACACATCACACAGTTATTTAATTTAAATATATACTATTCATGCAATTAATTTAATTGTAAATACCATAATATTAAATATTGCAAAAAAAGTCGAAAATACCCCTGTTTTCGGAATGTGGTAGTGACATCAGCAAATGGATACACAATGGGAACTCCGGTTCGAGCAAAGAGAACCACCCATTGAAGATAAAGTTATCCAAGTCAATGTTGGGGATGAATTTTTACCAAAGCCGATATTTATCAGTAACAATCTTTCCGAAGAAGAAAGGGAAGAAATGATACAGCTGATAAAAGAATATATCAATGTCTTTGCATGGAATTATGAGGATATGCCAGGTCTTGATCCTAAGGTGGCTACCCACAAACTCAACATACGGCCAAATTCAAAGCCTGTAAAGCAACACCAACGCCGGTTCCGCCCGGATATGATGGATGCCAATGAAGCTGAAATCAAGAAGCTAATAGCCTGTGGGTTCATCCGAGAAGAACAATATCCTGATTGGGTTGCTAATATTGTCCCGGTTATGAAGAAAAATGGGAAAGTGCGTGTCTGTATCGATTTTCGAGATCTAAATACAGCCTGCCCTAAAGATGAGTTCCCTCTTCCTATTACAGACGTCATGATCGATAATACGTGCAATTTTGAGCGCATGTCTTTCATGGACGGATTTTTAGGATACAATCAGATTAAGATGAATCCCGAAGATGAGAAACATACTGCCTTCCGTACACCACTGGGGATATATTGCTATACGGTTATGCCTTTTGGATAGAAGAATGCTGACGCTACGTATCAACGAGCTATGAGTAACATATTCCATGAGCACTTACGTAAAACGGTGGAAGGTTACGTGGACGATATTGCTGTCAAAAGCTGCCTCAAGGATAACCACATCCAAGACTTGAAGACAGTATTCGAGTTGATGCGCCAACATCAACTCAAAATGATCCCTACAAAGTCCTTTCTCGGTATATCCAGTGGCAAATTCCTGAGATTTGTCATTACTGCTAAAGGCATTCAAGTAGACCCTGATAAAGTAAAGGCTATCCGAGAAATGCGATCGCCCCGTAATATGAGAAAACTCAGGGGATTTCAAGGTCGTCTGGCTTATATCAGGAGATTCATATCCAATCTCTCTGGGAGATGTCAACCTTTTTCTCGCCTGATGAAGAAAGGTTTGTCATTCGTATGGGATGAAGCCTGTCAGCAAGCGTTTAATGTTATCAAACGCTATCTTACTAATCCTCTATTTCTGGTGCCTCCCGTCATAGGAAGACCATTTATGCTGTATGTTCGAGCGATGGATTATTCTTTAGGGGCTCTTCTCACACAGAAGAACAATGAAGGTCATGAATAGGCTATCTACTATTTAAGTAGGATGATGGTCGGAGCCGAACACCGGTACAACCCAGTGGAAAAAGAATGCTTGGCCCTAATGTTTCCCATTCAGAAGACGCGACATTACTTGACTGGCTAAACTATTCATATCATCTCCAGAATCAATCCTCTTCGGGTATTGATGAATAAGCCAAGTGTTCTTAATTCCCGACTCGCGACTTGGGCAATGCTACTGACACCGTATGATATGGTGTACGTCCCTCAGAAATCCATAAAAGATCAAGCCTTGGCTGATTTCTTAGCTGCCCATCCAATTCTGAAAACCTCTAAATTATATGAGGATATTCCCGACGAAGTTGCAGAATGTAATTTGTTTGTACGAAGCTCTAAATTATATCCAAACCTATTTGTTTGGATATAAAACAAATAGGAGGTTTGTACGAAGCTCTTTTGGTTTACAAACTCAGGCTATTAAACTCTCCTGGTATACAAAACACTATCAGAGGTATTATGAACATGATAGGTTTTGAAAATTCCCCAACAGAGTCCCCATCTTTGTTTGGATATAAAACAAATAGGAGGTTTGTACGAAGCTCTTTTGGTTTACAAACTCAGGCTATTAAACTCTCCTGGTATACAAAATACTATCAGAGGTATTATGAACATGATAGGTTTTGGAAATTCACCTGGTATGTCGCCATTTTGTTTGAGATAAAACAAATAAAGGTTTTGTACGAAACCTTTTTGTTTACAAAAAAAAAGAAGAAGTACAATTAATCATATACGAGGATGTTAAGTACAATAAAAAAAATGATTCTGGAGAAATATTACTATAGGAGTCTGATCTGCGATCGATCACTTTGTCCCTTGGACCCCACGATGATGAAGAACTATTGTAGAAGCAGAAGAAGCTTCAAAGATTGCAGGAGGGATTGAACTCTCGTTGCCAAAGTTGTCAATAAACACTCTCTGTATGTACTCTCTCTCTCTCTCTTCTCTTTGATTTTTCTACCCCTTGATCCCCTGTGACCGAAGGTCTCTATTTATAGAGCTCAGTCACAGTAACCGTCCAGTAGGCGTAAAAGCCAAATTGTGAAGAGAGTAGCACTCTTTATGCGGTGGTTACAATAACTGTTACCCATATCTAAATGATCTCTTGAATCCGCGTGTGACACGTGTCCCATTATGAGGTAACGTGTATAATCGCTCATCGAAGATCACGACATGCAAGCCACTTAGGTAACTGACCCTCGCGTAAAGATGGTTGGCATAAAAGCCAAATAACTGTCATGTTGGCGTAAAAGCCAAGTAGCTATCTTGTTGGCGTAAAAGCCAAGTAGTTGTCTTGTTGGCGTAAAAGCCAAATAGCTGTCGTGTTGGCATAAAAGCCAAATTCTGCGTAAAGCTTGATGCTGCATAAATAATAGGTAACCAGCGTAAACTAGCCAATTATCCTTCTTGACTGAGGTCTTGAGCGTATTCTGGGCCAAATAGCCTTATCACGTACCTTTGCAAATATAGCCTGAGTTGGCGTATTTCATGGAGATAGCATACGACGTACTCCTATAGTTAAAAATAGCCTGGTTGGCGTAACATGCAGGGATCGTGATGTGAGCGTATTAACCCTAGTTTTAGCTCTCCCAGTCATTAAAAAATAGAACAAAATCTCATGCATTAAATGCAGAGATCTGCCCCCATCTCGCGCATTAACTATAGAGATATGCCTCGAGTTCTGTACGAAAAATAGCTTTTGATGTGGCATCTGATTTTGTCTTATCTTGAGCGTAAAAACTCATTTCTGGGTCTCTGTGCAAAATCATCATCACAGCCGTTCTTTACGCAGGAAGGTATAACAACCTTTTACGCCAAACAGCCTTGAAGTTTCTGCTTTACGCAGACAGCTCTGAAGCTCAGCTTTACGCGGACAGCTCTGAAGCTTGAGCTTAGGATCGGGATTACTGCTGTGACAAGAAAAAAGGATGAGAGGGAGTTTGATAGAGGCTTATCTCTTAGAACGACTAGGAGGAGTTGCTGTAGGGGCTCCCCAATGCGACCAAGGTAGCTCATAAGAAGACTCATGCATGAAGTCGAATAGGAATAGGGGAATCTGGGTTCATGTTAGCTATGGATTAGCCAGGGGTGTTGGCCGGTTGGGGAACCGATGAGGTGTACAACCAGGGATGTTGGCAGCTGCCACAACAACGTTAAGGCTGACGTCGCTGCTACTCTGATGCAACGGTTGTAGCTGATCCCTTTATGGTCGTTCGCAAGTACAAAGGGAACGATTGGAAAAGGACCAACAAGTAAACGGTAGAGAAGATAAGTGTCGTCCCTTGGAGCTCGTTAGAGATATGGAGTTTGCTGACGCAGAGGTGAAGGGCATCCAGAGGAACTCAGAGCATGACTAATAGAATTGAACTTGTCAAACTTGACCTGGGAAACTCCTGGCTAGTCAGCAATACTGCTCGAACAGGGAAACTTGTCCATTCTCACTTATTGATATTGAATTTGATTGTTGTTGATTTGTTATTAAATTAGGATTTTGGTTTCACTTGATTTGATTGTTGTTAATTAGGTATTTAAGTAGGATTTTTGCTTCATTATAGAGTTGATTTCATATTAAGAGGAATTTATAGACTGATTTATGATATTATTTGATGATGCCGTCAATGAGGACAGTGAAAAGGATTAACATTAGAGCTATTTGACTACAGAAGGTGGATTTAAAATTTTAATTGAAGATTGAAAATGAATTTCAAATTTTAGGATTCTAAGAAGATTGAGATTGTTATTAAAATTTATTTTAAAGATTTCAATGAATTGCAAAATTTTGAAGTATGAGGAGTTGAAATATTGTTATTAAAATTTTATTTTGAGGATTCAGATTCGATTCAATAAACCTAGACAAGTCTGTAAGGATCTTTAAGATGATTAAGTTTTCATTTCAGTATTTCAATAATTGACCTTGAAGGGAGTGTATACATTTTACTTTAAATTTTATTCAAGGAGTTATTTTTGAGGAAAATTTATTTGAGGATAAGATTTTATAGTGGGAGATATATTATAATATAAGTAGGTGAGATGCATGTGTAAGATCTGTTGGCTTGAGCGTGATTGAGATCTCACTGTCAACTGGCTTGGGTGTTCAACTAGGATTGTATTAGAGAGAGAGAGCAGTAGTTAGTATGGTGTGTTGCAACTGTTATGCATTGAGTGATAAGATTAACTAGTATTAGCGATTGCAGTAGGTAAGGAAGCTAGCAGTGAGTGTGCTTGTGATAGAACTGTGGTACCTATAAGGATAGAGGTATCAGACCATGGATACATCTTGACCATGCAATCACAACTAGGGTTTATTTCCAGTCTATCTATCTTGAATGTTGCTTCTTTAGAACTGTACTGTCCTCCCTTGATGATATCGCATTTTACCCTAATTGATTCTTTGGGATCTGTCTTCAGGATGTCGCCGCAGACACGGTCTATGAGAGTGGGAACATCAGCTTTAGAGGGGTCTGCTACCTCTCTACCTGATGGACAGACAGCCGTAGTTCCTCCTACATCTCCGATGCACGTAGGTGATCCTCCTCCTCCACCTGTCCAGAAGATTGCCGCAGCTGTGACGGACAACCTTCCTCCTCCACCGACTCCGATTCCCGGAAGTTTGCCCATTGACGGAACGCAGATGTTTACCTTGATCCAGGGCATGGTAGATGCCCAGAGAGTGACGGCAGACGCTCAGCGAGTTCAAGCTGAGGCTCAGAAGGTGCAAGCAGAAGCGTACCAGGCACAAACCGAGCTGATGAAAGAAAACATGGAGAATGCTCACCAGGTGACTCTCCAAGCTTTGGAGAAAGTAGCACAGTACCAGCAGTTTTCTGGCCAGCAACAGCAGAGATCAGGCACTATAGTGGATTTCAAAAGGATGATGCCTCGAGAGTTCAAAGGCACCGAAGGGATACTCTACGCTGACGACTGGCTAGAGGATATAGAGAGAAGCTTGCGATTGACCCAGATTCCGGAAAACTTGAAGGTAGAAGCCGCTGGCAGTCAGATGTTCGATATCGCACTCACGTGGTATCGCACGGAGCCGAGAATTACTGCACAAGGACTTACTTGGGAGACCTTCAAGGAACTATTCAAGGAGAAGTTCTTTCCCGACGTGGCATTGGGAACCTTGGAAAGTCAATTTCATGACTTAGTTCAAGGGAACATGTCGGTCGACGAGTACGCTGCGGAATTCTGTAGATTGAGCCATTTTGCATCGTCTATGATTCGGGACCCAGGAGATCGAGCCCGAAAATTTAGAAAGGGACTGACAAGAGAGATTAAGTCGCGCACTTCTGGTCGTCGTACCGCTACCTTTGAGGCTATATTGATGGATGCTCAGGTTGCAGAAGAGGACCTGGATCTCAGACCTAAGAGGAGTCACAATACTTTTGGAGATACGAATGGTAGCGCAAGACCGGCCAAGCATCCCCGTATTCAGCACCAACAGCAGTACCAAGTACCATTTCATAATCAGCAACAACCATGGACATTTCAGCATCCACCGCAGTACCTAGCACCAGTTCCTATCCAGCGACAGCCCTGGGCATTTCAGTATCAACAGCAGTACCCGGCACCAGTTCCTGTACAGCAGGATCAACGAACTTGTCACTTCTGTAAGAAGCCAGGTCACCTTTGGGAGAGCTGTAGAACGAGGCTAGGACTTTGTTTGCACTGTGGCGCTGCGGGACATCGAGTAAGGGATTGTCTTCGAGTCCCTCATCTTCTCAGCCAACACGCAGCTTCAGACTATAGAGATCCAGTTAGGCTACCTGTGGAACCGTACATTGCTCAGTACCTGCAAAGGGAACCACCCCAGCAGGACAGGCATTTGCGATGACGGTCGAGGAGACCGATACTGCAGGTAATGTGTTAGCAGTTTCTGTTCTTTCCTTTATTCTGTTCCTATCTATTTGATTGATTGATTGCTTAGTACCATAGTTCGTATGCATGATTCTTTGTTATAATGTAGTTAGTAGTACACCCTGATACATGGACTGTAACACCTTAACAAATGAGACCATAACCATGTATGTTTCCCCTAGATTGTATGTGGTATGACTATAGGTAGAATTTCCTTAGACCGTGATTCTTGGTGTTGACTGAAGTGAAGATTCATAAAGGAGTTATGACTTGACAGGAGGAACAAGATGATAAAATTTGAGGATAATTATTGATTTAAATAAATGGTTAAGAAATTTACATGGCATAATTGGTGGTTTATTAATTCCAGGAAAGATTTTGACATGTTTAGATTGGTTATTAATTTGGAAATTTTGGGAGATTTATCAATGTATTTATTTAATCGCAAGTTATGAATTTTTGAACTTTATAATTGGATGTAACAATTGGAGAATCCTTAAATATCATATTATTGAGTATTTTGAGGAGTGGATATTAAAATTCCGGACATTGGATTATTAACTCAAAAACTTTCAGGAAATTTTTAATAAAAAGGGACTTTGATTCTATGTCGAGAATTTTTACAGGAATACAGATAATTTCGGATTTTTGAAATTGTGAAAAGACCTTGTGGATTAGTCGGGGCTGATGAATTTAATTGAGGGAATAATAGTGTGTATGATTTAAACACTAGTATGAGGATTTTAAATTTCGAGGACGAAATTCTTTTAAGGTGGGTAGACTTGTCACTACCACATTCTGAAAACAGGGGTAATTTCGAATTTTTTCAATATTTAATATTACTGTTATTTATAATTAATTAATTGCATAATAGTATATTGATTTAAATAATTATTATGTGTGATGTGCAGAGTTATTATTTTATTTTAGCTAGCAGACTAGACCTAGAAGCCCAGTAGACGAACCCCTGTCCGAATTATAAAATTCTGGATTTTATTATTTTATTTAGAAATTGATATTTGGAGATTGTAATTAATTACTGTATTTTATTTAATATTTTGTGCATTGCCTTTGCTTCGATATTTGGAGCACTATCCAGACTTTTGTCTTCCAACAAATTTCACAATCTTGCCCTAGACATGCCCGCCTTCAATTCCGCTATTTTTTGTAACTCATAATTTTGCTCCCTGTGCATTGTTTCTAGCCGCACAAAAATCGTCGCGGACGTTTATTTTATTTCCTATTTTTGTATCGTTGTGCGTTCCAATCGAAAATTGGAGGCCATCTTGACCTATTTTTCGTGCGGCCCAAATTAGGGAAATATTCTGTTCTGAGTCTTCTTCAATATTGGTATTGATGACCTGACCTTATTTTGGCTCCATGTACTCCTAATTAATTGTTGAACACAACTTGCATTTATTTCTATTTAATTTGAGGATACCATTTTATCTGATTTTAAAATCCCAAATTAATTCCAGTGCCCTGTAAATTCAGCCCATACCCATCTTACAGTGCCCCCTGACCCTACAAAACACCGGACCCCGAATCGCCCGCCCAATTTTCGTCATTTCATGTGTTGGTGCAATTTCCCGAATTTAAGGGGGTTAAATTGCAAATTGGCATTTTGTGCCAACACTCAATTATTTTTAAACCAATGAGGGAGCCTATTAAATCTTTTAATTAAAAACCCTCATTTCTTCATGAATTAATTTCCTCATGTTCCATCCTAGCCACTCATTTAAGTGGGTCAAATCCTCACCCTACATCACACCCTCTCTCATCCTATTTAATATCATGTCACCCTCAAACCCTAATCCCTAGGCAACCTAGAAAACCCCACCCCCTCACAAGTCTCCTCCCTCTCTCCTACGTTGTAAAACTCCTCCTTTCTTTTCTTCCTTTCTTCTTCTCATTTCTTTCTTCTTCTCCTTCTTCCTTTTTATTGTTTTCTCTTTTTCATTTGAAGATTTGAATCTTCATAAGGGGGGAACACTGTTCCTTGCCTGTACTGTGCCGGCCGCCCATACTGTGCTCCGACCGCCGTTCCATCTCCCGGCGGCCCACTCCCATCTTCATCACCTCCGGCAGCTGCTGCCTCTCCTCGACTCTCCCATCATCACCACCACCTATCACCACCACCATTCATCAAAACCACCACCATCATCCACCATTACTCCCCGCCGGCCGAGCCCTCCGGCCCCGCTGTCCTACAGCCCGGCGGCAAGTCCCTCCCGCTGCTCCCCTCTGCGTTCACCCTCGGCGGCCAACTCCGGCGCCGGCGGCGCTGCACATCCCCGCTACCCCGGCTGCCACTCCCCCATCCGACCTCTCCCTGTGCTCCAGCCCCGATCCCTCGGCGGCCGAGTCCCCACAGCCCGCTGCTGCCCGGCCGAGACCTGCTCCCTCTGCAGATCAGTCCGGCGGCGCTGTCGATCTCCGGCGGCCCTCTGGTCCGGCGGCCGTGCTCCGACAAGCCTCTGTAAGTCTCCTTCTTCCCCTTCTTTCTTTATATATATATATATATATATAAGTATATGTATATATATGTATATATATACATACATGTTAATTAGTGTAATTAATTGTATAATAAATATAAGGTATTGTATGTATTTAAATAAATAGTATAAATATGTATTTAATTTAATAGTATATATAATATTGGTATATATATAATTTGTATAAGCTAGTATATGTATTTGTATATAATTAGTATATATATATGTTTAATAACTATTTATTTAATATATATAGTATACCTATATACATTAGTATATGAATGCAATATGTACAAGTATTATTTTTAATAAATATTAACATATAAATAAGTATATTAACTATTTTTATTAAATCATATATTTGAGTATGTACCAAATTAATATTTAAAATACATAATGTATTAGTAAGTTAATGTATATAATAAATGTGTATGTTAATATATATATAATTTAATATATATGTATATGTATATATTTAATTAATGTATGTAAGTATATGTATTTAATTTAATTTGTATATATATGTATATATACGTTGGTTTATTTTATGGCTTTTATTTACTGAAAAGTATACTAGTATGATTTAAATTAGCATAGGTATATCATTTTTTGTTAATAAATTGAATAAGTAGGTATTTAAATTAATGCACATGTATTATATATGAGTTTTAATGTTATATATATATAATGTAATTGGTATATGTATACTCTAGTATGTGTGTATACTGGTATATAGTATATATATATATATTTTATTTGGTAATGATACATACATATAGATATAACCAAGGTATTTTCCACTAAAACATATAAACGTATATTTTTGGTATCAATGTATATATATGTAAAGTTATATTTTCGTATTGGTGTATATATATTTTGTATAAAATCTTAGCATATTTTTAATATATATACATATATTTTGTATACATATTTAATTTGATGTATATATATATTGTAAGTGCATATGTTAATTAAGATGTGTATAATTATGTATCTATCTACTAGGTGACCCTAGTTGACTAGTGCCCTGCCTGGCATAGCCCTGAGGCCAGTATATTTCTTCTGTGTGTTAGGATAGCATCTGTTGTAATTGTGTTATGTTTATAGGACTGTTGGGTTACCTAGGGGATACTCTGGAACATGACATCAATAAATACCAGCTAAGGACCGAGGCAAGTACATTCTCTGATAATTTCCAATTCTTGATAATTGCTATAAGTTCAATGATCTTGAAATGTTACAACTGAATCTTTGACACTGTGTTACACGGACTAGTATAGCTTGGATCTGCAGTCATGAGATGTTACCTTGATTATTGTATTGACATTGTACACGACATGTATATTTAGACATTGTACATGATAGACTTGACTTGTTCGTGTATCGTGACGTGTCATGGTTGGATCCACAGTACTAGTTGGGGGCGGGGAAGTAGTTAGTAAGAAATGTGATCATAACCTCTTATTGTAGTATATAAAATTGTAAGTGTTAATCATGCTCTTCACCCATGATTAGCCAGGCCCTGTAGCTACTGTACATGTTCCCAAACCGATCACATTTCGAAACTACTATTTCAAACACCTAGAATAGATTACAGTTCTCTATTTTTAATCATATACTACATCACCCGTATATGATACTGTACCTTGTTCTTCCATTTTTATACATGCACTGACTGTACCATATTGCCTATTGCCTGTCTCTTTATATTAGCCTGTCTCTCTTAAATTACTATTGCATTTATTTCACTGTCTTCTCAGTAGCTAGCATGACATGTTTTATTGTATTATAGACATTATCAACTAATGGAACTGTTATTTGAGAGTGTTACTTTGCTCCTTCCTGACTGGAAATATTTTTCCAGACTATGCCTTAGAGGACCGCTGTCCGACACTTTATGGACCATAGGGTGAGTAGCTGCAGACTTGATAGTAGTTGTGATTCCAGGAGGTCTAGCTGGAAAATACTATTTTTAGTTAGTTCTTTTAACAGTCTATTTGGTACCGGATTTGTCTCCGGCATTTTGATGATTCTTGGATATTGTTGAGTTAGAATATTACTTGTGGACTTGTGTTGTGTTTAATTTAGACTTCTGTTTCGAAATCTTATCGTGCTGTAATCCTGTGATTGAGTATATGTTTATCTATTTGTGTCATCCGTGCCTCCTAATGGAGATTGGATATTTGCGTGACATTAGTTAGATAGTATCAATACCTAGACAGCGTTCTACCGCCGATGCTGCGGCGTAGGCTGGACGTACCCACGCACTCGTGCCCCTAAACCGGGTGCGGGTCGTGACAAGAAGATAGAGTTTATGCCCAATGACATCAAACTTAAGAGGATGATAAACTACCTAAGTTGGTCTAGGAGGGTGCTGTTGAACCTTCGGAACAAGGGGCTTAAAAAATATGTGAAGGAAGAGTACATTGAGACAAAGGATAAGACGAGTCTGAGTGGAGCATATGGAGTCTCCTTAATTCTCTGATGGTTTCTTGGCTGCTAACTTCTGTGTCTCCATCTATAGCTGGGATGGTGGAGTCGATCTAAAGTGTAGCTGATGTCTGGACAATATTGGATGGGATATACTTGGAGCTGGGAGTGTTATAATGATGATAGAAGTTGAGAAAATATTGATGCTATGACACAGGTCGAGAAGACAGTACTCTAGTATGAATCGGAGCTACGTCGCTTATGGGCTGACTTAGATCACTATGATATGCTATCATTGCAAAATTCGTTAGATGTTCTCCTTAGAAAATAGTACCTTGAACATAGGCGTGTGGCTCATTTTCTTAAGGATCTGAACCTACAGTTTAAGGCTAGGAGGGTAACAATTTGTCATCTGCCATCTTTTCTATCCCTGGATGAGGCTGTTGTATCGATGGAGTAAGAGAAGATTAGATAGAAAGTAATAAAAGATGAGACCTCACTAGTTGTCCTCTCGGCATTGGTGATTCCTAGTTCTCCCATCAGTAATGACAGTGAGTACAACAATTATGAGAAGAAAGGGCACTTCAGTTACAACTGCCCTCAACCCCATAATTATGGTCATGGCCAAGAAGGCAAAAGACAAAAAGGTAGACATACATGTCATGGAGACAGGGGATACGGAGGCCGGGGAGTTGCTCACCTATCTGTACCAGAGGAGACCACTACTAAGATGACTGGAGACGAGATGACAAAGCTGGAGGTTTGTATAAGTTAGAACCTGAGATAATGCATAAAGTAGAAAAAATGTTATTTTGTAATGCTTGTGAACCATAAACGTTCTACTTATAAAAAGGTTGGTCTTCGAAGTCTTGAGCCATTTGCACTTGTTCATTCTGATATTTAGGGACCGTATCCTACTACTTCCATCAGTGGATTTAGATGATTTGTTACCTTCATTGATTTATACTCATGTATGACCTGGATCTACATGATGAAGCGTAAATCTGAGGTATACAAATATTTTCAAGACTTCTCGGCGTATGTGAAGACCTAGTTTAGAATAAATATGAAGATTCTTCGTAAAGATAATGGGACCGAGTACACCAACAAGAAGTTTGCTAATTTTATCTCTAGTCAGGGAATTCTTCATCAAACTACTTGCCCATACACCCCTGCTCAGAATGGGGTGGCTGAACGCAAGAACAAGCATCTACTAGATGTGGCACATTCTTTGATGCTCACAATGAATATGCTAAAGTTCTTTTGGAGTGAGGCTGTTTTGACAATAGCTTATCTAATTAACAGGATACCGTCAATAGTATTAGGGATGGAGAAACTATGTAAGATGCTCTTGGGGTCTAATATTTTTATTATTTCACACATAGTGTTTGGCTGCACATATTTTGTGTGAGATCACATAATGATGGTAAGCAAGCTGGATCCACAAGCAGTTAAATATATCTTTGTGGGCTACTCATCAAGTCAGAAAGGATACAAGTGTTGGTGTCCTACTGAAAGAAGGCTATTTGTCAGTATGGACATGACCTTCCGGGAGTTTGAACCATTTTATGAAAAAAAGACGGAGTTAAGTTCCTTGTTCGATGATGGATCTACTATTGCTAGTATAGAGGGGGAGAATGAGAGTGGCATCGTGGTTGGTATGATTATATGTTCTTTTGAGTCACCAACGAGTGATGGTGTCTTAGGGGGAGCTGCCAGTTAGGGGGAGCTGAGAGTATGTAGGGATCATGAGCATCGTGAGTAGTAGGAGCAGTATGAGCAACAACAGCAGCATGAGTTTCCTCCTTTTGTACCTAGGCCAGTACCTACAAATGCTGATATCCCAAGTTCCACTTCTTTTGGACCTTCTTCAGCCCTTCCATCTAAGTCACCTGGTAACAATTTCTTTTCTGATGCTTCTAATACTCATGTCTTGCTTGTAGAACTTCTAGAGTCAATGGTGGGAAACCTCTAGTTAAGTTTGGCAGTTAAGATACTAATATTGCACATTATTTTTCATATGCATCCACTCCACCTGCATATAAGTCCTTTCTTGCATCATTAGATTCAGTGATTGTACCTAACAGCTGGCAGGTAGCTAAGCGAGATCCTAGGTGGTTGAGTGTCATGCAGGAGAAACTTTAGGCCTTGAAGAAGAACGACACATGGAAGTTGGAACCACTGTCAGCTGGAAAGCGTGTTATTGGATGTAAATAGGTTTATACTGTTAAGCAGACTCTAGAGGGCAAGATTGACAGGTATAAGGCCAGATTGGTTACTAAAGGCTATAGCCAAACTTTTGGTATTGACTATGATGAGATATTTTCTCCAGTAGAAAAGATGAGCACTATACGAGTATTGGTGCCATGTGCTGCCAAGTTTAATTGGCAACTACATAAGCTAGATGTCAATAACGTCTTTTGCATTGGGACCTCCATGAGAAGGTGTATATGGAGATTCCACTAGGCTTTGTTAATTCACAAGCAACGGGGAAGGTATACAAATTGAAGAAGTCTTTGTATAGGCTAAAGCAGTCTCCGAGAGCATGGTTTGATAGATTCAGGCTTACAGTCTGTGGTATGGGATATAGGCAGTGCAATAGAGATCATACATTATTTTACAGGCATGCCAAGACTTGTATCACTGTTCTTGCAGTCTATGTTGATGATATTGTAATTACTGGAGACGATACTGAGGAGATCCTACCACTGAAGAAAAGACTTGGAGAGAAATTTGAAGTTAAGGACCGGGGGTAGTTGAAGTACTTCCTCGGAATTGAAATTGCAAGGTCATAAAAGGGTCTAGTTCTTTCTCAGCGAAAGTATGCTCTGGACCTTCTTTCAGAGACAGGAATGCTGGGTTGTAGGGTTGCTTTTACTCTTATCGAGCAGAATCATAAGTTGTGTGCTGAGGGTGGTGATCCTGTGATTAAGGAGCAATATCAATGATTAGTTTCTTGGCTTATATATCTATGTCATACGAGACTTGGTATTACTTATGTCGTGAGTGTGGTAAGTAGATTTATGCATGATCCTAGGGAACAGCATATGGAGGCAGTTTGCAGAATTCTCAGATATATTAAAGGAACTCCAGGAAAGGGGTTATGGTTCAAAAGTTCTAGATATCTGAGAGTTGAAGGCTAATATGATGCCGATTGGACGGGATGTATGGACGATCGCACGTCCACTACAGGTTACTGTATTTTTGTTGGAGACAATCTTATATCTTGGCCCAGCAAGAAGCAAGATGTAGTGGCTAGGTCTACAGCTGAGGCTGAGTATAGGGTTGTCACGCCCCAGTCCCAAAATGCCGAGGGACTGGACGCGTGTCAATGGCCAGCAGTACGCACCGATGGACCAACTCAATATAATGGATCCATCAGGGCATACTTAAGCTGTAAAACAAGTCTACGACAATCACGGCACAACTAATCTCATCCACACAAGATATAAAATATGATCCACAGAATAAATAAGGAATGTAAATCATCAATAAGTCCCACAAAGTACTTCGGGAACAACCCGATAAATATCTAGTACAATGGTTCAACAGACCAGAAAGTAAAAGACTGAAATAAATAATAAAAGCTGAGCATGATCATGGAGGCTCAAGAGAAGTCTTCAGCTAAGACCTCATCCTCGGGTGGTGGTACAGCTCCTAGATCGGCTCCTGCTCCGGTCCCGTAAACCTCGGGATAAGCCTCGTCTGTAAAATCTGGGGACAAATATCCGGATCCAGGTCCTCAGGGGACATAGCAAGGTACAAGAAAGCTCATGCCAAAATAAATACAGTGCAGCAAATGATGAATAAATAGGGCAAGTAAGTAACCATCTATGTGAAAATGCAAGATGAGAGCAGCACTAAAATTTAGGCTGAAGCCACTACAAGCTCTGTGTCGGGGAGCCGGTAGCGGTAATAAACACGTAATGTGCCTAGCTCTGCTACGAGAGTCTGAGGCCTCACAATAGTAGTAGATAGATATATGAAACAGCCTGTAGCCTGTGTGTCTCTCCCCACCCAATGTAACCACGCATATCATGACCATAACGTCTCATGCCCATGTCAAGCGTGGTCATAGCTAATGCAACAAGTCATAAAGTATCTAAGAGTATAATGTCCAAGTCCTGTATCCTATACAGAATCACCACGAATATCTCGGGAAAATCCTGTCTCATGAATAGTGTCAAGTGTCCTGGGTCATATGGTACTTGATAAGACAAGTACGAGAGTATAAAGTGTCACGGATGTCCATCTCTAGATGACCGTACCCAATACTGCATACAGTGTCGGCACCCGACTTATAATCGGACGCTAAGTACGTCACACGGTCCTAGGTTGAGCATGCACAGCAATATAATGAAGCAAGGAAAATAAATAACTAAGCTGCAGAGTTGGCAAGGTACACTTGCCTGATGTTGGAATATCAACAATCGTCCCTGGATCAGTGGAACCGATAGGGACTACTCCAAAAGCTGTCATAAATATCACCAATAGTCTCAGAAGATATCAAACTGCTAGAAATGCCTGTCCTTACGTCCAATTTGGACACAGGGGCAAAAAGGTCATTTTCGGATTAAAGCGGGGTCCACATGTGGGCCACTTTGCACCGAAAAGCGTGTCAGGGTCAAAGGTCTCCAAATTCTGCAAACTCAGTGTCTACAAGTCAGGAACGATGAAACGAACCCAACGGAACTTCCAGAATTGGATTCCGATGAGCCGATCTCAAAATCATCCGTCAAGTGGAGCCTGTGGGGCCCACGATACGTGATTTTGTCAACGTTCTCGGAATCGGACCAAACTTGGGTCACAGGACCAGCGTATCGCTACGAGTCCGATGGCGCAAGTTTCGTCTCGATCCGACGTGTGTACACGAAGTTACAGCGCGTTCCAGAGAGGACGGATACGGGGTATCGTCGACGGATACGCGTTGATCCCGGGGTGCACGCACCTCCGAATCGACTTCTGCGAAATCCTACACGACCGTATCAACGTCGTGCACGGTTCGGTAAAGACCGCGTGCGACCAAGTCGTCCTGATTGGCGGGGCGGACTCAGTTCCGGGGTGAAACAGGGCGTTGTTTTTCCTGTTTTTGGATCGCGGTGTACGATCACCACAGGACGCGATGCACCGAGCGAGTTGCACACCGAGAGGGTTATACAGTCTCCGCATAGCAACTTACGGAATCGAAAATGGAGTTGCGAGGTGAAAGAAATCGATACCTGAACTGGGCTCCGTGAATGCTGAATTCCAAGTGTCCGAAAGTCAACCCCGTGTCCTGGTTGAGAGCAGCGGTGTGTCCGGGGTCGGATCTAGGTCAGCGGTGGCCTAGGGCTTCGTGGTGGTTGGCGAGGCGAGCGGGAAATTGCTCGCGGACGGCGGCGGAACGCTGACGAGGTCGAGCTGGGAAATTGCTCGCAGACGGCGGCGGAACGCTGACGAGGTCGGGCTGGGATCGGATCGGCTGTGCTCGACGGCTTGGTCGATGGCCGAGTGCGAGGTCGACAGCCGATTGATCACGGCGGCAGCGGGGCGTCGGGGTCAAGGCCGCTGTATGGCGGACTCGCCGTCGATCGGCTGCGAAGGGAAGGGGGCGGCGGATTCGCTGTGAAGCGGAGGCGGGTACTCGTCGGGAAGCTAGGGTTCCGATGGGCGAACGGATTCTGGGGAAAGCGGCGCTGCTTGGGCACGTATATCGAGGATGGTGGCTGCGGCTGCTTTAATAGCTGCTACAGTGCAATCCGGCGGGGCTAGGGCTTCTCAATCGGGTTTTCGGGTCGGGTTGGTTTGGGCTTGGTTCGTTTGGGTTCGGTTCACAATTCTATAGCTTTTGGTCCTCGATTCGTTGCTCCGGTGTCCAATAAATTCACCAAAAAATGCCATGCGTCCGGTTCTCCATTATACACAATAAATTTTTACTTCCAGAATATTTTAACACCCATAAACTGCCCGTAAAATTCTTTAAATCACATTCATCTTGGTTTTAATTTCCAAAAATTCTAAAAACGAAATAACTTATTTTAAAATTATTCTCAAAAATTTAGGGTGTTTACAATCTTCCCTCCTTAAAAGGATTGCGTCCTCGCAATCAAAGAATAAGCTATCAAAGAAGAATTATGGAATTACAAGATTGCTTAGTTTACAACTGCCTCTTCGAACAAGTGGGGGTATCGCTAGCGCATACTATCCTCTCGTTCCCAAGTCGATTCTCCAGGAGAATGATGTTTCCATGCTACTCGAACCAGTCTGATTGTCTGTCCCCGTAATATCTTCTCACTGACGTCGAGGATGCCTACTGGTTGTTCTTCATATCTCAAGCTTGGGCCTACTGCGATCTCTGAATGATCGACTACGTGACTTGGGTCGGTCACGTACCTTCGCAGCTGTGAGACGTGGAATACGTCATGCACTCCTTCTAAGGATGGAGGTAATGCAAGCCGATAAGCCACCTCACCAACACGCTCTAGGATGTCAAATGGCCCAATATACCTTGGGCTCAGCTTGCCTCTGCTCCCGAATCTGATAGTACCACGAGTGGGCGAAATCCTCAAGAATACGTGATCTCCTTCTTTGAACTCTAGGGACGTCTGTGCGTATCTGTCCAATGCTTCTGTCTGTCCTGAGCTGCTCGTAGGTGATTCTGAATCTGCTTCACCTTTTCCACTGTCTGCGTGACTAATTCTGGTCCCAGTATTTGACGTTCACCAACGTCACTCCAACAAACAGGTGATCTGCACTTCCTTCCGTATAAAGCTTCAAATGGTGCCATTTGAATGCTGGACTGATAACTGTTATTATAGGAGAACTCTACTAAGTGCAAATGATCTTCCCAAGATCCTCCAAAGTCTAGCATACATGATCTCAACATGTCCTCCAATATCTGAATGGTGCGCTCCGATTGGCCATCTGTCTGCGGGTGGTATGCCGTGCTGAACTTGAGTCTGGTGCCCAGACTCTCTTGCATGCTTCTCCAAAAATGAGAGGTAAATCTCGAATCTCGATCCGATAGGATACTAACAGGTACTCCATGTAATTTGACAATTTGTCGCATATACATGTCGGCTAGTACCTCTGTGGACTGTCCAACTCTAAATGGCAAGAAATGTGACGATTTGGTGAGTCTATCCACAATAACCCACACTGCATCTCTTCCGCTGGGGCTCCTCAGGAATCCTGTGACAAAATCCATCGTGATGTGCTCCCACTTCCATTCTGGTATAGGAAGCGGCTGTAACATACCTGCAGGTCTCTGATGCTCTGCCTTCACTTGCTGGCAGACTAAGCATTTGGCCACAAATCTTGCGATCTCTCTTCATTCCATGCCACCAGTAATACTGTCTCAAGTCTCGATACATCTTGGTTCCTCCTGGGTGAATAGAGTACATAGAGCTATGTGCTTCAGTCATTAACTCCTGTCTCAATTCTCCATTTGGAACATACAGGCGATTTCCAAACCTCAATGTCCCGTCTTCGTGAATGCGAAGTCCTGTCTGCATGCCTGCTTCTGTCCTTTCTTTGAGTCTTCGGAATCTAGCATCGGTGGGCAATGCCTCTTTAATCTTCTCTACGAGTGATGACTGAATCTCAAGGTTAGCCATCAAGCCATTCTGTCCTAGTACGACGACCTCTATCTGTAGCTCCTGTAAATCTCTCAACAACTCGGGCTGCATCGTCAAGAAATAAGCCGTAGGCTTTCTGCTGAGTGCGTCTGCAACTACATTCGCCTTTCCCGGATGATACTGCAGATCGATGTCAAAATCTACCATCAGTTCCAGCCAACGCCTCTGTCTCATGTTAAGCTCCTTCTGAGTATACACATACTTCAGACTCTTGTGATCAGTAAAGATTTCTACCCTCTCTCCATAAAGATAGTGCTTCCATATCTTCAATGCAAATATAATTGCTGCTAGCTCCAGATCATGTGTCGGGTAGTTCTTCTCGTGGACCTTCAACTGTCTTGACGCATAAGCAACGACTTTGCCATGTTGCATCAAGACACACCCTAGTCCACTACCTGATGCATCACTGTAAACAACAAAACCTCCTGACCCTGAAGGAAGAGTCAAGACAGGTGCTGTTGTTAATCTTCTCTTCAGTTCTTCAAAAGCCTTCTGGCAGTCTTCTGTCCATATAAACTCCTGGTCCTTCCGTGTCAGCTTTGTCATCGATTCTGCAATCCTCGAGAAATTCTCTATAAACCTTCTGTAATATCCCGTAAGTCCGAGAAAACTTCTCACTTCTGCAACTGATGTAGGTGTTGGCCAAGTCTCTATTGCCGCAATTTTCTCTGGATCTACTGAAAGTCCTTCTCCTGATATGATGTGTCCCAAGAAAGGCACTTTGTCCATACAGAACTCACACTTACTGAGCTTGGCATATAGCTTCTCCTACCTCAAGGTCTCTAACACAATTCTGAGATGCTCCTCGTGCTCTTCATGGTTCTTGGAATATATGAGAATGTCGTCGATGAATACAACCCCAAATTTATCCAAGAACTGATGAAAGACTCTGTTCATCAAACTCATAAATACTGCTGGCGCGTTGGTTAAACCAAACGGCATCACCAAGAACTCATAATGCCCATACTTCATCCTGAAAGCTGTCTTTGGGATGTCTTCCTTCCTCACCTTGATCTGATGATAGCCGGATCTAAGGTCAATCTTCAAAAATACCCTTGTACCACTCAACTGATCGAATAGATCATCAATGCGTGGTAAGGGATACCTGTTCTTGATGGTTACAGCATTTAGTGCCCGGTAATCAATGCACAACCGTACTGTTCCATCCTTCTTCAGCACAAATAAGATGGGTGCCCCCCAAGGTAAAACACTGGGCCGAATGAAACCCTTCTCCAAAAGATCATCAACCTGTTCTTTCAACTCCACTAACTCCTTAGGTGCTAGCCAATAAACTGATGAGGTGATTGGCTCTGCTCCTGGAGTTAAGTCTATTGTGAATTCTATTTCCCGATCAGGCGGTAAACCTGGAAGATCATCAGGAAATATATCCACAAATTCTGATATGACTCTTGGGTAACCTGTCTCCCCTTCTACAGATAATATCCTAAGAGTAGGCTGAACTCCTTGCTCCACTGCTCCTCGAAGAAACTCAAATTCTGGGTGTCCTGGCGGTCTAAATATAACCCTTCCAAGCCGACAATCAAGGGTCGCATGATACTGACTTAACCAGTCCATACCAAGTACGACATCATAGTCAGGCATCGAAAAGATTAGAAATTGAGCTCGCATTTTTCGGCCACAAACTACTATAGAACATGATCTACAGACATCACTAACCGGAATGATTCCACCTCCCGTAAGAATTCTCTACATCTTCGGAAAGGGTGCGGTAGCTACTCTATGGGTGGCTACAAAGCTAGCTGCTATAAATGAATACGATGCTCCAGAATCAAATAATGCTACAGCTGGTAATGAAGCTACTAAAATAGTACCTACGATGACCTCGCCTGCTGTAGCCTCCTCCTCAACAGCTAAAGTGAATGCCTGCCCTCGCCCCTGTGCTGGACCTCTCTGCTGCTGCTGAGCCTGCTGGAATAGGGCTGCCTGTGGGGCCAGTGGTGGTCTCTGCTGGTTTCCTCCTGGGGCTGGTGGTCTGACTCCACCAACTCCTGTCTGCTGTGCTCCTACTGCTGGATAAGTTGGTCGCGGCGCAGGTAGAGCTAGTCTGGGTGCTTCTTCTCTATGGTGAGTGCAGTCTCTGGATAGATGCTGGTTTGATCCGCAAAGAAGGCATAGTCCCAACTTCCGCCTGCACTCTCTCTCAATGTGTCCTACCTTGCCGCAGTGATGACAAGTAGGAAGGGATATGGCCCTGTGTGCTGCTCTATCTGGCGTACTCCTCTGGAATCGTTTTACAGAATCTCCATGTGCTGCCTTGGTTGGTGCGGAGGTGTTTGGCCTCTTCAGATTCGATTCCCTTCTAGTGACGCGCTCCATGCGTCGTGCTGCTGCTAGAACATCAGTATAATTTGTAGGTGCCACTGAGCCAATCAATCTCTGAAGCTCGAACTTCAACCCGTCAAAGAACTTTTCCGCTTTTTCTTCCTCCGTCGAAATCAATGTTGGAGCGAAGCGACTCAGGCGAATAAATTCAGAATTGTATTCTTCCACTGTCATGCTGCCCTGGATGAGGCGATTGAACTTGTCCCTGAGCTCTGGCCGTGCAACTGCCGGGATGTACATCTCTTGGAAAAGTCTGGAGAACTCTTCCCATGTGACTCTGTCCTGTCCAAGTCGCCTTTCTTCTGCTAACCACCAGTGGTGCGCATTATCAGTTAACTGCATTCTGACTGCAGTCATCCACTTCTCTCTTGGAAGTTCAGCGGCTTCCAGCTGATGCTGAATGTTTGTGAGCCACTCATGAACTTCCGTTGGCCCTTCTTTACCAGAAAATGTGCGAGGCTTGAGATGACGGAAGTCGGTGATAGATCCCGTCGCTGTTCGCCTCGCTGCTAGATTAGCCTGCTCCAATGCGGATACCAGGCTGGTCCGCAGATACTCGGCCTCCTGCCGATGGGCCTCCTGCTGAATCTGTTGCTGTGCTTGCATCATGGCATACATCATCTGGAACATCTGTTGCCCGTCCATGGCTTGTCCTGGCGGGAATGCTGGCATCTGGGGAGTGAACTGTGGTGGAGGTGGGATGTCATCTCTCCGGAACCTTGGATTAGGCTGACCGGTTTGATCACTCTGCGATGCTTGTCCACCATCCCCTGGTGTTACTTCGTCTCTATAAGTAACCACAGCGTCGTATGGCGTATCCAAAGGAATATCATCTCTGTTTCCGGAATCCATTACTCTGCAATCCAAAGATAAATTGTAAGAACGCTCAGAGGAATCAATACAGGATGCAGTTCAAGTAAAATTTCGAGTTCGATATAGAGTGCAATAATGGTTAAATAATGGATGAGAACCTAGAACTTATCCTATCCTTAGGGCAGGCTGGTTCAGTCCCTAAGTTGAAACTGAACAATTTGTCGTAGACCTGCATGGGCCACCACAAAAACCATGTCACGCCCCAGTCCCAAAATGCCGAGGGACTGGACGCGTGTCAATGGCCAGCAGTACGCACCGATGGACCAACTCAATATAATGGATCCATCAGGGCATACTTAAGCTGTAAAACAAGTCTACGACAATCACGGCACAACTAATCTCATCCACACAAGATATAAAATATGATCCACAGAATAAATAAGGAATGTAAATCATCAGCAAGTCTCACAAAGTACTTCGGGAACAACCCGATAAATATCTAGTACAATGGTTCAACAGACCAGAAAGTAAAAGACTGAAATAAATAATAAAAGCTGAGCATGATCATGGAGGCTCAAGAGAAGTCTTCAGCTAAGACCTCGTCCTCGGGTGGTGGTACAGCTCCTGGATCGGCTCCTGCTCCGGTCCCGTAAACCTCGGGATAAGCCTCGTCTGTAAAATCTGGGGACAAATATCCGGATCCAGGTCCTCAGGGGACATAGCATGGTACAAGAAAGCTCATGCCAAAATAAATACAGTGCAGCAAATGATGAATGAATAGGGCAAGTAAGTAACCATCTATGTGAAAATGCAAGATGAGAGCAGCACTAAAACTCAGGCTGAAGCCACTACAAGCTCTGTGTCGGGGAGCCGGTAGCGGTAATAAACACATAATGTGCCTAGCTCTGCTACGAGAGTCTGAGGCCTCACAATAGTAGTAGATAGATATATGAAACAGCCTGTAGCCTGTGTGTCTCTCCCCACCCAATGTAACCACGCATATCATGACCATAACGTCTCATGCCCATGTCAAGCGTGGTCATAGCTAATGCAATAAGTCATAAAGTATCTAAGAGTATAATGTCCAAGTCCTGTATCCTATACAGAATCACCACGAATATCTCAGGAAAATCCTGTCTCATGAATAGTGTCAAGTGTCCTGGGTCATATGGTACTTGATAAGACAAGTACGAGAGTATAAAGTGTCACGGATGTCCATCTCTAGATGACCGTACCCAACACTGCATACAGTGTCGGCACCCGACTGATAATCGGATGCTAAGTACGTCACACGGTCCTAGGTTGATCATGCACAGCAATATAATAAAGCAAGGAAAATAAATAACTAAGCTGCAGAGTTGGCAAGGTACACTTGCCTGATGTTGGAATATCAACAATCGTCCCTGGATCAGTGGAACCGATAGGGACTACTCCAAAAGCTGTCATAAACATCACCAATAGTCTCAGAAGATATCAAACTGCTAGAAATGCCTGTCCTTACGTCCAATTTGGACACAGGGGCAAAAAGGTCATTTTCGGATTAAAGCGGGGTCCACATGTGGGCCACTTTGCATCAAAAAGCGTGTCAGGGTCAAAGGTCTCCAAATTCTGCAAACTCAGTGTCTACAAGTCAGGAACGATGATACGAACCCAACGGAACTTCCAGAATTGGATTTCGATGAGCCGATCTCAAAATCATCCGTCAAGTGGAGCTTGTGGGGCCCACGATACGTGATTTTGTCAACGTTCTCGGAATCGGACCAAACTTGGGTCACAGGACCAGTGTATCGCTACGAGTCCGATGGCGTAAGTTTCGTCTCGATCCGACGTGTGTTCACGAAGTTACAGCGCGTTCCAGAGAGGACGGATACGGGGTGTCGTCGACGGATACGCGTTGATCCCGGGGTGCACGCACCTCCGAATCGACTTCTGCGAAATCCTACACGACCGTATCAACGTCGAGCACGGTTCGGTAAAGACCGCGTGCGACCAAGTCGTCCCGATTGGCGGGGCGGACTCAGTTCCGGGGTGAAACAGGGCATTATTTTTCCTATTTTTGGATCGCGGTGTGCGATCACCACAGGACGCGATGCACCGAGCGAGTTGCACGGGCACCGAGAGGGTTATACAGTCTCCGCATAGCAACTTACGGAATTGAAAATGGAGTTGCGAGGTGAAAGAAATCGATACCTGAACAGGACTCCGTGAATGCTGAATTCCAAGTGTCCGAACGTCAACCCCGTGTCCTGGTTGAGAGCAGCGGTGTGTCCGGGGTCGGATCTAGGTCAGCGGCGGCCTAGGGCTTCGTGGTGGTTGGCGAGGCGAGCGGGAAATTGCTCGCGGACGGCGGCGGAACGCTGACGAGGTCGAGCTGGGAAATTGCTCGCGGACGGCGGCGGAACGCTGACGAGGTCGGGCTGGGATCGGATCGGCTGTGCTCGGCGGCTTGGTCGACAGCCTAGTGCGAGGTCGACGGCCGATTGATCACGGCGGCAGCGGGGCGTCGGGGTCAAGGCCGCTGTATGGCGGACTCGCCGTTGATCGGCTGCGAAGAGAAGGGGGCGGCGGATTCGCTGTGAAGTGGAGGCGGGTACTCGTCGGGAAGCTAGGGTTCCGATGGGCGAACTGATTCTGGGGAAAGCGGCACTGCTCGGGCACGTATATCGAGGATGGCGGCTGCGGCTGCTTTAATAGCTGCTACAGTGCAATCCGGCGGGGCTAGGGCTTCTCAATCGGGTTTTCGGGTCGGGTTGGTTTGGGCTTGGTTCGTTTGGGTTTGGTTCACAATTCTATAGGTTTTGGTCCTCGATTCGTTGCTCCGGTGTCCAATAAATTCACCGAAAAATACCATGCATCCGGTTCTCCATTATACACAATAAATTTTTACTTCCAGAATATTTTAACACCCATAAACTGCCCGTAAAATTCTTTAAATCACATTCATCTTGGTTTTAATTTCCAAAAATTCCAAAAACGAAATAACTTATTTTAAAATTATTCTCAAAAATTTATGGTGTTTACACCTTTATATCGGTTCGCCGAAGCAATGGTTCACTCGTAGATGACAGCGGACCAAGAACTCAGGTTCTGTGACGTTCTTGCCAATAAACAGAGAAGATCTTAGAGAGAGAAAGTCTTTCACTTTATCTATATTTCCCCCTATATTGCTATCTCTCTCTCTGACGATGGCCTCCAGAGTCCCTTCTTCTTCTAGGACTGCCATGGACAAAGACCTAGCTACTGAAGCTATGGTCCCAAAGAAGAAGGGCAAAGGAAAGGGGAAGCCTCCCGTCGCCAAGGGCGGCTCCCCTAAGATTGCTTCTGAGGTACAAAAGACCGTCAAAGGTAGGGTTCCTCTGGGGACGATGATCCATCTCCAAACATTGACACCATTTACAGGGCTCATCGCATGGTTGAAGAGACATGTGGGGCCTTTTCCCAAGTCTCGTTATATGAATGAAGACATGTGCAGACTTTTTATATGGCCTGTCACATGGGTGAAAAGCCCATCATGCGTGGTCCTGTCATGCGCAAGTCGTAGATTTATCGCTTGGGTATAATCCTGCCCTGCGCAGATCTAGTATCCGCCCAATTTGGATGACTCATATGGCTCTTTGTTATAATATTTTGGCATATTATACTAGAGGTAATACGGATGTGATAGGTTTTATGGATTTAGCACCGCTGGCATACATAGGATTAAGTACCGGTGATAAGTTTAGATGGCGGCCAATATCAGAGGTATTATGGACGTGATAATCGATAGTCAAATAGCAAAATTTGCTTAGAGGTAATGTGGACATGACAAACCCAACTGAAAAAAATGTTAGACTACTAGTTTAGAGGTGATATGGATGTAAACTAGTGCCTAAAAAGGAACTAACTTTTGAATACGCTACCTAAAAGTATAAGTAGACTTGAAGGTTACTCCACTAGGGAGCTTTTGGGGATCCATTATCTACTACATATTAAGGACTCTTGAATACAGACAATAACTTTTACCAAGTTTTAATGAAAAGAGGTACGTGCCGTGCATTGGCACTTGCTGGGGATGGACCACCAAAAATGTATGTCTTAATTGTCCTACTGTGGATAGGGGTATACCAATGAGTTCATACATAGTATTTTTTAAGGAACTTGTTGATGATAGGTATCATGAGCAAGCCACCATTGAATTTCGCTAGCCGGTAGGCGCCATTGGGGAGTACAGACTCCACGATAAATGACCCTCATATTTAGGTTAGAATTTGTCGGCCGTCTTGTGTGTCATAACCATCAGTCTTCTTATTGTCAAGATGAGGTCACCCACTCAGAATGTCCTCTCCTTGACACATTTGCTGAAGGCCCCCAAAAAATGTACTTGGTACATCTCAATGCATTGTTGAGCTATAAGACGCTTTTTGTCGAGTGCTTACAATTCTTGCAGTCGTCGATGATGGTTGTCGCTGTTTGTCAACTGGTTGGAGAGGGCCACCCTTAGCGAGAGAATTTAGACATCGAACAGGAGGACCACTTCGCTTTCACAGACCAAGTAGAATAGTGTACTGCCGGTTGGTCTTTGAACTGTTGTACGATAGGCCCAGACACATTCACGTAGCTCCTCATTCCAGTCATACTTATTGGATGACACAAACTTCTTGAGTAAATTTATAATAGTTTTGTTGAATTCTTTTGCCAGACCTTTCCCTGTTGGGTTGTAGTCAGTCGAGGCTATGTTCTGGATTTAGTTTTTTGCACAAAATTGGTAGAAAGCATGACTTGCAAACTGGGGACCATTGTAGTGGATGATAATTCGTGGTAAACAAAAGTGATATATGACATGATTCTTGATGAATCCATTAATGTTTGAAGTCATTACTTCAGCTAGTGGCACAGATTTTGCCTACTTTGAGAAGTAGTCGGTGATGGCGAGGATAAACTGTTGCCCCTTAGACGAATGTGGACTAATCGGTCCAATGATGTTCATTTACTATACTTCGAACGACCAAGTTTCTATCAACCTAGTTGTATAAATTTTGATGGCTGGTTGATGAAGTATGCATAGATCTGGCACATTCGACACTTCATTGCATAATCGACAACTTCTTCTACCATTGTTGGCCAATAGTAACCCATCCTCCGAAGACGATCCTATAGTTTCGAACCGGGTTGGTATACACCATAAACACCATCGTTAGCTTCACGGAGTGCTTGCTTCACTTCTGTATTTGATAAACATCATAGCAGAATCCTGTCATATGAATGGCGATACAATATTTTAGTAGCCGTATCGTAATAGAAACAGAAAGAAAGTCTCCTGATGGAAGTGGCTTTCTTTGGGTCCTCAGGCAGTATCTCATTGCCTAGATCGACTTGTATGACTTTGTCCTCGGTGGGAGGTTTCCATTACTTGAACCGCACCTTCCAATGTGTGTCTTGGTTTGGACCCACAGTTCTACTTCAAAGAGTTCAGGTAGATCCTCGTTGTCTTCCTTAGGGTCAACTAACACCATTTTGGCAGACAAAGTTTGTTTGAGCATCTCTCCAATACTGATATCGGAGTCCCAAGCAGCAGATTCTGAAGAGTGAGAGTGTAACTCATCTTCTTTATCCGAGCCTTCGGAGGTTGTGGGGGGTATGATATATCCTAAGCCATGCTTGGTCTTATTGTAGTAATCCTCGGACTTGCCTGTAGGAGCGTGCATACACATAGGCTGTCATCGTCCTTTGCCGTAATTTATGCCCCTAGCGGCTTTCAGGTCATAACCGATCTTCTAGATAAGGTGCTTGGATTGAGAGCTGTACTGGTAAAGTAGTATTTTGTCGGTATCGGATTCTGGGTCCAATTCCTCTGGTACGAAAGATTGGGGTCTTTCTACTCTGTCGAAGATGATAAATTTGTCTTCCCTCTTCCTTGCTGGAACTATGAAGTAGAATTTTTGCCTGGGGAGAATTTGATTCACTGAATAGGTGGTAGTCACCTGTGCACCTAGTCTGTGCTCAATGGAATATAATATGCTTAGATATGCAACATTAGAGTAGTTCAAAGATAACCCTTTATTCATAAAATAAGGTATCTTATCCTCAGGAATTACATCGTCAAGGGAACGGACGTTATTATGAGTGTTTACGTAATCCTCTAGTTCGTCCTTTCCGAGATCTACCTCCAGTGGGAGCGACGGTTTCGGAGGCCTCCTGTCCATCTTTACCACTAGAAGTTTGGAAGTCGTAGTTGGTGCCGAATATTCCTTCGACGATCAACTCGGTATACGAAGGCGATCAACCAGAGGTTCAGGTGCCTTCTTATATAATTTTACCACGAGAGGAGGGGCTATGTCGGAAGCATGTGCTTTGAGACAGACTCTCAAGGAACCATCTGATGTTATCCCAGTCTCTGCCTCATCGTCGGCATCATTGCCACCTTCTTCCTAGTGGACTTGATTGTAGAGGATCGAGTCAAAGTAATAGGCTCTGACCCCTTTGAACGGATCGACATCAAAAAACTCTATTTTGATAAAGTCGTGTTCGTCAACGTACTTTAGGCACTGGTATAGATTCGATGGCACGATCATTTACTCATGTATCCATGGGCGTCCAGCAAGACGTTGGAGGATACATCTACGTCTATGACGTAGCAAGTGCCATTTATTTTTAAGTTGTCGATCTAGCATTTTAGGTGAATCTTGCCCAGAGGGTAGCTCTTCCCTACGTTGAAGCCATTGATGGTAGTATTGGTTACAGCCAGGCGATGCATCAAGATGTCCAAGGTCCGAAGCAGACTCCGCGGGATGATGTTGATTGACAAACTGGAGTCGATATGCATCTGGTCCACCTTAATGGCGCCAATGTACCCTGTGTAATACAGGGGGCGATCATGCCTGTTGTTCTTTAGTAACATATCCTGCTGTGAGAACGTTATGTTGGGTATCACCTCTGTCACATTATTGCAATGAGGACATTCCGTTTGGTTCTCAGTTGGCGGCTTAACCTGCGCTAGATAGGTGTTGACATTATGTAATGCCTCGCTGAGAGCGTTCTAAGTGTCTTTGGAGAGTCGGAGAAGCTCAAACAGTGCCAACTTTGTTGGGGTATTTGCCAATTGTGCCAAGATGTAGAAAATGTACGGCTTCTCGAGCCCTTGATAACTAGGCTAATTAATACTAATTAGTTAATGAAAGCAGCTAACTATTTAATAGGGAGAATATTCTATCCATGATAACTAAGCTAATTAATTCTATTTAGCTAGTCACTAACTAATATCAATCACCAACTAACTCCATCCAACGCTTAATTAAATCTATTTAGCTAGCATACTAACTAATAATAATATTATTATAACTATATATATATTAATATAATATTAAGCAATAGGAAAATATCAAAAATATCCCTCTCCTAGAATTTGGTGGTAACAATCCAAAATAACCTATGGTAAGAATCCCCAAAATGTTATCGAAATTACCTTTTTCATGAATATGTGATAGTCATGGCTCTTTGTATCCTTCAGTTTGTTCTCATTCGAGTCGACTCATCTTCTCATATTCGACACGTACCCGTCTGAAAATTTTAGGCCATGAACACCGACAAATCTTTCTTTATCCTTCTTGTCTAGTAAAAAAATTGGCTTAGGCTGCTTATACTTCCCATTCCCTTCCTCTATCAAATACAACGTAGGACGTCTGCATATATCTTACAAGTCCAAACTGGCCTTAGGATTGTCTTTCGTCTTTTTCTTTACATCCATCACATTATTAATTATGCTGTCAAACATATTATTCTCAATATACATGACATCAAGGTTATGTTTGATCAAATTTGTGCTCAATATAAAATGTCCTAGAATATATTCCTCTTCGTTCAATTATGAGTGCGACCAAATCTATCACCTGTAACCCATAGTAGGCTATTCGATAGAACTTGATAATTCTTTTACCTCTTTCCATATCGTGTCTCCGAGCCACCCTGGCTGTGGATTGGCCTTCTCCACAACACTGGCACAAAAAGCATTCATGTTCCTCAGGAACGAATGATCCTTCGTCAGGAATTGTCGTTGATAATTGAAGAATCATAATTTTCCTCCATGTTTTAAACAAAAAACCTTTGTGCGGTCCATGCAATAAGGACATGAGAGGCGACCATGAGTGCTCCATATCGATAATATTTTATAGGGCGAAATGTCGTTGATACTCCATTGAAGTGATGTCCCTATCGAAAAATTCTTCTTTCTAGAAACATCATACATGTTGGCGCTCACTTTCCATAACTGATTCAAATCATCCATCAATGGTTGTAAGTACACATCGATGGTCATCTTTGGATTGTTCGAACCCAAAATAATAATGATTAGGAACATATATAGTCTTCATGCACATCCTAGAAGGTAGGTTGTACGGAGTGTCAATAATAGGCCAACACGAATACTGGGAGCTCGAATATCCAAAGAGGGTGAAACCACAAGAGGAGATCCCCAATTTGACATTACGTAGATCTTCAGCAAAATCGAGAAAATCTTGATCAAAGTTCTTACGTGATTCTCTATCAGATGGATGATCCAACACTGCTTTTGTAGCGCCCCGCTCTGCGACGACGCTATGTACAAGTGATTCGCCTTGCTTGCTCGAACGGAAGTCTTCTCGGAGAATTCCCGACCGATTAATAAAGGTGAGTGGGCAGAACTGCATTCTCTGATTCTTGCACGACTTAATAATGAATCTGAGTTTTTGAATGCTTGTTTGCTTAAGAAGAATATTTTCGTAAGAGATTGATAGAACCGACTCAGTATGCTAATAAAAGAACTCACATAGCTTGTCATCGAAACGAATCTGCTGCCTAACTAAGAGAATATGAATGCTTGTCAGAATAAGATAGAACTATTGCTATGCTAAAGAGAATAAGTAATGTTGCATGCTTAGAAACACCGACATAGCTATTGAACGAACCTTCGCTATGCTAAGAAAGTTAAGTAAATGAATTATTCGAATATGTCCCTTGAATATGCTAAGAATGAGATAGTTTTTGCATACTAAGATATGAATCAATCGTGCTTGCCTTTATATGTTTCGTTTGTCTGTCTGCTATATCGATCTGCTAAGAAAATGTGTGAGTGCTATGACTAATAGTACGCCCTGAGGATACGGCTCGCGAGGGTCTAGTGGGGTGTGCTATTAGTAATGTGATAAGATGTACTTCGTTTCGATAAGATATGTTTCGCTAGACTGCATATGTTTTGCTTGATCATTGTTTTGCTTGAACTATGTGTTTATGTCATTGCATTGGTCTCGGACAACTTGTGCACAAGGTCTTGTCTCTCGAACGGTTCCTGGGGCACTGGGAACCACTCGGTCCGGAAGAGATTTTTGGATCGCCCTGAGGTGTACGGCTCGCAAGGGTCTAGTGGGGCGATATGTCTATTAGTGTTGTGCAGAACCCATGATGTCACAGCTGCTTGCACTCGGGTGTGTTGGTGAAGAGCTGAACCTTGAGTCACAGCTGCCGACACCCGCGCGTGCTAGTGAAGAGCTGAACCTTGGGCGACTGCTGCTAATCATGGGGCAACCCATGGACCGTCATATAGATAGGGCGCATGCTAGGTTTACCTTCTTGCATACCTATCATTTGTGACACCAAGTGTTTTGATACATAGGTTATAAATATGCAAATGTGGCTAACTTGTGTGTCTGCTGCAGGGATAACCATTCGGCTATGGGGTAAGAAATATAAGTTGTGCTTAAGTCTGCTCGTTCATTTTGTCTGCATCGTAGAGATTATATGTTAGTGCTTCATGCATTGCATCGGTCAGACAATGACTATTAGTGCAGAGCTGAACCTCGGTCACAGCTGCTAATAGAATCAGAATGTGAGTCATTGGATAGCTGGATTACCGCTGCCAATCCTGAGTTTCTCGGGGACCAAAATCTTATAGATGTGTCTGCTTATGTGCTAATGAATACATGATATGTTTGCCTCGATTCGATATGTTCAGTCTGCTAGATAACCTTTGCCCCAAAAAGAGTTAGATTTGATGCACAATACATGCTGCGCACTGCACGATAGAGCACTGTCCTGAATCGTATGCTTATAGTTTGAATGTGCAAAACTGTTTCAAAGTTATGTTTCCAAAAAGATGTAATCTGACTAATAGTTCTGAACTGCATGAAATGAACTTAGGTAAAAGTAGCAAGATTACTAGTAATGCAATATTTTGCCACATGATTACTTAGTGTGGGTCTCAGGGGGTGTAGCTTCTGTTCAGTTGTTTTATCTCACCAGTACTTGCATAAAGTGCTGACCCACCAACAGTTTGCTTGTTCTCAGGTGCTCGTTCGTCCGAGGAAGCGATAGCCGTGCCTCATCCCAAGGAACCGAAAATCTGGAGACGATGCCTTTAGCCGCATCGATCTGTGCTGCTTTTGTATAGAGGGACATAATGTATGGAACGGTATCATTATAATCGAGAGAAGAGTGCTTGAGCGATTTGTAACCTCGGCCATGCGCCGCTTGTAACAATTTCGATATCAATAAAAGAGCTTATTTTCATATGCCATTGTGATCTTCACTTTTCTGCAATGTTATGTGCCGCTGGTTCAGTATTGAATAGCTTACTTGCCCTTGTATCAAAGCTTTGGCCTTGTGCAAGCGCATCTTAGGCTTGCACGGCATCACGTCCCGATGAGAACGATTGTCCTGCGGGAGAACTGCAACGTGGTGATTCACGTTCAGTAGGGACTATCGGGCTTGCGGGAGATTGGGGCGTGACAGCTTTGATCTATTCTCGCCTGTGCCAACTGATATTTTTGGCATTCTCATTCACCATAAACAACCTCTGCAACCGTGACGTTAAAGGCAAGTAGTGCATCAAATTGGTCAGCTTCCTTGTAACAACAATCCTTCTTATACTAGTTGCTTTGTAACGATCAATACCACAGAATCTGCACGCGTCTATATCCTTATCGTCTTTGTTGTACAATATGCACCTGTTACGACATGTATCAATTTTCTCGTATCTCAGCCAGAGATATCCACCATCCTCTTTCATCGGTATAAGTCTTTAGGTAACTTGGTACCCTCCGACAAGATCTCTATAATCAACTCCATCCGTCGGTTGTAACATCCTTGTGACCTGTAAAAATTATACTTGATGCTCAATAGTCTTGTAACCACCTCTAAGGATGAATGATCCTCATAACCAGGATATAATGGAGTCATTATATTCTCCAGCAACTCTATGAACTTTGCAACATTAACATTCGATGCCTCCTTTGCATCATGATTGTTCGGATCGAAATTATGTCCCGCAACCTCAAAAACCATCTTCATCCACCCTTCGTCGTAATCAGCATATTCGTGGACATCTATATACGGCTCTCATAAGGCTCTTGTTCTGATGCTAAAGGCATAAGCTCTCCGTGTGAGTTCTACTGATAGTAATTCAGCTTTAAATTATCCTTCGAGTATAAATAAAATATCATATCCACTTTTGGATGATATTTTAAGTTGCGATATCTCACTTATGTATACTTAATTTTGGTGTTGTCCATGTACTAGGAGAATGCCTTGGCAAATTGCAAAAAATGCTTTACCTCTTGTATGAATTCATCTCGCACATCTTATCAGGATGACGGTTGTACATCTACGAATGATACCACAGGTAGTAATTCATATACATTTTTACATACTTCTGCAATGATGGATACACATTATTCAAGTATATTGCTCAAATGGATGGTTGGACACACTTTTAGATACTATCCCATCCTCGTAGGATACTTGTCAAAACCAACCCTAGTTAAATTTGATAATCATGGTATATTCGTGTCTGTGTCAGTGTCAGTATGTGTCCCTGTTAGTATCTAGAGAATTAGTGTCAATATGTGTCTGTGTTAGAAGAATTATGGTTAGGGTGTACCTGAGAACGGGGGCACATGTCGAAGGCGATGGGGAGTCAGAGCAAGTAGGGGGCATCACGTCGGGGGTAGTCGGAGGGGGGCGGTCAGTACGGAGGGTATGGGTTCAAACATGGTCGAGAACCAGAGCATGGAGGGTAAGACAGTGATGGAGTAGCTGGAGAGCCGAGGGGGAGGGGGGTCACGACATTAGGGGGTGGTTCACGGTGGAGTGGGTGGGTCACGATGGTGGGGGGTTTGGTAGAGGAAATTTAGATTTGGAAATCAAAAAATTTGCACAATAGAGAATGGGGGGAAAGTGAATTCAGATGAGTATATTAAATAATTTAGCAACATCTAAAACAGAAGTCGGTAAACGTCGTAAAAATTAATAATTTGGCGACGTTGGAAAATTCACATTGCCAAACATCATAAATATTTTATCCACAATGACGTTTAACTATATTTAGCGACGAGATTTTTTATACTACTTAATAGTAGTCGCTACTGGTCCAAATTTATCGCAGACTGCAACATTTTGTGACATTTTTGTGGCGTCGCTAAATTGGTAGAATTTATGGACGTTTCTTTCCGACGTCGCTACTAATGTTGCCAATTCCCTTTATTTTGGTAGTGACCCAAACCATTAGGGGGATAACATAGTAGATCAACCCTTACCTTATTGTTTTCCCTTGGTCAATCATTGACCCTTGGATTAACATCCAATAGGGATTATCATCCATTCTTCTCATTCTTTCCCCTTTCATTCCTAGCCATTGGATCAAGGATCCAAAGGATGATATGGGATCCCATATTTGCATATATCCTTTCCCCTTTTTTGAGCAACCACAAATGTAACTCCCTCTTTCCAAGAATTTGAATAAAAAGATTTCTAATAATAGTTTTCTAATTTTTCGAATATTTATTTTCTAGCTTGAATTTTTTTTTAAATATTCTTAGAAAACAAATTTTTGATTAGTAATTAATTAACAATTTATAATTATGAAAAGGGAATGGCATGTTTGTAAGTAAATAAAAAATATAAAGTGGGAAGCTTCTAGAGATTAAGATTATTGGACATGTGCCTAATTGGGAGAAACCTAGAACCTTCTCCCAGACCCTATAAATAGGTGTGATTTTTTATTTATTTCTCTATTCTACCCCAACCCATCATCAAATCAAACCCATCCATTATGTTTTTAGCCCATACCCGAAGGCCAACCCATTCTCAGCCATTGGGCTTAAGCCCATAGCTGTGGAATAAAATCCACACTCTCAAGAAACTCATCCACTTCCATGTATTCAAACCCATTTCTTGAACCCACTAAACCGGCCTCCTCCCCGTGAATTAAACCATTCTCTCCCCTATTCTACCTTCACACATGAGAACAGAGAGAAGCTCGAGCGCCATGGCAGATTCGTAAGGAGCTCGCGACGATGGGACAATTTAAAGCCGGAGCAAGGCAGCGATCGACGACTTCTTCCCCGGCACGGTGAGACCGCTCCAGCAGTGGAGATTGACATAACAGTGCTCCGACGAGTGGTGACAAACCTTCATCGATGACATGACGGTAGATCAACAATATTAGTGAGCCGTTTTCAATCTCTCTTAACTAATTTTGAGTAGATCGATCTCGATCTCGACCGCTTGGGTCTGTCATCGATCCAAGAGGTTGAGTTTCAAAAATCAGGATTGATCCATCAATATGATTTTCAATCAGTTGTTTTGAACTCAATTTATGTTCTCGTGATCAGTGGGGCTTCATCAACATTCCTCGTATGCTTCGGCATAGACGTCCACCCCGATGGGATCGGACCATGTCGAGCAACTCCATCGACATCAAACTCTCTGATTGTAAAAAGACTTAATTAATTTATTTCTCAAAAAGGGGGTACATATATATAGGAGAAGGCTAGCCTCCTCCTTACATTCTATCCAATGTGGGACTAAATAAGTTCCATTAACTCAACACTCCCCCTCAAGATGGGCAATATATATCAATCATCTCCATCTTGATATAAAAGATATCAAACTCTCTAGAACCCAAACCTTTAGTTAAACAATCAAATAATTGCTTTGTTGATTTCACATAGCTCAAAGTTAAAACTTTTTTATTCAGTTGCTTCTTGATGAAGAATCGATTAATCTTCACATATATAGTGGAATCATGTTGTACTAGATTGTTTGCAATATCAATTGCTGATTTGTTGTCACACTAAATTTATAGGGAGTCTCCTCAAAATAAATGCATCTCAGCCAACAAGATCTTCAGCCATATTATCTCGCACAGGCTAACTTCCATAACCCTTGTAAACACCCTAAATTTTTGAGAATAATTTTAAAATAAGTTATTTCGTTTTTGGAATTTTTGGAAATTAAAACCAAGATGAATGTGATTTAAAGAATTTTACGGGCAGTTTATGGGTGTTAAAATATTCTGGAAGTAAAAATTTATTGTGTATAATGGAGAACCGGACGCATGGCTTTTTCGGTGAATTTATTGGACACCGGAGCAACGAATCGAGGACCAAAAGCTATAGAATTGTGAACCAAACCCAAACGAACCAAGCCCAAACCAACCCGACCCGAAAACCCGATTGAGAAGCCCTAGCCCCACCGGATTGCACTGTAGCAGCTATTAAAGCAGCCGCAGCCGCCATCCTCGATATACGTGCCCGAGCAGCGCCGCTTTCCCCAGAATCCGTTTGCCCATCGGAACCCTAGCTTCCCGACGAGTACCCGCCTCCGCTTCACAGCGAATCCGCCGCCCCCTTCCCTTCGCAGCCGATCGACGGCGAGTCCGCCATACAGCGGCCTTGACCCCGACGCCCCGCTGCCGCCGTGATCAATCGGCCGTCGACCTCGCACTCGGCCGTCGACCAAGCCGCCGAGCACAGCCGATCCGATCCCAGCCCGACCTCGTCAGCGTTCCACCGCCGTCCGCGAGCAATTTCCTAGCTCGACCTCGTCAGCGTTCCGCCGTCGTCCGCGAGCAATTTCCCGCTCGCCTCGCCAACCACCACGAAGCCCTAGGCCGCCGCTGACCTAGATCCGACCCCGGACACACCGCTGCTCTCAACCAGGACACGGGGTTGACGTTCGGACACTTGGAATTCAGCATTCACGGAGCCCTGTTCAGGTACCGATTTCTTTCACCTCGCAACTCCATTTTCGATTCCGTAAGTTGCTATACGGAGACTGTATAACCCTCTCGGTGCCCGTGTAACTCGCTCGGTGCATCGCGTCCTATGGTGATCGCACACCGCGATCCAAAAACAGGAAAAACAATGCCCTGTTTCACCCCGAAACTGAGTCCGCCCCGCCAATCGGGACGACTTGGTCGCACGCGGTCTTTACCGAACCGTGCGCGACGTTGATACGGTCGTGTAGGATTTCGCAGAAGTCGATTCGGAGGTGCGTGCACCCCGGGATCAACGCGTATCCGTCGACGACATCCCGTATCCGTCCTCTCTGGAACGCGCTGTAACTTTGTGTACACACGTCGGATCGAGACGAAACTTGTGCCATCGGACTCGTAGCGATACGCTGGTCCTGTGACCCAAGTTTGGTCCGATTCCGAGAACGTTGACAAAATTACGTATCGTGGGCCCCACAGGCTCCACTTGACGGGTGATTTTGAGATCGGCTCATTGGAATCCAATTCTGGAAGTTCCGTTGGGTTCGTATCATCGTTCCTGACTTGTAGACACTGAGTTTGCAGAATTTGTAGACCTTTGACCCTGACACGCTTTTCGGTGCAAAGTGGCCCACATGTGGACCCCGCTTTAATCCGAAAATGACCTTTTTGCCCCTGTGTCCAAATTGGACGTAAGGACAGGCATTTCTAGCAGTTTGATATCTTCTGAGACTATTGGTGATGTTTATGACAGCTTTTGGAGTAGTCCCTATCGGTTCCACTAATCCAGGGACGATTGTTGATATTCCAACATCAGGCAAGTGTACCTTGCCAACTCTGCAGCTTAGTTATTTATTTTCCTTGCTTCATTATATTGCTGTGCATGCTCAACCTAGGACCGTGTGACGTACTTAGCGTCCGATTATCAGTCGGGTGCCGACACTGTATGCAGTGTTGGGTACGGTCATCTAGAGATGGACATCCGTGACACTTTATACTCTCGTACTTGTCTTATCAAGTACCATATGACCCAGGACACTTGACACTATTCATGAGATAGGATTTTCCCGAGATATTCGTGGTGATTCTGTATAGGATACAGGACTTGGACATTATACTCTTAGATACTTTATGACTTGTTGCATTAGCTATGACCACGCTTGACATGGGCATGAGACGTTATGGTCATGATATGCGTGGTTACATTGGGTGGGGAGAGACACACAGGCTACAGGCTTTTTTATATATCTATCTACTACTATTGTGAGGCCTCAGACTCTCGTAGCAGAGCTAGGCACATTACATGTTTATTACCGCTACCGGCTCCCCGACACAGAGCTTGTAGTGGCTTCAGCCTGAGTTTTAGTACTGCTCTCATCTTGCATTTTTACATAGATGGTTACTTACTTGCCCTATTTATTCATCATTTGCTGTACTGTATTTATTTTGGCATGAGCTTTCTTGTACCTTGCTATGTCCCCTGAGGACCTGGATCCGGATATTTGTCCCCAGATTTTATAGACGAGGCTTATCCCGAGGTTTACGGGACCGGAGCAGGAGCCGATCCAGGAGCTGTACCACCACCCGAGGACGAGGTCTTAGCTGAAGACTTCTCTTGAGCATCCATGATCATGCTCAGCTTTTATTATTTATTTCGGTCTTTTACTTTCTGGTCTGTTGAACCATTGTACTAGATATTTATCGGGTTATTCCCCGAAGTACTTGTGAGACTTGCTGATGATTTATATTTCTTATTTATTCTATGGATCATATTTTATATCTTGTGTGGATGAGATTAGTTGTGCCGTGATTGTCGTAGACTTGTTTTACAGCTTAAGTATGCCCTGATGGATCCATTATATTGAGTTGGTCCATCGGTGCGTACTGCTGGCCATTGCCACGTGTCTAGTCCCACGGTATTTTGGGACTGGGGCGTGACAAAAGGCGGTTCAGAATCCCCAAAAATCTGTTCGGAGATCGAGCGGAATCTTTATTTAAAGCAGACTTGAAAGCTTGACAAATTTATCCATGAATCAGCAAGAATATGCGGCCAATGGACTCAGGAAAGCAGAGTGAGTTTTATGCGATAGGCAACCAATGTGTTCCGAAGATCTCTTTACATGCTTCTTATTTAAAGTATTCCAAACCTATAAGTTTGAAAACTTTGAAGGGGGTCTTGTAGAAGCATAAAATATCTCAAAGACCCCTAATTGTCTCATTCCTCATACACCAAGGATCAAGTGACGTATAAATTCTTGGACGCATAAAGTCATCGGGTCAGAGCATTTATGACTCTGACAATAAATAATGGCTATGAACGCCTCAATTATGATGCTGACAGTTCACGTCAGTACTCACGTTATCGTCATGATTACTTTTGTTCGTATATAGCTGAACAAGTGACGCGTATACATAAGACAAAGGCCCTATACGTTCCATGCATTTCTGGCCCTATGCGTTCTAGACACCTTATGCTCCATGCGTCTCTGGCCCTATGCGTTCAAGACTCCATGTATTCCATGCGTCCCTGACCCTATATGTTACCTACTCCATGCGTTCTATGCATCTCTAGACATATGCGTTCCAGACTCCATACGTTCCATACGTCTTTGGCCCCATGCATTCTAGACCTCATGTGTTCAATGTGGCAGTACCTTCTCAAGCCCAGACCTTTCTGTTACAATTGATGAGATTCCCCACGACTAAGGGTATGCCACATGTCGAGCTTCCCAAGCTATGCACACCAAGGATGGGAACCAATCATATTTTTAGCAACAATGATCCTGACAAAGTTTCAACATAGCGACTCAACTGTGACCTGCATCTACGGTAGCAGTTGCAGATGAAGACGTAGCAGCTTCAGCATCCATGTGCGCATAACTTATACGCGCGCATAGCCCATCAGTGTGATGGCTATAAATAGTCGAATAACAAGCCCAATAAGGGGCAGAGAGAGATGTACATACAGAGACATGGGCTGATCTATGTACATGCACACAAGCTCAAGAGAGAGAAAAGAGAAGAGAGCTTCCTTATTCCCTCGTCGGACCGTCAACGGAGTAAAGGAGTTGATGCAGTACTTGATCTTCATCGTCATATTTTTCAGATCAAAAAAAATATATTGTACTTAGATTTTCTATCTATGACTTTTTTGTACTTTTTTTTGGTTGTTAAACAAAAGTTTCTTAAAATTGCATTAATAGGGAACATGAGCGGATTGCATCATGAATTAACGTCGTGTAACAACTACTCCCAAAAGTCCCAGAGTTTCGGCAAGCTAACCCAACCTAAATGATGCCATTGTCACCGTCCTAGACACATAGGCACGCTGGAGAAGGCCCTGTGGCATGTTGAGCATGTGCACGAGGAAGCACAAAGTGCACTCATACCCAAATTTGAGGGCCCCATTTGAAGGCCTCTATCTCATCCATCCGTCGATCTTCTTCCAAATCAATTTCTCAGGTTAGTAGAAAACCTGACCCTTTTTAATTCTCTATAAATAGCTTAAATTATCATGTTGTGAAAACCAGTTAAAATTGAATACCAAAAACCCAAGAAAAATTATTTACTAATTAGAAACAAAACTTAATAGCTGAGCCAAACAAACCCCTTTGGAAGGCCTTGTACTTCCAAGCCCCTTAACTAAACTTAATTTTGATTTTATATATCTATAGCCTATATAACCAACTTCAAAAACTAGTAATTATTTTATATTATTTTTTATTAACACTATGTATAGTTCTGTTCAAATTTTCCCAAAACTATAGCTTAAAATGCTAAAATTTCTCGAATCTGGGTCTGTCTCGACAAACTAAACCACCCTGACTTGAACTGATTACATCAAAAGGTGCGTACACTATTTTCAATGTGTGGGCTTTGAAAAAATTTGAATTGGTCGTTTGTGCACGACAAATTTGACACATATCCATCAAAAATCATCATATCGGGACTTTTAAAATTTTCTTAATTACTAGGTGCACGCTTATCGTGTCGCGATGAAACTTACATCTCTAGTCTCGTATTGATTCAATCAAGTTTTATACGATTCTGAGACAGTCGACTAGATTGTCGTATCATGGGATCCATGATTCGAAACGACAGGTGTTTTCGTAATTGACTTATCGAAATCCAAGTCTAGAAATTGTTGGGATCATATTATCATTTAGCCTTGTTAGACATATAGTTTGTTGTATTTAGACACCTTTATCCAGACTTATTATTAGATGCAACGTTTGTCCGCTTACGTATCTCATTTTGGCCCAAAACATTTATTTTTGCTCCAGTATCCAAATTAAACTTATGGATAGGCTTTTCTCACTATCTCATATTTTCTTAACATGTTGGTGATGTTTGTTTCATCAACCGGAGTTGTACGTTCCATTCCCATATTTTTGGCTACTCCTAACTTGACGAGTTTGTTGCCAAAACGTAGTCTAGACCCTTCCTGGACTGCAATTAAATATACCTTGCTATATTTATTATTATTATGTATAAATTCAGATTATGTTTCCATTATGTACATAATTATGATTATTAGTCGCATAAAATTGTGCGTACAAACTAGACTTGACGAGTTTGCTGCCGAAACATAGTCTAGATCCTTCCTGGACTGCAATTAAATATATATTTCTATATTTATTATTATTATGTATACATTAATATTATGTTTCCATTATGTACATGATTATGATTATTAGTTGTATAAAATTGTGCGTCCAAGTTAGACTTGGGTGCGAACAAGAAAGTTTGGCATTTTACTTGTCTTCTATTTATTTTATACATGCAGGCCTAGTTTAGCGGTTGTTTGGTTGGGTGGATTTGGGGTTCAATTTTCTTAAATTCTTGAATTCGGTGTGGGATTTATCATATACTTTGGTTTCTGAAAAATTCGGGTTAGAGTAAGCCTTGGTAAAATTGTTGCAATTTCTGCCCCCCCTGACTTTTCCTTTCTCCCGCATTCTCATAACAACAAAGGATGCGGGAAGGTGAAAAAAAAAACACAAAGGAGGTGGAATCATGGTGTAGGGGACATGGTGGAGGTCGTAGTTTTCGTCGGTGACCAGGTAGGTGGCAGCGGGGATGAATATGGCAACGACGAGATTGTCGATGAGCCTGACGCCGAAACTTACCTGAACATGTCCCCTTCTAGAGATAGTATGCAAGATGGTCCATACCTTTACATCTCTATAAACCAATACATCTGTCGCTGTCGTCGTTATGGTCCTTTTTTCGGGGAGAAGATACTATAACATCTCTATGCCCCCTCCTCTAGTGACGTCATAAACAATCATATTCACCATCTCCTCTTCCTCCCTACACCTCCACCTTACCGCGTGAGCGAACAATAACCTAAATACCTGTGAGTTGCTCCCATCGCCATGACATAAAAGACGTTTGTGACCCTGTACTCCTTTTCCCCGAATACGAGCAGAGTGTCACCCTCTATCAGCTCCCTTAGAACACGGCGTCCCCCGAGGACGTCACAGTATAGAGGAGCCACCCACCGTAGCCTTCCCGAGTTGGGGCATTGTTTTTCTTTCTCCCGCGGTAGGTCCCGGCTCATACTGGAGGAGGAGACTGTGTGGAACGGAGGAGTGGTAACGTGCGGCATCAACGAAGCGGAGGTTGTTGTCCCATATGGTCTCGAGGTGACGTATGCTGCAGAGGGAGGTAAGCTTATTGAGGAGGTTGAGTACTGGTGGATATTGAGAAGGCTGGCGTAGGGTTGCTTCTCCAACTAGGGGCTATTTGTGAGATTATAATTTTGTACTATCCAAACAAGATTTCTTTAGCAACTAAACAATGGAAACAAGATTTCTTAATATCAAAATATTGTTTTACTCCAAAATATAGATTTTGGAAAATAAGAAACAAATTTGAATTCAAATCATACTAACCAAATAGCCCCTTATTATTATTATCTCCTTTGGTCATGACACACACATGACATGGTTATGAAACTCATGATAGGGTCATAGACTAGCATACTTGACTGACCACTGATATGTTCTGGATGTGCAATGGTGACAGTTAGAACGTAATTGGTATGATTATTGTTAGAGTCTTAAGCAGTTACAAGCTAGACATGTTGTGTATAGGACTTTGTCAGTTATTAGGGATTCGGGAGGACAGTCACTAGGCGTATGATCTACCTAAATCAGTGAACCATATTGTAACGCCCCGCTCCGCGTCGGCGTTATGTATCAGGTGAGTGGGCAGAACTTCGTTCTCTGATTCTTGCACGTCTTAATAATAACCTGAGTTTTTGCTTGCAATGTTTTCTTAAGGGAATGATAGAACCTGCCTTGCATGTTAATGAACGAACTCACCTAGCTTGTCTTTGAATCAATGTCTGCTAAACGAGAATCCTGAATCGCCTGCTTAGAGTGCATGAACATGTTCACTATCGTCTATGCTTCGAGAGAACCATACTGTGCCTGAACGTGTTCAAGTGATAAGTCGGATTGCCCCGCAACAACGAGTGTATTCTGATGGTTCGTCTCGTCTGCATAATAGAGTTTATTTGATAGTGTTCCATTCATTCGCACGCGGTCGGACAATGGCTATTGGTGGAGAGCTGAGCTGCATGTGTCACAGCTGCTACAGAGATGGTGGAAAGCAACCATGAGCCACAGCTGCCTCTAGCATCAGATAATGAGTCATTGGTATGTTGTTCCACCAGCTGCTAATCCTGAGATACTCGGGGACCGCCCTGCATATAGCTAAGTCATTGTGTTGGCTTGGATAGTGACTGCCCCTAAGATTGTGCATTGTGTGTCTAGTTGTGAATCTGACCCTGGAGTCGCACGAGACACGCCGCGCACACCCTGAAATATGAATGGTTTGCTTGCTTGCATATTCAATATGAAACTCTATTTCCAAACATGTTTCCAAAAGCAATGTAATATGACTCTGCTAGAACTGCATGAAACGAACCTAGGTAAAACTAGAAAGATCACTAGTAATATAATATTTTATAACATGATTACTTAGTGCTTATTTGAGTGAATGCTTGTTTCTGTTCAGTTGTTTTATCTCACCAGTACTTGTATAAAGTGCTGACCCACCAACAGTTTACTTGCTCGCAGGTACTGGATCGTCCGAGGGAGCGATAGGCGTGCCACAGTCCCGAAGACCCGGAATGCTGGTTTCGATTGTTGCCCCGAGAATGCTATCGTATAAGGGGGCATAATGTATGGAACGAACGTGTGCCTTTGCCAAAGTAAACCCAAGTTGCCTCGATTGTCCCGAACGCTCAGTTGGCTAAATGCATTGCATTGCAACAAGTCCCTTTCCGCTGCTTACTCGATTGATGCGATGATAGCCAACTATCTACTTAAACGATTGGCCTTGCACGGGCGCAACCCTAGGCCCGTGCGGCATCACGTCCCCCGAAAGCTCGACTCGGGCCATTCGATTAGCTTCCCTTCCTCCCTCGCACCCGCGGGACGGACGCGATGATTCGCGTCCGGCGCGCCGAGGCACGTTGATTCATACCCAGTTCGTTAAATCCCGGCCGTACGGGGCAGGGCAGGGCGGAGCGGCGGCCCGGGCAGGACCGGGGCGTGACATAGTGGTATCAGAGCGGAATCGATTCTCTGGCCCAAAATCCGTTGCTATGACTCTAAAATATTAGCGATATGGTTTTGCAAAGAGCGTTCCATACAATAAGTCCATAGATATTCTCAAAGTGCAAATATTTTCTGAACTTGAATTGTTTTACTGTTTCGATTGAGTACGGCGAGGGACGGCACTATCGCTGCTCGGAATATCGAGAAGTTTATCCTTGAAGTTTCGAGGACGAAACTTTTTGTTGGTTGGTGAGTATGTAACGTCCCGCTCCGCATCGGCGTTATGTATCAGGTGAGTGGGCAGAACTTCGTTCTCTGATTCTTGCATGCCTTAGTAATAACCTGAGTTTTTGCTTGCAATATTTTCTTAAGAGAATGATAGAACCTGCCTTGCATGTTAATGAACGAACTCACCTAGCTTGTCTTTGAATCAATGTCTGCTAAACGAGAATCCTGAATCGCCTGCTTAGAGTGCATGAACATGTTCACTATCGTCTATGCTTCGAGAGAACCATACTGTGCCTGAACGTGTTCAAGTGATAAGTCAGATTGCCCCGCAACAACGAGTGTATTCTGATGGTTCGTCTCGTCTGCATAATAGAGTTTATTTGATAGTGTTCCATGCATTCGCACGCGGTCGGATAATGGCTATTAGTGGAGAGCTGAGCTGCATGTGTCACGGCTGCTACAGAGATAGTGGAAAGCAACCATGAGCCACAGCTGCCTCTAGCATCAGATAATGAGTCATTGGTATGCTGTTCCACCAGCTGTCGATCCTGAGATACTCGGGGACCGCCCTGCATATAGCTAAGTCATTGTGTTGGCTTGGATAGTGACTGCCCCTAAAATTGTGCATTGTGTGTCTAGCTTTGCATCTGACCCTGTAGTCGCAAGAGACACGTCGCGCACACCCTGAAACATGAACGATTTGCTTGCTTGCATATTCAATATGAAACTCTGTTTCCAAACATGTTTCCAAAAGCAATGTAATATGACTCTGCTAGAACTGCATGAAACGAACCTAGGTAAAACTAGAAAGATCACTAGTAATGTAATGTTTTATAACATGATTACTTAGTGCTTGTTTGAGTGAATGCTTGTTTCTGTTCAGTTGTTTTATCTCACCAGTACTTGTATAAAGTGCTGACCCACCAACAGTTTACTTGCTCGTAGGTACTAGATCGTCCGAGGGAGCGATAGGCGTGCCACAGTCCCGAAGACCCAGAATCCTGGTTTCGATTGTTGCCCCGAGAATGCTATCGTATAAGGGGGCATAATGTATGGAACGAACGTGTGCCTTTGCCAAAGGAAACCCAAGTTGCCTCGATTATCCCGAACGCTCAGTTGGCTAAATGCATTGCATTGCAACAAGTCCCTTTCCGCTTCTTACTCGATTGATGCGATGATAGCCAACTATCAACTTAAACGATTGGCCTTGCATGGGCGCAACCCCAGGCCTGTGCGGCATCACGTCCCCCGAAAGCTCGACTCGGGCCATTCGATTAGCTCCCCTTCCTCCCTCGCACCCGCGGGACGGACGCGGTGATTCGCGTCCGGCGCGCCGAGGCACGGTGATTCGTGCCCGGTTCGTTAAATCTCGGCCGTACGGGGCGGGGCAGGGCGGAGCGGCGGCCCGGGCGGGACCGGGGCATGACACATATGCTCCGAAGAGAACTAAAGGAGATTATGAGCTTGATTATCATGTTGGTCTTTGACGTTCTTTGAATATTATGCATGGACACAGATGACTCTTGTAGTATAGGTACAGATCATAAGGCTACCCACGTCTATGCGTGCAAAAATTTGTCCTCAAATATGCACTTAGGATGTTAGAAACAGCCTTTGAATATTTAAATATTTCAGTTTATATATCATGTTTTTTTGTAACTTGATACATCCCTCTAAGGACCGTATTTTCATTCTGGCTTGGACGACCATGAGTATCTAGAGGAGTATGGACCTGGACCTGATTCTATACTTCTAGATGATGAGGTCTTGCCTTAGAGTTCCTTTGATTTCATATTTAGTTGAATTATTTATTTACTTCTCTTTCCTTTCCTTTTTTTATATTAGACTATTTCATATTTTTAGTCATAAATAGTCATATGGTAGTATATTTGTATCCACCATGCTATTAGTACTTCTGGATTACTCTTCTGTAGTTAATATATCCTTGTTGATTCCTACTTAGTTATTAAATTTAGATATGTGACCTATTGCTATTCATTATGCGATATTATTTCCCAGTCCCAAAATACGTGGGACTAGCCACGTGGCAATGGCCAGCTGGTATGACTCAGAAGGATTTTCTAATTTAATGGACCCATCAAAACATACTTACGTTGTCCAAAGTCAGATACAATATCTAAAAATCCATAATGACATTCATCCACAACTCTATCGATATAATACTATGATCTAGATTATAGTAAAACAACTGCGGAAGAGTAATGAAGAAGGCATCATATAACAATACCTGAAATCCCAAGAATATCCCCAAACTATCATATATCAGTACTCAATAATAACTTAGAAGGGAACCAGGTCCTTAGAGCGACGTAACAAGATACATAATAACATGTCATAATGATAAACTGTAAACATCATGCAGGCGCTAAAACTGATAAAAATAAATCATGTAAGAGACAAACTGATAATTAAGAGAACCACTAAGACAAAACTATGCGAAATACACTCGAGTACAAAGTTAACGTATGGGCTGTCATGCTCCAATCTCCTACAAGTAATCGGTCGTCCCTACTAGGCGTGAATCACCGCGGCAGCACTCCATCGGGATGATCGTTTCCATCTGGGCGTGATGCCTTAAGATTGTAAGCCACACCCGTGCACGACCATGATCCAAACAGGCGGTAAGATGACAAAACCACAGAGTCACACAGATAGTCCGAGTGCAGCGGAATAGGAAATGCCTAGGTGATTGATAACAAGTTCACAGAGTCGTCAATAGAGAAAGCATTAAATAACACAAGTATAGAAATAAAATAAACTCTTTATTGATATTGAACAAGTGTTGTAAGCGGCACTAGGCCGAGATTACAAGTTGCTCAAGCCTCTCTCTCTGAAACAGTAAAAGCGTACAAAGTGGCTATATTTGTGGAATGATACATAAGCAATGTTCCAATATTATATCTTGTATATGTGCTTCAGTTTCGGATACAACGCTCCAAGTCTCTAGAGCGAACTTCACATCTTAGCACGCACGACGGAGGCATATGCACCGAACGAGGTTCTTCCGTACCTTACAAGCAATCTGGTGGGTTATCACTACATGAATGCACTGGTGGGGAGGCTTCTCACCTGTTCAACAAATCCAAGCATGTTGTAAAGGTTTCGTGCACCATCTATTAAGTTATCTTTCTAATCTTGCCGTAGGATCAGTTTTATGGCATAAATAAAAAGCCTAAATCGTGTGGTAGTGCGCCGTACGATATATGAGTAACACGGCGATACTTACCAACTTACCATTCGTCCTACCCTATCCAAGGAAAACCAAATTAAAATCAAGCACGGGCATATATATAATAAAATCCAGGGCAATAACATAAGCAAACAAAGTGTCATGAGCGAGGTTATGTTTCGGTGCACGAGTTACATGGATTATCCAAGCATATTATAATGAATGTTAAAGTGTTCAAAGGATTGCTCAGGTTGATCAATTTATATATAGATGTCTTATAATCATAATTTTTTAGGTATTTCAGCTTACTGGATGCGATACAATGACTCACACGCAGATTGCCGCTAAGCGAGAATGACTTATCATATGAACGTGAGTCGCGCTGGCATAGCCATATAGGATGAGTTATAGTCTTGAACGAGAATGGTATGCAATGAAAGTACATCCAGCACGTGAGACTATCATAAAGTTTTATTTAGATCGGTTCGGCCCTGGTGCCTCGGAGACCGTCCTTGGAATAAGATCCGAAGATCCTCCTTGTTTCCAAGTTGTCCGCGACATGTAAGTCTTGGGTCTTCCATATTCACAACTTGACATGATAATCCATGATTCTTGTTCTGAATGAGCATTGCTCCACGAGCTATGATTCTTGCTTTTACTTGACATGACTCTCCTTCAGAGTTAAACTTGACTTGATACAAATTCTCTAGTTCGGGAACTGCCTTTGCGACCTAACGGTCCCAGATACTTGCAGGTTCATATTGTACAGAAGGACTATTTTATGGTCTTCTGGCTAACTAGATGCATGCACGATACGCGATAGTATTACTTGATTGTGGCATAATTAAAATGACAAGCATTGAATCGAGGCAACGAATACAAGTTATAATGTAAGCAGGCAAGCATATATTTGTATTTAAAACTTAAGCATATACGTTGGCACGATCTAACGGGTAGTGAGAGAAGTGAATCCGTACAGTGACATATAGAGCAAAATAATTTAGGGGCATGCAGTGTAAACAGGTGAAGCAGTACACTACGAATAGTATATAGTGATCTACTCGAGGCATAGCGGGGCCTACTTGCATAAGGCAAAGGTAGCATGCGAGGGTCCATTTATAAGCAAAGTTTTATTTTAATGTTCTAACACAAGTAATATAAGTTGGGATTATTCCCTTAGCTACATATGTATTCATTGTTAGCATGTAGGGGGTAATTCACCTTGCGACTAGTCGTCCATATTTTAAGTATACAGGCCAAGCAAAGACAAGTTCATCGTAGCCACCCACCATAGCGATAATTTGCCTTGGTCGAGCGATATCTGAGCGAGTCTTTGTAAGTCTAAGTCTGAATTCCTAAAGGGCCAAGTTTGGAATCATTTGCCTATAATGAGTCTTCTCGGTGACCAAAGCGGGTCGAGTCATTGCACTTGCGCCGTTTGAATCGGCTGTCCACTTGAATGGAACGGGTTATTACATTATATACCAATCAGAAAAAGTCTCATCCTCGAGACTTCCTGCGCATAAACTGGTCTATCAGAATCGAATCTAACTCAAGCATAGTCATCCATTTCTCTAGATCCGTTCGATCATAATTTTTTACTCATTTCTTATACTGTGTCGTGTGTATGCTGGGTCGGTCTCATTGAAATAACTATCATTCAATCCATGTTCTGACTCGGTCTCTACTGTGTGTTTGCGCGAAACATATATTGTTTAATGTAGGATCCGGTATGATCCATCTTGAATAATGATCTAAGGCTGAGATAAACTTATCAAATTATTATACTTGTCCATGCGGATCTAATATATTCACTTGCACTAGCATTCGAGATCAGCATATTGCGAGTCTGGATCGTGCACATTTTCAAAGCATCCTACAAACATATGTATGTCAACTAAATTAGCGATATCGAAGTCTTTGCACTTAAGTTCCACATATTATTGAGTCATGGATCATGCACACATTTAAAGCGTCCCTTAAACATATGCATTGAACCAAGCATAGAGATAGTGAAATCGGATAAGCTACTTGCAAAAATCCTAAGGGTTCTCGTCTTATGAATCATAGGGATTCTTCCAATAGGATCAATAAAATTCTAAATAATTTCTATTCCAACTCAAACCAAGTATTTGCACTAACGTTAAGAACGATCTATCTGATTTAACCGACTAGTGTTCATCCATTCGGGTCAAACATAGCACATACTTACCGTTTCAAGTCTAACACTAAGTCTTGCTGCCCCAGTTCTATGACTTGCTCAAGCAATATGCTAAGGTCGGTTACACAAGTTCTTTCACTCGACACAGGGTTGTCTGCCTAATTACTATGTTAGCTCACAAGGTCATAGGTATAAGTTCAAGCACACAATTTATCATACAAATTTGTCGCACGATGCTCACCCTAATTCCTAAGGTCAAACCATTATTCATTTGAACGAGATATTCTACCCAAGCTCATTTCACTCAGATTTCTAAACATCAAGTACGGATCATCCCACTCACAATAACACGTTCGTTTGTACAGGTTTCGAGTCCATTCAGTCAAATCCATGATATATCCAAGTCGGATGACAAGCATAGCAATTTGCACAGTCTATTTCCTTCAAACATATTTGATATGATCCATATATCCATTTCTAAGTCTAGACCACCAAGACATTATTCAGTTCTAAACTTTTGATTGTAACTCCATATTGATCAACCAGATTCACGTATTCATTCACAAACTATCAAGCGTGATTTACTCCAGGTTCTAGGCTAACTTATCCTAGAAATACTTTCGATTCACTTGTATTCTCAATTTTGTCTTATCGTATCGAACCAAAAGTGAAGACGATCCATCAGTTGTCATGCTCAAGTCTCCCTTAAGTTCTATCATCCTCGTTGGATGTGAGATTACCACGCCAACGCTCCCACTGGATAATCGTCCCAATCCGGACGTGACACATGTACGAGCAAAGAGTTACGCTCACACAAGACATGAACGTCGAACATTATGGTTATCTTCGAAACGATTGAGATACCTTATCATTTTACTTTTGCTCCATCCAAGTTATATATATTAATCCACCAAGTCTTGTTCGTTCATGCCATGATTATAATTCGTCAAGCAAAATTATTCAACTTCAGTGTTACCGTTTGATAAATCCATAGTCTACTTTTAGCATTCCTTAACAACTAAGTTTAAATATTCAAGCCAAAGTCTGTCCACTTTTGACACGTTCCATTTATCGAGTTTATTTGCAATAATCACTGAACATGTTCCCGTGAGTTCGATTATCCCCGTCATATATGAAATCACCACGCCAATGCTTTCGCAGAATAATTGTTCTCGCTTGGACTGATTTTGAAGGCTATCTTTTCGAACTAGATTCAAGATCGTTCTTCCAAATTCCAGGTCAAATCCGTTATCGCTTACCTCTTTCATTGAAACACAATATTTTTTCTCAAGCTAACTTCTATTCGAGTGATATTGTATTCAAGCTTTAATCCATTTGTTTCAATTTAAAAACGCCCGCACGATCCTCCAAGTTTCCAACAAGTTTTATTTGACTAAGATATTAATTTCCATCTATCCCAATTCGATATAAGCCTTATCACTTATTCAAGACAGTCCCAAATCGTTCAATCCAACTATCGCACAAGGCCTATGAATCCATTTGGACATTTCTAAATGATCCATACACCACCCAGGAATCGAGTTACCCAATTAAATTCTCAATCATGTTCGCATCACTAGCTAGCATATTCACCAAGTCATTCTTTAGAATTATTGTACGATACCTAAGCATCGCCTGATAAAAATTTAGTCTCGTATATATCCTATTGAGAGTCATCCAAGTAAACCATATTTGATTTGTATCTTCTTACACAAAATATCGTCTGAGCTATTTCCAAAAATTCAAGCACGATTATCTATATTCGCCTTAGCAATAATCTGGTAATATTTCAATCGGTTGTCATTCTAAGTCAGACTTGTCCTTATCTGAACGATCTTCCAATCTCGTTTGCAAACTTGCTTGCACCAAAGGTTCTTGGTGTGCGATACTCAACACAACTTAGCCAAAAGGTTGTGTGCATAGCTAACCATTCGAACGATATTCTATTATGCACTCTAACCAGCTTGGAATTTATGTATAGGTATTCGGGTTTGCATAAAACTTATAAATTATAGCACGAGTCTATTCCAACTAAGCCTAATACAGGTCAGCACAAAGGCCTTCGTATCACAACTTCGTACAAGCAATCATATCATTCACATGTAATTTCAAATTATTTAGACTCATTGTATAGAATATCCCATCGGGTCAACGAGAGAGAGAATGTATGCACATAACCTACGAACGAGCTTTCGAAATTGAGAAAATCGATAAAAAATCCAAAGACGTAAAGCCATGCTCTGATACTAATATGTCACTACCCGATCTCCCGCAGGTAATCAGCCATCCCTGCTAGGCGCGAATCACCGGGCCAGCATTTTCGCGGGATGATCGTTCCCAGCCGGGCTTGATGTCACACGAGAGTAAGTCGCGCCCCTGCAAGGCTATGATCCGAACGGGCGGTAAGATGACTAATCCACAGAGTCGCACAAATAGTCCGAGTGTAGCAGAATAGAAAACATACAGGCGATTGGTAACAAGTTCACTGAGTCATCAATAGCGAACGCATTGAATAACACAAGTATAGAAATAAAATAAACTTTTTATTGATATTAAACAAGTGTTGCAAGCGGCACTAGGCCGAGATTATAAGTCGGTCAAGCCTCTCTCTCTGAAACAGTAAAAGTGTGCTAAGTGGCTACATTTGTGGAATGATACATAGGCGATGTTCCAACATTATGTCTTGTATATGTGCTTCAGTTCCGGACGTAACGCTCCAAGGCTCCAGAGTAAACTCCACGCCTTAGCATACACGAAGGAGGCATACACACTGAACGAGGTTCTTTTGTACCCTGCAAGCAATCTTGTGGGTTATCAGTACATGAATGCACTGGTGGGGAGGCTTCTCGCATGCTCGACAAATCCAAATACATTATAAAGGTTTTATGCACCATCTATTAAGTTATCTTTCTAGTCTTGCCTTAGGATCAGTTTCATAGCATAAATGAAAAGCCTAAATCGTGTGGCAGTTCATCGTACGATATATGAGTAACACGGCAATACTTACCAACTTACCACCCGTTATTTCCTGTCCAAGGAAAACCAAGTTAAAATCAAGCACGGGCATATATATAAAATAAAATCCAGGGCAATAACATAAGAACACAAAGTGTCATAAGCGAGGTTATGTTTCGGTGCACGAGTTACACGGATTATCCAGGCATGTTGCAATGAACGTTCAAGTGTTCAATTTATGTATAGATGTCTTATACTCATAATCATTCAGGTATTTCAGCTTACTGGATGCGATGTAATGACTCGCACATGGATTGCCGCTAAGTGAGGATGACTTATCTATATGAACGTGAGTCGCTGATATAGCCATAAAGGACGAGTTATAGTCTTGAATGAGGATGGTATTCAACAAAAGTATGTGAGGCGCTGCAAGCCATCCCGTCCAGCATGTGAGACTATCGTGAAGTTCCATCCGGGTTGGATCGACCCCGGTGCCCCAGAGACCGTCCGTCGAACGAGATCCGATGATCCCCCTTGTTTTCAAGTTGTCCACGACATGCAAGTCTTGGGTCTTCCATATTCACAACTTGACATGATAATCCATGATTCTTGTTCTGAACGAGCATTGATCCACGAGCTGTGATTCTTTCTTTTACTTGACAGAATTCTCGTTCAGAGTTAAACTTGACTTGATTCAAATTCACTAGTTCGGGAGCTGTCTTGGCGACCTAACGGTCCCGAATACTTGCAAGTTCATATTACACAAAAGGACTATTTGATAGTCTTCTGGCTAACTAGATGCATGAACGATACCCGATAATATTACTTGATTGTGGAATAATTGAAATAACAAGCATTGAATCGAAGTAACGAATACAAGTTATAATATAAGCAGGCAAGCATGCATTTGTATTTGAAACATAAACATTTATGTTGGCACGGTCTAAGGGGTAGCGCGAGGAGTGAATCCATACAGGGACATATCGAGCAACATAATATAGGGACGTGCATTGTAAACAGGTGAAGCAGTGCGCTACGAAGATTATATAGCGATCTACTCGACGTATAGCGGGGTCTACTTGCATAAGGCAAAGGTAGCATGTGAGGGTCCATTTATAAGCAAAGTTTTATTTTTATGTTCTAACACAAGCAATAAAAGTTAGGATTATTCTCTTAGCTAGGTGCATTGTATTATTTATTAGCATACAGAGGGTGATTCATCTAGCGACTAGCATAGCAAAGCCAAGTTTATCGTAGCAACCCACCATTGGGATAATTCACCTTGGTCGAATGATACTCCGAGCGAGTCGTTGTAAGTCTAAGTCTGAACTCCTGAAGGGCCAAGTCTGGAATCATTTGCCTCAAATGAGCTTTCTCGGTAAGCAAAGCGGGTCGGATCGTTACGCTTGCACCGTTTGAATCGGCTGTCCGCTTGAACGAAATGGGTCATTACATGGGCGGGATAGCCTAAATAGGTTGTGACATAGCTCAAGGCTAGAGGGCATATGTATGCAGACATATATCAACAACTGACTTAGCACAAGGCTAGCGACCATTGCTTGATATACCAACAAATAACATATATATATATAAATATATGTAATGTTTAGTGAAAGTTAGAGTGTATCTGCATGTAAATATCTGTCACTACCACATTCTAAAATAGGGATAATTTTGAAATTTTTATTTATTATAAGTATTGTGTGTAGTTATTTTAAATAATTGCATGATATGTATATATATATATATATATATTATATGTATAGTGTTCTTTAATGCATGAGTTAGTAGACTAGACCTAGAAGCCCACTAGATGAACCCCTGACCAAATATAGGGTTATGATTTAAGTTTGTATTAATTCGAGATTAATTATTTGGGTATTATAATTTATTACGGTGATTTTATTTAATTATTGTACCTTACCGTTGCTTCGATATTTGGAGCGCTACACTAGCTTTTGATTTTCAACAAATTTCACACCCTTGTCCTAGACGTGCCCGTCTTCCATTCTAACCTTTGTGTAACTCATAAATATGCTCTCTTGTACTTCATTTTAGTCGCATAATATTCGTCGCGGACGTTTTTTTTAATTTTAAATAAATCCAACTTTGTATCTTTGTGCGTTCTAATCAAAATTGGAGACACAATCTCGACCCATTTTGTGCAACCCAAATTATGATAATATTTTATTTTGAGTCTTCTACGTCCATGATACTTGTGTCCTACCTAATTTTAATCCTATGTACTTCCAATTAATTTTAGAACACCATTTACATTAATTTTAATTAAATTGATGTAAGGACCCAACTTGACCCAAAACTACACCCAACACCAAGCCAAACCCGCATTTATACCCTCAAGACTCATACTAAATATCACACACCCTTTTTAGCTATTATATCACACCAAACATGGTATTTTCTTGCATTAAATCCCAAAAACCCACTTTTGTGCAATTTTTCAATTGTTGGGGACTTTATTTCAAAAATATAATGAGGTATCACCATCCAATTGGTCAAGGCACATGAAGAACCAACCCCCTCCCTCATTGACCGGTACACTCTTTTCCTCTCTCCTCCTTTTTGTTGTGCACTTTCCTTCATGAGTAATCATGGCCATCCATTCAAATAGAGCAACATCCTCACCACACACCTCTCATATATATATATATATATATATATATATATATATATATATATATATATATATATATATATATATAATCCTCATCCTAACCCCTTTTCCAATGCTAACCCTATCCCAAGGCACAGTCGGCCCTAATCCCTAGGATGTCACCATCAACCTCTTCTCCTACATGCAAACTCCATCCTTCCTATTGTTTTTATCACCATCACCAATATCAAGCTTCAACCCTAACCCTCCCATCTTTGGTGATCACCCTCGTCCCGACCGCCTGAGCCGACCGTCCCTGAGTTCTCTTCCCCGTTCTCCTTCCCCCGACTCCTGATCACCCGAGCCCAGACGACGTCGTCGGACCTCCCTCGACATCTCCTCACCTTCCACCAATATCGACTCCCCTCAACCCGACTGCCTGAGATCGATCCCCGACCTCAGTCTCCGCCGCACAACCACAACCATCACCGTTCTTCACCTTTCCTCCGGCCATCCCGAACGACTGAACCGCCGGCATCAACTTCATCCCCTCTCTGTACCACCGTCTGCAACCATCCTCCTCCGCCTGATTCTTCCCCATGCCTCACCCCGCGTCCCCGAGCACGACTAACACCTGACCCCGACTTCCCTCGACCCTGAACAGCCTTCTTCTCCGTTCACAGCCTACACCCGCCCTGTTCTTCGTCGACTGGACCATAACAGCCCCGCCATCAACAACAGAACTCCATGTCCAGTCCTCCACTACATTCTCTGCCCACAGTCGATCACCTCGACTCCCCGTGGCCACCTACGACGTCATAGCACCGCCTCGACCTTCCATCAACACCCCGACCTTCCATCTCCGTCGAGCAACCCTCCGCCATCTCCTCCGGTCTGAACCATCGTCTCGACTCGACTCCGATGACAGCCCCAATGCCATCACCATTCACACCGCCATGATACAGCAGCCTCGCCGACTCCGGCAGCCTCCAGCAGTCATCACCATCAGCATCACCTTCATCATCGTCATCATCGTCGACCTCGTGCGTTCCCATCAAGGTTCGTAGCTGTCCTCTTCGTGATTTTGTGTGCATGTGTGAATAGTGTAGGATTTAACATATTGCTTTATGGTAAGTTTAGTTGATGTGATTACAGCCCCGTGTTGGTGGACCTAATGACTAGTATGCTTATGCGTACGCGTATGTGTATAATAATTAAAGTGGTATATATATATATATATATATACATTGTGTTGGAATGGATTGCTAGTAATATGTATAACTGTATTATAGATGTTGAATGGCCATAAGTGTTAGTAGTAGGTATCCCGTGTTTACATTTGACTGTATAACCCTGAGTATTAGTGAACTGCCTACCTTGTGTACACTGACGTACTGCCTAGACATGTGTTAGTAATTGACTGTCTGATTATGCACAGCATTTGAAGATGTGACACCCGTGCAGTTAGACGCACATATGATCCTGCTAGTTGACAAGTGTCACCCCTAGCGTAGTCTATGAGTTCAGTGTATTTATGATTATGTGTTGGTGTAATGACTGATGTTATATTATTATTAAATGATGTCTATAGGCTATTGGATTATTCAGACAAGACCTTAGAAACAGGACATTGGTATTGCCAGCAGAGGACCCCAAGCGAGTATATTCTCTGACAATTTTTATTATGTTGATCATCTCTATGATTCTAGTTGTATAGCGTACATGATTCTGACACTGTGAATACACGAGTTGGCATCATCGAGACCTGTCATGAGGAGCCGTGATTGGGATCCATCGTGCTAGCTGGGGACGGAGAAATATTAGTAGATTACGTGATCATACCTAACTCTACATGAATCATATCTCATCCATACCTCACGTCGGTGCAGCCTGACCATTATATGCCTCATAGCCTGTTATGTATGATTAACCTGACTATTGCTCGCATCATAGCTAACTGGATGGTTAGCCCGACCTTACATGAATCATAGCTAATAATACATAACAAGCCTGATCAGTCCCAAGTCGATCACATGATATGCTAATATTTTACACACTTAGCTAGGTAGTCTATACATGTATTTCTAGTTTATTGATCTAGCATTTTCCTATTTTCTAGTTATTATTCTAGCATTCACTTATATTCCAGTTCATTGTTCTAGCATGCACCTATATTTCTGTTTATTGCTAGTATACCATTGATGATGACATATGCTCTAGTATTTCTATTTCTAGTATTTTATTATCTTCAGTATTTCTTATTGCGAGTATTTATATCCATCTTGTATTTTTTTACACTGTATTATAGTTTTTGTCAATATACATGGAACTGTTGTTAGTGCTTATACTTCGCTCCATCCTGACTGGAAATATTTTTCCAGACTGCGACTTAGAGGACTTGTTCTCGGCATACTTGGAGATTTGGATGTTATTGTTTGCAGGTTTGACTATTTTTGTTGTTTAGACTTGTCTTGTATTTTGTTTATTTTCTCCGATATCTTATCGTGCTTTAGTTTCTGTGATTGAGTATTTCCATATTATATTGTGATATTTGTATCTCCTTATGGAGTTGGATATTCGTGTGAGATTGATTAACTAGTATTGTGACCTCGACAACGTTCTACCGCCGATGCTGCGGCGTAGGCTGGACGTACCCACGTACTCGTGCCCCTATATCACTACTAGAAAAAGCGGGATTAGCGACGTATTTTAGCGACGTCAAAAGAAACGTCGCTAAAATATATAAATTAGCGACTCATTATAAACACGTCGCTAGACGTCGCTAAATGGCGACATTTAGCGACGTTTAGCGACTTTTAATACGATTTTAAAAGATAAGTCGCTATAAGTTCAATTAAGGTCGCTAAACGTCGCTAATATGTCTAATTTAGCGACGTCTAGCGACGTATATAGCGACATTTAAACTAAAAATATTTAGCAACGTGTTTAGCGACGTCCTTTACGTCGCAAATATTTAATTTAGCGACATTTTTTATTGGACGTCGCTAAACGTCGCTAAAATTTGGTTAATTAGGGGTCGGTTTCATTTTCCCCCGTTAGTTGAAATTTCGATTCGAAAACAAATTTCCCCCCCCAGCTCCGTCGACCGCGACTACTCCGGCAAGGTATACTCTCTCTCTCTCTCTCTCTCTCTCTCTCTCTCTCTCTCTCTCTCTCTCTCTCACAGGACACATGTGACATTGACACAAATACGACACACACACTGACACTGACACTGACACAGACATGGCACACACACACTGACACAGACACTGATCTGGACCTAGGGTTAGGGTTAGGGTTAGGGTTAGGTTTTTTGACATGGGGTTAGGGTTAGGGTTAGGGTTAGGTTTTTTGACATGGGGTTAGGGTTAGGGTTAGGGTTAGGGTTAGTGTTAGGTTTTTTGACAATGTTCATGCATGTGCGATCATGTAGAGATCAGATTTTAATTTCTTCTTTCAAGTATAAAATAAATAAATAATATGGATCGATGAATAAGAAAGAAAGAACATAAGTGTATTTATTTGCACTTTTGCAATATATATATATATATATATATATATATATATATATATATATATATATATATATATATATATATATATATATATATACATACATACATACATACTAATTGTTTGATTTTGTGGTTACTATTCATTGGTCCAATGGAGGAGGGGAAGAAATGATGGCTATTATTGAATCCATGTTCATATGTCATGACTACGTACATTGGGTGAACAAATTAGAACTAATTCTTGAATATTCGTACAACAACTGATCATGTGATCAAATTAATTAGAACCCCAATTATTCGACCAGGAAGTGTATGATCTAAGCAACCGTCCTTAATTGTGCCCCAAAAATTTTGAGCTCTAGCTACTTCCTCGTTCCACTCCCAATATATATAGGGGTTAATTGCCGAAAGCAAAGTACTGCGGAGTTATGTATCTCAGTTCCTCACCCTACTGCCAGTTTCAAGAAGTGCCTAATGGTCTAAATAATATGACTATAACAGTTGAATTAGCTAAACGAAACTTACAAATCAGCTTAAATAAATAAAGGATTAATTTCAACACTTACTGAAATCACTAGCTAGCAGTATGAAGAGCCTCTAATGGAGCAAAGATATCATCGCAGCATGCATCATTAAGGACATGCATCTCAAGAAACTTATTGGCTTCGGCTGGAGCCTACTACACTAAAATCCGGACACTGACACAGAAGTGGGTTAAGGTATAGTAGTAAAGTGGTATTAAGATATTATTTGGGTAATGTTATATATATATATATATATATATATATATATATATATATATATATATATATATACTGCTTTTCCAATAATGGACACTGACACAGACACAGAAGTTAATTTTGCATGTAATGATTTATATGATACATACTGTCAATTTTGCAGAAGTATCTAGAAATGGATATGAATTACTATCTGCGTCATCGTTCGTGGATATACAACCGTCATCCTGATGACATGTGCGGTGTGCGGGATGAATTCATTGAGGGTGTACAGCAGTTCCTGCAGTTCGCCAAGGCGTTCCCTCAGTACATGGACGGTACCAAAATTAAGTGTCCATGTGTGAGATGTCGCAACAGGAAATATCATCCAGAAGTGGAAGTTACATATCATTTATACTCGAAGGGCTTTACGCCGAATTACTATCAGTGGACCGCGCACGGAGAACTTGTATCTCTAGCATCGGAGTCGGAGCCCTATGTGGAGCCGTATATGGATGTCCAAGACCACGATGCTCACGACGACGGGTTGGTGAACATGGTTTATGATGCGGCGGGACCTAGTTTCAATCCTGACAATTATGATGCGGCGGGGCCTAGTTTCAATCCTGACAATTATGATGCGGTAGGACCTAGTTTCAATCCAGACAATTATGATGCAGCTGAGGAGGCACCGAATGCCGATGCTGCAAAGTTTATGGAGTTGCTTGAGAATGCAAGGACTCCACTATATCCTGGTTGTGAGGACCATTCACCGTTGGAGGTGGTTACAAGATTATTGAGCATCAAGTCCGATTTTAACATGTCGCAAGAATGCTATAATCGACTGCTCGATTTGATTATAGAGATCTTGCCCGAGGGTGCAAAGTTGCCTAAAGACTTCTATCGATCTAAGAGGATGGTGAGATCGCTTTGGATGGGATACGAGAAAATCGATGCATGTCGCAACGGGTGCATGTTGTACTACAAAGACGACAAGGATGAAGATGCGTGTAGATTCTGTGGTGCTGATCGCTACAAGGCCACTGTTAGAGGAAAGTCTGTCGGTGCAAGGAAGCCTACCGATTCGATGCACTACTTGCCTTTGACGCCGCGGTTGCAGCGGTTGTTTATGGTTAAGGAGACTGCAGAAAACATGAGTTGGCACAGGCGAAAACAGATCGAAGGAGTATTGGATCATCCATCCGATGGAGAAGCATGGAAGCACTTTGATCGAGAGTATCCACATTTTGCCGAGGAAGCGCGTAATGTCAGATTGGGGCTCTGCTCTGACGGTTTTACCCCATTCGGACTTTCGGGCTCCCAGTATTCGTGTTGGCCTGTGATCGTCACTCCGTACAATCTACCGCCATGGATGTGCATGAAGACTCCGTATATGTTCCTAACCGTTATTATCCCGGGTCCGAACAATCCGAAGAGGAACATCGATGTGTACTTACAGCCTTTGATAGATGAGTTGAATCAGTTGTGGGAAGTAGGTGCCAACACGTACGATGTTTCTAGAAAGCAGAATTTTCAGATGAGGGCAGCACTTATGTGGACCATCAACGACTTTCCGGCCTATGGAGGACCAGTCCCGGTCCCAGCCGCAGGCGGACGATCCGATGCTTATCGCACGATTGGATATGCTCGACCGCAGCATGACGGAGCTACGAGAATTGACAAATGATATTAGAGCCTCCAATGATCGCAACATCATGGAGCTGCAGGCGTCACAGCTATCGATGGGCGAGAAGCTTATGAGGATGCATGCGTCACAGCTATCGATGGGCGAGAACCTGACGAGGATGCAGGATTCAATGGGTGATAGCAGTACGAGGCTGTTATCTACCCTGGATTCTTACAACCAACGACTCGCAGACTTGGAGCGGGCACGGCCGCCACCGACGTCACTACCTTCTCCATCGACGTCGATGTCGATTCCACGGGACGAGTATGAGGAGTTTTTATCCTTGAAGCGCGCCGCTGGTCAGCCTCCTGCAGATCCGTAGTAGTCTAGTTATTTTTATTATTATTTATGAATTATTGGTACTTCAACAATAGACATGATGTATGATGCTTCTTGTGGTCTTGAATTTTTTAGTTAATTTAATTGGATTATATAGTTATCCACATTTAATTGGATTGATACTTCTTGTGGTTTTTAATTTAATTGGATTATATAGTTAACTAGATTGAATCATGTTGGTGTGTATGATGAAGATGCTGTAAAACTAGCCTCCTGCAGGGAATCACCAATGTTTGATTCTGAAATTTTTTTTTTTTTTTTTTTTAAATTAGCGACGTTATTAGCGACGTGTAGCGACGCTTAGCGACGTTAATTTACGTCGCTAATTACGTCGCTAATCAGCGACGCTATAAAACGTCGCTAAGTTCGTCGCTAATGACGTCGCTAAAGTCGTCGCTAAGAGTCGCCAATTGCTGACATGGCAAGTATAGCCAGGTCATTAAAGACGTCGGTGTAACGTCGCGATTGACGTCGCTAATCAGCGACGTTTAGCGACTTTAATAAACGTCGCTTTTTAGTGACTTGGCGTCGCAAAACGTCGCTAAATTTAGCGACACATTAAAGTCGCTAAAAAACGTTGGCATAGCGACGTTTAGCGACGTTTTTTGTTTTAGCGACTTGGTGTTTTCCGACTGCTTCAAAACGTCGCTAATTACGTCGCTAAACCTAATTAGCGACGATTTATTGTTATTTAGCGACGTTTTTAGACGTCGCTAATTTGACTTTTTCTGGTAGTGTATCCTGTGCGGGTCGTGACAATATCATCAGGGTCACCAATCCCGTAGTTCCTCTGGAGACTACGGTTTACCAATTTAGCTAGCCGATACTCGTATAATATATAGAGACAAGTCCCTTTAGGATTTACTTATAAAGATAGTTCTTACGTACAATAGAAATTTATTTGATTATTACATTTATTCGTATAACACTTATATGTACTCATAAAAATATTAATAATAATTCTAAAATAAAAATAATTGCATACATCCTTATAGTTATAACCTTATATACATGAATATATGTGCATATAAAATATTTTTTTAATTATAATTCATAAATTTGTGAATATGTAACCTTATATGTAACTTTAGGATACATAAATAACGTAAACATGTATATACATACGAAAATAGCTACACATTATATAGATCATATAAAAGGATTTTTATTCATACATAAACTCTTATATGTACAAATAATAGGTAGCATATAAATACTTAATGACGTGCGTTTGTATATATATATATATATATATATATATATATATATATATATATATATATATATATATATATATATAGATCATATATTTAATAATTTATATAGTGACCGGATTCATTTATATAAAAAGGTATATAATATAATATTCATAAATAACGTATACATGGACCATGCAAGTAAACATACGAGTAACAAATATATGGTAAATATTTAGAAATACCTATTTATACCAATATGTTGTTTATATAAAATTATAACATATTATATAATTTATATTTAAGAAACCTATTATGGTCAAGCAATAAAACTATATGTAACTTATACAATACTAAAAGGATAATATATAAATTTTGCTATAGAAGAGTTCATGTAGATGTATATTAAACTTATAGATAAAAAAGGCATACATATAGTTACATCCTCAAACAAATATATATAAATAATAATCTACATGAATACGAAAGGACTTATTATAGGTAATAAAAATATAATGCCTCTAAATAATCGGGTATAACAACAAAGTACATAAATCAATACACTTGTAACAAATTATCTATATAGAATATTTTATATAAACAATGTATATACCTATAGGTACAACAATTCATATAAAAACTGCACACACACACACACACACACACACATATATATATATATATATATTAAGGTCTATAATATATAATAAAGATAATAATATATAATACCAATAGATTTAGCCATTTGCCAAACCATAAGAGGACGTGCTTTTAAAAAAGACTATTTCCAAAGGCACATCAAAAATTATTCTAGGATAGTCCAATTTTTAGAACTGTCAAATTTTTTTGATAGTCCTTCCAATAGATAGAACTGTCACAGCCGATAGGACTGTCAAAGATTTTGACAGCCCTGCGACTATTAAATTTTCTTAACAGTCATAAATATTTAGTATTGTCAAATTTTTTGACAGTTCTTCCAACAGGTAGGACTGTCAAATAAAACTGTCAACATTTTTGACAGTCCTACATTTTTATGTGAAGATGGCCGATATGGAGCGATCGGGGTAGAATGGCATACGAAATCAAAGGGTGAATTGTTAATAGATTATGTGGTGTTTGATCGCTCGACGGAGCTCGGTCGGCAATGGTGCGTGCACAGGACAGCCCGATAATGGAAGGGAGCTGTCAGTGGGAAGGCTCCCGTAGGATGAGGTCGAGGGATTGAACTATGGGTAGTCGGCACTGATGGTGGTGCTCGAAGACGGAGGTGGTGCACCGTTTGGCATGGCAAGACGAGAAGAGCTCGGTGAATAATAGGAATGAAGGGGGAGCTTTTGGAGTGTTGGCAGAGGAAATGGTCTGCTCTGGGGGTGAACTTGGTTGTATTATGTTAAGGAAGAAGGAGGAGGCGCTGCATATGATTATTGCGACTGGGGTTTTAAAGTTGTTGCTGCCATATCATAATGTGTATTTATAAGAGAAAAAAAAGGATGGGCGGGAGAAGTGAATTCGGCTAGGATGGCTTGGGCTTGCTCAGGTAATTTATGAAAAACCAGAGAAAACCATTGGCCAGTGTTTTGATGGGCTTATTTTAATTCTAAGAAAATATTGTAGATTATTACGTGGGCTGGCTCTAAGCTCTGATAACTTTAGGAAGGATGGCTTATTTATTAAAAAAAAAAAAAGAATTTTGGAAGATATAGTTGGGCTTGCCAGATTTTCTTCAATTAGGGAAAGAAAAATATGAATTATGTGTATAACAAGCTCTTTAATATATTACAATATAAAAAAATGCAACTATAATTAATATATGGTGAAAATTATCTGTGCCTTAGTAGAATTGAAAATAATGGTGATTATAACATATAGTAATTATAACAAAAATACTAGCAGCTAAATTTTAAGATTGTACAATAAACATTTAGAATATAAGTAGTGTTCATTTGGAAAATACTTAAATCTTGATCAGGGCCGGTCCTGAGCTCACAGGGGCCTGGAACGAACTTTCAAAATGAGGCCCCATACATAATGTAAAAAAAATAAAACAAAAGTAAAATAAAAAATATACCTCCACCAAGATTTGAACTAGGAACCTCTTGTGTGCAAGTCTAATGTAATAACCACTACACAACAATTGTTCTGTGATAAGAATGGCCAATGGTAAATACTAGTTCTATTTTTGGTACAAAATTATTTATATATTTAAACAAAAAAAATTTTTGGGCCCTTCTGGCCCATGGGGCCCTGGACGGTCGCCCTGTCCGCCCTGGGCCAGGGCCGGCCCTGATCTTGATAAACGATTTTCATTATGCTAGATTAATGGACAGAAATCATGTTTATAATAAATAAAAAATTTTGAGGAAAGTAAATATATCAATTTTATTGGAGGGAGTTTACAATATAATACCTTAGAAAAATTTCGTCATCAAAATTTAAGATCAACCACCATTATGTTTGTCACTGTCGTTCGATCATACCCTTTATCAACCTTCCATCCACCATTACTTGAGAAATGGTTTTCAATATTCTTTTATATGGTTATTTTGTTTCTGTAATTCACTAAATCATAGACATCAACTACTTGGTAAAAAGGTACTTCATCGGTCACTAGGAAACACGTCCATCCTAGTATATAAACCTAGGTTTATCAAAAACATATATATGCATACCCACCACTCATCTTATCAAATAGTTAATAAATAAACCTAAAATTTTAAACCAGGCATTGATCTAAAATATTTGTATATAACTCTTTAATGCTTAGTCATCAACCCTCACTCAAGCTCGACACTAGAGTTTTCAAACGTCGATAGATTTGCAACCACTATAGACTTTATTACTTACATTGTTTATATTCCTCCAGTCACTAGCTCTCCATCTTAGATTACACGACCATATTTCTTTCCTCTATTACAAGTCCTCTTACCTTGCAAGGAGTTAATCAAAATTTTAGTTTCCATGCTGCGAGTCTCTCCAATCATGGTCTACCATAACCACGATAATTGATGATTTTTTATCAGCTTACCAATTTTTCCTTAAAACTTTTCATAAAGTTGATTTTTGTAAGATCAATAGATCCTTAACTAACCATTACTTGTTGTCAATTGCATTCTCTTATCCTCAAATATTTAATGAATATTCTAAACGATATACTAGTCCTTATGTGTCACTCCCTGTTCATGATATACTTTTTTGGAACATATTATTTCTTACTTGCATGATAATTAGGTTGCATGGAGACTAAACCCATTCTTTGGTTTATAATGGTTCATGATTTATTTCTTTGGGTTGGTTTGTTCATGAGTTGGACCCATGGTCTAAACCTCAGGCCCTAATGTAAAACCCCTAATTCAAAAAAACCTTATTTACCTTTTAATTAATTAATAATTGAATTGTAGTAATTATGAGCTAATTAGAAGAAATACAATTTATTTAATTTTTATTTTAGGTGTTTGTGCATTTAGGGGATTTATGGAGCAATTATTAATTTTTTTAATTTATTTCATATAAGAGACCCTATGGACAGTTGATAGCTTAATGGTATGCACTAATACAATTTGTAGAAATTTCTATGTATATATATATATATATATATATATATATATATATATATATATATATATATAGTTTAATTAGAAATAGAAAAGGAATAAGGAATTAGAAAAAGAAATAAAAGAAAAAGAATGAATAATAAATTCCTAATGGATCTACCCCAAATCCAAACCACTTGAACCCTAACCCATTTACCTTAGCCTACCCACTTGCAAACCTCGACCCCATATATATTGCAAGCAGCAGCAGCCGAGATTTTCTCTCCCCCGCTCTACTTATATATAAGCTAGTAACTCATAAACCCTAACCCTAATTCATCCCCCATCCTCCTCGACCTAGCGACCGCAGCCGAGCCACCTGACCGCCACCGCTGTTCACCTGGACCGCCGGAGTAGCAACCGCCGTCGCGTGACGCACACAATCGCGATAGTTTTGAACAACAGCGTACCTGTGTTCACGTGTTGTTTTCCGTCTCCTCGCTGGACCAAACTCGACCCCGTCTTCACCGGTATGTTCACGACTTAACCCCCTTCAATATCTGTATGTTAGTTGACCTCGAACAGCGCGTAAACCTAGGCGAAAACAGCGACCAATTTGGCATAAAATAACTTTTGGGTATCACAGAAAACTGCGGTAACTGCCTATGTTCACGGATTCGTATCTCCCACCACAGAGATCTGAATTCGGTTTTTCTTTTTGGTATGCGAAGACCACCTAACCTAGTTTATTTTCTGTCAAATAGAATAATTTATTAATTGCAGTGTATAGAATTAAATTAGATGGAAAACCCTGAAAATCTATTTTTTTCCAAATTTCAGAATTGCCCGCCAAACGGGACCGCTCCTTCGTGTACCAAGTGTACCAAAGGGTGCGCACAGTATACCCGAACGTGTGGGCTTTCGCGAAAACTGATTTGGACGCGTGTGCGCGTCGAAATCAGCCCGTATCCGCAAAAATTCTCCGTTTCGTAACTTTTGCAAAAGCCCTGTGCATTTCGTGCACGCTCGTCAGAATGCGACGAAACTTGCACCACTGGACTCGTGGTATCGCGCTGGTCCTGTGACCCAATTTTCACGTAATTCTGAGATAGTTGACCAAGTCGCCAATTGGCGGGCCCTACGGTTGACTTTTTGGGCAAAATTGTCTTCGGCTCACCGGAATCCATAATTGGCCGTACCGTTGAGTTCGTATTGACTTTTAGAGTTCGTTTGACCTATAATTTGTCCCATTTAGACACCGTTACCCCTAGCACGCTTTTCGGTGCAAAGTGGGCCACATGTGGACCCCACTTTGACCCGAAATTATCGTTTTGCCCCTGTGTCCAAATTGGATGAAAGGGTAGTGATTTCTAACTATTTTGCTGATTTCGAAAATGTTGGTGATGTCTATTTCAGCATCCGGAGAAGTTTGTTCGGAGCCATTAGTTTCTGATTCTACGTCCTTGATATTTGGGCGCTTACACTTTACAGATTTCTTGCCAGGCAAGTATACCTTGCCATTGTACTGTATTTACATTCCATATGATGCATGCATATTTTGTTTCTATTTATTATAGTTATATATTTTTAACTGTTATATAAACTGCGAGTCCGAGGAAACTTGGGCGCAACGACAGTGTCGTCGTATTCTATTTTTATTTATGTATATGCATTGGATCTACTTTATGAGACCACCCCATTATCATGAGGCATCTTATATTTAATCGGCCATGACACTATTCTTACACATGTGTGAGTCACATGTAGGACACGGACTTGCGTACTCGGTTGGCCACTGGTACGTTTAGGTCGTGCGAAGGATAGGGATAACTGCCGATAGAAACTTTGCATGCTAGTAGACCTAGCAATTATTAGAGGTATTATAGTGTCATGGATGTGACATGCTTAGAGCATGGGTTGGGGAGAACAACAAGTAAGGCATTTGGGCTCCTTTGCACTTTTTTCCTTGTGCGCCCGGACGCTCCGCCGGAGCGACGGGTGGTGATGACCACTATATATTATATATTATCAGGCGGCCTCTGGCGTTCAAAAGACGACATGCTTTGTAGGCCCCTGATTTTCCGAGAGAGTCACGCCAATCCCATTTTTAGCCAGATACCCCACTTGGTGGAAAGTTGTTCTCAAACTGCATTCACTTAGATGGTTAGGCGACCCATTGTATTTTTACTTTTTAGTACTTTATTGGCATGTTATTATGTATCTTGTTACGTCCCTCTGAGGACCTGGTCCCTTTCCAGATATAGACGAGCAGGAGTATCCACAGGAGTATGGACCTGGACCTGACGCTACTTATCAGACTGAGGAGGTCTTACCTTCGGAGTATCTGTGATTCATTGCAGCTATTAGAGATTTTAGTTGCTATTCATTTAGAGGCATTTATCTTATATTGGATTGATTCTCTTCTCTCTTTAGTAGTTTTAGTATAGTCGATTTGCAGTGGGTTTGTTTCCATCCGACTATCATACTTTGATACTCATCTTTGATATTCAGTTATTTATTTCCATTTATCTATTTATTCGTGTTGTGGATGAGATATAGATTGCGTGTGACTTGTTGTGACAGTTTATTACCACTGGTGGATTGGATATTCATGTACAACATACGTGTGTATATGGTTTCTATATATTGGAGTTCGTATACATACGGCTGGTGTGTTACGTATTCCTAGTCCTACGTATTTTAGGACTGGGGTGTGACATATTTTTAGTGGTGGCCCATGTAGGTCGAGAGTATATTGTCTCGGTTACGTAACTATACCGAACAAGCCTGCATATAGGAATAGAGTATAAGGATCTCATCCACGCTTGACTGATACTCATCCTTCCGTTCAACTATCATATTTAATGCTTGCATCCTGTTTGATTTTCATACTTTTTCTAATCGTTCGTACATCACCTGCAGAGAGATGGATACGCAAAATGGATGTACTGCCGCCAATGGCGACACACCTTCAGGAGTCAATGGTCAGACTCAGGGAGGGACCTCAACGATTCCTAGACTTCCGGGACCAGATGGACAGACTCACAATCCAATTCCATCTGATCTTCCCGCTTCACCTAATGAGAACCTTCCAGCTACATCGACACCGCAGGATGGCCAGACACAGCTGTTCCAATTCTTCCAGATGATAATGCAGGAACAGCGACAACAGGCCACCACACTAGCTACAGAGCAGAGGCAGCAAGCAGCAGAGCAGAGGCAAGAATTTTTTGCAGCACTTGAGAGGATGACTACACAGGCTACTGTACCAGCTCAAGTACTAGTTCTAGTACCTCGAGATAGAGTTGGCTCAGTAAAGGACTTTATATAGATGGATCCGAAACCGTACAAAGGCACTGAGAGCCCAGAGGAGACTACCAACTGGATCATCCACACGTAGAAGATATTGGAAGCATCGCAGTTACCTACGGACCTATGGATGATAGGTGTAAGGACGCTACTAGATGGTAATGCCCATCACTGGTGGGAATCAATGGAACGCCAGTTGGGTACATACCAGACTTGGGAGCAATTCTTGGAGAGCTTTGAAAGGAAGTACTTTTCGGACACCGTAAGAGATTCATTGTACGATCAGTTTCTTCACCTAGAGCAGGGAAACAAAACAGTGGACGAGTATGATGCCGAGTTTAGTCGCCTTAGTAAATATGGCGCTGCCTTGATACCAGATGACTTGGCTAAGGCTAAGAGGTTTCATCGTGGACTGACTCAGGAACTCCAATACTACACTAGCTCACAGTCCCGGATCTCTTATGCCGAGTTACCGATAGAAGCCAGATTGCAAGAAACCATCAGCAGAGGAAAAGGAGGTCAGATGAGGACACAACAAGGATCAGCAAGGACATAGCAGGGACCAGCAAGGACACAACAAGGAGGACCTATCAGACGTCCTTTAGCTTAGCAACATCAGTACCAACACAGAGCAGGACCGTACCAGAATACGAAGAAGCCACACTACAATTATTGTGGGAGACGCAGACACATTTCGAGAGATTGTCGGACCCGCTTGGGTCAGTGTATGAGATGTGGCTCCGGACATCACCTGGCGAGAGACTGCCCAATGCAGCAGACACTTCCACCGCTAGTACAGAGACTAGTGCTTCCAGCACCGAAGCCAGCACAACAGATAACTAGACTAGGAGCACCTCGACCCCCAGCAGCAGGAGGATTTCCGCGAGGACCACCGCTACCTACCCAGGAGGATCAGTATATGAGGGCCGGACATGGAATGCCACAGAGGAATGGATACGCTTTTGCATTAGAAATGGATGACATGGATCAGGAGGTTGATGTCATAGCAGGTATTACTCTTGCTTTTACTTTTCCTGCTGTGACATTATTTGATACGGGAGCCACCCACTCATTCATATCATCTAGTTTTATGGCCAGACATAATATTGCCTCTATACCTTTATCTAGTTGTGTTAGAATTCTCACCGGAGGAGGAGTTGTACCTGTTAGTAGAATTTGTAGATCGTGTCCTATAGTGATACGTGGTAGAGAGATGAATGCCCGACTCTTAGTCCTTCCTATGCCAACTTTTGATATTGTGCTTGGAATGGACTGGCTAAGCAAGTACCACGCTTTCTTCGATTACTTTGGAGGAAGCATTCTTTTTAAGGTACCCGGCCAGCCTGAATTTGAGTTTGCAAGAGGATCCACAGAAATCCTTGATGGTATGTAGCTCGTAATGGACGACGTTGTTTATCACCCCATTATTTCAGAATTTCAAGACGTCTTTCCAGAGGATTTGCCAGGACTACCCCCAGACAGAGACGTAGAGTTTTTAATTGAATTAGCACCGGGAGAAGCACCCATAGCATCGTATGTTTACAGACTGGCGAAGAAGGAGATGGATGAGCTGAAGGCACAATTGAAAGAACTAGAGGAGAAAGGTTTTATCCGACCGAGTGCATCACCCTGGGGAGCACCAGTGTTGTTTGTACCAAAGAAGGATGGGTCAGTGCGTATGTTCATTGACCACAGAGCCTTAAATACAGTGACTGGGAAGAATAAATACCCCTTGCCACGCATTGATGACTTATTTGATCAACTCAGTGGAGCCAAGGTATTCTCGAAGATAGAATTGACATCGGGATATCACCAGGTGAAGGTACAGAAGCAGGACATTCCGAAGGCCGCATTCAGGACAAGGTATGGACACTATGAGTTTTTGGTCATGCCATTTGGATTGACTAATGATCCAGCTATCTTTATGGACTTAATGAATCGAGTCTTCCACCAGTATTGGGACCAGTTCGTGGTCGTCTTCATAGATGATATACTTGTCTATTCGAAGAGTCACGAGGAGCACGAGAAGCACCTGCGGATTGTTCTAGAGACATTGAGTAGAGGGCAGTTATATGCAAAGCTCAGTAAATGTGAGTTCTTCTTGGACAGAGTTTCATTTCTTAGGCATGCCATTACGGGAGATGGTATTTCTGTTGATCCAGAGAAGATCTCGGCAGTTGAGACATGGCCTGTTCCTAAATCAGCATCAGAGGTGAGGAGTTTTCTTGGACTTGTGGGATATTACCGACGGTTCGTGGAGAACTTCTCAAGGATAGCAGCACCTATGACTCGGTTGACTTGCAAGAACCAAGAATTCATATGGACCGACGAGTGTCAAGCCGATTTCGAGGAGTTGAAGAAGCGACTGACTACAGCCCCAGTATTGACTATTCCATCAGGATCAGGAGGCTATGTGATCTACAGTGACGCATCGGAGAAAGGCTTGGGATGCGTATTAATGCAGCATGGCAAGGTGATTGCGTATGCATCTAGACAGTTATGAGTGCATGAGAAGAATTATCCAACTCATGACTTGGAACTTGCAGTCGTTGTATTTGCTCTGAAGCTATGGAGACATTACTTATATGGGGAATGAGTGGAGATCTATACAGACCACAAAAGCCTCAAGTACGTCTTCATGCAGAAGGAGTTAAATATGAGGCAACGTCGATGGCTCGAGTTGATGAAGGATTTTGAGATAGAACTACATTATTACCCAGTCAAGGCTAATGTGGTAGCAGACGCGTTAAGCCGGAAACCAGCAGCTTATTTCTTGACGACATAGAGGGAATTATTGGAGGACTTGCAAGAGTTTGGCATTGAAGTGATATTACCCGGAGCAGACGGGACACTAGCCAACTTGCAAGTACAATCATCACTAGTAGAGAGTATCAAGGCAGCTTTGCCTACAGACGCCAGATTCAGTAGACTGAAAGAAAGGATAGAGGCCGGAGAGCAGACAAGATTGCGCATTCATGAGGACGGGACATTACGATGTGGTGATCGTCTTTATGTTCCAAATGGAGAGATTCGATAGGATCTGATGACAGAAGCTCATAGTTCGATATATTTTATTCATCCTGGAGGCACCAAGATCTATCGTGACTTACGACAACACTTTTGGTAGCATGGAATAAAAAGAGAGATAGCTTGCTTTGTATCTAAATGTCTAGTATGTCAGCAAGTAAAGGCGGAGCATCAGAGAACAGTAGGATTGTTGCAACTACTTCCGATTCCAGAGTGGAAGTGGGAGCACATCACTATGGACTTCGTCATGGGTTTTCCCAAGAGTCCAAGTGGGAGAGATGCAGTATGGGTAATAGTAGATCGACTCACCAAGTCAGCCCATTTCTTACCTTTTAGAGTTGGCCAGTCTACAAAAGCTTTGGCTGACTTATATATGAGGCAGATCGTGAGATTTCACGGCATACTAGTCAGCATTGTATCAAACAGAGATTCACGTTTCACATCGCACTTTTGGAGGAGCATGCAAGAGAGTCTTGGAACTCGTCTGAAGTTTAGTACATCTTATCACCAGCAGACAGATGGGCAGTCAGAGCGTACTATTCTGACACGGGAGGATATGTTGAGGGCTTGTATGTTAGACTTCGGAGGATCATGGGAGGACCACCTACATCTTGTGGAGTTTTCTTACAACAATAACTATCAAGCGAGTATTCAGATGGCTCCGTTTGAAGCATTGTATGGAAGAAAGTGTAGGTCTCCTGTGTGTTGGAGTAACTTAGGAGAACGTCAGATTCTGGGACCAGAGTCGGTGGTCAATACCGTAGAGACAGTTAAGAAGATACAAGGGCACTTGCGAGCAGCACAAGTCAGGCAGAAGCAGTGGACAGACCTTCATCGTCGTCCCTTGGAGTTTAAATAGGGCGATCATGTCATCTTGAGGATATCACCTACCAGAGGCACCATTCGATTTGGAGGGCACGACAAGTTGAGTCCAAGGTATATTGGACCATTTGACGTGCTAGAGCGAGTGGGAGAAATGGCATATCGGCTTGCGCTACCACCTTCACTTGAGGGAGTATATGACGTATTCCATGTGTCGCAGCATAGGCGATATGTGGCAGATAGCAGTCATGTTCTCGACCATTTGAAGATCACCATTGGGCCGAGCTTGTCATACCAAGAGCAACCCGTGGGAATCCTTGATCGTCGAGAGAAAGTGTTGAGGAACCAGTCCATTCCCTTGGTTTGCGTGGCATGGAAGCATGGCGCGCCAGGAGAATCAACTTGGGAGCGCGAGGACGACATGCGCAAGCGTTTTTCGAACCTATTCGCAGACCAAGGTATGAAATTACTTTGTTAATTTATATCTTATACCATCCTTGACTTTCTATCGTGGCTTAGTTTTAATTTCGAGGACAAAATTTTTATAAGATGGGTAGAATGTAAAACCCCTAATTCAAAAAAACCGTATTTATCTTTTTAATTAATTAATAATTAAATTGTAGTAATTATGAGCTAATTATAGAAAATAAAATTTATTTAATTTTTATTATAGGTGTTTGTGCATTTAGGGGATTTATGGAGCAATTATAAATTTTTCCTAATTTATTTTATGTAGGAGACCTTATGGACAGTTGATAGCTTAATAGTAAGCACTAATAAAATTTTTAGAAATTTCTATGTATATATATGTATATGTATATATATATATACATATATAGTTTAATTAGAAATAGAAAAGGAATAAGGAATTAGAAAAAGAAATAAAAGAAAAAGAATGAATAATAAATTCCTAATGGATCTAACCCAAACCCAAACCACTTGAACCCTAACCCATTTACCTTAGCCTACCCGCTTGCAAACCTCGACCCCATATATATTGCAAGCAGCAGCAGCCGCGAATTTTCTCTCCCCCGCTCTACTTATATATAAGCTAGTAACTCATAAACCCTAACCCTAATTCATCCCCCATCCTCCTCGACTTAGCGACCGCCGCCGAGCCACCTGAACGCCGCCGCTGTTCGCCTGGACCGCCGGAGTAGCAACCGCCGCCGCATGACGAGCACAACCGCGATAGTTTTGAATAGCAGCGTACCTGTGTTCACGTGCTATTTTTCGTCTCCTCGCTCGACCAAACTCGACCCCGTCTTCACCGGTATGTTCATGACTTAACCCCCTTCAATATCTGTGTGTTAGTTGACCTCGAATTGCGCGTAAACCTAGGCGAAAACAGCGACCAAGTTGGCAAAAAACGACAACTTTTGGGTATCGCAGAAAACTGCGGTAACTATCTATGTTCACGGATTTGTATCTCCCACCACAGAGATCCGAATTCAATTTTTCTTTTTAGTATGCGAAGACCACCTAACCTAGTTTATTTTCTGTCAAATACAATAATTTATTAATTGCTGTGTGTAGAATTAAATTAGATGGAAAATTCCGAAAATTTACTTTTTCCTAAATTCTAGAATTGCGATACGGAGCGCGTCCCGCCAAACGGGACCGCTCCGTCGTGTACCAAGTGTACCAAAAGGTGCGTACAGTATACCCGGACGTGTGGGCTTTCACGGAAATTGATTTGGACGCGTGTGCGCGTCGGAATCAGCCCGTATCCGCAAAAATTTCCTGTGTCGTAACTTTTGCAAAAGTACTACGCATTTAGTGCACGCTCGTCAGAATGCGACGAAACTTACGACACTGTACTCATGGTAACGCGGTGGTCCTGTGACCCAATTTTCACACAATTCTGAGACAGTTGACCAAGTCGCCAATTGACGGGCCCCACGGTTGACTTTTTGGGCGAAATTGTGTTCGGCTCACCGAAATCCACAATTGGACGTACCGTTGAGTTCGTACTGACTTTTAGAGTTTGTTCGACCTATAATTTATCCTATTTAGAGACCGTTACCCCTAGCACGCTTTTCGGTGCAAAGTGGGCCACATGTGGACCCCACTTTGACCTAAAATTACCATTTTGCTCCTGTGTCCAAATTGTACGAAAGGGTAGTGATTTTTAGCTATTTTGCTGATTCCAGAAATGTTGGTGATGTATATTTCAACATCTGGAGACCTTTGTTCGGAGCCATTAGTTTCTGATTCCGTGTCCTTGATATTTGGACGCTTACACTTTACAAATTTCTTGCCAGACAAGTATACCTTGCCATTGTACTGTATTTACATTCCATATGATGCATGCATATTTTATTTCTGTTTATTATAGTCATATATTTTTAACTGCTATATAAACTACGCATCCGAGGAAACTTGGGTGCAACGACAGTGTCGTCGTGTTCTGTTTTTATTTATGTATATGCATTGGACCTACTTTATGAGACCGCCCCATTATCATGAGGCATCTTATGTTTCATCGGCCATGACACTATTCTTACACGAGTGTGAGTCACATGTAGGACACGGACTTATGTACTCGGTTGGCCACTGGTACGTATAGGTCGTGCGACGGATAGGGATAACTGCCGATAAAAACTTTGCATTCTAGTAGACCTGGCAGTTATTAGAGGTATTATCGTGTCATGGATATGACATGCTTAGAGCATGGGGTCGGGAGAACAACAAGTAAGGCATTTGGGCTCCTTTGTACTTTTCCCTTGTGCGCCCGAACGCTCCGCCGGAGCGACGGGTGGGGATGACCACTATATATTTTATATTATCAGGCGGCCTCTGGCGTTCAAAAGACAACATGCTTTGTAGGCCCCTGATTCTCCGAGAGATTCACGCCAATCCCATTTTTAGCCAGATAGCCCACTTGGTGGAAAGTTGTTCTCAAACTGCATTCACTTAGATGGTTAGGCGACCCATTAGATTTTTACTTTTTAGTACATTATTAGCATGTTATTATGTATCTTGTTATGTCCCTCTGAGGACGTGGTCCCTTTCCAGATATTGACGAGCAGGAGTATCCACAGGAGTATGGACCTGGACCTGGCGCTACTTATCAGACTGAGGAGGTCTTACCTTCGGAGTATCTGTGATTCATTGCAGCTATTAGAGATTTTTGTTTATATTCATTTAGAGACATTTATCTTATATTGGATTGATTCTCTTCTCTCTTTAGTAGTTCTAGTATAGTCGATTTGCAGTGGATTTGTTTCCATCCGACTATCATACTTTGATACTCACCTTTGATATTCAGTTATTTATTTCCATCTATCTATTTATTTGTACTGTGGATGAGATATAGATTGCATGTGACTTGTTGTGACAGTATATTACCACTGGTGGATTAGATATTCATATACAGCGTACGTGTGTATGTGGTTTCCATATATTGGAGTTCGTATACATACGGTTGGCGTGTTACGTAATCCTAGTCCTACGTATTTTGGGACTGGGGCGTGACACCTAACTATATAAGTCAACCTCTTTCTCTCGTTTCCCTCATTCTCTAATTTTTCTCTCTTTCTTCATTTTAGGCAAGTACACCTTGCATGACATGAAGAAACTCTTAGATTTTAATTCTTACTTTTTTCTTAAATTTTATTAGTCTAATATGTATGCATTATGATTCTAAGCACTTTTAATACGTGTAGTTTTTAATTTTGATTGATGGATATGAGTAGATATAAATTTAAAGATTAGGATTTTCATTGGTTCCATGTGTTTTTTGGGGTTTTGATCTCTTTAACTTGGTATCTTCAAAAATTAGTTATTCCACATGATAGAGCATTCAATTTCCTATAATTTTGACTTTTGGTACACTTGATTTGGAGTTAAAATAAAATTTCTATGAAGAAAATAAATTTTCAGTTTTGAGCCTTCCGTCATGGCTGAACTTGATGTTTAGATAAGACAAAGTGTTCATGCGGCCAACACCTATGCAGCCTGAGTGCTATACAACATGAGTGCTATGTGGCTTGACCTCTTTGTCACATATACCTCCCAGCATGTGTCCATCTTGTTGGAAGCATGACTGATTTGTACACATGCATTCTGAAGCTAAGTACATGGAAACATCTTAATGACAGAACTCCTTGTGTTTTACTCGCTGAACGAATGAGAACTTCACTAAGTCCAAGCAAGTTGTCTATGAGGCGAGCGTGTTATGCGATGAGCATGTCTATGCGGTGAACGTGTTATACAGCGAGCGTGTTATGCGGTGAGCATGTGATGAGGCGAGCGTGTTATGCGGCGAGCATATCATACGACGAGCGTGTTATGCGACAAACAGTCCATGAGGCAAGATGTCCATGAGACAAGTTGTCTATGAGTCAAGTTGTCTATGAGACAAGCTATCCAAAAGAAAAGTTGTCTATGAGGCAAGTTGTCCATGAGGCAAGTTGTCTATGAGGCAAGAAGTCTATGAGGCAAATTGTCTATGAGGCAAGCAGGCTATGAGACAAGTTGTCTATGAGGCCAGCAGTCCATGAGACAAGATGTCTATGAGGCGAGCTATTTTTATGCATACACGTTTCTATTGTTTTGCTTGGTTTGGACATTTTATTAGATTTTATGAGTGATCCTGATGACTTTAAGTAAGATTAGACTCAGTAGCAATGTATCAGACCTGCCTTTGTGCTTGACCCGACCGTTTGTAGAAATAGACCATACACTAAGTAACTTTGACTACCGATGTGCCTGACTCGACCATGTGTTGTTATATGCTAGAACTCATGTGATTTACCAAGGATTGGTAACATGACTCGACAATTAGTATTCATGCTGACACACTTACTATATGTTATGTGTTCCCGCGTGCTAACTGCTACTATGCGATTATGTTACATATTTTACACTGAGTTGCACCTACGTGCTATGCGACATATGATATGACATAATTCCTCCAACATGGACATGATAGTTGGTCAATAACCAAGCGTAGCTAGGACTTGTGTTGATTGTTGCATCATGCTAGATGAATCCAAATTAAACTGCTAAGTGATAAAGTGGATTTGTATCTAGTGTGCCCGTACTGCGGTACAACATATAAGGGAAATAACATGTGATCAAGCCATATGATTCCAGATAACCGTTGGGTTAACTAGGCAACTAAAAACTTGTAGCACATTGGGAGGGACAAAATCCCTAGATCGTGCTTAACTAGCCACCCTTAATCATCTAGGAAGTGAAGGCTGGCTCCCATTTGGATATTGGTTAAATCCGCATTAGTGGATTGCGATATCCGACTATTATATGATACTATGTGTTCTATGTGATCTTAGCACGGAGGCCTTACGAGGGACGGGTACATAACTATTATGTGCTACACGACGATTATTATGGCTCAGCTAGCCCTGCTAGTACATGGTTCGATCTGAGGATTCCCATTGCATGCATAATATCTCTAGGATAACCCAGACTCCACCTAGCAAGTCTTACAAGTGATTATCCGATACTGTAATTGAACTTGTTTGTGGTTGTATCTTTTGTTAAATAATTTAGGGACATGGACTATCATGGTGCGATGGTCCAACCCTTGTCCTTGTTTGGTTGTAGGGTTAGATTGTTGTATCACGGTAGGCTATGGACCAAAACTATGAAACATAACTATATATATATGTGTGTGTGTGTGTGTGTGTATTTCCCTCTGTTTTTGTTTCTTTATTCGTGCTTCCTTTATGGTAGTTGCTATTTGGGGCCTAACCCCACTGGTTTTGCATTTCCAGGTTTAGAGCCAACACCCGAGGATCCAGCATACTTTTTCCTGAACAATGTCTCGCATCAGACGGATGGCCATTGATGGACACGAGTGGGTTTCTTCTTTTTTGCTCGATATTGTATATTTTTCTCTTTTGGACATTTAGCCACCGACACTTGTTAGTCGTAGATCTGGACATTTACTCTTCTAGTTTCTCATTTTGTACAGCTGGTTTCTGAAATATTTGGATGGAACGATTGTGACACCTTTCAGCTTTATCATACATGTTCTATGCTTGCTATTATTGTTTGACTGAATGAGATAATAGATGATTTGTGTGACCCTAAGCGACTTGTTTCTAGTATATACCCCATTGTGTAGCTATAGCCGTGATCGTCGTACGACGTTCTACACCTTATACGGGACAACTGGCTATGTCCGTCTCTGTATTCCGGTACTGAGGCGTGACATTAAGATACGTCCATTTTTTTTTACCATTATTAGTTATCTATTCTTACTCAATCCCCATATCATAAGCTCCATGCTTACCTTTCCAACTATCCTTATCCTTAGTTATAGTAATTAGTCAAATATTCCATCAACAATGAAATCCTTGGGTCCTATTATTTAAATTATTTGTCTCAGTTTAATAGTTAAGTATGTCTAATAATGACTCATGATTATACCCCTAATTTCTTTACATCATTTTTTACCTACAATTTTATCTAGCATTATATCTATAGAGGCTATCTAGCCTAGTCATCTAGTCTATGGTCCAAGTTTATCAAAGTCACATTCTTATCCTTAAGCTCTGACATTTCCTTAAACCATTCGTCATCAATCGTGTTTTACCCCTGGTTACCAATAGATACTTTCTTTTGAACTCCTATAATACATCGATTTCATTATCCCTTCGTAGATGATACGTGCTTGACCTTGAAACCTTTAAGTCCAATTAATTGTTATCATCCTTGATTACTCTATAGTCAAGACATAGTCGATCTATCACACTTTAGCCTATAAGTTTTACCCATGCAAAAAGGAAAAAAATCACACCACCCCAATATCACAAACACGCAATAATGTCCTTTAACTATACGATATAATCTATCTGCAGGGGTCATCTAGTCCAGTCATTAAGAAAATAGAAAGGCCTAAGTCTAGGTTGAACAGTCCATACCCATACCAAACAACGTCAAGGTCAAGTAAAGCAGGAAAGAAATAATAACAATTTTTTAATAACGATAATTAAAACAGCCGAGATGCATAGGATGTAGCCTAGGCAAAATTCGAGAAACATATACCTTCGTGATCATGTCACGTGAAGTTACTGCCACGCCAGTGTGCATCTGGCTGTAAATAACTTTCTTGTTCCATAATACGACAGATGGTTGCAGTTCACAGCTGCCACGCCAAATAAAACAAGTTCTTGAACTTTCCTTCTGCTAAATCTATGAGATGTTTCCAAAACAACTTGTGAAATTTTTTGACGGTTTATTTCTTGACGTATTTCTAAAACCATCAAAAAAGCTATTATCATGACGATTTTGGACATACGTCAAGAAATACCCCTTTTGTGTTATGTAACAAAATTTTACCATAATACTTGACGATTTTATAGGAACCATCAAGACAACCAATTGTATTTATTGACGGTTTGTTGATAGCCGTCAAGTAATGTATGTGCGAAAAAATTACCACTCATATTTCAGCTACCATTTTAGTAATTAAAAAAAATTTACTGTATCATCTACGTTGACGGTTGCATGAAACCACAGAAACTTCTTATATAAGTGAACCCCGCGATCCCTATAACAAAATCCCTCTGAGATTTCTTTCATCTCCCTCATCCTCCTCCCTCTCAACCAGCTCCTCCCTCTTCGACTCCTCCTTCTCCTTCCATAGCCTCCAGTTGCTATCGTCCACTCTGCCTCCGGTCTTTGGATTACGGGAGACCCCACTGGTGGTCGGGTCCCGTCGTCTCCATCGGTCCACGACGAAGATGAGTGATTAACGTACGTCGACCTTGTCGCTGCCGTCGGATCCATTATCCTTCGCATTTGCTGCCTCTTTGACGGCGACGACGATCCCGAAGCTTAGGTCTTCCTCTTGTTCTCTCTAGGGTTTTTAAATTTTGTTGAGAAATCACTTGACATAGGAAGAGAAGTAGAATATCCCTAAAAAAATTAGAACTCGGAGGAGTATATCCTATTTTGTTACTACCAAGTAAAAATGGGAATTGGAGTCGATTAAAGGGAAAAAGTTCCAACTTTTAAGATCCTACTTGTATGCGTCTGAATGATGCCTACAAGAAACATTGGTCGAATCGATCAGGAAATGGCGGAGACTCCGAGCAAGGTCAAATCGATCATGAAATGAGTCGTGGAGCACAAGCTCCGAGCCGTTTTGTAATTTTTGAAGATTTTTCCTTTTTTTCGGTTAGGGTTTCGATTGATTTTGTTGGGTTATTTTTTGGTAAAGGTTGCCAGTGGTTGAGCGGACTTGGGGGTTCGTTTGCCTACAACTTCTCACAGCTGAACATGAAAACTAGCGTCAAGATCATTCATGCCATGTTTGATTGTGATCGATCCCTCGAATTTTGAATATTTTTAAATCTAGGTTTTATCGATCATAGAGAATTTCTCTTTTATATACTTTATGAGGGTCAAATTTACTGATTTTAGTATGAAATTACTTTAGGAGTGATCTATATTTGTATAAAAGTTACTGTAATCAACTCCCTTCGGGAATAAATTTTACAAGAAAAAATGTAATTATAATCAAGTTTTGGTTGGCTAGGTTTTTGATGTGGTATGGTGTATTTCTTGATCACAGTGGTCGATGGACATAATTTAATTATGTGCAATGGCACTGTTTCATATCTTTTGTTACATGAGGCTTACAAGTCAGTGGCTTAGGAGATCTAAGCTTATAAAAGCCCTAAAAGGTGTTTAGGAAAACTCTTCTCGGAAAAGTTTTAACCGACTAAGATTCAACTGATCTAACGTGATTATTTTTGGAAAGTCACCTAGATTATAATAGTTTACTTAATGTGGCTTTCTTTTCATGTACCTCCATAACCCCTTCATCTTTATTAAGACTTTGAGCAAAATATGATTGATAGTGAAAAAACCATTAATATAATACATTTGTATCAAGACTTTTTGTTTCGTACAAAAGTGAGTTTATGTGTATCAAGTGAACCCAAAATAATCTTAAAATTGTGAACCCCCTAAGATTACAAGTACAAGCATTGCAAAACCTTTGTGAGTATAAAATAAGAAATTAGCAATCTTTAATAGGATAATGGTCATGGTTGAGAAATATTAAACTTCTAATATAACCATTTGAGATAACTATTTCATAGAATTGGGTTCTTCTTGGCATATAAATCCATTGTTGATGTTTATCTATTTGTCTAGTTACTATATGAATATCTAGTCTCAAATTACTACCTTCAGCATATTTGTCTAAAAAAACATATATTTTGGTACGTATATGATTGCATTAGTACATCTACATGTCTAGTTCCTCTCAACCTTATAATCTCCTTTATTTATATTTTTGAATCGCATTTTCCTATATTTTGTCTATATGATCAAGCTATGGTTCAGTAACTCCACTTTTAAGTTTTTGCTCTAGAACATCTTTATGAGTTTTGGTTCATTAACCCCACTTTTCATTTTTGTCTTTGGCACATCTTTATATATAGATAATCAATTCGGGGCGCCATATAGCAGGTTACCGAACCAATTAAGTCATCAGTAAGTGATGGAGGACCAGTTTGAGTAAAGTTTGAGTTTTGGTGTATCTCTGACATGTTTTATTTAATATTTGTATGGTACTGGACAAGAGATCGATGGAGGAGCTTACCAGTACAGTAAGTGATGGGGAACCAGTTTAGATGGTATTCATAATGAATACTTATGGGTAATATCGTGTATATACATAGATCTTAATGATTGTCTATACCCTTCGAGCACTGACCTTGCAGACGAAGTTCTCAAGAACATTGGAGGCGTATATATATATATATATATATATATATATATATATATATATGTTCAATATCGATTAATTTTCTTGTTCATGAATTGAAGATTTTATTGAATGTAAATGTATGGATTTTATTTTCCCACTACATGGTTGAGAAACTTGGGATTGATAGGAGCAAGATATCTGACCTGTACGATATGTTATACAAGAACTATGGGACAACCATGGCTGGACTAAGGGTGTGTAGAATTAGTATTTGTTATTTGTTTTCTTCCTTTTATTTCTGCTTCTTATATAGTTTTGTAGTTCTCATTAATTATGCAGGCAATCCGATACTCATTTAATTTTGATACAGGTTAACTTATAATCCCATCTTTCACTTCTTGTAGATTTCACAGTTTTCAGGTTAGTTAACTTGACATTGAATTTTGGTTTCCAATAGTTTTATACATGGAAGGTTGCCTAATGAGAGGCTAATTGCTTGATCCGATCCTTCGAAATATTCTACTTATCTTGCCGACTTGCACAATGGTAATTAAATTATTGTACAATAATAGTCGAAAATTAGCATCTGCTTGCTACCTCATGGATTCCTAATAACCTTCCTTTGTACCATTGGTTTAGATATTCATAAATGATGATAGGATCCCTTCTGCCAAAGCACTTAGCAGGCTTGGGTTGGAGGACTGCTTCGAAGGAATCATATGCTTCAAGACCATGAATCAGCCAGTAGAAGCCGAATTGACTCCCTGCTTGGCCATCATTTTTGACATCATCGAGCACTCGTGTCGCCAGACTCTTGTTGTGGAACTGCCAAAGATACCTATTATCTGTAAACCATCAGAGATACAATAGAACATGCTCTTAAAATCGCCAACATCGACCCTTAGAGAGCGGTAAGATTGGTTATAACTGAACCCAATAGATATAAAAGAAAAAGGTACTGATTCTTGGGGATACTGTGTAATCTTGTCTGCATATTTTCTTCGAAGATAGTGTCCGTAAAATTGAGGTGGGTAAAAATGTTGATCTGTAAACTGTGCTGGTAAGCTCCTCCATCACTGGTCCTGTATATGAGTGTGTTACAAGTGTTAATCATGTATGCAGCAGCATACTACAGTTTCAGATACTACATAAACTACAATAATGGGTTATAGTTTGTCAATGTAGCAATGGGCTCTAATGTGTCATTGTATCCATATGGTGTGTGTGTGTGTGATACTCTAGATGTGTGCAGAAGTATCAATATGTGCAAGGGAAGTGCCTTGGTATATATTTCTTCATATTTTGTTTGTCAAGCAATATGTTTGTATAAGAAGTTTATTTGCTTACTTATATTGCAGGTGACAGAAAAATAAGTCCTTCCTATATATCTAAAAGTGATAGAGATCTCCTATTTTAATAGTTCAAATAAGGTAGGACTCTATTTATCTACCTATATATAACACTTACTAATTTGATTTGGTTTCTTATGATATGTGCCTTATTTTCTGATCAGTCATGACAAGGCAGTACTACTCCAAAGGAAATTAAGTTGATGGATGAGATCGAGGATTTATTTGTCAAGCACTTCATTAAAGTTCATTTTGCATGAAGAGGGAGACTATTTATTTGTCATCCACAAATTAGTTGATTGAACTATTTATTTTTAACTGGTTATTCTCTTTTGCTTTTGCTTTTGCTTTTGCTTAAAGATTAATTGGCTCACAGGTTTGTAGCAATATTGTGTCTATATTTGGATAAGATATGCATCTTTCAAGTTTCTTAGATATCTATATCTGAATTATCAAGTTGGTGTTTTCTTTTAACAATTTGTATATATTTTCTTTTCTCTACGCACTTGTTCGGCTAGCTTCTCACACTAACACACAATTTTAACATATATGAATATAAACACACACTGATTTCTCTATTATACATTGGTACCACTAATACTTCTGTCAAAATTTGCATATTTGAACCCTACCCCACCATACAAAATACATACCTACATACTGGGAACTGCAATATATAGTACAGTTCTCTGTTTCTCACTCACACACTTTCACGTACACCTAATATCTATCCCAGAACACACCTAGATGCAGGACACTGATACACTTGGTATCTCCATACTCACCCACAGTCTTCTTACCTGTTGATGTAAAACACAACCTGACAACCATATACTGATATTGGACACTTATATGTCGGTCCACTGATATATTGCATTCAAATTATGACAATAAAGCCAGATACGTATAAATATTAAGCTAATTGTTATAATACTGTAGTTATTACTACACACAAATCCTTGCTCTCTAACATTTGAAATAATTTCTTCACTGATCTCTCAATGATTCTACATATTTCCTTTATACTGGGAATGTTATATGCAGTTCAGTTCTTTGTTACAGTCATCCTAGTATCTGCAGTGAGCATATTTTCCTGCTTATTTGCAGCAGTTGTTGCCTGCAGATTTCCCTACATTAAGCTGTTGTTGCATCCTAACATACTATATTGGCACATGGTGTACAATACACTACAGGAACACCCACTGCACATAGGTCTCATGCTCGTACCTACAGTAAAGACCCAAACCAAAACACTACCTATTATTTCCTACACCTGACACTTAATACATATTTCTATATACAAGATACTCACTAAAACACCCAGGTACACTCACTCACATAGATAATGCACACATCTCCACTTCTCTATGATACACTAATACACATTCCTACATACAAGATACTCACTAAAACACCCAGGTACACTCACTCACATATATAACTAGGATACACACATCTCTACTTCTCTATGATACTCTAATACACATTTACAAACTAATATCAATTGGTACCCATGATACACAAAACCCCTATCGTCTAAGATACTCACCAAACTAACTCAACCAAATGAATATATAGATATTTAAAATTAACAATTGACATAATTAGATATTTAAGACATAATAAATATATAATAAACTATTTATATAGCATAATAACATTTGAAAATATAATGTATATATCTAATTGATACATAACACTTAATAAGGCAATTACATATGAATATCAATATCTAGCCATGCGTATCACAATATATCATGATACAGCACTAGGTATCCTATTAAGGATACAATTTTGGTGGTACTATTGGCTATGTTGGTATCAATTTGGCTATATTGGTATTAGTTTTTTGAGTTTCGGTTTGAGTATCAGTGTACCCAGTTTGAGTTTCATTTCAGATTTCTAGCTTTGAGTATAAGTGAGTTCAGATTTTTTACGGTCCAGTTCAATTTTTTTACTATCTTGAGAATCCAATTCAGTTTTTTATACTATTCTGAGTATCCAGTTCAATTTTTTTACTATAACTAGTTTAGACAATGATTGATGATTGTGATATTACTAAGACTATGATTAGATCAATAAATGGCGGCATTTCATATATCTTAAAGATTTGGGTGTGGAACCTCAAGGATAGGTTTTGCATATCAGATTTAGTCCTTGAAGTTAAATTAGACAATGACATAGCATACCAAGCCGATATAAGATTGATATCAGTTTGTTCTTTGGTACAATTGATATCTACAATGATGATATCAGTTTATTCTTTAAATTTTAAACTGTGTGTTCTCTAATACAGTTAATATCAGTTTGTACAATCACACATACTGATTAAATCTATTTCTCTTCTTCTCTCAGGAACTACATGGAAAATAAAGGGTTGAACGTTGTACTACTCTGGGTTCAGAGATGTATTTTGGTTGTAAAAATAGGTTTTGGATGTTGTGGTACAAACCTTGTACTTTGGTTATTTGGATGTGGTTGGATTTTTGTGGTGTACGAACGCGTATTTGTTAATATAAAAATTGTGTATTATAGTTCTTTGATGCTTGTGATATTATGAAATATATTGATATTATGTGTGTTTGGTAACTAGATTCTGGAATATATTGATATTATTGTAAACATGTTTCTTTTGACGGTTGCAAAACGTCAACAAAACGTTATTTCTTGACAGTTTTTAAATATCAAGAAATGGTTTTTAATGACAGTTTTTAAACATCAAGAAATATTTTTCTTGATGGTTTTTTTCTAACAAGAAAGGGATTTCATGACGGTCATTACCTATCATTTAGGTCACAGTCAAGAAAAGTTTTCATTTACCTTAACGATTTTTTCTATATATTTTCTTGACGGTTCAAAACTATCAAGACAGGCTTGTTACTTGACGGTTTAAAACCGTCAAGAAAATAATAAAAGAAATTGTCAAGAAAAGTAGCAATATTTCTTGACTGTGGCCTAGATGACAGATCCAAAATCATCAAGAAAACCCTTTCTTGACGGGAAAACCGTCAAGAAAAGCCATTTTTCTTGTAGTGAGAGACAATCAAGATGCATATGTGTCATGCCCTTGTCCCAAAATACGTAGTACAAGAGTACGCAACAATGGCACATTACGTATCAAGTGGACTCCAACCCAACTCGAATAAATATATGTTGTCTATACTAGGGTATCATATTTAATATTTTATGTAAACCTATACCTTAACCCACATTAATAATAAATAACAAGAATGAGCAATAATGTTCATGGTCTGCAACCCACAAGCATATATGCTCGATTAGACTCGAAAGAAAAATATGAGTCGACCAAACGAGGCTATGAAGCAGAATAAGTAAAACGAGAAATAATTATAATAATGGATAATGATGAATGTAAATACAAATAGATTAATCTCATCAAGTATCCAAAAGACATCCGGTGGAGACAAATTCACTTCTAGTAGACGTTGAAGAAGCATAAAAAGTGTGCCACTTAAAGATGGCAAAGTTTCCTACAAATAAACTAAACATAGGAAGAATGGAACACTTTCTCTCTGTTTCAAAGGATAGCGCACTTTCAAGCCGCTTTCATTAACAAAGACAGACGCACAACTCTCGTGTTTGCTTTCTCCCCTAAGCATTAAATGTGATAAATATGACAACTGAACAACAAACGAGGATGTTAGAAACCATCATTACATCTGAGCTATGACACGCAGACCCAGGTTGTCATTTAGCGGCCAGTACGAATCATCTTCTTCAAAGTGCGTCGTAAAGTCAATTTCCACAAAAGTGCGCCATTACGACCAATTTCCACAAAAGTGCGCCAATACGGCCAATTTTTATAAAAGTGCGACATCATGGCTACTTCTTCAAAATGAGCTATCAAGGCCAACCTCTTCAAAGTGCACATTCATGGCTACTTCTCAAAAGTGCGCCATCATGGCCAACTTCCTCAAAAGTGCACCATCATGGCTACTTCTTCAAAAGTGCGTCATTATGGCTAATTCTTCAAAAGAGCGCTTGTATAGCTAATCGTTCCAAAAGTGCGCTAGTCTCCAGACCACTTCTAAAGTGCGCCTATGATTCCAACTGACAAAGAAAAGTTACGATTATGCGTCCTACATGCCATGTTCCTAATGAAACGTGTATAAATAACTATCCCATGACCTACGTTTTCAACGTATAGGAAGCCACGTGTCAAGCATGCAGCAAGTTGTGCACTCACTCACTAGGTCATTGGATGTCATCCCCTCAAAAGTTCACACACAGTACGAATTGTCCAAAGTGTACGCACACTGTCATAACTGCTCATAAATCCTATAAATATAGGATCATTGTGTACGTTACAGAGGCTAAAATTTTAAGTCTTTGAAGTTCAAGAACAGATGGAAAGAAATAGAAGTTTTTTGTGTCGTTGTTGCCAAAGCTTTCTCATTGCTTAAATGTTCAAGTTGTTCACAGCATCCTTGCATTTCTTTATTGTTCTGAAGGAGTAAAGTGATCGTTTGCAGATCAGATCTCTACAGCTATACTCTTTCAGAATCAATTATACTTAGATTCTTATTTAAGATCATTTCTACTTTTCTTTCTTTCAATAATTTGTTATACAAAAGTTTCTTATAAACCTTTGTCCATCTCAAAAAAGATGGCGACTCTACTGGGGACAACTTTCTCCTCTGATGAGAAAATGATAGCTCAATGCGACACTGTGTCAATCAGCTCGATGCAGAAGATCTTGGTCGTGAAGTTCAACCAACAAGCATACGAAGAAATGCTCCATTCTGGGGGTATTGCTCACCCCTCATCCGCACTCAAGTCAAGGAAGACACGCAAAGTGTGGGTACCCAAACCTCGTCACACATATCCCAAAGTTGTTATCAACAAGGAAATAATTATTTTGATTGACGAGACCACCCTTGTCAATTTTGTCAACCAAGTTTAGATTAATAAGAGAAAAAAGTTATAATGTGTGGGATAAGCATGTCATGGACATTACTATCTAGGCCAATCTCTCTATAGACGCGCTCTTCAAAGAGAGACAAAAGTTCCTCCAGAATCTACGTCAGCAGAAGAAAGACTACATGCGCACTAATGAAGCATTAGTCAGGAAAAATTATTCCATAACGTCATGATCACGCACACAGTGGATGGAAAGTCATACGCTACTCATCAGAAGCCTACTATTAATGCGTTAGCCAAGACCTTCGTGCAAAATTGAATGCATGTACGCAAACTGTACCAACTCTGTCCGCACCACATAAAGTGCACCAAATAGGATCAACTTTTTCATAACGTGTTGTTTGTGCGCGTATGCATAAGAAGACTGCTAGAGACAATTTTCTCTCATCCATGAAGAATAAAAGCTAGAGAAATGATGAATCACTCGCCAATCAAGCCAGTACCTTATTCTATACAAAGGGGACCAAAAATGTGCATAGAAGTTTCAATATATCTCATGTAAAGAGGCAAAGTCTATCATATTGCTTCTCTATACTTTCTTCTTCTGATTTACATGAGCTTATTGTACAAAAGTGTAAGGAGAAATATCCTTCTGATTTTGTAATGGTGTTTCCTAATGAACATCGTTGCAATTGTCATATGGTTGCAATCAAATGTTACTGCGCGTCAGCAAAACAGTTTGTGTTTGACTAATTGACTTACACTATATCTCTCAAACCTCGACATACAAAGCAAGCTAACAACCAGAAGTATGATAATGATGAACCATTCTTTGCTTCAGCATACATGGCTTCGTATCTTCCCTGTGGCGGAAGATAATCAAGACAAAGTTCTCCAAGAACACCCAGCCATAGAAGATTTGACCAACTCGTCGACTCCTTTAAGATTGAGGATATAAATAACCAATGCGGAAGGGAAGTACTCCTCCAACAACAATAATAATGCGAATAATCGCAGCAACAAAGGAAAGGACGCCTTAGCAATAAATTTGGCAAAGTGACCCACCTCTCCTCCAGCACAAAAGCCTCCGAAATCTTTAAGACCTAAGAAAGAATATTCCATTGACGAGAGCGATATCCACAGTATTTTGACTATCTGATAAAGAGCGGGAGATTGCAGTTGCACGATATAAAATGACCGAAGGAGGCCGGTAAAATAGATGACCCGAAGTATTGCTTATACCATCAGTATATACATCATCCTACCAAGGCTTGCTATATCTTAAAAAGAAAAATATAACAGTTGATAGATGCTAAAGCCATCACCCTTCATAATGAGGAGAAGACAGTCACCGTCAATATGGTATCTCTTTAATTTGGTAATTTTCCAACACAAGAAGTCCCTAGCGGCGTCATTCCAATACCTCAAACTATAATAGAAGTTGTTAATATCCCACCTCCTTGAAATCAAACAGAGGGGTTGGTACCTCATACCACAGATCATGGCAAGATTATGTGGATTCATCCCGACCTGCTGCCAGATTGGGACTAGGAAGCAGCATTTTCAATTAAAAATCCAAGAAGGGCAAGAAGTATAAACCGTACAATATGATTTCTTCGGATCATTACCCAGACAGAAATCAAGATCAACCTTAAGAAGACATACCTCTTTAAATCAGATTTCAAAACCTGAATATTGCGCCACCAAACTCTAGTCATAAGCTGCACTTGATACATCGACAATGGTGCATGATTGCCAGTGTTCCACTGAATAGGGCACAACAAATTTCCCTTTCTTATGAAGGTATTCCTACACAAATTCCTTCTCCTCCTTCTACCATTAGAGCATTAACCTCAATTAATGTGGCTGAGGAGAAGCGTCCCCAATTTTATCAAAACAACCAATAATCTGTACACCTGATAAAACAAGGGGTATAATTTTCAAAAAGCTAAAGGTTTAAATTTTGGCAAGGGATGACATACTCCTATACAAATCCAAGGACAGTCTAACAAATCCCATAATGGATTAGGTTATGATCAAGCTAACCCACAACCTCATTCCAAAAAGAGGCATGCTAAAAGAAACTCAAGTCTTGTAACATGGTTCTTCTTGCTCGAATGCCCGAAGAAGAACTCATGGCTGGTAATAGATTCAGGAAAGATTATCATAAAACTTATAAGTTTGTCCCAAAAGATACTCCTGATATTCCTTCTACTTTAGCCACTCCAGTTGATCCGGTCACAGCTGAGCTTGGTCCTTCGAAGCCTATTACGGCAGAGAAATGGAAGCAAAAAGATGTATGCTTCGACAAATCCCTGAAGAAGAATGTACCTCAAGGACTTAAAAAGCCCAACAATTTTGATATATTGGCACTATGGCCAATACTCTAGCCCAACTTTCCATATTCGAGTTACTTCGTTTGTCGAAGCAGACTCATGAAGCTTTGAGCGAAGCTCTGATATATACAAACTCATGCTTAGCTCAAATCAAGACTCCTTATGAAGAGCCACTAGCGTGCCCTCAATGCCACAACGTGATTGAGAATATTCCTAACATCACTTTCATACAAGATGACATGCTACTGAAGGATAACCGGCATGACAACCTCTGTATTATACTGGATACATCGGATCTATTAAACTTAACCAGATTTACATTGACCTTGTTTCTTCACTCAACATCATTCCTAAAAGTCTACTGAGAGAATTGAAGATACCAATGCACAACCTGTCTGACACTAGCACTACCATCCTAGGCTTCAATGTTGGAAGAAGTAAACTACTGGAAAATATATGCCTAAAAATTCAGATAGGCGATCTACGTACTGAAGTCACATGCTATGTGATCGACTTTGACGTATCCTATAACATTTTGTTAGGACGACCATGGATATACAAGCAAAAAATTGTACCTTCTACCCTGTACTAATGCTTCAAATATGTGGACTGTCGGGGAGAAGTCAAAACAGAGGTAGCTGACCTCAACCTATTCAAAGGTGTTGAAGCCTATTTTACTGACTCTACACTTATATACCAAAGTATATATAAAAAAAGCTAATCAAGCTAGTGATGAAGCTGATAACACCCCAAAGGAAGAGCCATTGATGATCCGAGTCAAAGGACGTACTACTCGTCTAACTCCTTCGAAGTCTCTCGATATCAACTTGCACAAGTCATCTCCATTGGTCATCAATCTTCGATGCAATGAATAGCCGATACTGGAAAATGAGCCACTTCTTATCGAACTTTTTTAGTAACAGGCAACCAACACCAGTGAATCGACCCCTAGTCATCATTCTTGCCAAGCCTCCTGTCAAGAATGAAATTTCAATTGACTATGTGGAAGAAGAAGAGATCATGTATTTCATGAATAAAGAAGATACTACTTTGTACTAAATTGATGTTGAACCCTTTGCTGAAAAATTCTTAGAGACTCGTCATCTTCATGAACCTTTATCCATACCCGTGGCATCTCCAATTCAATTTAGTTTATTATATGAACCATATGAGGATGCATACATCATAGTCCCAGCAAGACAGGACAAGCAACGTCGGATAATTTTAGCAAAGCTAGAAATAAAAGAGTCACGCATACTAATAATTCTGACCAAGATATTGGGAAGATACAACTGTATCGTTAAAGCCAACCTACCAAGAACATTATACAAGGGATGGACTACAAATTAAAGTCTCGTTTGAAACTGAATTATTGAAAAGGCAAACAAACTTCTATACGTCACTTCTCTCCAAAAGGCAAGCCAGAAATATACTACTAGCGGACTGGCCATGGTTTGGGATATGTTACACCACTAACAAGTCCTGAAGGTTCATAATCGGAAGAAGAGACATATTCTCATTTCTCTGACTCGTCATTATAAGATTGTGATGAAAGTATGGGTGACATATTTCAAATAGCCTTTCTCTATAAATATGGTGTCAACTGGCCCATATAATGAGGAGATTGAACTATTAAAACCATTCAAGAATGATCCCTGGGCACAATGGATAGATACTCAATGGGAGCTTTGGTTTGAGCAACGTGAACTACCTCTAGAGGATAAAATAGTCCAAATTGATATAGAAGAAGAATCTTCCCCAAGATCGATCTTTATTAGCAAGAGTCTTCCTAAAGAAGATAAACAAGCTTTAATCCATCTAATAAAGGAGTATATTGATGTCTTCGCCTAGAGTTACGAAGATATGCCTGGCCTGGATTCTCAAATAGCCACACACAAGCACAATATTCTTTTGAATGCTAAGACAGTGAGACAGTAGCAATGGTGATTCTATTCCGATATGATGGATGCAATTGAAGCAAAAGTCAAGAAACTAATAGCATATGGCTTCATTCGAGAAGAGCAGCATCCCAACTGGGTAGCTAATGTCATCCCCGTTATGAAAAAGATTGGGAAGGTCCGGGTCTGCATAGATTATCGAGACCTAAACTCTATCTGTCCAAAAGATGAGTTTTCTCTCCCCATCACAGATGTCATGATCATCAATACATGTAGTTATGACCGCATGTCCTTTATGGATAGATTCTCGAAATATAACCAAATTAAGATTTCTTCTGATGACAAAAAACATACCTCTTTTTGTACACCATTGGGTGTATACTGATATACAGTCATGTTCTTTGGCTTGAAGAATGCGAAAGCAACGTATCAACGAGCCATGACTATAATTTTCCATAAGTATTTACGGAAGATAATAGAATGCTACATGGATGATATTGTTGTTAAGATTCGTCTTAAAGATGACCACCTTCAAGATTTGAAGACTGTGTTCGAATTGATGCACCACCACTAATTAAAGATAAATCCAACTAAATCCTTTTTGGGAGTCTCTAGTGGCAAGTTCCTCAGATTGGTTATAACATCTAAGGGTATTCATGTTGACCCCACTAAAATTAAAGCTATCCTCGAAATACGACCTTCACGTAATCTCAAAGAAATTCGTGGTCTACATGGCCATATGGCATACATTAGAAGGTTCATCTCCAATTTATCGGGACTATGTCGACCCTTCAGCAAGTTAATGAAGAAAGGTGTATCCTTTGTTTGGAATAAAGCATGTCAACAAGTATTCGATGACATCAAACGATATCTCACAAATTTGCCAGTTCTGGTGTCTCCGTTCGTAAGAAAATCCTTTTTGTTGTATGTTCGAGCAATGGATCACCCCCTAGGAGCTCTTCTTGCATAGAAGAGTAACGAAGGTCATGAACAGGCGATCAATTATCTTAGTCACATGATGGTTGGTGTTGAACATCGATACAGTCCTGTAAAAAAAGAATGCCTCCCTTGATGTTTGCTATTCAAAAGATGCGATACTATGTGTCAGGTCAAACCATTCATATCATATCCAGAGTAAATCCCCTCTGGGTATTGATGAACAAGTCGAGCATATTTAATTCTTATTTAGTTACATGGGCAATGCTGCTATCGCCTTATGACATGGTATATGTCATACAAAAAATAGTTAAAGGTCAAGCGCTAACTGATTTTATAGCATCTCATCATGTACTAAAAACTTCTAAACTGTACGACGATATCCCAAATAAAATCTTGGAGTCTAATATGGCAATGGGAGATGACACTTGACAACTATTCCTTAATGGCACATCAAGAATATGATCTAAAGGCAACATAGTAGCCGGAGTGGGCATAGTCCTAATATCTCCTGACAAACTACTAATTCATCAAGCATATTCTCTCAGTAAACCATATTCTAATAATATGGCAGAATATAATGTCATACTCATTGGTCTCCAATTGGCCAATGAATTGGACATAGAATATCTGAATGCCTACGAAGATTTGCTGATAATCAATCAGATCAGGGGAGCGTATGATGTTCGACATGAAGACATCATCCCTTATCATCAGGCGGCAATCGAATAGGATTTTACTTTCAAAGGATTCTTTATCGAGCATGTGCCTCGGTTATAGAATCTGAAAGCAGATGCTTTAGTCGACCTAGCAGCCTCATTGGTCGTTCTTCTAAAGAGACGATACTCAATTATGCTAACAGGTCGAGAGTTGTTCTATACCAAAAATAATCTACACATTGAACAGAGGTACGTCATAAATTCAACCTCCATAGAAAAAGATTGGAGAGACCCTTTTATAGACTACTTTGCTTATGTGATTCTTCTAGAAGATCTAAAAGAAGCCACTTTGATTAAAAGACGTTCACTCTGATTCTACTATGATGCATTATCCCAAATATTATATTGTCTTTCTTATGAGGGATTACTGCTACGTTGTCTTTCTAACCCTGAAGCAAGACAATCACTCCAGGAAGCTCATGATGGCATATGTGGGGCACATCAACCAAGTCCTAAATTATATGACCGTCTCAGGAGAATGTGTTATTATTGGCCCACCATGGAGGCAGACGTCGTAGATTATGCTCGTAAGTGTAGTTCATGTCAAATCCATGCAAATTTTATCCACCAACCAGCAGAGTTCAGTTCTTACACCCTACATGTGCCTCCTAGCCTTTTGAAGCATGGAAGATGGATATTATTGGTCCAATCAACCCATCTTCTTCTAGATGACATCGTTTTGATACTTGCAATAACCGATTACTTCTCCAAATTGGCAGAAGCAGTCCCGCTCATAGAAGTAAAAATGTCCAACATAATTAGTTTTGTCAAACACCATGTTATCTATCATTTCGGTGTTCCCCGAAGGATAATATATGACAATATGCCACAATTTGCCAGTTAAGCATTTTATCGATTCTGTGACAAGAATCAAATCTAGAATGTAGCATCTAAGGCTTATAATCGAGAGCTAACGTTTTAGCGGAGGCCTTCCATAAAACTATAATTAAACTCCTTAAAAAGTTTGTCTCATCCGACAAACATGATTGAAATAAAAAATTCGGAGAATGCTTATAGGCTAATCGCACGACAGTCCGACCCCAACTGGTTATGTACCATTCCCTCTGGTGTACAGATATGAAGCAGGTCTTCTGCTCAAAATCCAGATTCCTTCTCTCAGAGTAGCTATTGTTAATGAAAAAATAGTAGAGAAAAATTATTGGTTACGCTTACAAGAATTAGAAGCATTGGATAAAAAATGCTTGAACGCTCAATATCGTATTGAGCTATAGCTAGTACGCATTTTCAAAGCTTTTAATCAAAAAGTCAAGGAAAGAATATTCCAGGTCGATGAATTAGTTCTTAAAGTAAGGAGACCTATGATCACAACCCATAAGAGCAAAGGCAAATTCTAAGCTAAATGGGAAGGTCCTTATGTAGTGGAGACAGTATTCTCCAACGGAGCCTACAAGCTCGCTAAGCCTAATGAAGGTTTGATAATGATGCCAACCAATGGTAAATTTCTCAAAATATATTATGTCTAGGCATGACATATTCTTCTCTATCTCCAGCAGAATAAGATGTACAACAAGTACATTTTTCCAAATCTCCAGCAACTTGTAGCCTACGCGTTATCTCGAACTATTACGTATATTCATTATTAAATAAGACATGGACAATGGGTCCTCAAAGTTTCCCAGTAGGACAATACTCAAATCCAATAGAATACTCTCATTGAGACCATCTAAACAATTTTCTCCAAAAAAAATATTATATTCTTAAAATCCAGTTGTTTTAAGGATATCATATTCCTCATCACAGTTGGGTTGAAAATCATCTCACATATTTCTTCACCAGTCAATAAATATAATATCATTCATGTCCATATTACCTAAGAATTGTATTCTATTTATTATCCCCAAAAGAGAAGACAATAGTTCGCCTTTGAACTACTCTTCTTCTTTTCTCCGGTAGAGTAAACTAGAGAGCTATCACGTTCATATCACCTCTGATAATATTGCATCCTATAAAATTTATCATTTATATTCAGCAAGTGTAGGCCACGGGTGACAAATTCACCAAATCCCCCAGAGAATTATATTTTGCCATGTATATGTTACCTCTAAGAAGATATATTCGATGGGATCCCATTTGAAAATATATCACGTCCACATTACCTATGATTTTATTTTTACTCTAATCTATAATTGTATCTAATGTTATATGCACAATAAATAAATGGGTCCATAACAAACAATTATTTTTTGAAAAGCTAAAAGTTTTAATTTATTTTTATTGAGAAACTTACAAGAAAATAAAATAAGAAAAAGCATAAGAAAGATTTCACTCAAGTGGAGTAGAAAGATCAAGGAGGAACTGTGTCAGTCGAGTTAGTTGCTGGTCTTTACTCAATGTCGCTCTCTTACGTGCTTCGAGCATTCTTGAGCCATCTGTAGCAAAAGGAGCCGTAGAAGCATATAACTCTATCATCTTGTTTCGGGTATGGTCAAGCTCGTTCTTGTTATGCTTAACCTCCAAAAGTTGTTCTTTTGCTAAGTCACAATATGCCAGCTCTTTCCGACGTTGATCCACAGTCACCTTCAACTATTCTCTCACTTGCTTAAGTTGGGCTTCAAATTCTTGGATCTGAGTTTTAAACTGTAGTACCCTATCATTATGTTCATCATGGGTAGAACGATGAAGAGCTAAAGAAGAAGTCACTTATTTTATAAAAGCATTTATTCGGACAGTTTTCTCAGCATGGATCTTCATATGCTTCTGAAAAGTGGTCTGACACTCCATGAACTCAGCAGTGATTGACTCATATTCAGTCTGAATTAGATCCAAGATGTCCCCACTGTTAAGGTACATATATTCATTAATAGCCTGCTCAAGGCCTACCAAGATTTTCTCACGAGCAACAGCCCTATCCTCATACTTGAAATTTCTGATTAGTTGAATCATAGGCATGCTAGCATCTTTCACATCTTCAAAAGATAAACCATTCTCAAGCACTAAATTTATCAACTCCTTCAATGTTGTGTAGAAAGCAGATGTATAAGTTTCTACTAAAGCATTAAATAGAGTGTTTGAACTTGGAGTCACAGCAATTTTAGTTAATCCTCGTCCATGATGCACGAAGATAGTTGTCGTAATAATTGTAGCCTTGACAGTGGAGACAAAAGAGGAAGAACCCGCTGCTTGTTCTCTCGGGCTAACAATAGAAGTCATTTCGGCAGAACTGGTCATAGCTACTATACGAACAGTTGAAGCTACTGATGGTATTGACACGATATCCGTACCAGAAACAGTGATATCAATAACATAAGTTATTTCAGCCTACGAAACAACTGTCTCCTCGGCCCTCTCCGGAGCAACTTCTACCATAACTTCATTACCTACAAAAAATATCAAAAACATTATGATCAATAAACAACACATTGTAATTAAGATATATACATGTCGAGTTAAGGAAAGAAGTAGCACCTTGATCTATGTTAACCTTAGTTGTTATTGAATAAATTTGTGACAAAGAGGCATGTAACGCAAGAACTTGTGGTATAGAAAGAATAGAGAGACACGTACCAATACCAGGTGGTATATATTCATCTTCAGGAGTCCACCCCTCTAAAGAATTCCTCAAGTCTGTCAACGAAGCCTCAACCTCAGACGAATCAGCATGAAGGAGCAAATTTTCATAATCACTCAGAGTCATGCCGCTTTTGAAACTACAGTTTCAGTATTAGTCTGCTTTGTTGCATCTTCAATCTGAGAAGGTAAAATTATTTCTACGTCAATGTATTCTTCATTACTACTGACCCTTTGATCAAAACATTCCAGAGCAGGTTGATCCTTTGGATCCCCTGACAGAGCAGCCTTATTCTTTGGATCCACTAGCGTGGGATGTATGAATGCAATCGGCATGATAAGTTGGGCCACAGTATCGAGGATCCGTAAAACCAAATATTGTAGCAGTAGGAGCAACACTTATTACTATAGTAATAGTAGGAGGAGGGATGGAATTGCTAATCCTCTGCACTGTTGGAGAGGCGACAGACGGTCTAGGCCGCTCCAATGAACTAAATAATTCATCAATCAAATTTATTTTCGAGGGAGTAGAAGTCTTCGATTTTGACTTCCTAGGCTTCGTAACAACAACCCTCTTTTTGGCAGACCGGGCCCTAGTAGGGGATGCAATCTTATGCTTCCGAGATTTTTGAATCACTATGGCAGGGGCGGGTGTATTTGGTTGTACATGCAAAAGATCTTCCAATAACTCATCCAGAGGTGCATCATCCTTCTCCTCGATTAAAGAAGGTTTTATTGGCTCTAAAAGGCTTCTTCCACTGAGATTTGGAAACTAGTCCACATATAAAAATTCCCATAAAAATGGTTTATAGAACAATAAAACTGGGCAAAGGAATACAATAAGAGTAAAGGAGATTTAGGTCCAAACAGAGTAAAGTATCTCATGTATAACCCATGATTAAATATCTCCATCTCTGGGCGCAATCGATTAAACCTCCAGAATTTTCTAAGCATGAAGTAGTATTTCCAACGTGTAATTGATCATATCCAAATTGCCTTGCAAAGCGACTAGGTAAATACGGTTCGAAGGTGCAACCATTACCATTTCTATACACCAAGTGAGATGGATGGATAAACATTAGCCATGAAAAGACCCTTGATGGCAATCTCGATTTGGTGGTCCCCTCGTCAGTAAAACTCGAACAATGGTACTCAGTTTCTACGTCGAGAACAGCACAGTAAAAGCTATAATTGTTCCCCATGTTTAAAGCTCGCATGGTCTCAAAAGGTGTAGTAGGACCATTTAGAAAGCCTATATCTATAAAGGAACAAGTGTTCTGTGCTGTCAGCCTAAGCCAAGCTGGGAGTCATCAAACTCTGGTTGTATAAAATCAACCAATCCATCATATATATAAATGTAAGATCTATTCGAGAAAATTTCTTTCGCTGAGGATCTACCACCAAGTTATGAGCAAGTTTCCGTAAACCAACATTCAAACGGCACACCATAGCTGGTAAAAGTGCCAGTCGATTTTTAAAAACCAGACAGACTGCAGGAAATAAAATAATCCTTTGGAGATGATCTACTGAACTGGAACCTCCAGGGACTACCCATCTTCGGAGCCCTAAAAATAAATATCCGGCCAATAAAGCTTCAGACGAGATCTCTATACGGGTGTGTCTGAGATAGCTAATACCGGTGTGCTTGCTGCAAAGCTTCCTACACGGTCCGTAAAGGACTTATTGTCAGCATTATGACTTGCAATGAATTCTTCAACTCTGGTATAACTTAAAGATCGAAGCGGTCGAATCTTTGTACATTCCTTCTCGCTTCTAATGTTGAAGAGATATTGAAACCACTTCCTGATACAGACAGTGCCAAAATCAGTATTATAGTAATGATTATAGGCCAGGTAGTGGCATATCAGTTCTAGATACACTTCAACTAGACGATGCTCAGTCTTTTCTAAATCTGCCAGTTCCGCGTTGGTAAACACATACTCCTCATAAGGAATTTTTCTTGTTGGCAATGCAGATATGTATTTTATCTTATGTAAGGCAAACCCCAACTGGCCACGTGGAGTGAAAATAGTTTCGTTTCTACGGTTATATCATTCTAACAAAGCCAAGAACATATTGGGGTTGGGTGCAATATCGTAGCAAGTCGCTAACAAATTATGTATAAACCCAAAGATACGAGATTATCGATATATTGATCCAATATCCATGTCGTTGCTCGACGCTAATAGATATTTTCATTGGTCAATCATCCTGGCAATCAGACATTCTTCTGAGAATAAACGACTCCAGCATCGGTATAAGTGTTAGCGAACAAAGGAGACTGAATAGGTTGAATTAACGAAGAATCTTCGCTTGGTGCTTTTCCGAGATGAAGTCCTCGCATTTGAACTGAATGACCATCGTTGGAACTGAAGAAAAGACCCTATTGGTATCTAATTTTTCCTGGTTTAGCTCTATTAGTAGGAGGAGTCAAATCACACTCCATCTTCCATGGATAAGTAGCATGGTAGAAGGCAGACAGCAAAAAATTTCTTGACATCTCTGGGAGATACATGACCCTGCCATGAGCATTGAATAACCACTTCTCTTTTTTTTTTGGGCTGAGATGATTGATGAATGGAATCTCCAAACAAGAAAGTTGGCTTAGAATCTCTCTCATTCGCAATAGAAGTAAGAGGTTCGTCGCTTATCAAAGACGTCAACATTCTTTTCCCTTACCTGGATATCAATAATTGGAGTGTGCTGGACATCTTCTTACCAGATTAAAAAAATTTAGTGTGCGATAAGTCCTCTAGATAATTGGTATGCAAAAGACCAGCAGTTGATCCCATCAGTTCAGCCAAAGGATCCATACCCAAGTCAACTACAAAAGCCACAAGCGAGGAGTCAATAAATCTCACGAAGAGGAATACGTAAAAATAACCCTATTATGAGTCTTTGAAGGTTCTAAAGGAGACACATTTTTCCTAAAATTTTGAGAACTATGCGTATTTTAAGAATACTTCAGGAGATCAGCATATTTTATGCGCCAATCTATCAAAACAGACGAAATGTGCACAGACGCGTCAATATTGGGGAAAGTACGCCATAATGATTGTTTCCTCTATGAACGAGGGAAAGTACGTCATAGTGACTATTTCCTCTCTGAACGAAAAAAATATGCCATAAAGTCTATTTCTGCTCTAAACGAGAGAAAAGTGCGCGTTTACGCGTGTGTTTGTGTTCCATATTTTTCGGTCTTCTTCTTCTTTCTTTTTGGAGCTTACATTTGTATAAGTAAAAAGAAAGAAAAAAGACAAGAAAAAATCAGTCGTTGTGCCTATCAGTGGAGGGTGTGCTACAGCCTCTGATGCTACTCTCTACGGTGGCATATTGAGTCGCTCTCTGAACCGTCGACCTCGTCGGCGGTCTCGCCACTGTTGCTCAAGAAGGGGAAGCCAATCTCTTTCCCTTGTTTCCTTTCTTGGTCGCCTGAGTCTGCTTAGGGGCCATGTCTGTTGCTCAAAGAAGAAGAAGACAGAGATTCAGAGCAGTAGAAATTCTCTCTCTCCTCAACCCGTGTATTTATAGATTTGGGAGGAAAACTCTTCGGCTGTTAACTCTTCGGATCATGCACATTAATCCTGATGATTAGCCACATAAGCTAAATTGTTGGGATTCTTCCCAAAGTTTATGCATATCTCAACAACTTTTATGCTTATAGTTCAAAGTATTTCGAATTCTTCTGGATGAATTTGAAACTTTGAAGGAGGGTCTTGTAGAAGCATAAAAAGTGTGCCTCTTGAAGATGGCATAGTTTCCTACAAATAAACTAAATATAAGAATAATTGTGTAATTTCTCTCTGTTACAAAGGATGATGCACTTTCTAGCTGCTTTCATCAACAAAGACAGGTGCACTAAATGTGATGACTCTGACAGCTGAACAGTAGACGAGGATGTCAGAAACCATCATTACAGCTGACCTAAGGCATGTAGACCCAGGTTATCGTTTAGCTTCCATTTCGAATCAACTTCTACAATTGTTATTTATATGACATTCTTCACTCATAACTGCCTGATATCGAATTTTCCCCTCTCCCCCACAGCTACCTGTTTCTGCTACTAAGCAGGGCAATGCAGTTGCTACCCAGTTGGTGGCAACACACATACACACACCAAGCACCCCCCTATCTCTCTAAACCCGATTCCCCACACTACAACACACCACACATACTACTCATATTAGCTTATACTATAAACCACAGCTCCCACTAATGCAATAAATTAAGCACTTGGGTGCACAAATGTGATACACTAGGATACGTTCAAGCTACGCACTCCAAACTTCTCCAAGCCTAAACCAAAGCCTACCAACACGTCATAAATGATGATTAGAGTCTAAACTAAGTGTTAGCACACCAACCCATGTTTCATGGTAAAATATGGCATGTGTGTCACATGTGTCAAAGAAAAAACTCTCAAAATTATCTTGTATCACAAAGTTTTGCGACACGGCCTACTCGTATCCAAATGGGGATACGTGGCTAGTCTCACTACACTAATACAAACCTAATTAGGCCTAATAAATCTAATGACAAATACTTGGTGCACCATTCTCGGATTCCCCTAAAATGGACACCAAATCCAATGTAAAAGTCACAATAGAGATTGTTAGAAGTCGAAACTTCTTCCTATGGGTAACCTTAATAACAAACCTAATTTTTGCTTTTTCTCCTGAGCATTAAATGTGATGACTCTGACAGATGAATAGAAAGGTGGATGTCAGAAACCATCCTTACAGTTGACCTAAAGCATGTAGACCCAGGTTATCATTTAGCGGCCAGTACAAATCAACTTCTTCAAAGTGCGCCATAAGGCCAATTTCCATAAATGTGCGCCATCACTGACAATTTCCACAAAAGTGTGCCATCATGGCTACTTCTTCAAAAATGTGCCATCAGGGACAACCTCTTTAAAGTGTACCATCACGGCTACCTCTTAAAATTGCGCCATCATGGCCAACTTTCTCAAAAGTGCGCCATTATGGCTACTTTTTTAAAATTTTCCCTCACCACTAATTTTTCAAAAGAGCACTTGTATAGCCAATCTTTCTAAAAGTGTGCCAATCGCCAGACCACTTCAAAAGTGTTCCTACGATCCTAATTGACAAAAAAAAGTTATAATTACGTGTCCTATATATTATATTCCTCGTAAAATGTATACAAATAATTGTCTTATGACCTACGCTTTCCTCGTATTGGAAGCCACATGTCAAGCAGATAGCAAGTTGTGCACTCACTTACTAGATCGTGGGATGTCGTCCCCTCAAAATTGAGCGTACAGTATGAATTATCCAAAGTGTGCGCACACTGCCATAACTGCTCTGAAATCCTATAAATATAGCATAATTGTGTACGTTACAGAGGCTGGAATTTTAAGTCTTTGTAGTTCAAGAACAGAAGAAGATAAATAGAAGATTTTTGTGTCGTTGTTGCCAAAACTTTTTTATTGTTCAACTCTTCAAGTTGTTCACAGCATCCTTGCATTTCTTCGTCTTCATGTGGTCCAAGGAGTAAAGTGATCATTTGCAGATCATATCTCAACAATTATACTTCCCCAGAATTAATTGTACTTAGATTCTTATTTAAGATTATTTGTACTTTTTTTCAATAGTTTGTAATACAAAAGTTTTATATAAACCTTTGTCCATCATAAACAGGCATAAAGGTATTGACAAGAAAATATAACTAAGTCTATGCTAAAATTAGCTAAACTATAGCGGAGTCATTATATGAAATTGTGCCCTCATTTGGTCACGGTCCTTAGAAAATCCTTGTCTGCCAAATACCTGAAAAGGAATCAGGTCCTCAGTGGAACGTAACAAGATACATATAAATATGCCAATGTAACAGTATAAACATGTAGAAAGGAAAAAGAGAAAATATAGGTATAATACTGCTAACCAGTCTATGTGTAATACAACCGAGGACAATGTTCAACACTTGGGCTGACTGACTCGGGTACACGAGTAGCCCTCAGTCGAGACGCTATCAAGACACGACGGGTAGTGCTCATCATGAGACACTATCAAATACTAATTGGGTAGCGCTCTTCAAAGACACTATCAACACAACCATGACACGTAAAACATAGCCCAAGCACCTAGTAATTGTCCTCCCCACCCAATGAAACTACAAGTTGAGTCTATACCAAGCAAAATTATGTAGGTCAAGGACTATTATTAAACCAAGTCTAGGAACGAAACAAGAACCAAAATACAACTAATCATATAACACGCAAAAGTACAACATCTCTAACTATCGTGAATGCAACTCTCCATGTCCAAATATGTGTCAATAGAAACCAAATATACAAGAGAGATAGTTCTATAAAAAATAACAACTAATAAATATACAACCAATAGATAAGGAAATGAGCACTATGAAATAACGAGCAAAAAATACTATACAAAGAATAAAAATAAAAAAATATTGAACAATGGCAATGTATACTTTCCTGGTTTAATAGTCATCTTCCATTGAAGATGTGACAACTAATTCCAAGTCCTAATTTCTGCCCAATAGCCTAAAAGAAAATTTACTCATAAAAAATTATCATACAAAAATATCTATTATAGTTTATCACTACTGTATACTGGTTCTTATTTTATTCTTATTATTATTTTTAACTATGATCTATTTATGACTATAAGTTAGCTCAGTCAGCTTTAGGATTTCTAATTCATTTAACTATATATGTATACTTATAGATATGTTTCTGTAATGTCTTATTCTGGGAGGGTTTTATTGCAAAATAATACCTATTTTAAATATTCAGTTTGAACGTGTAGGCACCAAAGGAATTATCTGGCTCTCTTTGGCCCTTTTGGTCCACGACGATGGGTCCTGAACTCGACGGCTTCGACATTCTAGCGTCGTTGGAGCGGAGGTAGTTGGGCTACCATTGGGTTACGTGGTTCCGTAGTTAGGCTACCTCTCGTCACTCGACGGTAGAGGGAGGAGCCTTCAACGTCGATGAGGCAGCAAAGACAATTGGGTCCGGCTTATACGCATCTTTGGCATTGCACAAGACTGATGGTAAGTTACCCTAGCTGACCCTAGGGAAGCCCGTCGTAGATAGGAGTTTGGATTACTAGCAAATTCACTCGAAATCGTGTAGTGGCTCACTGGCTCGATGCGACATTGTTTGCTGACTGCGATGATGTTTCCTTCGCCGACTCGAACTCGACGAAGGACTCATCACAAGCTGTCGTCGAGGAGAAAGACAACATGAGGGGTGGCGGTAAAGGTTGTTAGTCCCGTGGCAGATCAAAGATGGTAGAAAGTGGACCATAGCAGACCTACGAGCGAGATCCGAAGGTCCTCTCTCTACTGGAACATGTTACAAACAAACTCTGAAGATAATGAAAATTATAATAAGCAACAAGAAATCGTTCTTTTCTTTAAGTTCACAAACGCTTCAATGAGAAAGAACGAAGCACAAGAAAGGCTGTAGAAAACATCCTTGCTGGGGTGGTCAAAATTACCGTTACTGAAAGCAAAATTTGCCGTACAGGCGATCTTCTCCTAGGAACCAGCAAGTTCAAAAATAAACTTCTGGAACGCTCAATGTCGCTTTCGAAAAACTCTCAAAAAATACCATGTGAGAGGGTGACACTCTAGGCCGTATATGATCTGGTGTTCTCAATTTTTTATTTTTTTCTCTCTCCTCATATGAAAGAGGAGGTCCTCTATATATAGAGAAAAATAGCACCTATGCGGCCTGATGAAACTCCATATCGCATATGCGCTGACCGACCAGATCCCCTAAAATCTGGGTGTCAGAGATGCATTCGCCGCCCGTGCAGAATGCGCTATCTCCGCCATCTGACAAACTATACTGCACGAGGCAGACAACACCAAAAAATTCATAAAGCAGGAGCTTGCACCGTATGCTCCGCATATTCTTGAAGGCACAGAAAACCATGCGCCCATGTGCCTCCTAAAACAGACCATATCCCCTCCACATGCGACTCGCTCATCCAAACATGGCCGCATAGCTTCAGGCCGTATAACCCCTGGCTGCATAGTGCCTTGGCCGTATAGCGTCGTGATACATATCGCTTTGACCGTATAGTGCAAGGTCGCATGTGCCACGTAGTATGGGCCCAAGCTAGCAACAATGCATGCAACTCGTACATAAAGGAGCGCACGAGTGCCATGTGATGCTGCTGACGTGCTAAGTGCAAATTGCACCAACAAAGAGCCACTTTGAGCCCTTGAGCCCGTGCCTGAGTCCAAGTCCAAGTCCAAGTCCGAGTTTGAGTCTGAGTCCGAGTCCGAGTCGCTAAGCTCCTTCAGGGCTCAGCTCCTAAGGGAAACTTTCCAAAGGTGGTGACAAAACAAATATTGTAATAATAGAGTTCACACTTAATCTCTCTAGAAAAGTCAACCCACATGGTTCTCCACCCCATATGCATATACCAATACTAATATTAAGATATACACATTGGTGGTTTTCCAATGTGGGACTAAAACTCCCAAAGCCAAGTAGAAAACACCAACACTCCCCCACATATATTATAATATATGGTTGAGTATTCATCAAAGTGACTGCCATCATGCATTAGGATAGATGTCGCCAACGACTTGAATCTTCCCGCATGGGTCAAACAATAGTACGATATAGTAAGAATGGACTAAGCCTTAAATTTTGCACCATAGCTGCTAATCTTCCCACTCACATAATAACCTCAACTGTGCCGTCGGGTTCCACGTTAAAGGCCATGTGCTGACCTGGTCTCAATGTATGTATCTTGGACGTCTACAAGATTTCCTATAAGAGATGGCCTATATCTCTATCTATACACTTAGGTGAGTTCTTCCACTACATAGAGTTTATTATCCGACATGAAGCCTTGTGCTTCTGTGCGGTGCAACATTGCATGACAGGGAAGCCAAAGGTCGAGGATCCCCCTCTAGTGGTTTCATACTACTGTAGAATGAGGACACATGCCTCTTAGTAGTGTCGTTACTACACACAACATGGAGCCTTGCACTCCTGTGCGGTGCTACGCCGTTGTGACATAGCTTAAAGCCGAGGTTCACTCACTCATGTGGTATCTTCCACTGTAACATGAGGTCACAGGCCTCTTAGTAGTGTTGTACTACCTTCCATCATGAAGCCTTGTGCTTCCATGCGGTGCTATGGTACTGTGACATGGCTCAAAGCCGAGGTTCACTCCCTCATGTGGTGTCACCCACTATAGTATGAGGTCACAAGCCTCTTTGTAGTGTTGTACTACCACTCTTTATTTCTTTTCAACATTAGGCTACCTGCCTATGTATAGTGCTACCACCGTGTGATATGGCCCAAGCTGAGGTTTACTCCCTCGTGTGGTGTTATGCCATTGTAGCTTGGGAGACATGTCCCTTGTAGTGCTGAAACTACTCATGCTTTCTGCATAGCAAGCCGAACATTCACTCTGCCCGAGAACTCATTAAGGCGTCAAAGCCATCCTCCTACAAAAAAAATTCTGATCAAGAACAAATAGTAGAATACAATAATTCCGGGTATGTATCCCACAATGTCCCTGAGGACTACCCACTTTACCTGATATTCTCCTGGTCAATGGTCCTCCCTTAAACCAACAGCTAGATGCCTGGTAGATTTCTCTTTGAACCAATAATATAAAACTAAATGGTAGGATTATAGAGACGCAATACCAGAGGTCCTCCAAGCCCATATCTGATGTGTCCTTGACTATATGCGGTGTTATTGCCGTTGTGACATGGCCTATAGACGAGGCTTTATCCTATCGAGGTACCTCATAGTGGTGTCGCCCCACAGTAGCATGGATTCACCCCATAATAGCATGGATTACTATGCTCCTTATTGTACTTGACTCTGACTATATGCGGTGCTACTGCCGTTGTGACATGGCCCAAAGTCAAGACTTTACCCTATCGAGGTACCTCATAGTGGTTTCACCCCATGGTAGCATGGAGTACTACGCTCCTTTACAGTTCTTACGATCAACTGGCGCTTGAGGTCAATTTTGAACAGATCTGCCAGATTCACCTGACTCTGATCTTTTAGCCACTGTAATAATCCATGCTATCTGCGTTCATTCAGTGTTCTTTACTGCCCTTGAGGCCTATCATGAACGGATCCGTCAGAATCAACTGGCTCCGAACAATAACCATTGTAATGATCCACGTTGGCTGAGCTCATTCAGTGTTCTATATTTTATCCACACAGTTCTCTTCAAACCCTTGAAGAGATAAAAAGATGTCAATGCTGCAGCTTCCTAGTTTTTTATAATATATCAGTATCACCCGAATCTGTACACTAACCATAGAAAGATCATCTGAGAGCTTCCAGAGCCATCCTATTAATATGTTGTGGCTGATAGTGCAAAGAACTCTAAGAGTAAAGGCTGCTTCTTCGACTTCCATAATATATTAGCACCACTCCTGGAGAAGTCTCGTCCTCCTATGGATCTTTAACTCATCTTTCTTGTCCACCAACTGGCATCACTGAAGCCTTTTATTATATCTTGATAACTGCTATAGTGTAGGATATACCACAGAGTCCACTTGAGAATTCCAAAGACTCTCTTCACAGCTTTCAGTGTTCAACAACACACATACTGCTCATGAATTGACGCAACATCCCTACAACGAGAGCTATATCAGGCCTGGTGGTACTCGCGGCTTGAATCACGCACCTGATAATACTCGAGTGTACCAACTGTTGGATGCTTTCCTTTAGATTAGGCTTCTTCATATTCATGTTACACCTGAGGAGTATCGACCCTGATACCCGAAGCGTGTGACCAATCTTCTTATGCAAAGAGCTTATGGCTAAGCAAGCCCACCTAGAATCCGGATTATCTTATATCCTTAGGATGACATCCGTAATCCCACGTCCTAAATCTGGACAAAAGAACATCTTTGTTCTAGTAAACCTTCTATATCCACAGCTGGGATTTAGCAAGTCGTCCATATAGATACAAAAGATGACTCATTTCTTATCTACGAACTTTGTGTACACACACTTGTCTTTCTCGATGATCTTACGATAATTTTGACTAGATGACTTGACAAACCTCTGCTGCCACATCTTGGGATTTTCTTCAAGCCATATTTGAGATATCACCAGTCCGCAGACTGTCTTCAAACCTGAATAACAATAATTCTGACTGTTATTCGTGAATCTCTCATGACTATCTATCTCCAAGCCTTGTTGTCTTCCCTTTATCTGATAAAAAATTAGCCTATGAGTAGCAGCTACGACAATCATTATCCTGATATATGACACTTTAACGAGGTTCCACAAAACTCAGGCCATTGTATCTGAGAAAACCCCTAGGCTACAAGCCTAGTTTTGAACTCAACTTTTCTGTCTGCTACCATTTTCTTCTACTGAAGATATATAAGCATCTGATAGGTTTAGCTCATCCAGGCAGATTGATCAACATCCAAGTGTTATTATGGACTGCCTTATCCCAACAGACCGAGTCCTTGGTCTTCATCACCTCATCATTGGTAAGTTGAACGACCTTCATATGATAGGTGATCAGATCATCTTTGGTCCTTCGACCTCCTGACTCTTCTAGCCTACTGATCTTCGAGTTCTGGTTTAAATATTGCCTCTTAAAAGATAACTCCTTCCTGGACTACATCTTCTTCTACAGAAGTTCCATTAATTCTGGCTGATACGGTCCTCCAAATAATTCCCACAATCGAACGATATTCATATGGATCTGACTTTGAACCAGACTTATATCAGAAGTGACGAACGATACTAAGGACATGACCGTAAGTGCAACCTTCTCCCACATACGATCTGGAAGGCCCTTTGAACAACAATATAGAAGTCATTATTACTTTTAACTGCTTGTCCTTTCTATTTGCACCTTCAATAGACTGGTAGAGTACGAAGATGTCGTTCCATAGTCAATTCAATATTCTAAATTGAACGATGTGAATCCAAAGAGCAACGCATATTCTATAGTCAATTCTATGTTCTAAGCTAAACGATGTGAATCCAAAGAACGATGCTCTTCGTATTGAAATTTTTTGAGTCTATTGACTTGTAGGCCGATATGACGCTCAGCTCCAAACTTGAAGTCCCTGAGGTTCTCGAACGCTTCATCCTTCGATTATAAGAACATACGCGAACACATTTTTTGAGAAATCATCGAAGAAAGAAGTGATAAACTTTATCCCGGCCCTTTGTGGAGAATAGAAGTCACAGATATCTGAGCGCACCAGCTCTATAGGATCTGTACTTGTAGTCTTCTATCTAAACGGCTTTCTGACTACCGATGTCTGAACATAGTCATCATGTGTCTCCACATTCTTACCCCCATATCTTGGAGATATCCCTGAAATAGACATATTTGTTAAAAAAGAAATGTCTTAGTCTGATGCATCATAACTCAATAAGAGCAATCTCTTTGTCAAGCCGGAAGTCCAGAATCATAATCCTGATCCCTAGATCTTTTATTTGACACTTTTCTGACATAGAGACCTTCTTATTAGATAGTCCTCTTCCTTGGTGAACAGCTCTTTCACAGAGCATGCGTGGCCGAATGTACCCGTGTCTATCCACTAGTCAGTAACCACGCTTGATAACTCAACCTGCACAATCATAGCAACCAAGTTAAGTAATCAAAAGAACCAAGTTTAGCTATACCTTGCTATATTGGTTTGAATTGGTTTTGCTTTCAAGCTCTAATTCCAACCATTCTCCAAGTCTTGTCTAGTGCAGTGACTTTTATGCACCTAGGCCACCATGTGCCAATCTTGCCATGCGCCGAGATGTCCATGCGCATAAGCCATTATACGGCCTGCTCTACCATGCTGCAGGACCTTCAATGTGCCAAGAGCCTGCCATCTGCCAAGAGTCTGTCATGCGACATGAGTCTTTTATGCGACAAGAGTATGTCATGCAATAAAAGATTGCCATGCGGTCAAGTCTTGCCAACCGCCAAGAACTATCTTGCGCTAAGTCTTGTCATGCGCAAACTCTACAATCCTTGGTCATTATGTAATCTTTTTTTGAACTGGAATGTGCGTCCTTCAAACGCTAACTCCTCCATCATAGGAAATGGTAGGTTCCGACAACTCACTTACAACATTTGACAAAGGACTCCTTCCCTCACCCAAATGTTCGAAGTCTATTCCGTCAATCTTCTCAAGTTTATAAAAAATATGTTGCTGAGAAGATTTGGTCGGATGTTCTACATCTTTCTTCGGATCTTGCTTTGAGATTGTTAATCCCATGGAGGATCAAAGATGGTAGAACACAGGCCATAGTAGGGCTACTAGCGAGACCCGAATATCCGCTCTCTATTGGAACCAAAGTTGTCGTCGATATCATAGATTCACACAAGAGTTCTTCATCTGATATATCTCGATTCCAATAAAGCATGAACCAAGAACATGATACAAATAAACTCCGAAGATAATAAAAAATACAATAAGCAACAAGAAATCGTATTTCTCTTTATGTTTGCAGATGCTACAATGAGAAAGAACGAAGCACAGGAAAAGCTGCAGAAAAGCTCATTGTTGGGGTGGCCAAAACCACCGTTGCTCAAAGTAAGATTTGTCGTACAGACGATCTGCCCCCAGGAACCAACAAGTTCATAAATGAACTTCTGGAACGCTCAATGTCACCTTCGAAAAACTCTCGAAATAATACCATGTGAGAGGGAGATACTCTGGGCCGCATATGATCTGGTATTCACGATTTTTTCATCTGTTTTCCTCTCATCAAATGAAAGAAGTGGTCCTCTATATATAGAGGAAAATAGCACATATGCGGTCTAAGGAAACTCCAGGCCGCATATGCGCTAACCGACCAGATCCACCAAAATTTGGGTGTCAGAGCCACATGCGCCGTCCGCGCCACATGTGCCATCTCCGACGCCTGACACGCTATACTGCACGAGGCAGACAATGCTGCCAAACGCAAAAAGTTGTCGCTCGCGCCGCATGCGTCGCATATTCCAGAAGTCACAGAAAACCATGCGCCGCCTAAAGAAGACCATGTCCCATCCATATGCGACTCGCTCATCCAAACCTGACCGCATAGCCCCACGCCGCATAACCCCTGGCCGCATAGTGCCTTGACAACATAGGCCAAGTCGCATGCGCCACGAAGCATGCCCTCGAGTTAGCAAGCGTGCATGCAACTAGCGCATAAAGGAGCGCACGAGCTAGCAATCATTCATGCAACTCGCGCATAAAGGAGCACACGAGCATTATGCGACGATGCTAAGTGCGTCAACAAAGTGCAACTTTGCGCCCTTGAGTCCGTTCCCGAGTCTGAGTCGCCGGGCTTAGCTCCTAAGGAAAACTTCCCAAAGGTTGTGACAAAAAAAAATTTATTATAATGGAGTTCATACTTAATCCCTCTAGGAAAGTCAACCCATATGGACCTCCACCCCATGTGCATATACCAATACTAAGCATAGATATATATTGAGATATACACATTAAATTTTTTCAATGTTGGACTAAAACTCCCAAGGCTAAGTGGAAAACACCAACAAATGTTGCAAGGAGGCTACCATTGCTGTGGTTCATTAAGGAGCGGTATTATGCTATTCCACACTGGTGGGATAGCAAGGAAGAGAGAGCAGTTGTGCATGGATTTATTAAAGAGGCTGCCGTGGTTCATTAAGGAGGTATAGTTTTGTATCTAGAGAGAGGGATCCGAAAGAAAGGGTTCAGGTTATGGTGTTTTATAGGATGAATCTCTTTTATACAATGATGTAGAGAGAAAAAGGGATAGAGATAGGAAAAGTTTAATTATATCTAAGCCTTTATATAAATGAGTCCCTTTAGAGAGAGGCACCACACGACTTGGTTTTAGGGGTTTAGTTTAAGTGTTGGTTAAAAGTTAAAATTAAGTCTTCTTATCAAAAGAAGATTTGCTTTAATCCAGATGTTGTCTAAACATTTGTATTCTAACTGCTTATATCTGTTTCAGTTATTTTTATATCATATTAATTATTTTGTATTTAAACCCTCAGCACATGGTAATACCATATCTTTATTTTTTTTTATCTTTTTTATATGATTAAATAACACCAGCATTTTATCTCTTACTAATTTAATTATCTATTTATATACTTTAATATTTTATTTTGCTCTATGAATCTATATAAATAACCCATGTGGCTAAATAGTTAATTTATCAATTCTTTTAAACTAAAGGATTGATAGCTTAAATTTATATTCTACTTTATTTACTAATTATTCCTTTATGTAATTTATTTAAATCTCCACTTTGTTTGATCTTTAATTTATTTAGAATCTTCCTATGACTAATCTGTTAGCAATTATTAGTATATTCATTATTATTGTTTTGAGATGTTAGTATATTCATTATTAAAAAGAACTATTTATCGTGTATTAAATTTAAAATTGATAAAAGAAATTGTAAATTGGTAATATATATATATATATATATATATATATATATATATATATATATATATATATATATATATACAAAATTTTGGGTGTGAGTTTTACAATCTATCCAACTTAAAAGGATTTCATCTTCGAAATCTAAGAAAAAATCTAAGGAGATCGAACCCAACAAGCAATGTAATATCTACTAGAGTTATTCCAAGATAATTCAATCATGTTTAAATCAAGCAATTCACAAGCCAGTCATAAAACTATAACCTTCTCCTAAGTCTATCATGTAACTACGTACTGTTACCATCAGTTGCTCCTTGAGATATCGGGGCAAAACTAGGTGTCATCAATGTTTCTTATAATTCTTAAAATTTAAAATGTAAGTCCACTTTTATCGTAATCCCCTCAAAATTTTAAATAACCAAAATTTATTTAATCAATCATATTCCACATTTTAAAATTTAAAATTTCATAGTCTTTGACATTTTAAATTACATCCCTATTCTCCAAAATTTCAATTAGTGATTCCACCTTCAGAATTCAAATCAAATCCTCAAAGTGTAAGTTATATATATATCCTCAGGACTTATATAAAACCAACATCGAAACTTTAATTTTAAAATTTCATCCCTAAATTTTTTAATACTCTATTGTAGTCACTCCTCCAATTTTTTTTCCTCATTGATCACTAATAACCACATTCATCTTCCTTAATTCTCGAACTTACCCAATTCTTCTATTACTAAATCCCATACATTTTTATTGCCACTTACAAATAACATAGAATCATAAAACCTTTAAAACTTATAGCCTTGTTTCACTATTATATTTTTCCTAATCTTTGTCTACTAATTTAGCCTCTAGTATTATCATTCTCATCATAATTCAAGTACGCTAATCTCTAACAATACTTCCAAATGATCACGAATACAAAATTGTCAATTTAGAATATCTACGCAACTTAGAGCAACCCACTATATCAAAACATTAAATTTTTACAATATTTTTTTATCCTCCTAAGAAAATTTCATAATCTCATCTACTAATGGTTAACTTGTGAAATCTTTCAATACCACTATATGCTTATGACTTCTCTACCAATGCAACCATCACTACCAAAATATGATAAAATAGTAACATTTTCAGCGACGTCATCAGTTAACGTCGCTAATTTTAAATAATTTAGCGACTCCATAAATAAATATCGATGTACGTCATTGTTTACGACGAATAGTGACTAGTAGCGACTATAGTTTGATTTTTTAAAAGAATAGTCGCTATATTTTTTTTAAACTTCGATAAAAGTCGAGATAGTTTTTGATTAAGCGATGTTTGGCGACGTTTTTAACGACGCTGTTAATTTTTTAATTAGCGACATTTATAAATGTTGGAAGTCATCGCTAAATATTTTTTAATGGCGACGTTTAGCGACATCTAAGAAGTCGCAAATATTTTTTTGTATTAGCGACGTTTTGCGACTAAATAAACATCGCTAATAACGACGTTTAGTGACGTCTAGATCAGACGTCGCTAATTTATTTTCAATATAGCGATCGGATTTTGCTTTTCCCCCATTCTCACTTGAAAATTTCCCAAAAAAATTTGACGTTTGGAAAAGACACAGACATATACATGACACGGGATACGACACAAACACATACACTGACAAGATAGGGGATATGACACATACCCTAACCCTAACCATATCTCTCTTCTAGTTAGTTGTCTAAGTTAATTAGACGCAGCCTTGGGTATCAACATCGTGTATAATATGATGGAGATCTCGACTCAAGGAGAGTCATATACACGGACATGAGAATGACTCTTCAAAGCCGAGACACGACACGGTATTGGCTTCTTCTAGAACTCGTATCCAACTTGGGTTAGAGCAGTGTCAAATATATCCTTGACACAAGAGTTTGTGTTCGGGTGGTTGTGGCATTGCATTGGTATATGTATCACATAACCAACGGCATAGCGTCCTCCTCGGCCCCGAAGAACCCCCTCGGCTCCCCTCAACCCCGACGACCCCCCTCCTTGGTCAGAGGGTTAGGTAAACTATATTTGGAGTGAGTTTCATGAGTGAAATGTGTATCTAGGGTGTACTAGTGATGTATGTGTGTGTGTGTGTAATAGCAGCAGCAAGCAATCGCAATAGCAACAACAGCAACTTGTACCATGTGCAAGTGAGTGCACATTGTATAAATGTATGTGTTTTAGTGTGTTTAGTGAGTGAGTGTTAGTGAGTTAGTATAGGTTAAGTGTTTAAGTGTTGAGTGAGGGTATGTATATTAGGATTGATTATCTAGGATATTTGAGTTTTGGTTTAGTATCCCAAGATGCTTGAGTAGGTACCAATATACCAAGATACATAGATAAGTTATTGCGTATGGGGTATTGAGTTAATTATGAATATCTTAAGTGCATGGGGTACTAAATGTCAAGTGATAACTATATACCAAGTGCATATAGATCTATATATATATGATTAGCTATATAAGTTAAATGATAACTAGTTTCACATAGATAATACTGATTATAAAAGTAGAATAACTAGGTTTATGTTACAAGCTAGATAAATATAAGTTAAGTGGTAAATAGTTTCACATAGATAATACTTATTATAAAAGTAGAATAACTACGAACGCTTGTCATCACCTTCGAAGTCAAGTGTCCATGTGAGACATTCTCTAGAAAAAAATTACTTCTGTAAGCCTTTTGATGCTAATATAGTTCCACCAGAAATCTAGTAGACTTTTAAAAATCTAGTCTAACTCTAATAGCCTCAAAAGCTTCCAGAAGAAAAAAAAATCAGAGAATGGCTCGCATTGAATACATGGCATCACACATATCCTTTATTAGTGTTCACATGTGTATCCATCTTTGCATCTATTTGGATAATATACTTGAACGATGTTTATTCATCTTTGCAGAAGTATCTAGAAATAGATCTAAATTACTACATGCATCATCATTCGTGGATGTACAACCGTCATCCTGATGACATGTGCGGTATGTGGGATAAATTCATACAATGGGTAGAACAATTCATGTAGTTCGCCAAGGCGTTCTCTCAGTACAAGGACGACATTGGTATTAATTGTATGTGTGTGAGATGTTGTAACTTGAAATATCACTCAGAAGTGGATGTGATATATTATTTGTACTCAAGGGGTTTTACGCCAAATTACTATCTGTGGACCTCACACAGAGTACTTGTGTCTTTATCATCAGAGCCGGAGCCTTATTTGGAGCCGTATATGGATGTCTACGACCACGCTGATTACGACGACAGGTGCGTAAACATGGTTTTTGATGCTGCCGAACCTAGTTTCAATCCGGATAATCAAGATATAACTGAAGAGGCACCGAATGTCGATGCTGCAAAGTTCATGTAGTTACTGAAAAATACAAGGAATCCATTATATCCTATTTGTGAGGATCATTCCCCGTTGGAGGTGGTTAAAAGATTGTTGAGCATCAAGTTCAATTTTAACATATCGCAAGAATGCTACAACCGACTGATGGAGTTGATTATAGAGATCTTGCTGGAGGGTGCTAAGTTGACTAAAGACTTCAACTGATCTAAGGGGATGGTGAGATCACTCCGAATGGGATATAATAAAATCGATGTATGTCACATCGGGTGCATGTTATAATACAAAGACGACAATGATGAAGACCCGTACAGATTCTGTGGTGCTGATCGCTACAAGGCCACTGGTAGATCTGTCGGTAAAAGGAAGCCTACCATTTGATGCACTACTTACCTTTGATGCCGCAGTTGCAAAGGTTATTTAAGGTGAAGGAGACTACAAAAAATATGAGTTGGCACAGGTGAAAATAGATCACAGGAGTGTTGGATCATCCATCTCATAGAAAAGCATGGAAGAACTTTGATCGAGAGTATCCAAATTTTGCTTCGGATCCGCGTAATGTCAGATTGGGGCTCTCCTCCGACGGTTTTACCCTATTCGGACTTTCGAGCTCCCAGTATTCGTATTGGCCTGTGATCGTCACTCCTTATAATGTACCACCTTGGATGTGTATGAAGACTCTGTATATATTTTTAACCATTATTATCACGGGTTCAAATAATTTGAAGAGGAACATCGATGTGTATTTACAGTTGTTGATAGATGAGTTGAACTAACTGTGGGAAGTATGTGCCAACACGTACGATAATTCTAGTAAGCCAAATTTTTTGATGAGGGTAGCACTTATGTGGACCACAATAACTTTCCAACTTATCGGAATGGAGCACTCATAGTAGTCTCCCATGTCCGTATTGCATGGACCGCACTAAGGCTTTCCGTTTAAAATATGGAGGCAAATCGTCCTTTTCGATTGTCATCGACAATTCCTGCCGAAGGATCATCCGTACCAGAGGAACATGAATACTTTTAGTATCGCCATTATGGATAAGGCCAATCTACCACCAAGATTGTAGTGCCCCGCTCTACATTGGCACTATGTAAAAGCGATATCGCTTTGCTGGCTCGAGCGGAAGCCTTCTCGAACAGTATTTTGATCAAAACACAAACAATTAATTTGGGTGAGTTGGCAGAACTGCATTCTCTGATTCTTCCATGCCTTAATAATGAATCTGAGTTTTTATAATGCTTGTTGCTAAGTAGAGAATATTCTCATAAGAATGATAGAACGAGAACATGCATGCTTAACTAAAGAACTTATATTGCTTGTCATTAAAAAGGACCTTGCCATGCTATATAAAAGGATAGACTATTACATACTAGGTCACACTGACACGGCTATCGAACGAACCCTTGTTATGCTAATAAAAAGAGTAAAGGAAATTGTTTAAACAAGTCTCTATGTCCTATGATTAGGAAAAAGTAGAATTGCATGTTAATTTCAAGAGATAAATAGTATTGACATTCTATTTGTTTAAATAGAGATTGCTTGCATATTTTTCTTATCGCTTCTGTAAAGATAGAACCGTGCCATGCTTGCTTAATTAGAGATTGTTTATATGTTTGCTTGTCACTAATGCGAAAGATAGTATTGTATGAATACCTTGTGATATTCTAAAGATGATTGATTCGAATGAGAATAGACTAATAGTGTGACCAGAGGTACTGTACTTGTGATCTAGTGAGGTGTGATATTAGTTTTGTATAGGAAGATTGAACCTATCGCTTGATTGATAAGAAGAAAAGATAGAAGTTTGCTTGATTATTTCTTGTTTGCATTATAGAATTATCTGATAGATGTTTCATGCCATGCATTGGTCTCAGACAACTTGTGCACAAGGTTTAGTCTCTCGAAAGATTCCTGGGGCACTGGAAATCGATCAGTCCGGAAGATATTTTTAAGAGCACCTTGAGGTACGGTCCTTGTGATCAAGTGTGGAGTGGTGTCTATTTATGAAAAGCGGAACCATGATGTCATAGATGCTAGTATTCGTGTGTGTTGGTAAAGAGCTAAACCTTGAGTCACAGCTGCTGACATACGCGCGTACTAGTGCAGAGCTGAACCTTGAGTCACCGCCGCTAATCATGGGGCAACACATGGACCATAATATAGTTAGGGTGCATGCTAGGTTAGCCTTTTTGCATTCCTAACTGTTTGATGCAAGGGCGAACAGAACATAAAACCTTTATGATTATGCAAATTGTTGCTAACTTGTGTGTTTGTTGCAGGGATAACCATTCGGTTATGGGTAAGGATTACTGAATAAGTGATCATTCGTATTCTTTATGTTCCTTATCAAAATTGCTAATGAGATGTATAAGTTTTACTTGAATATGCTACTATCCATTGAACTGAATTGAATAAGTCCACTTGATGCACTTTGTCTTGAACTAAGATGAATAGTCCACTAGAGATAACTTCTGTTCCTAAAGAGTTAGTAAAACTGGTGCACGATACATGCTGCGTACTGCATAATAGAATACTGCCCCTACTATATGCTTGATTGTGTTGAATATGCAAACTATTTTCAAAGATATATTTTTGAAAGAACTAAATTGACTCAAATCATGTGCTGTATAAAATGAACCTAGGTAAAAAGTAGCAAGATCACTAGTAATGTAATATTTTTTCACATGCTTACTTAGAGTTGGTTTTAGAAAGTGTAGCTTCTGTTCTTTAATTTTATACTCACCAGTACTTTTCCCAAAGTGCTGACCCCCACTAGTTTGCTTTTTCACAGGTACTGGATTATCCGTAGAAGCGATAGCCAAGTCTTATCCCCAGGACCCAGAAATCTGGAGTCGAAGCCTTGCGTCGTATCGAGATATTTTGAGATGCTTTTGAATAAAAGAATATAATGTATAGAATAATATCATTGAAATAGAGAGAGAAATCTTGAGCAATTATAATCTCGGCCAAGCGTCGCTTGTAATACATCTTGAATATCAATAAAGAACTTGTTTCTTTATGCCATTGGGTTATTTAATTTTCTGCAATATTGTGCCAAGGCTTCTGTCTTGAATAGCTTACTTGCCCGTGTTCAAAGCTTTATTCTTGTCCAAGCGTAACTCAGGCTTGCACGATTTCACATGCATGCAAGGACGATCGATTCTGCAAGGTGCTAAGCAAGGATGATCGGCCCCTTGCGGGAATCGGGGCACGACATAATGGAATCAGAGTAACTCGATTATTTGGCCATTTCGTTGCTTCACTTTGACTCAGAGATATCCTAAATATTGTGCTGCAATGAGCTTTCCATACAATAAGTCCATAAATATTCTCAAAGATGTGCACAAAAGTTTTCTTGTTTGTTTTCTTGTTGGTTGGAGTTTGGATTTCGTGATTCTTGTATTGCTAGTGTGTCACATCCTAAAACCAGAATACTGAAAAACGGGACTGACAAGGTCAGCTACGTATACTTAGAGCACTCCGGTACTCCATATATACGGTGAAACTATAAAATATGAGGGGTCACTACTATAAACCAACAGTCAAGCCTAGATCCAATAAACCATAGTGTCTCAATCACAAGAACACCAGAAATAATAAAAAGATTTAAGATCAGTTGAAATATAATAGTAAAGATTCCCAAACTATAATATACAAATGACCATGATGGTAGTAAACACAGAATGAATAAACTAACCAGAATCTGAGTCATACATGATCAACCCTAGGATACGTCAATCATGCTAATGCCCGTAGGCTAACTGATCAAACCAAAATACGAGCTAAACACGTGCTCAGTGGCTAAACGCCTAGAAAATAGAATATACATCAGGGTGGAAAGGTAAAAAAAACTACTAAAGCGGTCTGGTGCTCCTGGTGGCCACCATCCTCAGAAAACTACGAAAGATCATCCGGTGCTGCTATTGGATCTGGCCATACAAAACCAAAACAGATTTCTTTCTGATTGTATGCCCCTATAGTCCATCCGGGATATCCATAGACACAACCAACTAGATACTCGTCAAGATACGATACAATATAAACTACTGGGTACTCCTCAAGAAAATAGTATGAGTAACTGGGACTACATGCAATCTAAAAAAATCTACAGCCATGTAATAAGTGAATATCTAGTTATTTAACCCCTAGCAGTTTCTTGTATGAATCCGGGTATGGCATTCCGTAGAATCCATCCTAGACATGATGTAGACAAATTAAGTTCTTATAGTATTATAAATAGGTTTAATATATATTGCACGTAAGGACTCGTCTATGCCATGACAATAATCAAGCCATGTGTTACCAAGTAAAGCCTGGTAAAGCCAAGTGAAGCCATGTCAATCCAGGTGAAGTCAGGTAAAACCATGCAAAAATAGGTAAAGCCATGTACAACCATGTGAAGCCATATCCAACCAGATAAAACCATGTGAAACCAAGTCAAGCCATGTCCGATGAAGCCATGTAAAGTCATGCCAAGTCAAGTCCAATCAATCTTGTCATCACGTGTAGCCGGGCAAAGTCGGGTGAAATCAAGTAAATCAAAGTCAAGTCATATAAAGCCATCTAAGTTCGTATCCAAAATTAGGTCAAGTAATCGTGTGTCCAAGCAAAAGCCTGAAGTTTCAACATAAAATCACGAAAAACCAAAAATTCCTAAAGAAAGTGCATGATTGGTATACCGTCAGTACAGTCCATTACACCGTAAGTACACCGATCGAGAGATAGGAAAAACACAACAATTTCAGGATTCTAACAAATTGTTATACCATTTGTATACTATAGTATACCATCGATATGCCATTCCAAGTAGGCAAAAAGTTACTGGAAAATAAAGTTTCACAAATCGGTTTACCGTCGGCACAGCCCAATATGCCGTCAGTATGCCAGCCAAGACAAATATATAACAATGTCGGCAAGATTTGTATACTGTCGGTACAATCTAGTACACAGTCGGTATACCAATAGGGTTCACACAAAAATATCTAGAAATTAAGTCGGTTGAAATCGGTACACCATCGGTACACTGTAGTATACTGTCGGTATTCCGGTTTCCAAGAATAATCATGGTTCAAGTCAAGTCAAGTCTGATTTTTGGAATCTAAATTAAATTCCAAAAATTACCAGAACCAAGTCTAACAAGAATTCATGCCTAAGGTAAGTCTCATATCACAATATGGACTAAATCTCACGGTCACAACTTCGGTACCGTTTTTGTTACCGAGTTACCAAAAATGGACGAAATAAGATTCTACCAGAAATCAAAATCGAGACAGTCACTAGGCTAGAAATAATGATATAAACAACTATAGAAAAACAAGTTCAAGCTAAAAAGTAATAACCAAGCTCCAGAAAAGTAAAATGACAGAAGGTAAAAGAAGTTCACAATATCGGCAAGGTATACTTGCCTAACACGAGCTCCCAGCCTAAATCTTCTAATACACCACACGAAGGGGTTCATAAACTACACTGCAGGTCTCAAGACCATGCTTCCAAGCTTGAGAGAAAATAAGAAGAGAGGAGAGAGAAAGAGAAAGAAGAAAATAAAATATCTTGAGTACTATTTATAGAGAAAATATCTCAAAAGTGAAACAAATATCTTCCGGGCAGTATACTATCGGTATACTGTAGTATACTGTCGATAAATCGATCAAGTAGTAAAGTTTAATTTTAAAAATTTTTGGGCTTCCTCGAGATCCAATAAAATCCAAAAACAATCACAAAAATATGAATCCGCATAAAATACAAATACTGTGAGATGAGTCTCACAACTCACCCCTCATTTAAAAAAATTCGGTCCTTAGAATTTCCATAAGGATCCAAAATCACTAACAAGAAAATCTTAGAAAGCAAGCTTAAATCCGAAATAAGTAGAAAACTCATGTGAACATAAAATTTCCTAGGCAACAACAAAAAATCAGAAAGTAAAAATAACAGACATAACAGATAAACTAAGAATCAATCACATGCACAGACTAAGATAGGACACGGGGATACGAATAAATATACCTCCCAAGTCGAAGAGAAATGGATAACGAGTACGTATATCGTCCTCACGCTCCCACGTTGACTTGCCTATTGAGTGATGCTCCCAAGCAACATGAACTAACCTGATAGTCTGGTTCTTGAGAACCTTCTCCCTCTGGTCCAAAATAACACGGGCCTCTTCTCCTATGATAGGTCGGTACCAATAGCCAACTCAGAATGATCTAGGATATGGCTCGGGTTTAGAACATACCAGCATAACTAAGATACATAAAAGACGTCATGTACCTTATGAAGCAATAGTGGAAGAGCTAGACGATATGATACGTCTCCAACTCGCTCAAGAATATTGAATGGGCCTATATATCTGGGACTAAGCTTTCCTAGTACTTCAAATCTGATAACTCCACAGGTAGGCAAAATCCTCAAAAATATATGTTCGCTGACAGAGAACCCAAGATGACGACGGTATTGAGCTGCCCAATGACGCTGGTGATCCTGAGCCACTCTGAGATGCTCTCTGATCTGCCTAATCACTCCAACCGACTGAGAAATCATCTCTGGATCAAGCATTTGTCTCTCGCCAATGTCATCCCAAGCTAAGGGTGATATGGATCTTTTACCATACAAAGCCTCGAAGGGTGTCATCTGAATGCTCGCCGGGAAGATATTGTTATAGAAGAATTCTACTAAATATAAATGATCCTTCCAAGATCCACCGAAGTTAAGTGTACAAGATCAAAGCATATCCTTCAAAGTCTGAATAGTACATATTTGACTGTCCGTCTGTCTGTGGATGGTAGGATGAACTAAACTTTAACCTAGTACCCAAACTTTGTTGTAGGCTCTACCAGAAATAAGACGTAAACCACAAATCTCTATCTGAGACTATGCTAACTAGTACACCATAAATATAACTATCTGTCTCATATACATCTCAGCTAGCTGCTTTATAGACTGGCCTACTCTGAAAGGCAAAAAGTTAGAAACCTTCGTGAGTCTATCCACTATAACCCATATAGCATCTCTGCTAGACGGGGATCTCGCAAGATCAGTCACAAAGTCCATAGTAATATGGTCACACTTCCAATCCGGAATCGGTAAGGCTGAAGTAGTCAGGCCGGTCTCTGATGCTCAGCCATGACCTGCTGATAGACTAAACACCGAGAAATGAACTGAGCTATCTCCCTATTCATACTATTCCACCAGAAGTGCCGACGAATATACTGATACATCTTCGTCCCTCCTGGATGCACTGAGTACTGAGAACTGTAGGCCTCTGACATAATCTCTTGCCAGATATCTCCTCTCGGCACACAAAGTTGACTTCCAAACCTGAGAGTCACATCCTCGTGAATGCTCAACTCTGGTTTGCGTCCTGACTCACACTCTGCTCTGAGCTGTTGAAGTTTGACATCACCAGTTTGCTCTGCTCTGATTCACTCAACTATAGAAGACTGAACCTGCAGACTTGCCATAAAACTGATACCATCAGGTAATACTAACTCGATACCCATCTCCTGCAGATCCTCCAAAATTTAGCATTGCTTTGTCAAGAAGTAACCTCCTCCTCTCCTGCTCAAGGCGTCTTCTACGATATTTGTCTTCCCTGGATGATACTGTAGATCAGGATCGTAGTCCGGAAATAACTCGAGCCACCTCCTTTGAGGCATATTGAGTTCCTTATGTGTGAATAAATACATCAAACTCTTATGGTCTGTGAAGATCTCTATTTGATCACCATATAGGTAATACCTCTAGAGCTTAAGTACAAACCCTACTACTGCCAAATCAAGATCGTGCATCGGACAACTCTTCTCATGGTCTCAAAGTTGCCAAGATGCAAAAGCTATCACTCTGCCATGCTGCATAAGAACACAACCTAATCCCACTCCTGAAGGATCATAATATACATAGAATACACCTGGTCCCACTAGAAGTATCAGAATATGAGACAAAATCAAACTCTACTGGAGCTTCTCGAAAGAAGTCTGACAAGCATCTGACCACTCAAAGCGCACATCCTTACACATTATCCTTGTCAAGGGTGCGGAGATCCTCGCAAAGTCTACCATAAACCACCTGTAGTAACCTAAAAGACGTAGAAAACTGTGCACATCTGAACTTGTACGGGGTACTGTCCAACTCTCAATAGCCTCCACCTTCTTGGGATCCACCTCGACTCCACTACCAAAAATGATGTCCCAAGAATGAGATACGATCAAACAAGAACTCACACTTGTTGAACTTTGCGTACAGTTGCTGATCTCGAAGAATCTGAAGGAATACGTGAAGCTGAATGAAAGTGGACAAGAATGGTACCTGCTACCACCTCTCCTGATACCAAATCCACCTCCATCGATAGCAAGAAAGCTCGACCCTATCCTCTAGGTGCTGGTTACCTCTATTGCTGACCTCTAGGTCTCGCCTATGCCTAGGACTGACCTTACTGTTGCAGCCTCTACTGGAATGCCTAAGCCTGTGGAGGCAACGGTGTCACCTCCGAGTCGTAAAATACGTAGGACTAGGAAGACATAATCATGTCAGCCGTATATATATGGAAAATCTAATATACAGAAACCATAACACATACATACGCTATATTATGAATAATAATTCATAAGTGGTATATAATTGTCAAAAGTCACAGGGCACAACTAAATCTCATCCACAAAAAATCATTAAGAAATAAATGATCAAATATGTCAATGAACCAAATATGAACTAGTCGAGAAGAACTAATAGTTGGATATAGACAAATCCACTACCAAACTAGAATATAAAAGAAAATAGAATAAGTACATTATCTAATGATCAGAGAGGCTCGAAGGAAAGACCTCTTCGAAAGAGAACGAAGTAGCAAGCCCTGATTCGTGCTCCTGCGAATAGTCATGATCGTCTACACCTGGAAAGGGACCAGGTCCTCAGTGGGACGTAACAAGATACATAAAAATATTCTAATAAAGTACTGAAAATAAATATCCAAAGGGTCGTCTAACCGTCTATGTGAATGCACTTTTTAGAATAACTTTCCAACACGTGGGCTATCTGACTAAAATGGGATTGGCATAATTCTCTCGAAGAATCAAGGGCCTAAAAAGCATGATATATTTTGAACGTCAGAGGCCGCATGTAGATATATAATATAAGGGTCATCTGACCACGTATCTCTGGCGAAGCGTATGAGTTACATAATAAAAAGTGCAAAGAAGCCCAAACGCCTTACTTGTTGTTCTTCCCACCTTATGCTCTATTCATGCCATATCCATGACACGATGATACCTCTAATAACTGCTAAGTCTTCTAGCATACAAATTTTATTAGTAGTTATTCCCTATCACATGTCCCATACGTACAGGTGGCCAACCCATTACGCAAGTCTGTGTCCTACATGAGACTCGCCTATTGAGTGATGCCCCCAAGCAACATGAACTAACCTGATAGTCCGATTCTTGAGAACCTTCTCCCTATGGTCCAAAATAATACGGGCCTCTTCTCATATGATAGTGTCACGCCCCAGTCCCAAAATACATAGGACTAGGAACACGTAAGCATGCCAGCCGTATGTATATGACAACTCCAATATATGGATACCATAATACACACGTACGTTGTAATATGAATATAAACTCACATGTCGTATATATAGTGTCACAAGTCATAGATATGCTAATCTCATCTACACAACAAGTCATAGAAAAGAAATACTAAACTAGAACAAGGAGTCTGAAATATCCAAAATAATAGTCGGGTAGAGACAAATCCACTACCAAAGACTATATCCAAAACTAAAATGAGAGAGGAGTATAAAATCTCCAATATAAAATAAGATGATGTCAGAAGTGTATCAGCTAAAAAGATCCATCGCTAGTTAATCAATGATGCTCAGAAGGTAAGACCTCCTCGGCAGAAAGTAACGTGTCAGGTCCAGGTCCGTACTCCTGCGGATACTCCTGGTCGTCTATACCTAGCAAGGGACCAGGTCCTCAGAGGGACATAACAAGATACAGAGAAGTAGGCCAATTGAATACAGTGAACATGCAAAATATTTAAAAATATATAAGTACGCTGTACAAGACAATCTATATGAATGCAAATGAGGACAACTTTTTGACGTATGGGCAAGGGTAGGCTACTCGATCTAAATCTCACAACTCACACACACGTCAGTGGACATCATCTGCCAACATACCTCGGGGGTAGGGACTCTCGTGACTCCATCAATCGACATACCTTGGGGGTAGCGACCATCGGACATGACCACCATAGTGCGTGCTAGTTACTACGGTTTACCAGAGTGGTTAAAGCCCAAACGCCTACTGATTGTCCTCTCATGATACTAAGTGCCATGTGTGTGTCAACATATCTAATATATAGTAATGACTGAAAGAAAACTACACATGCAAGAAATATACAGAAATGCAATGAATATACAGAATAAAATAAGCATGCAAAATACTGTAAGCAATTTGACAAGGAATCTTGCCTGGCAAGAAAGCTGCAAAGTGTAACGTCCAGATGTCATGCGCACAGGAGTAGAAGCTGCGGCCTCGGAATAAACATCTCCGGATGATGAAATAGACATCACCAACGTTTCCAGAATAAGCGAGATAGCTAGAAAATACTACCCTTTCGTCCAATTTGGACACAGGGGCAAAACGGTAATTTTGAATCAAAGCGGGGTCCATATGTGGCCCACTTTGCACCGAAAAGCGTACCAGGGGTAAAGGTTTCTAAATAGGATAAAATTATAGGTCAAACCAATTCTAAATGTAAATACGAACTCAATGGTATTTGATAATAAACGGAAGAAATAAAACTAGGTTTATACAAAACCCTTTCTTAGGTTTACAAACAAGAAGTACTATTAGTCCTATACGAGGACGTTAAGTACAAATTTTAATCTGGATAAATATTGCTATAGGAGTCTGATCTGCAGTCGATCACTTTGTTCCTTGGACCACACGATGATGAAGAAGTGCTGTAGAAGGAGATGCTTCAAAGATTGCAAGAGGGAGTGGATGCTCGATGCAAAAATCGTCGCTCACTACTCTCTATCTGAGCTCTTCTCTCTCTATTCTTCGATTGTTCGACTTCAATTCTCTGAGTTTTTGACCTTTCGACCTTACTCTTCGACCTTTCCCCCCGGACCTCTATCAATAGAGGTCTCTATTTATAGGATTTTAGTGACAGTAACCATCCAGTCGTCGTAGAAGCCGGATAGTGGAGAGTATGACACTTTTTATGCGGCGGTTACAATAACTGCTACCTATGTATAGATGATCTTCTGAATCTGTGTGTGACGCGTGTCCCATCATGAGGTAATGCGTATAACTGCTGCAAAGATCACGGTATGAGAGCCACGTAGGTAGCTGTCCCTCGCGTAGAAAAGGTTGGCGTAGAAGCCAATAACTGTCACCATGGCGTAGAAGCCAAATAGTTGTCAAACTGGCGTAGAGGCCAGGTAGGCGTAGAAGCCCAGTAGGCGTGGAAGCCAAGTAGTTATCGAGTCGGCATAGAAGCCAAATAGGCGTAGAAGCCTTGTAGGTGTAGAAGCCTTATAGGCGTAGAAGCCTGATGCTGCGTGGATAAGTGGCTAGCGTAAAAGATAGCTGATCCTCCTTCCTTGACTAAGGTCTTGAGCGTATTCTGGACCAAATAGCCTTATCATGCACCAATACAAATATAGCCCGAGTTGGCGTATTTCAAGGAGATAGCAAACAATGTGCTCCTTATAGCTGAAAATAGCCCGGTGGCGTATTCCAAGGAGATAGCGTACTGTGTGCTCCTTATAGCTAAAAATAGCCTGATGGTGTAATGTGCAGGGGTGATGATGTAGACATATTAGCCGTAATTATGGCTTGCCCAGTCTTTGGAGATATAATCAAATCTCGTTCATTTAATGTAGAGATCTGCCACCATTCTGAGCATTAAATACAGAGATGTATCTCAAACTCTGTACAATTCTAAGCATTAAATGCAGCGACATACCTCGAGCTCTGTACGAAGAGCAGCTTTTGACGTGGCAGGTCGTTTTGTCTTCTGCTGAGCGTAAAAGCTCACATCTGCCTGTGTAAAACTAGGCAGCATATTCCCTTGTATGCGTAAAAGCACTTTTGTATCAGGGAGACATCACTAAACGACGGTTTGAGTCTCTGTGCCGTATCATCATTACAGCCATCGTCTGGATAGTCGTGCAGTACTCTTTGTCAGGAGTTAGGTTCACTCCATGATCTGACAGATTCATTCGAGGAATACGAAGCGTTCCTCGTACACTTCCATGCTGCACTAAAAGCGGATGAGTTTTACGCCATAAAGGCGGTATTATACCCTTTTTACGCTGAAGTAGCCTAGAAATACTGCATTATGCGGATTGTCCTTGAGCTTATATTTTACGTTGTACTTAGCGAGAAAGCTCTGTTGTACGCCGATGGCTCTGAAGTTATATTTTATGCCATATAGCACTGAAACACTGCGTATAACTCTGTAGCATATTTTTCATGCTTCTATAAGACCCCCTTCAAAGTTTTCAAATTTCTCGTAATTTGAAATACTTTGAATGAAGCATGAAACGGTCAAGTCTGACTCGTTCTTCAAGGCTGATTTCTTGGTAGATTTTTGGGGATTTGTTAGGATTCAGTGTATTCTCTTTTGCCTATATAAAGGCTGAGGAGTTAACCTGTTCTTCCCACATTTCCTTCACCACCCAGAGATGATTGTCGGAGTTCGTCAGGTCGACTTGAGGAAGAAGAAGATCATATTCTTCCAGCATATAAGGAGCCGAAAGAGAAGGCGTCTTCGAGCAAATGTCCTCTGCAACGATGGATCATGGAAGGATATCATAGCTTCCTTTGCTCGGGATAATCAGCAACTTCATATGGCGATTCGTCCAGGAGAGAGGAAGGGTCACATTAGACGACACAGCTTGCAAGCTGTATTTTTTTCCGTTGTTCGTGGACGAGGGCAAAAAAACTAGCCCTGTCTTCCAGTATTGAGTTGGGTCTAAAACCTCAACTCAATCTGTCATGGCGTATGGAGAATGGGCTTACGTAATTGATACATGCCCAATTTTGTATCATTCCGCCATTAATTATTTTTTTGTTAATCAGCCGCGGAAACCGACTAACTGCTGAAGAAGACGGATAAAGATCTCCACCCATGCGAGAACCTGGCAGAACAGATTCTGGGCGTGATCTTTAAATAAAGATAGGGAATCATTTGTAGACGGGATTTCCCTCATATGTAATCATGAAGATAAAAAAACCCTTTGTAGACTGGATTTCCCTCATATGTAATCATGATTAAATAAAATCTTCTTCTTTTATGCATCTGATTATTCGCCATATGTTGCTGTGATGAAATCTGAATATGTGTAGCTTTGACACGTCTGGATAATTTTACGCCGACTCTGATAGAAAGAGTATTTGGTCCCGTCCTGTCTTTTACGTATAACTGACGATGCGCAAAAGACTGCTTAGCATTTAAGTCAAATATTCGAACTGTCCTGCTGCTAGGAATGAGGAACTGCGTAGAATTCTGAACTGTCACCTCTCTGATAAAGAGAATTATTATTCAGACCATCGTCTTCAAGAATGATTTCCCGAAAATCCTTTGTAATAAGGCGAGAAACGACTGTCAAAACTGAGTCGACTATCTTGAATTATAGATGAAATATTCAGACTGGATTCTGGATGAACTTCCAATCGACCCAAGAAGAAGAGTCATTTTCAATGCTGAACTCTGTATGCTTTGGGTACTTGGGATATTTTGAGGCCAAGAAGGAGCATCTTCTGCGTGAACCTTTGTAATTGGCCATCTTGAGAATGGTTCAGATATACGCATATTCTGGCCTGCGTATTCTCAGATATGCGAAAAGTCATAGATCTGTAATGTAGATGAGCATAAAATCATAACTTTATAGCCTCTCGAGCGTAAAAGCTGCTGTGCATGAGAGCATCCGGGCGTAAAACTGTAGATCTGTAGCTTCTGAAAAGAAAACTTCCGAGCGTGAAATCGTAGATTTGTCGCCTCTGAGCGTAAAAAGCTTCTGAGCGTGAAATCATAGATTTGTAGCCTCTGAGCGTGAAGTCGTAGGTTTGTAGCCTCTCGAGCGTAAAAGCTACCGAGCGTAAAAGCATCCGGGCGTAAAACCATAGACTTATAGCCTCTGAGCGTAAAACCGTAGATTTTTAGCTTCCCGAGCGTAAAAATCTCCTTAGCGTAAAATCACGAATCTGCTCTACACGAATTTTTTTTTTAATTCGCTGACTGTCCGTCTTCCCTGAGTAATAGGTTGACGTGGTCCCCAATCATAACCGAATATTAAATATCAGATTTGGTTAGGGATTCGAGGAGTCCATCTGAACTCTATATATATCCCAAGGCTTTCAGAGAGAAGACTCTTCACCTATCTTTTGCAAAAGCAAAACTCTTCGTCTTTTTTAGCACTTTCCTTTTGAGCATTCTGAGTCTTTAGCAATGGTACCAAGACCAATCTCCTCCTCTAAGGGAAAGAAGGCTGCCTCCTCTTCTCGCTCCTCTGCCCAAGCAAGAGCGACTCCCGTAGGGCAGGGCGAACCTTGCTCTGAACAGAGTTTCCCACCGACGAGATATGCACCGGGCGTTATAGGTAAAGCTTTTGGGACGACAAGAACTAAGAAAATCCTTCGCACACGTTGTACGTGAACGTGCTAGGTCATCTTCTGTACTGATAGCCTCTTCGAAGAAGATGATGCACAGAGATGTTTCATCTTTTACGCACACATTTCTAATGTGTCAGCGTAAAAACTCCATATTTTTGCAGTCTAGCGTAAAAGCTTTGACTGTCAAAAATTAGCGTATACTATAAACTTTGAGTGTTACGCCCTGGATGAAAATTCCAGCGTAATAACTCAAACTTTGGCAGTCTGGCGTAAAACACAGACTGTCAGATTTTTTGTGTATACTGCCAGTCTTGAATTTTACGCCTTGGAATAAGATTCCAGCGTAAAAAATCAAGTTTTTACAGTCTTGGCGTAAAAGCACAAACTGTTGCTTTTTGGCATAGGCTGCAAGATTGTGAGGTCTAGTATAGAAACTGACGTATTTTTCTTGCACTTTGTAGTTAACTTGCATGTATCTCCGTTGGCTGAGGTGATGGGTTCTGTTGCTGGGATGCTGCATTCCAATTAGCTGGAGGATTTGTCCCATGTGACATTTCCTATTTCTGGACCCCAATATCCTGAAGGAAGGGGAACCCTGATATCGTCTCAAGGAGAGCGAATGGTGTTGAGCATGATCAACAGGGAGCCCCTGACGTCTATAGACGGGGTAAAATACATAAAACTAGCTTTCTTTTTCGAGGATATGATTGACAAACAATCTCAGACGAAGACCAAGAAAGAAAACTTAGTTTTTCCTGCCGGGGGCCTGGTCCTGTATCTGCCCAAGATGCTGAGAGATTACCCTATCTCGGTATTCTTCCATGCCACACATCCGAGGAGGATATCATGGACTCTGACTCCCAATCTTCACGGCCAGCCGGGGAAGATATTTTATCAGAAGGGATCAGACCAAGGGTCGTTTGTGAGCCGCCCTTCTGGTCCAGTCATCCCTTTCAGGGGATTATTTTCGGGCATTGTCCCGAGTGAAGACACTACACTATTCCAGCCAGTCCAATTACGACTTTCTGCAATGACTTTATGAGGCATGGAGGAGTATATCCCAAGGTTAATCCTCGAACCAATGGGTGGCTTACCCCTACAAATCTTCGATGGGTTCGTTTAGCTGACTGGGCCCTGAAGAACTTTCAGACTGAGCTGGAGAGCATTGGTTTGTACGCAGCTATGAGTGCTACCAGTGTTGGGTTACCTCTTAACCCCAACCTGTTTCTGGCTTTGGTGGAGTGATATATCTCGCTCACTGGGACTTTCGCCACTCCACTGGGGAGTTGGGATTAGCCCTTCATGAAATGGCAGAGATTTCAAGACTGCCAATAGGGGATACTCCTTATGAAGAGTATGTTCCCACAAACAGGGAACTGGGGGATACAGACCCTCGGGTGGTGGCAGTGTACCAGGAGCTGATGTGCCACTATTTAGCGTGCACCACCTTTTACAATGAGCCCTCTGATTTGGCTCATACCAACAAGTGGGCATCCTACCTCTTTTTCCATCAGGCTAGAAATGCTAAGCCAGACAAAGTCGCGGATAGCAGGGATAGGCCTTTGAGCTTTATGAGCGTGCTTAGTGCTCAAGTAGTTGATGACCTTATTGAAGACGCTGGTGCTTCGGATCAGATTATCGACGAAGGGATAGGGAAATATCCTACAGGCACTAAAGCCTACAGTTATTTGAGGCATTGCCGCAGGCCTTTGTCCAAGGAATCTTAACTGGCTGGCTTCCTCTCCATATGGCAACGCCGATTGGTAGTACCCGGCATTACATCTTCGGATCGCATCCACCGTAACACTTTATGGCCCGCGGTGCGTTTGGTGTTTGGGGCAAGACTGGGCTTGCTCCCTGCCATAGTATGTTGGATATAAGCTGGCCTGAGGGCCGTGACCGATGGGCTGCTTGTCGATGAAATACGGCGTGACAGCTTTCCCAGGGTAGAATTATCGTTCCTGTATTTAATGGGATGGTTAATTCTTCATAACCCCAGAGTGATATCTCCTGGCTTTGACAGTAGTTCGGAGAGTAATTTCTTGTTGAATTACAAGAACTCCACTTGGAACGTGACCACAGTTTTAGACTGTCGGCGAGCGTTAAATTTTGCTCACAGTTGGAAGCTCTTCTGCACCGTCCCCACTGTACATCTCAATCAACAGGGGATGCGACTTCAGGATTTAGGTGAAAGAAAGACCGTTCTTTCTCCTAAAGCTTTTTTTTGGTTGGTCTGCATTAGACCTTTCCATTTATTGTACAGAAGTGAAGACCATTGCTTCTTGGAGCCCTATCTACCTAGTCGGTTCGCCAGGAAGTTTGGGTATGACCAATTGCATGTGGGCAATGCCGTCACCAGCTTCAAGTCCAGAGGTGGACTTATTGATGGAGCGAGAGGATTATGGTACTTCATAATGGGTTGTACTGATGTGGCCTTTACTATACCAGCGACTTCTCTCTCCATGGAGTTGCGCATCCTTTATTCGTATGCCCAGTTTTATGTGGCAACCAATACCTTCCATCGCAATTTTGATATGCATAGAAGTTTTAGGATGCCCTCTTCTAAGTCTGCGGGAAGAGACGAAATCCCCTCAGTTTCCTCTGACGAGGGTGAAGATTCTGTCAATCTAGATGAGCCTTTGTTGGCAGTACCGAGAGGCGAAATACCTCCGCCTGCAGGGCCTCTGGTTATCTCTGGTAAGCGAAGGGATCCTGTTCTGAAGGAGACTTCCCCTCGTAAGAAGAAGAAGATGGTTGGTGGTCCTGTCAGGACTTCCCACCCTGAGGTTCCTAGAAGTGAACCTGCTATTTCCCCTGTTGGGGACGATTCTTTGATTAGAGGTTCCTCGCCTTTTAGAGAGGGAACCTCTACAGTTACGTCTGGCAGTGCCAGAGAATCCTTGCTTGAGGCTGCTGTCGCTGCTACAGCTTCAGGTAGTGGTACGAGATCGCCTTCGAGGCCAAGAAAAATAAGGATACCTTTATCCAGACCAGTAACGAGAGAAACCCCTGCTGCGTCTGTAGGCACATCCAGCGAGATTCCACCCGATGAGCCTCGAGTGGATCTTGGTGAAAACCTGGAGGAGTACCTGCCAGAGTCAGTTGGTACACCCCCTTCTCCATGTATGATAGCTCCTTTAGCATCATTAAGAAATGATTTAGCTATACTGGCTGCCGATGCGACATATATACCATCGGCCATGGGTAAATGTCGTCTTTATGCCTCTTTTAGAAAAACTAATATCATGTTGATATTAATTTTCTCTTGTCTTCTTTTCAGGGGAAGACATCTACGGGAAGGGTAGTGTTGACGCGCCTTTTGGCTCTGTTTCAGCTCCTTCCGATGACATGGAGGTGCCTGACTTCGAAGAGGGAACATTTTCGGGTGTTGGCTCGCCCGAAATGGTTCCGATATCTCGAGAGGAGGATGAGCCTGTCATTACGACAATGCCTCCTTTGAGTACGTCGGTCACTTCGTCCGTTGTTGGCGCATCTTCTTTTGTCGCACCATCTGTTAAGGCAACAACTGTGGCAACATCGTTTGCCGTCATTCCCGGAGGGAGATTCGCCAATATTTTAGCCACTCCCAGCGTCCATTCGGATCTAGCCATTCGGACTGAGCAGTATACTAGTATTTTCTACACCACTTTGAAAACGCTGATATCAATGGTGTTGGAGAAGAATCTAGGCTTCGAGGCTCTGAGGAGGTCCTTCCAGTTTACGATAGTGCCGATCAGAGATTTTGACGATGCTGGGAGAGCTGATACCCTGGAGCAGATAGTTAATGGTTTGGAACAACCCATTAACGAATATTTGTAGCTATCTCGAGGCAGAATTGATGGTCTCGTTCAAGTTAGGTATGACTCCTTAACTGCAGAGCTTGCTGGGCAAATAGAATCTTTGAACAAATTCGTTCAGGAACAGCAGCAGAAGATGGATCAAGAGCGTGCCGAATTGGAGTATGTCATTCCCCAGTTGACTCAGTGCAAAGTCAAATATGAGAAAGAGACCACAAGGGTACGCAGATTGAAAGATGAACTCGCTCGGGCAGAGGAGAAGGCTCTCTCTTTGTCGGCAACTCAAGATGTGCTGAATAATCGAATGGATACTGCTCAGCAGAACCTGACACATGTGGGTGTCATCCATGTAGGTTTTGTACATGCTCGGTCTGAGCTATCTACTTTGAATAATGAGGCGACAAGGTTGGAGCGGGCTCACGCCGACGTCTTGAAATCTAGGGATGAGAGAATGGTTACTCTGGCGCAGCAGATTCCCTACTTAACTGCTCCCCCCAAATGATGTACTTTTTTGCTTTTCTATGTAATTTTGCTCTTTCTAGGAATAATAAAGAGGCTTTATCTGACTTTGTGGATCCATCATTTTGGAATATAAATGACAGGCTAGGGTGAAAGTGATATCAGAGGTAATATGGACGTGATATACTTTCGGTAAGCTTCAGCTGGACATATCTATTCAGAGGTTATATGGACATAAAAGAATATGCTCCAACTAAAATTTGTAAACAAAACACTATCAGAGGTAATATGGACGTGATAGGTCTTGAAGTTCCAAATTAGTTAAACATATCTATTCAGAGGTTATATGGACATGATAGAATATGATCCAACTAGTTTTGTTTTGGAAGTAGTATTGTCAGAATGAGATTTTCACCATACTCCGTTTGAGCAAAGGAGGTTAAGCATAGTACCTCTTAAGGAATTTGTCGTTGATAGGAGCCATTAATAAGTCTCCATTAGGCTTGGCTAATCTATAAGCGCCGTTTGAGAATGTCGTCTCGATCACATAAGGGCCTTCCCATTTGGGTTAGAATTTACCCTTACTCTTGTGAGTAATAATCATTGGCCTTCTCACAGCTAAAACTAGCTCGCCAACTTTGAACACTCTTTCCTTAACTTTTTGATTAAAAGCTCTGGAAATACGTGCCTGGTAGAACGCGATGCGCTATTGAGCTTGGAGGCATTTTTCATCTAATCCTTCTAGCTCTTGAAGCCTTAATAGGTCATTCTTTTCTTGAGTCAACTCATTAGCCACTGCTATCCTGAGTGACGGAATTTGGATTTCGATGGGAAGAACTGCTTTACTCCTGTAAACCAATGAGAATGGGGTACAACCCGTCGGTGCTCGTACCGTTGTGCGGTATGCCCAGAGACATTCTCCTAGCTTCTCGTTCCAATCTCTTTTGTTCGAAGAGACAAACTTTTTAAAGAGTTTGATAATGGTTTTGTTGAAAGCTTCCGCCAAACTATTAGCAGCAGGATTATATGCCGTAGAGGCTACATTTTGTATCCGATTTTTATCACAAAATTGGTGAAACGCTTGGCTGATGAATTGAGGTCCATTGTCATAAATTATCCTTCGGGGAATCCCGAAGCGATAAATGACATGATGCTTAATGAAGTTGATCACGTTAGATGTCTTCACCTCAGCAAGGGGGATTGCCTCTGCCCATTTGGAGAAATAATCCGTGATAGCTAATATGAACCGATGACCTCTAGAAGAAGACGGGTGAATAGGACCAATGATATCCATACCCCATGCTTCGAAAGGCCAGGATGCAACCGTAGGATGTAAATGTTCGAAAGGTTGATATATAAAATCTGCATGAACCTGGCAAGCTTTGTATTGTCTTGCATATTTTATGGCACCTGTGATCATAGTAGGCCAGTAATAGCCCATCCTCCTGATACGATCCTGTAGCTAAGGACCGGGTTGATGCGCTCCGCATACGCCGTCGTAAGCTTCGCGGATAATCCGTTGTGCCTCATCATCGGAGAGACATCTTAATAGCAGTCCGTCGTAGGTCCGGCGATATAGACATTGTGAAGACGGATTAAAATAGAAGCGTAATAATCGTCTTTTGACGGATACTGCTTCTTTAGGGTCCTCCGGTAAGATTCCGTATGCCACGAAATCTATAAAGGGGCTTCTCCAGTCTCGCCTAGGAGGATTTGTGTTCACAGCGTAGCTGCATTCTATGTGGAAGTTATTTTTCACACAAAATAAATCTCTGTTAAGAAGGATCACCAAATTCTGCCTTCTTATAGGAATAGCTAAATCTGTAGCTAGACTGGCTAGGGCATCTTCCAGATTCTGAGATCTAGGCACATGTTCTAGGAAGAACCCTTTGAAAGACATAGCTATTTCGATCGTTGCTTGGTGGTAAGGGATGAGGTCTGGATTCCGGACTTCATATATTCCTCTGACTTGATTGACGATCAGCAGAGAGTCACCGAAAGCTTCTTGAGATTCGACGTCTAATTCTTTAGTGACTTGGAGCCTGATTAGTAGAGCGTTATACTCCACCACATTATTAGAACATGGATCGCTAAGAGAATATGATCGATAGATGACGAGTTTATCGGGAGTGACCAGGACAATTCCTACTGCTGAAACCACGTTTCCCCTGGGACCAGTTCTGGAGGCACCATCGAAGAATAGCTGCCATGTATCACTTTCCATCGTAGAATTACATTCTACAACTTCGTCGGGAATGTCTTCGTATAATCTGGAGGTTTTCAGGATCGGATGAGCAGCTAGGAAATTAGCCAACGCTTGGCCTTTGATGGACTTCTGAGGGACGTATACCATGTCATACGGTGTTAATAACATCGCCTAAGTCGCGAGTCAAGAATTAAGAACACTTGGCTTGTTCATCAACACCCGAAGAGGATTGATCCTGGAGATGATATGAATAGTCTGGCCTGTGACGTAGTGTCGTATTTTTTGAATAGCGAACATTAGTGCCAAGCATTCTTTCTCCACTGGATTGTACCGGTGTTCAGCTCCGACCATCATCCTGCTTAAATAGTAGATAGCCTGTTTATGACCCTTATCGTTCTTCTGTGCGAGGAGAGCTCCCAGAGAATGATCTATCGCTCGAACATACAGCAAGAATGGTCTTTCTATGACGGGAGGCACCAGAACTGGAGGAATAGTGAGGTAGCGTTTAATATCATTAAACGCTTGCTGACAGGCTTCGTCCCATACGAAGGATACACCTTTCTTCATGAGATGAGAAAAAGGTTGACATCTCCCAGAGAGGTTGGATATAAATCTCCGGATATAAGCCAGACGACCTTGAAATCCCCTAGGTTTCCTCAGATTATGGGGTGGTTGAATTTCTAAGATGGCCTTGACTTTATCAGGGTCCACTTGAATGCCTTTAGCGGTAATAACAAATCCCAGGAATTTGCCACTAAATACACCCAGAAAGGACTTTGTAGGATTCATTTTGAGTTGATATTGGCACATCAACTCAAACACTGTCTTCAGGTCTTGGATGTGATTATCCTTGCGACGACTTTTGACATCTATATCGTCTACGTAACATTCTACTATTTTGCATAAATGCTCATAGAATATGTTACTCATAGCTCGTTGTTATGTAGCTCCGGTATTTTTTAATCCGAAGGGCATGTCTGTATAGCAATATATCCCCAATGGTGTCCGAAAGGCAGTATGCTTCTCGTCTTCCGGATGCATCTTGATTATATCCTGAAAATCCATCCATGAAAGACATGTGTTCGAAACAGCAAGTATTATCGATCATGATGTCTGTGATGGGAAGAGAAAACTCATCCTTGGGGCAGGCTGTATTCAGATCTCGGTAATCTATGCAGACACGTACTTTCCCATTTTTCTTCATGACTGGGACAACATTGGCGACCCAGTCGGGATATTGTTCTTCTTGGATGAAGCCGCAGGCTATCAACTTCTTGATTTCAGCTTCAATGGCGTCCATCAAATCTGGGCGGAACCGGCATTGGTGTTGCTTCACAGGCTTCGAATTGGGCAATATATTGAGTTTATGAGTAGCCACCTTTGGATCAAGACCTGGCATATCTTTATAATTCCACGCAAAGACGTCGATATATTCTTTTATCAACTGGATTATTTCTTTTCTTTCTTCTTCGGAAAGATTGTTACTGATAAATATCGGCTTTGGCAAAAGTTCATCCCCAACATCAATTTGGATAACTTTATCTTCAGTGGAAGGTTCTCTCTGCTTGAACCGGAGTTCCCACTGTGTATCCATTTGCTGAGCCCAAGAATCATTCTCGAACGGTTCAGATTCTAGTTCGTCTGCTTCGAAGGAATCTGCCAATACCGTATTTATTGATAATGCTCGTTCAAGAGTATCATATGAGCCGGAGGACGACAAGCCATTTTGAGAAGAGGAAAAGATATCCTCATTTGACTCAGAAGTTGCAAGGATGGTGGTATACCCTAACCCGAAATGAGTTCGTTGGCAGTAGGGATCACCGTGCAACGGCATTCGTCTGCCTTTCCCGTAGTTGAGGCCTGGTTCCAGCTTCAAGTCATAACCCATACTTTGTATAATCTTCAAAGCTTGCTGGCTGTATCTGTGAACCTGTATTTTACCAGCATCGTCATCGGCAGAATCTTCTTATACAGTCGGTTCATTGCGCATGCGACCGAAGACTATTGAATGCTGACTACTGCAAGTAGGCGGGACAATAAAGATAAAATCCTCATGTGGTCCATATGTCGTGATGACATTAGATGATGACGCTACTTCCCACACATACGGATGATAGGAATCTATAGCTTCCAAGAATTTTTGTGCTATAGGTTCTATATCGTCATGGGGAGAGGTTTCCTGATTTGGAATTTGAGCGTCAATATACTGGAAAAGATGATCTTTATTATCATCAGAAACCACGTTCCTGGTTGTATTTACATCAATCGGCTGCTTGTTGCGCCGAAGGTTGATGACCAAGGGTGGCGGCTTCTGGTTCAAAGTGATCACTAGAGGATCACCTCCTTTTCCTGACCTAGTTTTGGTCAGGTGGATAGCCATGGACTCCATGGCTTTCGGACGAGTAGTTCGCCCTTTCGCCTTGATTGACAGAGGTTGCTTGGCAGAGGGTTCTTCTGGCTCCCGGTGGGATTCCTTTTCTGTCTCGCCTGATACCTCCTCAATGTAGTCTTGAGTGTACAACATGGCATCAGAGTAATAGGATTCCACTCCTTTAAACAGGTTCAGGTCAGCAAACTCCGTTTGTACTGTTCCTTGGGTATTTACATATTTAAAGCATTGATGTAGAGTCGAAGGAACGATGTTGTGGTCGTGGATCCATGGTCTGCCCAGCAGAATATTATAGGATACCTCTGAATCAATGACATAGCATGTAGCCACTGATCTGAGGTCGCCAATCTGGATCCTCAGACGAATCTTCCCCAACGGCTTACTTTTCCTGGCGTTGAAACCCACGATTGTAGTAGTGGTGTAAGCCAATTCGCTGGTAGGAATCCTCAGCGGTCTGAGCAGACTATGAGGAACGATGCTGATCGACGATCCCGGATCTATGTGAATCCGGTCAACCTCCATGGAACCGACGTATCCGGTGTAATAGAGGGGTCTGTCATGCCTGTTATGTTTTAACAGCATGTCATCTTGAGTGAAAGTGATATTCGGGACTACCTCCATCACACTATGGCATTGAGGACATGCCACAGGTTCTTCATCAGGGGACTTGAGCTGGGTCAAGTATGCATCCGCCTGCATTAATGCTTCACTCAAGGCTTGACGAGTGTCTTTAGAAAGCCTGAGTAATTCAAAAATGGGCAATCTGGCTGGTATATGAGCCAACTGGGCTAGGATGCGAAGTTATACGGCTTCTCTAAACCTTTGTTTTGAATATTCTTCAAAGGTTTATCGAAGCGCACTTCTTTTTGCTTCCCCTTGTCCGCCGAAGTTGATCTCGAAGGACCGACCTCTTGTATGGAGGGTTCCGGTTCTGAAGGCTTGGCAGCTCCAGCATCTGTCGATGCATCTTCCTGACTTACTCTATAGTCCTTGAGGTAAGCTTTCCCTGAACGGGTTCCAGTAGCCAAAACCTCTTCTTCTGATGTCGAGTGTACCGTAACCATGTGACATGGTTTACGTTTCGAGTTCTTCTTAGACTTAGCCTTAGTGGTTTGAGTATCTTCCTCGATCTCCGACACCAGATCTGGATGAACCCACATAATCTCGGCCTGCTGGGTAGTTAGAGGTACCAGGTCATGATTTTGACCCCTAGCTGGAGGAAGATTAACGATATTCATCGTTGTCCGGGAAATAGGTATAACACCATCCGGGACTTCTTGGGGAGGCAGATTGCCAAATTACAGAGAGATCATGTTGGCTGTGACCATCTTTTCGCTGTTGCGTAGAGTGATGGCCTTAGCATCGATCAGCTCCTGGATTTTCCTCTTCAGTATATAACATGCCTTTGTAGGGTGGTGTATGTATCTATGGAAGATGCAGTAATTGGGGTTATTAGTACTGCCGACTTTATTAGGCCGCTTCACCTCAGGGAGGGTAATCTTGCCGCTTTTGACGAGACACTCAAATATGCTCGGAATATCGTCGTCGTCGAAAGAGTACACTTCAATAGGCCTAGAAGTCCCAGGTTTCGTTTGTGTGGTTGCCGCGGTCTTTTGCCTAGATGTATTGATCGCCAGAGCTTCTTTTCCTTTGGAACCACGGGGATGGTCGTTGTTGGAGGATGACCTTTTACCTCTATCGGAGGCAGAGATCATGATGCCATTATCACGCGCCTTCCGACTGTTGTCCTCAGCGGCTACCGCTGAGATGATGAACGAGGGCCAATCATGGAACTGATATGGTCCTGTAAACACCGAGATCACCGGAAGAAGGTTCTTCCTGCAAATGTCCACCAATGCCGAGTCTGGAACTCCGGGAGGCATTTGCAAAGTGGCTTGACGAAAATGTTCGATGAAAGTGCGAACGTTCTCTTTTTCCTTCTGCTTCACTTCGCTGAGAGAGGACATAGACATGTCCATCCCTCCTTCGTAGAATCGTGCGAAGAATAAAGTCTTGAAATCTTCAAAGGAAGTAATACAGTTGTCCGCAAGACTACGGTACCACTGATAAGCCACTCCCGAGAGACAGCATTTGAATACTCGGGTGAGAAAGGCGTCATTCCCTTGCAATAACACTGTCATCATACTGAAGTAGTTCATGTACTGGCTCGGTGATGTTTTTCCCTCAAACAAAGCCATAGTCTGTGGTTTGTATTTAGGAGGAAAAGGGACCTCATCCCAAATAGCTGGGTACGGTTGGTTGATTCCTAATTTCTTGAGCTAATATTTGTGCTTCAAGGCATCAAATTGGGCTTTCAACTCCCGCACTGCCTGCATTGGATCTTCAGCCGGTAGCGGGACCACGGAGTGATGAGGGATCGGTTGTACTGCAACTCCAACAGTAGGCAGTACATTCTCCGAGTTAGGAATTGGGGGAGCTGCTGATTCTTGATCTAGAGCAGGCTCCCTGTTCGCATTGGATGGTGGTAAGTCCATCGCTACACGTATTTGAGTCGGAGGGACCGATGCTTGAGTCATAGCAGCTGTGTGTTGAGTTAGCATCATCTGATGTATATTCTCTATCATGGACTGTATCTCTTTCAGAGATGTCTCCAACACAGGGATGCGTTGCTCAATGCTTCCTAACAGGGAAGCTTCCTCGCGTTCATCTCCAATGGTATAGACTCCCATTTCCCTGGGTGTCATTGAAGGGTTAGTATAGGTCTCTGTAGAAATTGACTCTATACTTTCGGCATCTGATTCGGGAGACTGGCGACCCCCAGTATCGGAATAAGAAGAGTACGAAGCCGGTTGTCATGACCTCGAACGGATATTTCGGAATACCCCAGCTTCAGTGTTCTTAAGGAGTTTATCGAATCTCCTTTGGCTTTGAGTTCTAGAGGGATGACGTCTTGAGTTCGACCTTCCTCTAGGAACATGTGAAGCCATGTTCACTGATGCATGTGCGGGCTCTTCTTCCTGGAAAGACAGAGAGTAGTTCAACCGGTCAAAAATCGACCGTTTTGCTTCAGAACAGCAATAATTAACTACAATTTTATGACTATTTCAATAGTGCTCCCTAGGAGGCGTAATAGACATGCTGGAAGATCACCTATCCTTGCGTTTCTGGATCAGATACTCACGCAAGTCAAGAGGTTTTATAGAAGAAGAAGAAGAAGAATATGGCTTGTTCTTCTTATTTATATCAGTTGGCATACGGATATTGGGAACCATAACTTTTCCCCTGCCACCCGTATACAACAGGTTAGCCATCTGAGTAGCAGATAATCCCCGAGGAGCGTGTTTCTACGCCGATCAGATTTTCTTTACGCTGAGGGGTTTATCCTGGCATAATTTGGAACTCTGCTCAGGTTGGCATAAAATTGAGGAAGCTCTCAATCGGCCATCCGCTTCTAGCGTAATCTGGAGAGCGGGCAGATTCTTCCCTTGCTGGCGTAAAGGTCGAGAAGTTGAGTAGTCCGCCACTTGTTTTTCCTTGCGTAGATTGCAGGGACCATCTGCTTTTCCGCGGAGGGAAGATGCATTCTTACACGTAGATCGCGTTTAGAATTTCTGATTTAGCGCTGAGGCATTATCAGAAATCTTGTCTGCCACGTCACGGACGGGAGACTGAATTTTATGCGCAGAGCACGGAGTAGACTTCTGGACTAGCACTGAGGCATAACCAGAAGTTTTGTCTGTCACGTCACAGATGGGAGACAGAGCTTTACGTGCGGGACGTGGAGTAGACTTCTGGACTATCACTGAGGCATTGTCAGAAGTTTCGTCTGCCATGCCACAGACGAGAGACTGAGCTTTACGCACGGAGCACGAAGGTTGCGTAATGGTAGGGGATGTCCGGGGCATCCAGACCTTATGCAGCTTCATGTTGTCTTGGACAGAGAGAAAGTGAGAGCTACCCCCAGCTCGAAGCATATCTTCGTAGGCAGACTGGTCGAACTAGATGACCAAGGTCTTCTTCATGGATCCTACTGATACTGCATCGTGTTGAGCAATTGCTGTCTCGTCAGATGAGAAAGAGGTCCCCAGCAGAGTCGTCATCTTGTGTTTGATAATAAACGGAAGAAATAAAACTAGGTTTATACAAAACCCTTTCTTAGGTTTACAAACAAGAAGTACTATTAGTCCTATACGAGGACGTTAAGTACAAATTTTAATCTGGGTAAATATTGCTATAGGAGTCTGATCTGCAGTCGATCACTTTGTCCCTTGGACCACACGATGATGAAGAAGTGCTGTAGAAGGAGATGCTTCAAAGATTGCAAGAGGGAGTGGATGCTCGATGCCAAAATCGTTGCTCACTACTCTCTATCTGAGTTCTTCTCTCTCTATTCTTCGATTGTTCGACTTCTATTCTCCGAGTTTTTGACCTTTCGACCTTACTCTTCGACCTTTCCCCCCGGACCTCTGTCTATAAAGGTCTTTATTTATAGGGTTTTAGTGACAGTAACCATCCAGTCGACGTAGAAGCCGGATAGTGGAGAGCATGGCACTTTTTCTGCGGCGGTTACAATAACTGCTACCCACGTATAGATGATCTTCTGAATCTGCGTGTGACGCATGTCCCATCATGAGATAATGCGTATAACTGCTGAGAAGATCACAGCATGAGAGCCACGTAGGTAGCTGTCCCTCACGTAGAAAAGGTTGGCGTAGAAGCCAATAACTGTCAACATGGCGTAGAAGTCAAATAGTTATCAAACTAGTGTAGAGGCCAGGTAGGCGTAGAAGCCCAATAGGCATGGAAGCCAAGTGGTTGTCGAGTCGGCATAGAAGCCAAATAAGCGTAGAAGCCTTGTAGGCGTAGAAGCCTGATGCTGCGTTGATAGGTGGCTAGCGTAAAAGATAGCTGATCCTCCTTCCTTGACTGAGGTCTTGAGCGTATTCTGGATCGAATAGCTATATCACGCACCAATACAAATATAGCCCGAGTTGGCATATTTCAAGGAGATAGCGTACAGCGTGCTCCTTATAGCTAAAAATAGCCCGGTAGCGTATTCCAAGGAGATAGCGTACAGTGTGCTCCTTATAGCTGAAAATAGCTTGATGGCGTAATGTGCAGGGGTGATGATGTAGACGTATTAGCCGTAATTATGGCTTGCCCAGTCTTTGGAGATATAATCAAATCTCGTGTATTTAATGCAGAGATCTGCCACCATTCTGAGCATTAAATGCAGAGACGTGTCTCGAACTCTGTAGAATTCTGAGCATTAAATGCAGTGACGTGCCTCGAGCTCTGTACGAAGAGCAGCTTTTGACGTGGCAGTTCGTTTTGTCTTCTGCTGAGCGTAAAAGCTCACATCTGCCTGTATAAAACTAGGCAGCGTATTCCCTTGTATGCGTAAAAGCACTTTTGTATCAGGGAGACGTCACTAAACGATGGTTTGGGTCTCTGTGCTATACCATCTTTACAGCCGTCATCTGGATAGTTGTGCAGTACTCTTTGTCAGGAGTTAGGTTCACTGCATGATCTGACAGATTCATTCGAGGAATACGAAGCGTTCCTCATACACTTCCATGCTGCATTAAAAGCGGATGAGTTTTACGCCATAAAGGTGGTATAATACCCTTTTTACGCTGAAGCAGCCTGGAAATACTGCATTACGCGGATTGTCCTTGAGCTTATATTTTATGCTGTACTTAGCGAAAAAGCTCTGTTGTACGCCGATGGCTCTGAAGTTATATTTTATGCCACACAGAACTAAAATACTGCATATAACTCTGCAGCATATTTTTCATGCTTCTACAAACGGTACGTCCAATTTTGGATTCCGGTGAGTCGAACACAATTTTGCCTAAAAAGTCAACCGTGGGGCCCGCCAATTGGCGACTTGGTCAACTGTCTCAGAATTGTGTAAAAATTGGGTCACTGGACCAGCGCGTTATCACGAGTCCAGTGGCGCAAGTTTCGTCACATTCTGACGAGCGTGCACAAAATACGCAGGGCTTTCATAAAAGTGGCGACACGAGAATTGTCCGCGGATACGGGCTGATTACGACACACACACGCGTCCGAATCAGTTTCCGCAAACGTATCTGGGTATGTTGCGCGCACCTTTTGGTACACTTGGTACACGCCAGGGCGGTCCCGTTTGGCGGGGCGTGCTCCGTTTCACAATTTTTGGAAATCTAGAAAAAGTAGGTTTTCTGGGTTTTCTAACGAATTTAATTCTACATACAGAAGTTAACAAATTAATGTAATTAACAGAAATTAAATTAGGTCAAGTGGTCTCCGCATATCAAAAAGAAAAATCGAATTCGGATCTCTGTGGTGGGAGATACGAATCCGGGAACATAGGTAGTCATCGCAGTTTTTTGCGATACCCCAAAAGTTGTCTTTTTTCGTCAACTTGGACGCTATTTTCGCCTAGGGTTACGTGCTATTCGAGGGCAACTATCATACAGATATAGAAGAGAGTTAAGTGCTGAATGTACCGGTGAAGACGGGGTTGAGTTTGGTTCAGCGAGGTGACGGGAAACAGGGCTTGAACACAGGTAACCTGCTGTCCAAACTGTCAGTGCGCGGTTGTGCATTGTCGCGGTCGTCGGGATCGGTTTTCGACGGCTGGAGATGGCTGAGGACGGTGGTCTCTGGTCGAGGGTGGCAAGGTTTATATGGGAAGGGAGAAGAATGAGATAGAGTTAGGGTTTTGGTCGAGATGAGAAGTATATATAGGAGAAGGGGAGAGAGATCGGTTCAGCAGGGGGGCTTGGGTCTTGCGGGTTTGCAATATGAGGGCTGCTGCTACTGCTTCTCATTTACAAAGGGGTGCGGGGGTTAGGCTATTAGGTGGGTTTGGTCCTTAACGGGTAGGTGGGTAGATCCAATAGGAGGGTAGATCCATTAGAATTATTTTTTTTCTTTCCTTTTTCATCCTAAATATATATATATATATATATACACATAGAATAATTCAGAATTTGTATTAATGCATACCATTAAGCTAGCAACTGTCTACGGGGTCTCCTACTTGGAATAAATTAGGAAAAATTTATAATGGCGCCATAAATCTCCTAAATTCACAAACACCTAAAATAAAAATTAAATAAAATCTATTTCTCCTAATTAGCTCATAATTATTACAATTCTATTAATAATTAATTAAAAAGGGTAAATATGGTTTTTAGGATTAGGGGTTTTACATTCTACCCAACTTATAAAAATTTCATCCTCGAAATTGAAATTAAGCCACGGTAGAAAGTTAAGGATGGTATAAGATAGAGATTTGCACCTTTTTCTGTCCATTCCTCCATCCTAACATCCATGATTTTCTAATTGTCATGGGGACGTTCGGAGGGCTATAATTTATATTATTTTAAAATACAAGGCTAGGTTTAAATGAGGGAGCGATGTTGCATGACCAAAATATAGCACAAGGGAGCTTAATTATAAGTTGCACAAAGGTCAGAATGGAAGATGGGCATGTCTACGATAAGGGTGTGAAATTTTGTACGAAGGCAGTAGCTAGTGTAGTGCTCCAATTATCGAAGCACAGTAAGGTGCGCTAAGTGATATAATTATTGCAAAATTAAATAAAAATACCGTTATATATTTCTAACTTGATTCAATCTAGCCTTAGTCTCGCTATCTAAGCCAAGTAGGTCTAATTTTGGGTGAGGATTTTATAATCTACTCAACTTAAAATTTACCCATCTATTACCTAAGGCTATACATCTAGAAAAACTATTCCTCAAATAATTTAATCATGTTATTTAATCCTCAAAGTTTTAACACCAAACATATCACCTATGATATACCCTTAATCAATTATAAAAGAGAGTCACTAAGTCATGTGATTAGCCTTATAGGGTATATCTAGTACTATCATTGTGTCAACTTATACCAGCACGAGGTTTCGTCTTTCCGAAATAAGGGAAGACGGAGAGCAATAATAAAGAATTCAAGGTGAAGGTGATAGAATACAAGTACGAGGTTCAAAGAGATTAAAGAATTCGAAAAGAGAGTTGTCAGGGCAGTTGTGGATTAAAATCCTATTTTGGTAATTTCCTATTTATATGCTCGTATTAGTACATTTATGTAACCGATATGATGTGTCAGACATGTCTAGGGGCAAGTATATTCGTCTACTACCATATATCTCAATCCAAGTAAAGTAGTCATGCGAAGAGCGAACCAAGCATACTAAGGTTAGCTAGACCTTAATACACTGATTCTGATTAGGCAATTGTATCATTGTGTGCACCCAATAATACATATGTTATGAGCAAGCTCGATAAAAGAATAAGCTTGCAAAAACTAGGCTATAATAGCAGCATAAGTCAAAGTAGTACAAAAAATATAAGTACGCTAGATTATGATGAGAGAAGTTACAAAATAATTCAAGTTCACAAAGAAATAAGACTCCACAATTGTAGAAGCATGAAAAATATGCTGGAGAATTATACGCGTAAAACCTCCAACATACATGAAGCACGCGTAAAATAGAGCTTCAGCGATATGTGGCATAAAATATGACTTCAGAGCTGCCCACGTAAAGCAGCGCTTCAAGGCTGTTTTGGCGTAAAAGGTAGCTATACCTCCATCCGGCGTAAAATATGTCTGCTTTTAATGTAGCATGAAGTTGTACGAGGAACTCTTCGTATTCCTCGAATGAACCAGTCAGAAAAAACAGTGAACCTGACTCCTGACAAAGAGTACTGCACGACGATCGAGAGGACGGCTGTAATAATGATTCTGTACAGAGGCCCAAATTGTCGTTTAGTGGCATATCCTTGATACAAGTCATTTTTTCGCATTCATAGAATACACTGCCTATTCTACACAGGCAGAGATGAGTTTCTACGCTTAAGATGAGACGAAATCAGACGCCATGTCAAAAGCTATTTTTTATACAGAACTCGAGGCATATCTCTGCAGTTAATGCGCGAGATGGGGGCAGATCTCTGCATTTAATGCATGAGATTTTATTCTATTTTTAACGACTAGTAGAGCTAAAATTAGGGCTAATACGCTCACATTATTATCCCTGCATGTTACGCCAACCAGGCTATTTTCAACTATAGGAGTACGCTGTATGCTATCTCTTTGAAATACGCCAACTCAGGCTATATTTGCAAAGGTATGTGATAAGGCTATTTGGCCCAGAATACGCTCAAGACCTCAGTTAGGAAGGATAATTGGCTAGTTTACGCTGGTTACCTATTATTTATGCAACATCAAGCTTTACGCAGAATTTGGCTTTTATGCCAACACGACAGTTATTTGGCTTTTACGCCAACAAGATAACTACTTGGCTTTTACGCCAACAAGATAGCTACTTGGTTTTACGCCAACAAGACAGTTATTTGGCTTTTATGCCAACCATCTTTACGCGAGGGGCAGTTACCTACGTGGCTTGCATGCCGTGATCTTCGATGATCGATTATACACGTTACCTCATAATGGGACATGCGTCACACGCGGATTCAAGAGATCATTTAGACGTGGGTAGCAGTTATTGTAACCGTCGCGTAAAGAGCGCCACTCTCTTCACAGTTTGGCTTCTACGCTGACTGGACAGTTACTGTGACTGAGCTCTATAAATAGAGACTTCCGGTCACAAGAGAGAAGGAGGTCGGAATTAGGAGAGGAGACCAAGATCAGAGATCAAATCAAAAGAGAGAGAGAGAGAGAGCATAAAACAGAGAGTGTCGGTTGACAGTTTAATCCCACTAGCAATCTTTGAAGCTTCTTCTTCTTCTACAGCACTTCTTCATCATCGTGTGGTCCAAGGGACAAAGTGATCGACCACAGATCATACTCCTATAGTAATATTTTCCCAGAATCTTTTTTTATTGTACTTAACATCCTCGTATAGGATTAATTGTACTCTTTTTCTTATTTGTAAACAAAGAAAGGGTTTCGTATAAACCTAGTTTCATTCTCTTATTTATCATCAAACACAAGATGGCGATTATACTAAGGATTACTTTCTCATCTGACAAGAAAGCCATTGCTCAACACGATGCAGTATCCGTTAGATCGACGAATAAGACGTAGGTCGTCCAATTCGACCAATCTGCTTATGAAGACATGCTTCGCGCAGGGGGTAGCTCTCATCCCTTCTCTGTCCAGGACAACAGGAAGTTGCGTAAAGTATGGATGCCCCGGACATCCTCTACCCTTCCCACAGGCTCTCTCTCTCCGATCAACAAGGTTGTGACATCACAACCTATACGCCTTGTGCGTAAAAACCCGTCTCTCGTCTGTGGCGTGGCAGACAAAGCTTCTAGCAATGCCCTAGTGCCAATTCAGAAGTCTAGAACTCGCCCTGTACGTAAAATTATGTCTTCCGTCTGTGACATGGCAGACAAAGCTTCTGGCAATACCCTAGTGCCAATCCAGAAGTCTAGAATACGCCCTGCGCGTAAAAATTCGTCTCTCGTCTGTGATGTGGCAGACAAAGCTTCTGGCAATGCCCTAGTGCCAATCCAGAAGTCTAGAACATGCCCTGCGTGCAAAAATTTGTCTCTCGTCTGTGACGTGGCAGACAAAATTCCTAGCAAGGCCTCAGAGCCCGCACGGAAATTTCAAACGCGCCATGCGCGTAAAAATACATCTCCCATCTATAAAGAGGCAGATGGACCCTTGGATCACATCAAGAGAAAACGAGTGGCGAATCTCCCAACCTCTAGAGTTGTATGCCACCAAGAGAAGAAGATTACGCGTGACGCTGGAGACCGTTTGAGGACTCCCCCTGTTTTACACGAACCTGTGCAAAGCTCCAGATTACGCCAAGATAAGCCCATCCGCGTAAAGAAGACCCGCTTTATGGGAAAATATGCTCCTCAGACGGATGATGGATCGTTTGCTACTCATATGGGCGAACTGTTGTATACTTATGGCAGAGAGAGAGTCGTGGTTCCTAATCTCCACAGGCCTACTGATGTAAAAAGGCAGAATAAGCCTTCTTCTTCTTCTGCTAATCCCCTTGATTTGCAAGATTTCTTGATCCAGAAACGCAAAGACAGGGGTCAAAACTAGGATTCAGTTCCCCTAACTACCAAGCATGGGGAGATCATGTGGGAAGTAGCATCAACACCTAACGTCGTCATGACATATGGGCCACATGAAGAATATGTCTTTATTGTTCCACCAACTCGCAACGATCAGCATCAAATAATCTTCGGTCAAATACGGAATAGACCGATTATACAAGAAGAATCCCACGAGTCTGAAGTTGGGAGAATGCAAATCCACAGATATAGCCCACAGGCTTTAAAGATTATGCAAAACATGGGTTATGATTTTAAGTTGAAGCAAGGCCTCAATTATGGAAAAGGCAGACGAATACCATTGCATGGTGATCCTTACTGTCAACGAACTCATTTTGGGTTAGGGTTTACCGCATCTGTTGCAAACTCCAAACCTCTAGAGTCTGTTCCTGTAATACCAGAGGCAGGTCCTTCTAAATCAACTTCTGTGGACAAAGGCAAACAAAAATAGAAAGAAGAACCAGACAACGACATGGCTGGGGATGGTCTCCCTCGACAAAATAGAGCAGCATCCAAAGCTGGTGGTAGAATTCCCTCTGAGTCCAAAGATGATGCAACTATGACCATCCTTCCTGAGGACCGTACGACCCAGGTATCAGGAGCCTGAAAGCCAAAGAGGACTTTCTCCTTCAAAGAGGATGACATAATTGAAATCTTTAATATATTGATGAAGGAAAACAAACTTCGGCTACCCAACATCAGATACCCTGAATAGGTTGGCAAGGTCGATGACCCAGAATATTGTCTTTTTCATCGGTACATTCATCATCCCACGAAGGCATGCTATGTGCTGAAAAGAAAAATCCAGGAGTTGATTGACGCCAAAGTCATCACTTTGCATTTATAACAAGAAGATGGTGTCTTCCCAGGTGAGCAACCTTCAGGACTATCCCCATTCAGCAAATCACTCCCCGATGAATTTTTCAGACATGGGTTCACGTCCAAACTGTTTTTCCTCCAGCTGAGTTTGCCATGTCAAAGTGACCTCTGAGCAAACCTCCCAGGTTGTTGCTATCGAACAGTTCACGTTCATATTACCTCTGAACTACGTCTCTCCACTTTCTCCAGTAGAGTAAATCTATCACCACAAAAATGGTCATTCTCATATTTCCTCTGCCTTGTTTTTCTTTATCACCACCATACCTTACCACGTCCACCTTACCTCTGAGTAAGATATTTTCAGAACTTTTTCATGTCCAAATTACCTCTGAGTGAGTTCTACTCTTCGACTTTCTACTATCAAGTTCGCATAACCCCTGATAGTGCTAGTCGTTGCAGCTTACTATCTGGGACGACATGGGTAATAAGTCCACAACCCAGATGTACAACTCTTGGTTCTTCATCCCCAGAAAATGCCTACGTGCAATACTTTCTCGATCGTCGAAGATCGAGAATCATATTCTATCATGTTCTTATGACATCTGAATTGATATGTTCAGCAACTTGGCATCCCCAGCAAGTGCCTATATGTAACATTTTCTCCTTCGTTATAAATTCTTGTAAAGAGCTATCATTCATATCCAAAAATCCCGAGTATGCAATGGATGATGGATCCTCAAAATTCCCCCAGTGGAGCAATCATTAGGTCTACTTGCACACTCCCGCAATGACTATTCAAACCAGTCTCATTAGACGCTAGCCATGTTCGTATTACCTCTGAGCTATCGTCCCATCAATTTCCCCAGCGGAATAATCCTTTGGTCTATCTTCATGTTTGGATAGACCACACTCAACGAATCACTCCTCAAAGAGTTTTTTTCAGAAACTAATTCATGTTCATATTACCTCTGAACTGCTGTCATAATATTTCTCTCAGACTGAGTTTGTCATGTTCATATTACCTCTGAACAAACCTTCCAAGTTTTCGCTATCGATTTTCATGTCCATATTACCTCTGATATCGGTTGTCATCTCAACTTAGCACCCATACTTAACTCTAAGTATGCCAATGGTATTAGGTCCGCAAAAAATTGCCATGTCCATATTACCTCTGGCAGGGCTTGTCCTAAACTTATTACTTGCACTCTCGTGCACAAGAAGTAATAAGTGCACAAAAAAAAACCTTGTGAAATGCCCGCATTGGAAACGAATTGTTCATGTCCATATTACCTCTGAACTATCCTCATTTTCCCCAGTGGAGAAAAAGTCAGTTCATGTTCATATTACCTCTGGACTACGTCTCTCCATTATCCCCATAGAGTCATATTTTATCGCGTCTATATTACCTCTGTCAGGACTTGTCTCAAACCTATTACTTGCACTAAACGTGCGCAAAAAAGTAATGGGTCCATAAAAAATCTCCCAGCAGGACGTCTTTACTGGCCACAAAATAAATCCTCTACTTGGGCTTGTTTCGAATTTATTATTTGCACTCAACGTGCGCAACAAATAAAAGGTCCACCAAAGATCCCCTAGTGGTATGTCCTCAACAAACACGGTATCGTACTACGTCCATATTACCTCTGGTACGATGTCCAAAATTTGCATAAACAATCATAAAGAAATGGAGGGCCCTTATATGATTACAAATGGCGCTTACAGATTAGCCAAGCCTAATGGAAATTTGGCAATGGCTCCTGTCAATGGCAAATTCCTGAAGAAGTAATATACTTGATCTCCTTTGCTTAACAGAGTATGATGAAGATCTTATTCTGACGATACCATACACAAAGGCTAGCTGGATCATATTATATCAGATTCATATGATCTCTTAATGGATATGCTTAACTAATTTATAAACCTATCATGTTCATATTACCTCTGATAGTGTTTAGTATACAAATTTAGTTGGATTATATTATATCCAGTTCATATTACTTCTGAATATATTTACATTCAGCAAAACCTTAACGAAACTATGTCATGTTTATGAAACCTCTGATATCACTTTCATCTTAGCCTATCATTTATATTCTAAAGTGATGGGTCCACAAAGTCAGAAAATGTAGCTTTATTATCTCTGAGAAATTATAGGAGAAACAAAAAAGTACATCATTGGGGAGGAGCAGTTAAATCCCTGATTTGTTGGGCCAAAGTAGCCATCCTCTCATTTATGGAGTTTAAAATGTTAGTGCAAGCCAGCTCTAGCCTTACTTCATCATTGTTCAAGTGAGAAAGTTCGGACAGGGAATTAACAAAACTTGCGTGGATGACACCTGCATGTGTCAAGTTTTGTTGAGCTGTCTTCACTTGGCCCTCGAATACATCACGAACTGCCGATGTCTTGAGAAGCCTCTCCCTTGCCTGAGCAAGTTCAGCTTCCAATTCTCGAAGCCTCGCTTCATTTCCCTCACATTCGGCCTGGTACTGTGTCAGCTGAGGAATAACCTCCACCAAGACAGCCTGCTCTTTATCCATCTCTTGCTGCTGTTCCTGGATGGATTTGTTCAAAGATTCAATCTGCTGAGCCAGTTTCGCAGTTAGAGAGTCATACTCAGCTTGAACCAGATCGTCGATACTGCCTCGGGATAGTTACAAATACTCGTTAATGGGTTGTTCTAAATCATTAACTATTTGTTCTAGTGCATCAGCTCTTTCAGCGTCATTGAAATTTCTAATCGGCGCTACAGTAAGCTTGGAGGACATCTTCAGAGCATCAAAGCCTAGGTTCTTCTCCAGCACCACGGATATCAATTATTTCAAAGTGCGGTAGAATATGCTAGTATATTGTTCAACTAACGTAGCAAAGATCGAATGTACGCTGGGAGTGGCCGCCATATCTATAAATCTCCTATCCGGAAGGACTGTAGAGGATGTCGCCACAGTCGTTGCTTCAACAGATGGCGCGACAAAAGAAGAGACACCAACAACGGTTGGAGTTGCAAGCATGCTTGACGAAAGAGGCGCGGTCGAGATGGCAGGTTCATCCTCCTCTGATGTTCTTTGAACTACCACTGGCAGGATGACACCCGAGAATATTGCGGATGAAATATCGGCAGTTTCAAAATATACTTCGTCGACGTCAGGTGCCGCCGTTTTATTGGCTGGATCCGCAACAAAGTCAGAAGTTGTGTCAACTCCGCCCTCCCCAGAGATGTCTTCGCCTGAAAATAAGATAAGAGAAAGTTAATATCAATTTGATGTTAATTTTCCTAAAGAAAGCGTGAAGATAACATTTACCCATGGCCGATGGTATGTATGTTGCGTCTGCAGCCTGTATAGCTAAATTATTTCTTAATGATGCTAAACAAGCTGTCATACCTGGAGAAGAGAGTGCACCAACTAACGTTTGAGGGAAGTCATCCCAGTCATCACCCAGATCTACTCGAGGTTCATCTGGTGGAATCTCGCTGGAAATACTTACAGACGAAGGAGGGGTTATTCCCATTATTTGTCTGGATAAAGGTATATTGATTCTTAATATGCTCGGTCTCGAAGGGGATCTCGAAGCACTACCAGTAACGGTGGTAGCGGCAGCAATCGCGGGCAAAGAATCTCCAGCACTGTCAGCTAGAACTGCGGAGGTCCCCTCTCTAAAAGGCGAAGGACCCCTGATTAAAGAATCATCCCCAACAGGGGAAACAACAGGCTCGCTCCTAGATGCACCCTTGGTGGATGTCCTTTTAGGACCTCTGACCGCCTTCTTCTTGTGGGAGGAAGGCTCTTTCAGAGTGGAAGCCTTTCATTTATTAGAGATTATGAGAGGCTCTGCTGGCGGAGCTATTATGCCTCTCGGTACAATCAGCAAATAGTCGTCTGCACCGGTGGTTTCATCACCTTCATCTGAGGAAACAGATGGTATCTCCTCTCTCCCAGTGGACCTATAGGAGGGCATCCTGAAACTTCCATGTACATCGAAATCACGATGGAAGGTATTGATGGACGCATAAAACTGCATGTACGAATAAAGAATGCGCAACTCCATGGAAAGAGAAGTCGCGGGCACAGCAAAGGTTGCTCCAGTACAACCCATTATGAAGTACCGCCATCCTCTAGCTCCATCAATAAGTCCACCTTTGAACTTGAAGCTGGTGATAGGATTCCCCATGTGCAACTGGTCGTACCCAAATTGCCTGGCGAACCGGCTGGGCAGATAAGGCTCCAAGTAGCAGTGGTCCTCACTTCTGTACAGTAGGTGGCAAGGTCTAATACAGACCAACCAGTATAAGGCTTCAGGAGAAAGAATAGTCTTCCCCTGACCCGCATCCTGAAGTTTCACCCCTTGTTGATTGATATGTACAGGGGGGGCGATGCAGAAGAACTTCCAACTATGGGCAAAATTTAGTGCTAGCCGACATTCTATGACGCTAGTCACATTCCAAGAAGAATTCATGTAATTCAACAGGAAGTTATTTACCGAACCACTGGCCGATCCGGGAGATATCACTTTGGTGTTGTGAAGGATTAACCATCCCATCAGATATAAGAATGATAATTCTACTCTGGGAAATCCTTCACGATGTGTATCATCAGCCAGCAGTCCCTCAGTAATAGCCCTCAGGCTAGCTTAAATTCTGCACACCATGGCAGGAAGCAGGCCCAACCTTGCTCCGAACACCAAACGCACTACGGGCCATAAGGTATTGCGATGAATGCGATCCGCAGACGCGATGCCAGGCACTACCCATCGGCGTTGCCAGACAGAGAGGAAGCCAGCCAGTTGAGCTTCCCTTGACAGAGGCTTGCGACAATGCCTCATATAACTAAAGGCTTTAGTGCCTGCAGGATAACCCCATATCTCCTCATCGAGAACATAATCTAAAGCCCCTGCATCTTCAATGAGATCATCGACCGTATTGGCATTAAGCATACTCAGAAGATTCAAAGGCTTATCTCTGCTATCTACAACCTTGTCTGGTTTGGCATTTCTAGCCTGATAGAAGAAGAGGTAGGATACCCATTTGTTGATATAGGCCAAATCAGAGGGCTCTTTGTAGAAGGTGGTGTAGGCAAGATAGTGGCTCATCAGCTCCTGGTACACTGCCACTGCCCGAGGGTTTGCATCCCTCAGCTCCCTGTTTATGGGGACGTACTCTTCATAAGGAGTGTCTCCCATTGGCAGCCTTGAAATCTCTGCCATCTCATGAAGGGCTAAACCCAACTCACCTAGTGGAGTGGCAAAAGTCCTAGTGAGCAAATTATATCACTCCATCAAAGATAAGAATAAGTTGGGATTGAGAGGCCGCCCAACACTAGTGGCACTCACGGCCGCAAATAAACCAATACTTTCCAGCTCCGTCTGGAAGTGCTTCAAGGCCCAGGCAGTTAAACTGGCCCATCGAAAATTTTGGGGGCCAAGCCATCCACTGGTGCGAGGGTTAACCTTGGGGTATACTTCTCCCTGCCCCCAAAAGTCATTACAGAAAGTCGCTATTTGGATCGGCTGGATCAGCGAAGTATCTTCACTCGGGATACTGCCCGGCAGTAATCCTCTAAAAGGCATGACATGGACTGAAGGATTGCTCACAAAGGACCCTCGGTTCAATCCTTTCTTATAAAAAATCTTTCCCGGCTGGCCGTGAAGATCGGGAGTCAGAGTCAACACCATCTTTCTGCGATCGGTGACATGGAAGAACGCTGAGATAGGGTAATCTCTAGGCATCCTTGGCAGGTACATGATCGTACCCTCAGTAGAAAACACCCAATCTTTCTTCTTGGTCTTAGTCTGGGATTGTTTATCGATAACATCCCCAAATAAGAAATATGGTTTCTTATATTCAGTGCCGTCTATATACGTCAGGGGCTTCCCACTGATCATACTCAGCAACATTCGTTCTCCTTGGGCAGAGATCAGTGTTCCACTTTCCTGAGGATACTCGCTCCCGGAGATAGGGAAAGTCACATGGGACAAGTTCTCCAGATAGTTGGAATTCAGCATTCCAGCAGCAGAGCCCATTACTTCAGCCAGAGGAAGGATCTGTAAATCCACGGCAAAAAGTGAGAAAACAAGTCAGTTTTACGCTAGACGCTACATTCTTGCAGTATACGCCAAGGCCAGACAGTTTGAGCTTTTGCGCAAGACTGTAAAAAATTTAGTCTTACGCTGGAATCTATTTCCAGCGCATAAAACTCAAGATCTAACAGTCTGAGTCGTTACGCCAGACTGCCAAAATTTGAGTTCTTACGCTAGAATTTACATCCAGCGCGTAAAACTCATAATTTGCAGTATACACCAAATTTTGATAGTCTGAGTTTTTACACCAGATTTTTAATAGTCAGTTATGATTTGGGACCACGTTAGTCTATCGTTTGAATAGAAAGACAGACAGTCATGCTGCGTAACGGATCCAGATTTTATGCACAGAAGCTAAAATTCTATGGTTTTACGCTCAGAAGATTTTACGCTCAAAGGCTACAAATCTACGATTTTACGCTCAGAGGCTACAAATCTATGGTTTTATGCTCAGAAGCTTTTACGCTCAGAGGCTACAAATCTATGGTTTTACGCTCAGATGCTACAAATCTACGGTTTTACGCTCAGAGGCTACAAACCTACGGTTTTATGCTCAGAGGCTACAAATCTATGGTTTTACCCTCAGAAGCTTTTACACTCAGAGGCTACAAATCTACGATTTTACGCTCAAAGGCTAGAAATCTACGGTTTTACGCTCAGAAGCTACAAATCTATGGTTTTACGCTCAGAAGCTTTTACGCTCAGAAGCTACAAATCTACGGTTTTACGCTCAAAAGCTACAAATCTACGGTTTTACGCTCAAAAGCTACAAATCTACGATTTTACGCTCAGAAGCTATAGATCTACGATCCTACGCTCATAAGCTACATATGGCCAATTACAAGGGTTTACGCAGAAAATGCTCATTTTTGGCTATAAAATATTCCAAGTGCCTGAAACACACAGAGGCCAGCATTGAAGATGACTCTTTTTCTTGGTCCATTGGAAGGTCATTCGAAGTCTAGCCAGAATTCTTAACATCTAAGTTCAAGTATAGCCTGTTCGGCAGACATTCCTTGCCCTATTTCGGGGAATTTTTGGGAAACCATTCTTGAAGATGATATTCTGAACATAAATTCTTCGTATCAGAGAAGTGAAAGTTTAGAATTCTATACGACTCCTCGTCCAAAAACAGCATGACAGTTGGATCTTCAAGACAACTTAATGCTAAAGAGCTTTTTACGCATCTTCCGTTACGCGTAAAATTTGGGACGTGACCGGATAAGCGTTTACCAGAGTCAGCATAAAATTACTCAGACGTGTCGAAGCTGCACATTATCAGCAAATATGGCAAATCAACAATGCGTAAAAGAAGACAAGTTTATTAATCATGATTACATATGATAGAAATCCAGTTTACAAAGGATTTTTCATTCTCATGATTCCATATGATGGAAATCCTTTTTTACAAAGGATTATTCATTAACATTCAAGATCACGATGGGAATCTATTATGCCAGGTTCTCATTTGTTGGAGATCTTTTTCTTCTTCTACGACACTTCATCGGCTTCTGCGGCCGATGAACAAGAAAATGATTAATGGCAGGAGAATACATAACTAGGCTTGTGTAAATTATTCAAGCCCACCCTCCATACGCCATGGCGACCACGCCCTAGAATTGTGTTAGTGATTCAGACCGAACACAATACTGGAAGATAGGGTAGTGATTCAGACCGAACACAATACTGGAAGATAGGGCCAAACTGCCTACCTACGTCCAGCTTCATAATAAGAGAAAATACAGCTAGCAAGTTGTGTGGTCCGATGAGACCCTTCATCACTCCTGGACGAATCGCCATATAAAATTGTTGATTATCCCGAGCAAAGTAAGCTATGATATCCTTCCATGATCCATCGTTGTAGAGGATATTTGCTCGAAGACGCCTCTTTTTATGGCTCCTTACATGCTGGAAGAGGATGATCTTCTTCTTCCTCAGGTCAGCCCGATGGATCTCAGTGGCCATCTTTTTGGTGAAGGAAGTATGGAAGAACAGGTTCACTCACTCGCCTTTATATAGGCAGAAGAGAACATACTAAATCCCAACAACTTCCTAAATATCTCCGAAAAATCAGCCTCACAGAACGAGTCAAATTTGACATTTTCATGCTTCATTCAAAGTATTTCAAATTACGAGGAATTTGAAAATTTTGAAGGGGGTCTTGTAGAAGCATGAAAATACGCTGGAGAATTATACGCGTAAAACCCTCAACATACATGAAGCACGCGTAAAACAGAGCTTCAATGATGTGTGGCGTAAAACATGACTTCAGAGCTGCCCGCGTAAAGCAGCGCTTCATGGCTGTTTTGGCATAAAAGGTTGCTACACCTCCCTCCGGCGTAAAATATGTCTGCTTTTAATGCAGCATGAAGTTGTACGATGAACTCTTCGTATTCCTCGAATGAACCTGTCAGACAAAATAATGAACCTGACTCCTGACAAAGAGTACTACACGACGATCGAGAGGACGGCTGTAATAATAATTCTGCACAGAGGCCCAGACTATCATTTAGTGGCATATCCTTGATACAAGTCATTTTTACGCATTCAAGGAATACGCTGCCTATTCTACATAGGCAGAGATAAGTTTTTACGCTCAAGATGAGACGAAATCAAACGCCACGCCAAAAGCTATTTTTTGTACAGAATTCGAGGCATATTTCTGCAGTTAATGCGCGAGATGGGGGCAGATCTCTGCATTTAATGCATAAGATTTTGTTCTATTTTTAATGACTGGGAGACCTAAAACTAGGGCTAATACACTCACATCACTATCCCTGCATGTTACGCCAACCAGGCTATTTTCAACTATAGGAGTACGTCGTATGCTATCTCCTCGAAATACGCCAACTCAGGCTATATTTGCAAAGGTACGTGATAAGGCTATTTGGCCCAGAATACGCTCAAGACCTCAGTTAAGAAGGATAATTGGCTAGTTTACGCTGGTTACCTATTATTTATGCAGCATCAAGCTTTACGCAGAATTTGGCTTTTATGCCAATACGACAACTATTTGGCTTTTACGCCAACAAGACAACTACTTGGCTTTTATGCCAACAAGATAGCTACTTGGCTTTTACGCCAACAAGATAGTTATTTGGCTTTTATGCCAACCATCTTTACGCGAGGGGCAGTTACCTACGTGGCTTGCATGCCGTGATCTTCAATGAGCGATTATACATGTTATCTCATAATGGGACATGCGTCACACGCGGATTCAAGAGATCATTTAGACGTGGGTAGCAGTTATTATAACCGCCGCGTAAAGAGCGCCACTCTCTTCACAGTTTGGCTTCTACGCCGACTGGACAGTTACTGTGACTGAGCTCTATAAATAGAGACTTTCGGTCATAGGAGAGAAGGAGGTCAGAATCAGGAGAGGAGACCAAGATCAGAGATCAAATCAAAAGAGAGAGAGAGAGAGCATAAAAGAGAGAGTGTCGGTTGACAGTTTAATCCCACTTACAATCTTTGAAGCTTCTTCTTCTTCTACAGCACTTCTTCATCATCGTGTGGTCCAAGGAACAAAGTGATCGACCGCAGATCAGACTCCTATAGCAATATTTCCCCAGAATCATTTTTTTTATTGTACTTAACATCCTCGTATAGGATTAATTGTACTCTTTTTTTTGTTTGTAAACAAAGAAAGGGTTTCGTATAAACCTAGTTTCATTCTTTTGTTTATCATCAAACAACAATCTCTACAGTTGTCATACTAACTCCTTGTCTAAGTCGCTTGTCAATAAATTAGGGTATGGACCTCTAATTTCTACAGTCTGAATAAACACTGTCATCTTATGCTCGCATACAGGTAATGTCATTCGGTTACACTTCAATAATAGGTCAAAGGACTATGTGATACTAGGTTGTGAGGTATAATAGCCAACTTATAAGAATAAACTAATATTGTAATCATCTTAAGGATACCGTAGAAACTCCTATTAAGGTTTACGAGAAGGGGTCTTGGTACTTATTAGGGTATCCTCTTATATTATATAGGTCATGGTCGTCTTAAGTCTTAGTCATAGCGCTTATAGAGCAAGTGTCAATAGTAAGAATGGAAAGTTACTGGCCTTCAAGGGGAAAGGGGATATAACTCGTATCAAGGTGGGGGTACATGCTACGCGATTTAAAACTAAGGGATAATCACCAGGTCACAATCTACAAGAATAATTTAAACCATCAAGTTCTAACTACTAAGCACACAATTTCAAAATTTAACATTAACAACTATAATCCTAGCAACTATATGTCCTTAACACAGAATAAAATCACCTGGCCTACAATCAGAAGTGTTAGATGGCACGAGTTGAAAGATGAAGAAAAGAAAATGTAATTAGTCGTCGCACAATAGCGAGCGCTATGGGTTCAGAGGAACAAGTCATAAAGATAGAAAGACTCTAGATAATGTCATGATTTCCTAAGGAAAAGGTGGTATGTTAATATCTGTGTTCGAGGTTTGATCGAGAAAAATGTTATATTCGTTCCTCTTGGCTTCCTAATATTCTGTCTGCTAATACCAAGAATCTAACTTTACAGTTCTCTAATAATACCTTACTATGAAGTTAGATTCAGTCCTAATATTCAACCTTGGATTTCTATTGGTTCCTCAATACTAGGGTCAAAAAATATGGTCAACACTAATCTTAGTAGTGTTTATACTACTCTCAAGTCTTCATAAATACATCAAGGGGTAATGGTAAACCAATCTATAGATAAGGAATTCTAGGGTTCACTAGATATTCTAAACTTAGTGGTGTGTCAACACTCTAGTTGTACTCTTAATAGGAAGGTTACCCTACTTATCATCTAACGACAGGGACTTCTATATTCTAGGAGGGGGCTATACTCAAGGAATTATCAGGAAAGTACAGGAATCAAGCAGGATACAATTATTCAAATAGAATGGATTGGAAGGAGAGCGAATCATAGTCAATTATGGATGAGATCCTATACTCTATTTCTATGTGCAGGCTTGTTCGGTACAGTAACGTAACCGAGACAATATGCTCTTGACCTGCATGGGCCACCACAAAAATATGTCACGCCTAGTCCCAAAATACATAGGACTAGGAACACGTAAGCATGCCAGCCGTATGTATATGGCAACTCCAATATATGGATACCATAATACACACGTACGCTGTAATATGAATATAAACTCACATGTGGAATATATAGTGTCACAAGTCACAGATATGCTAATCTCATCCACACAACAAGTCATAGAAAAGAAATACTAAACTAGAACAAGGAGTCTGAAATATCCAAAATTATAGTCGGGTGGAGACAAATCCACTACCAAAGACTATATCCAAAACTAAAATGAGAGAGGAGTATAAAATCTCCAATATAAAATAAGATGATATCAGAAGTGTATCAGCTAAAAAGATCCATCGCTAGCTAATCAATGGTGCTCAGAAGGTAAGACCTCCTCGGTAGAAAGTAACGTGTCAGGTCCAGGTCCGTACTCCTGCGGATACTCCTGGTCGTCTATACTTGGCAAGGGACCAGGTCCTCAAATAGACATAACAAGGTACATAGAAGCAGGACAATTGAATACAGTGAACATGCATAATGTTTGAAAATATATAAGTACGTTGTACAAGACAATTTATATGAATGCAAATGAGGACAACTTTTCGACATATGGGCAAGGGTAGGCTACTCGATCTAAATCTCACAACTCACACACACGTTAGTGGACATCATCCGCCGACATACTCGGGGGTAGCGACCCTCGTGACTCCATCAATCTACATACCTCGGGGGTAGCGACCATCGGATACGACCACCATAGTGCGTGCTAGTTACTACGGTTTACTAGAGTGGTTAAAGCCCATACGCCTACTGATTGTCCTCTCATGATACTAAGTGCCATGTGTGTGTGTCAACATATCTAATATATAGTAATAACTGAAAGAAAACTACACATGCAAGAAATATACAGAAATGCAATGAATATACAGAATAAAATAAGCATGCAAAATACTGTAAGCAATTTGGCAAGGTATCTTGCCTGGCAAGAAAGCTGCAAAGTGTAACGTCCAGATGTCACGCGCACAAGAGTATTAGCTGCGGCCTCAGAATAAATATCTATGAATGCTGAAATAGATATCACCAACGTTTCCAGAATAAGCGAGATAGCTAGAAAACACTATCCTTTCGTCCAATTTGGACACAGGGGCAAAATGGTAATTTCGAGTCAAAGTGGGGTCCACTTGTGGCCCACTTTGCACCGAAAAGTGTGTCAGGGGTAAAGGTCTCTAAATGGGACAAAATTATAGGTCAAACCAATTCTAAATGTAAATACGAACTCAACGGTACATCCAATTTTGGTTTCCGGTGAACCGAACACAATGTCACCCAAAAAGTCAACCTTAGGGCCCGCCAATTGGCGACTTGGTCAACTGTCTCAGAATTGCGTGAAAATTGGGTCACAGGACCAGCGCATTACCACGAGTCCAGTGGTGCAAGTTTCGAAGCATTCTGACGAGGGTGCACAAAATGCGCAGGGCTTTCGCAAAATTTGCCACACAGGGATTGTCCGCGGATACGGGCTAATTTTGACGCGCACACGCATTCGAATTAGTTTTCGCAAAATCTCACATGTCCGGGTACGTTGCGTAAAGTTTTTGGTATACTTGGTACACGGCGGGGCGGTCCCATTTGGTGGGGCGCGCTCCGTTTCATAATTTTTAGAAATCTGGAAAAAGTAGATTTTTGGGGTTTTCCAACAAATTTAATTCTACATACAGAAGTTACAAATTAATGTAATTAACAAAAATTAAACTAGGTCAAGTGGTCTCCGCATATCAAAAAGAAAAATCGAACTCGGATCTCTGTGGTGGGAGATACGAATCCGGGAACATAGGTAGTCACCGCAGTTTTCTGCGATACCCCAAAAGTCTTTTTCCGTCAACTTGGACGTTGTTTTCGCCTAGGGTTACGCGCTGTTCGAGGTCAACTATCATATAGATATTGAAGAGGGTTAAGTGGTGAACGTACCGGTGAAGACGGGGTCTAGTTTGGTTCAGCAAGGTGACGGAAAACAGGGCTTGAACACAGGTAACCTACTGTCCAAACTGTCAGTACGCAGTTGTGCGTTGTCGCAGTCGTCGGGATCGGTTTCCGACGGCTGGAGGCGGCTGAGGGCGGTGGTCTCTGGTCGAGGGCGGCGCGGTTTAGATGGGAAGGGAGAATAATAAGATAGGGTTAGGGTTTTGGTCGAGATGGGAAGTATATATAAGAGAGGGGGAGAGAGATCGGTTCAGCGGGGGGGCTTGGGTATCGCGGGTTTGCAATATGAGGGCTGCTGCTACTGCTTCTCATTTACAAAGGGGTGTGGGGTTAGGCTATTCGGTGGGTTTGGTCCTTAACGGGTAGGTGGGTAGATCCAATAGGAGGGTAGATCCATTAGAATTGTTTTTTTTCTTTTTCTTTCCTTTTTCATCCTAAATATATATATATATATATATATATATATATATATATATATATATATATATATATATATACACATAGAATAATCTAGAATTTGTATTAATACATACCATTAAGCTAGCAAGTGTCTACGGGGTCTGCTATATGGAATAAATTAGAAAAAATTTATAATAGCTCCATAAATCTCCTAAATTCACAAACACCTAAAATAAAAATTAAATAAAATCTATTTCTCCTAATTAGCTCATAATTACTACAATTTAATTAATAATTAATTAAAAAGGATAAATATGATTTTTAGGATTAGGGGTTTTACAGATAGGTCGGTACCAATGGCCAACTCAGAATGATCTAGGATATGGCTTGGGTCTGGAATATAGCAGCATAACTGAGATACATGAAATATGTCATATACCTCATGAAGCGGCAGTGGAAGAGCTAGACGATATGATACGTCTCCAACTCGCTCGAGAATATTGAACTGGCCTATATATCTGGGACTAAGCTTTCTTAGTACTCCAAATCTGATAACTCCACGGTAGGCAAAATCCTCAGAAATACATGTTCGCTGACAGAGAACCCAGGATGACGGCGTGCTGAGCTGCCCAATGACGCTGGCGATCCTGATCCACTCTGAGATGCTCTCTGATCTGCCTGATTATTCCAACCGACTGAGAAATCATCTCTGGATCAAGCATCTGTCTCTCGCCAATGTCATCCCAAGCTAAGGATGATCTTGTAAACCCCCTCATTTATTTTTATGGATAGACTGGTTTTGGGTTAGAAAATTTTGGTTTAGCATCAAGTATTTGAGGTTTAGAAGTAAGGTTGCAGATGTCTGATTATTTAATTAAACCCTTGGTGCACTGTACCGTTGTTGCAATACTCGGAACCCAACATTAGCACATAATTTCCAACAAGTTGTTGCATTCTAGACTTGACATGCCAACTTAGGCGCTGGACTTTTTCGTCACTCAAAATCAAAATCCCTTGTGCTCTAACTAAATTGCACAACTTTCCGTATCTGAAACCCATTATTTAATCCTGTGTCACGCACCTGTGTCGTTGCCATCAATTTTGAGACACCAACTCAACCCGTTGAGCCGGACCAAATAAAGGGTCCAAGACTGACACCAAGCCTACACCCTTCATGACCTTTGTGTCACTCCAAATTGAGATCCCATGTGCCCCCATTTAATTTAGGAGCACATGATAATTTATTTTAATTAAATTGGGAATACCAACTTTGACTAATCCCATCTTAACCCCAATTTAACCCAATACCCCCTTTAATTAAGCCCATACAAAACACACAACACCCCCTCACCCTACAAAACACCAAACACCAAATCTCCGCCAATTTTTCATTATTTCATGTGGCTGTGCAAATACCCAAAATTAAGGGGCTTATTTGCAAATAATGCAATAGTTGTCATTACCTCATTGGCCCAAGCCAATGAAGAAGGCTCACCCTAACGTTTGATCAGTTTTGACCAAACCCCCCTCTCCATGGTGTGAACATAACTTTTTTTGTGAGAAATCTAAGCCCTCTATTTGAAATTGGAAGCATCCTCACCACACACTCCCCATCACCCTTCCCTATTTAATGTCTCCCCACACCCTTCCCAAGAGCAGGCCCTAATCCCAACACCTTAGAAAAACCCCACCCCATCTCTCTCTTTCCTCACTCCTCACGAAAACCCACAGCCTTCTTTCTTTCTCTTATTCTTCCTTTCTTCTTCTTGCTTTCTTTTCTCCATTCTTCTTTTTCTTTCCTTCCCCACGAACCCGGCCGGCCCTCCTACTCCGGCCAACCCGGCGAGCAGCCCCATCCCGCTGCCCCCACCACCTTCAGCTGCCACAACCCTTGAAGCCTCCCCACTGCCTCCACCACCTCCGGCGGCCACTGCATCACCATGAACCAACACCCGCACCACTGTAGTTTCTTCCCCCTCTCGGCCAACACTCCACGAGCCGACCGCTGCAATCACCCGCACCACCGCCATCATCTCCAGTCGATCCGACCCCGGCCAACACTCCACGCCGCCACGACCACCTCCTCCTTCTCCTCCGTTCTCGATCACCACCCTTCGTCACCATCACCACCACTCTTCACCACCAGCACCACCACCCTCCACCATCTTTATCATCATCTTCACCATTTTCACCATCCTCACCATCATCGACATCACCACAATTTTCACGAACACCACCCCACACCACCAACACCACCACCCTACACCACCAGCACGACCACTCCTCACCATCAGCAACATCATCATCGTCTTTATCATCACCATTATCACCTTCACCATCTTCATTAACATCATCAACACCACCATCAACACCCCTTCGGCCGAGCACCACCACGACCCCCTCCGGCCAGCACCACCACCACTTCGCCGAGGTGAGCCTCTTCCCCTATCTTTGTAGTGCAGTGACACATATATTGTTAGGGGTTATGTTTAGGCTTTGAGCTTAGGGTTTATGTATGAAATCAATTTATTTTAGTGTAATATATGCATGTGGGATTTAGGATTAATACATGTTATAATATGCATTGATGGTGAAATGCTAAGTTGAATATTTATGGTTTAAATATGAATTGATTGAGGATATGAAATATATACATATGATGGTTGGAAATGTGATATATATTGAGGTTGGGTTTTAAATGCCATATGAGACATTTAGGGTGTTGTCCTATTTAATATATGCATATTGATTATTGTTGATGAGCTGATTTTAAATTGTTGCAAAATAATACTATGATATTGAAATATTGATGGACATTGAGGAGCAGGTGATTTCGGGTAAAATTGTGTGTAATATCAAACTATTAGTTAGTGATTGAGGACTGAGAAATAATAATGAATTTAATCGGGGAGTAGTTTTAAGGTGCAATGGTGATGATTGTATATTCGAGAGTTTAATAAATAATTGATAGTTTATTTGAGGACGGGATATGTCAACATGCATGATAATGTCGGTGAAGACCCAGGGTGAAACCAAGGATTTGATCATGGTTTGAACTACTGAATGTCGTGATGAATATAGTAAGGTCGAGGTTTGGTTTGATAATATTTTATAGATGATTAACTGGATTAGATGTAATATGCCCCGAGTCAACTTTGGTCAACCCTCTAGCTTCGTGTCCATGTGAGATGTAACGGAGTTTGAACATATGTTAGACGTGTGTCACACCTTATTTCAGCCGCGTGATAGTTTATTGATTGAGTTTGTATCTCGTCTCTAGGTACTACGGGACCCGCGGACTTGGACATTGTACCGGAGACCCATCTTTAGCAGCCGGATCCAGGCATGTGTACCTTGCCACCCTGTATTTCAGTTACCAGATATTTATTAATTTATTATATGCATTATGTGTGTGTTTGACTAGAATCGTTACTTCACGTCCGGGTCACAACCGGGTACAGACGTTCGTCGGTAACGTCTGGTTACGAGTGATAGATGTTCGCAACACCTTGATGTATGTACCTGTATACATCATAACCCTAGGACACATTCAGACACTGTCATCATGCCAAATTTCTTATATCCTGATACTGACATCATGATCGAAACCTAGGACGACCTAAGGGTCGCGTTGATTGATAGTTACTTCGGTATGACGAGACTGCTAAATAGAGGTTCAGGTTTATCGTATAATCGTTGACCGCTTGGGATGGGGAAGACAGTTACTAGACGTTTGGGCTCCTCTGCACGCGCTTATATATGTATATGTACTATTTCTATAGTGATCCTGTATCTAGAGTAGTTGTATCACACGTGTGACTCCTTGCCCGGAGTTGCGGTACGTCCTGTGTGTTTCCGTGTCCGGAGCTACAATTTTATTTTGGACAGCCCACGCGTCGAACATTGTCTTCAAAACTGTGTCTCACTTAGGTGGTTATGCTAGACTACACCATCACTGCACTAGTTTCTTTCTGTTATACTATGGCTTGCTGTACTTTGTATCTTGTTACGTCCCTCTGAGGACCTGGTCCCCTGCCAGTTTTGCAGCATAGACAATTACGGATCCCTTGGAGTTGCTGATGGAGTTGTATATCTTGCGGGTATTTGTAATAGGTACTCATATTATTTCTACCGGCATTATGGTTGTTTTATTCATATTGTTATTCATCTGTTGTTGTAGCCTAGCTTTTATAGACTCATATTTCTTCTCGAGTCTATTCTAGTTTGTGTGTTATTGGGCTGCTGACTTTAGCACATGTAGCTCTTTCTTGTATATTTTTGTTTATTGTGGATTGAGACATAGATGTTTATATTTACTGGATTATTTAGATAGTGACCATTTTTATTAAGCTTATAGATATTCGAGTCGGACCAGAGTCTGGTCGAATGCGTAGCTGGCGTGTCACGTATTCCTGGTCCAATATATTTTGCGACTAGGGCATGACAGATCTGGATCTCCTAACATACAAAGCCTAGAAGGGTGTCATTTGAATGTTCATCGGGAAGCTATTGTTATAGGAGAATTCTACTAAATATAAGTGATCCTCCAAAGATCCATCGAAGTCAAGTGTACAAGTTCGAAGCATATCCTCTAAAGTCTGAATAGTATGCATCTGACTGTCCGTCTGTCTGTGGATGGTAGGATGAACTAAAATTTAGCCTAGTACCCAAACTCTGTTGTAGGCTCTTCCAAAAATAAGATGTGAACCGCAAATCTCTATCTGAGACTATGCTAACTAGTACACCAAATAATCTAACTATCTGTCTCAGGTATATCTCAGCTAGCTGCTTTGTAGACTGGCCCACTTTGAAAGGAAGGGAGTGAGTAACCTTCGTGAGTCGATCCACTATAACTCATACAACATCTCTGCAAGACGGGGATCTAGGAAGATCGGTCACAAAGTCCATAGTAATATGGTCTCACTTCCACTCCAAAATCGGTAAGGCTGAAGTAGTCGGGCCGGTCTCTGATGCTCAGCCTTGACCTGATGATAGACTAAATACCAAAAAATGAACCGAGTTATCTCCCTCTTCATACCATTCCACCATAAGTGCTGACGAATATCCTGATACATCTTCGTCCCTCCTGGATGCACTGAGTATTGAGAACTATAGGCCACTGACATAATCTCTTGCCAGATATCTCCTCTCGGCACACAAAATTGAATTCCAAACCTGAGAGTCACATCCTCGTGAATGCTTAACTCTGGTCTGCTTCCTGACTCACACTCTACTCTGAGTTGTTGAAGTTTGATATCACCAGTCTGCTCTGCTCTGATTCTCTCAACTATAGAAGATGGAACCGGCAAACTCCCCATAAAACCGATGCCATCAGGTAATACTACCTCTATACCCATCTCCTGTAGAATTTGGCATTGCTTTGTCAAGAAGAAACCTCCTCCTCTCCTGCTCATGGCGTCTTCTACGACATTGGTCTCCCTGGATGATACTGAAGATCAAGATCGTAGTCCGAAAATAACTCGAGCCACCTCCTTTGATGCATGTTGAGTTTCTTATGTGTAAACACATACCTCAAACTCTTATGGTCTGTGAAGATCTCCACTCGATCACTATATAGGTAATGCCTCTAGAGCTTAAGTGCAAACCCTACTGCTGCCAACTCAAGATCGTGCGTCGGATAACTCTTCTCATGGTCTTGAAGCTGCCAAGACGCATAAGCTATCACTCTGTCATTCTGCATAAGAACACAACATAATACCACTCCTGAAGCATCACAATATACTGAGAATATACCTGGTCCCACTGGAAGTGTCAAAAAAGGAGACGAAATCAAACTTTATGTAAGCTTCTCGAAAGAAGTTTGACAAGCATCTGACCACTCAAAGCGCACATCCTTACACGTCAACCTTGTCAAGAGTGCGAAGATCCTTGCAAAGTCTGCCATAAATCACCTGTAATAACCTGCAAGACGTAGAAAACTATGCACATCTAAAATTGTACGGGGTACTGGCCAACTCTCAATAGCCTCCACCTTCTTGGGATCCACCTTAACTCCTCTACCAAAAATGATATGTCCCAAGAATGAGATACGATCAAACAAGAACTCATACTTGTTGAACTTTGCGTATAGCTACTAATATCGAAGAATATGAAGGAATAAGCGAAGATGCTGCTCATGCTCTTCCTCACTCGACTATAGACCAAGATATCATCAATAAACACAATCATAAACTGGTCTAAATAAGGCATAAAGATGTCATTCATGAGAGACATGAATATAGATGGTACATTGGTCGATCCAAAAGGCATAACTAGGATCTCCCAATGACCATAAATAGATTTCAATGTCCTTTTGGTATATCCTACTCTCTGACTCTGATCTGATGATACCCAGACCGCAAATAGATCTTAGAAAATATAGTCTCCCAACTGAGCTGATCAAACAAGTCATCTATCTTGGGCAAGGGATATGTGTTCTTAATGGTTGACGTATTTAGTGTTCTATAATCAATAACTAAACGTGATAAACCATCCTTATTTTTAACAAGAAGTAACGGGGCTCCCTAAGGTGATGCACTAGGTCTAATGAATCCCTTGGCACTCAACTCCTCAATCATCCGGTACATGATCTCCAACTAAGATGGTGATATTCTATAAACCCTCTCGGATATTGGCTCCGATCATAGGATCAAATCAATGTAGAACTCCACATCTCTAAATGGTGGTACACCTGGTAGCACGTCAGAAAACTCACAAACTACCCTAGAAAACTATACCTCCTCAGTCTCTGCTATCATCAATGTAACCTCCGATGACTCTACTGTACCTCTCAAGAATGATAATTCCTCATCTTCTATATGAAATATAACCTTGCCACTATGACAATCTATCGTCGCGTGTCTCTCACTCAACTAATCCATCCCAAGGACGTCATCATAATCGCCCATAAAAAACTCTATTAGTCTTACGAAAAACTCTCTCCCGCATACTATAACACTACACGAGGGATATACTCTATCTACTCCTATGACACCGTTAACCGTAAGTATATTCAACCTTACAGGTAAGGACTCGAACTCCAATCCAACTCGTGTCGCAAAGCATGCAAATATAAATGAATGTGATGCACCAGAATCAAATAAAGCTAAAGCTGAATAAAAGTAGACAAGAATGGTACCTGCTACAACCTCTTCTGATAACAAAGCCACCTCCATCGATAGCAAGAAAGCTCGACCCAATCCTCTGGGTGCTGGTCACCTCAATTGCTGACCTCTAGGTCTCGCCTATGCCTAGGACTGATCATACTGTTGCGGCCTCTGCTAGAATGCCTAAGCATGTGGAGGCAAAGGTGTCACGCCCCAGTTCCGGAATACATAGGACTAGGAATATGTAAGCATGCCAGCCATATGTATATAGAAAATCATATATATAGAAACCATAACACATACGTATGTTGTATTATGAATAATAATTCACATGTGGTATATAATTGTCTTAAGTCACAGGGCATAACTAAATCTCATCCACAAAAAATCATAAAAAATAAATAATCAAATATGTCAATGAACCAAATATAAACTAGTCGAGAAAAACTAATAGTTGGATGAAGACAAATCCACTACCAAACTAGAATATAAAAAAATATAATAAGTACATCATCTAATGATCAAAGAGGCTCGAAGGGAAGACCTCCTCGAAAGAGAACGTAGTAGCAAGTCCTGATTCGTGCTCCTGTAAATAGTCATAATCGTCTACACTTGAAAAGGAACCAGGTCCTCAGAGGGACGTAACAAGATACATAGAAGCATGCTAATAAAGTACTAAAAATAAACATCCAAAGGGTCGTCTAACCGTCTATGTGAATGCACTTTTTTGAACAACTTTCCAACACGTGGGATAACTGGCTAAAATAGGATTGGCATGATTATCTCGAAGAATCAAGGGCCTAAAAAGCATGACATATTTTGAACGTCAGAGGCTGCCTGTAGATATATAATATAAGGGTCCTCTTACCACGCATCTCTGGCAGAGCGTACAGGTTACATAAGAAAAAGTGCATAGAAGCCCAAACGCCTTACTTGTTGTTCTCCCCACCGTATGCTCTATTCATGCCATATCCATGACACGGTGATACCTATAATAACTGCTAAGTCTTTTAGCATACAAATTTTATTAGCAGTTATTCCCTATCGCATGTCCCATACGTACAGGTGGCCAAACCATTACGCAAGTCTGTGTCCTAAATGAGACTCACACTCGTGTAACAACTGTGTCACGGCCAATAAAACATAATGATGCATCAAAATCATAGGGTGGTCTCATAAAACTAGGTCGACATGCATAATATATAATAAAGATAAAATATGACGCCACCATCGTTGCACCCAAGTTATTCTTGGATACGCAGTTTATATAGCGGTTAAAATGTATGAACTAAATAACAGAAATAAAATAAATTCACGATATGGAATGTAAATCATAGTACAATGGCAAGGTATACTTTCCTGTTCTGAAAAAGGATGAAGTCGTAACTCAAGGCATCGTCCGATCTACCCGTCACATAAATTAAACAAGTTAGGTTACAAAAGTGGGTGAATAGGTTCCTCCATTTTAATCAATTTTAATTTTGAATAAAATAACCTAAAATAGTATTTTAATCTTATTATAATTTAATTTTATTATTAAACCCTAATTTTGGTCCAAAGAATGTCAACACTACGAATTTGGGATCCGTGGCACACAAATCGAGGCGATCAGTTGACCAAAAATTCAACCGACTTAAATCCTATATTTGTGTGTGGAATCCAATATATTTTAGCACTATATGAATGCCAGAATTGACGGTTTCATAAAATCATAAGTCGGTAAAGAGTTATGTCCACAAGGACGTACAGATGACAGTTTTTGGCAGTTTCCTATTTACGTTTACGTTGCACAAATTTTACAGTAGATTAACTTGCATGTTAAATTCTGGAAAAATAATTTTATGGATGCTTATCATGTCAGCTTTTCAAACCTTCAAACGGCTCATAATTTCGAGTTCGGGATCTCCTAAAATCTTAAAAACACCGAAATATATCTAATTTTGGACAGCTGGCACTTTTAGAATTTTCTGGAAAAATAGCTTCAAAAATTATTAAAATAATTTATATATTCAGAAAAATAACCTTGATATGATTCTAACAAAATAATTAGAGCACGTTTGGAGTACAGAGTTAGGAGATATCATCTATTTAAGTCGTCATAACTAATAGAAAATGAGGCTAAAATTATGACAAATTTTGACTATTTTTGGACGAAAAATAGAGGAGTTTTGGGAAAAAAAAATATGAAAGATGAGTTTATTTCATAAGTCTAATTGGTATTTATAATAGTGGAGACTACTTAATTGAATACGGCTAGGATTGACCAATTTGGATAGGATTTGATCAGTTCAAATAAGGATAATTTATAAGTCTAATTGGTATTTATAATAGTTGCTTTCCTAGTAGGCTCAAAATTTGAATTAATTTAAAATATAGTTCAAATCATATAAATAATTTATAATCTTAAATCGAATTAAAGATAAACAAATAATTTATATATAATCTTATTAATATCTATTAACACTAAATTAGCATTTATTTAATATTAAGACTTTATATATCCAAATAAATCCTCAATAATTCCAAAAATCCAAAAATTTCTTAGAACAAAAAATAAATTACAAAAAAATATATTTAAATATTTTAACTCTAAAATAAATTTTTGGTAGTAACATCATGCAAGTATGGTCTCATAGTAAATTATGGAAGTCTCAGAAATTTACGTTTCCTAGGTTTTAATTATCTAAAAATTCTAAAAAAATCTCCAAACATCTAAAATAGCCTAAAAATGATTCTAAATAAATATTTATATAAGTAAATATATCAAGAAATTTATTTTCTAATTAACTAAGAGAATAGTCTAAAGAAATTTAACATCTATAGTAAATATAATAATATTAAATACACATAAAATATCTATTTTGGGTAAGGGATTTATAATCTACCCAACTTACAAGAATTTTATCCTCGAAGTTAAAAATAAGGAATAATTTGTTGAATCCTTCACATTCGTATCTAAGGCAAGTCAACCGCAATCTTCATAAAAATTTAAATGACAAAATCTATTCAAATCCATCATAATCTCTTCCAAATAAAAATAATCACTGTTTAAATCAAAATTAAACCTATCGTAATCACTTCTCGATTTTTAAATAATCAACATCCAAATTTAATTCAAATCTATATGACATCTTCAAGATTTAAATAGCCCACCTCAAATTTTAAATCACGATTTTCAATTATCATAAGCTCCTCTAGATTTTAAATAACTAAAAATCTTATTGAATCCAATCTTATTCCTAGTTTCAAATTTAAGGATTTCGTAGTCATCAAATCTTAAATTCGATCTCCATCCTTAAAATTCCATCTGGGTGATTCAACATTCAAAATTTAACATTTAAATTTAATTCCTCAAATTGTAAAATTTAAAATTCAGTCCATCAATGTTCATGTTTAAAGTTCTATTTTTTTTCTCAAAATTTAAATCGTTGATTCAATCTCCAATATTCAAAATTTAAATCATGTGCTCAAATTATAAAATTTGGCCCACAATATCAAAATTTCAAAATTTATTCTATAAGGCATTCTTATTTTTAAAGTTAAATCACCATCATCATAATTATTCTTCTAAAAAAAATTCAAAATTAAAATGACTTAATTTCCTCGATCTTATCTTACTTGATAACCTTCGTAACCACCGTCTAAGATCTTCATATAAAATTTTAGCTCAAGTTGATAATGCAACTTCTACCCGACTTATAAATTATCCATTTCTCATAAACACTAGGTTGTACAAATATAATTTCCTCAATCATTCAATAGTGCTTACTAATCCTCAAAATCATAACACAAAAATCTATCACATGTGATATGCACTTAATTACAAAAGATAGTCAGAAAGTAATATGATTGGCTATGGGGTATATGTAGTACTCTCCGTGTATCAAACTTATACCAACCACGAGAGTTCGTCTTTCCGAAATAGAGGAAGACGAAAAACAACAATAAATAATTCAAGGAGGAGGTGATAGAATACAAGTACGGGGCAAAAGGCGATTAAAGAATTCAAAAGAGAGTTGTCAAGGTAGTTGTGGATTAAAATCCTATTTTTGGTAATTTCCTATTTGCAGGCTCGTATCGGTATAGTTATGTACCCGACACGATATACTCGGGCTTGTCTAGAGGGCAAGTATATTCATCTAATAAACTAAGTCAACTTTATCTCAATCCAGGCAAAGTAGTCATGCAAAGTGTGAACCAAGTGCACTAAGGTTGATCAGATCGTAATACACTGATTCTAAATAGACAAATATATTAGAGTGGGCCCCCAACAACACATATGTCATGACAAGCTCGATAAAAGAATACGCTTGCAAAACTAGGCTGTAATAGCAGCATAAGTCGAGGTAGTCAAGAAAATATAAGTACGTTGGATTATGATGAAGGAAGGTACAAACTAATTCAAGTTCACCATGAAGATAAGACTCGTCCGGTATTGTGCCTCTATAGTTGCCATACTAACTTCGTGTTTAAGTCTCTAGTCGACCAAATGGGGTATGTGACTCTAAAGTTCTTCAGTTTGGGTAAGCACTATCTTCTTATGAAAGCCTATAGTTGGTGGCATTCAATTACACTTCATTAATGGGGCAAAAGGACTATGTGATACTAGGTTGTGAGACATACTACCCAACTTACAAGAATTAACTAATACTGTAACTGCCTTCTGGGGATAAAGTAGAAACTCTTGTTAGGGTATACAAGGGAAAGATCTTGGTACTTATTAAGGTCTCCTATTGCATTATAAAACTCCATAGGTAATGGTCATCTTAAGTCTTAATCATAGTATTTATAGAACAAAAGTTTTAATATTAACAATGGAGAAGTTACTGGATCTCAAGTAAAAGAGGATATAACCTGTATTGAGATATGTGAAATAGATTACTTGATTTGAAACTAAAGGATAATCATAAAATCATAATCTAAATAAATAACTCAAACTATCAAGTTCTAACTACTAAGTATAAAATTTCAAAATTCAAGATTAACAACTATAATTCTAGCAAACTATATATCCTAACATAAAAGGAATCACTTGGCCTATAATCAGAAGGGTTAGGTGGCACAAATTGAAAGATAAAGAAAAAAAAATTTAGTCGTCGCACAAATAGAGAGCTTTAAGGCTTCAGAGAAACAAGATATGAAATTAAATAGAGAGAATCTTGATAATATCATGGTTTCCTAAGGAAATATGGTATGTTAATCTCTGTGTTCGAGGTATGATCAAGAAAAAGGTTCTATTCATTCAATGGGTTTCAATTGGTAAAGGGCTATGATAATTGATCTATGATGGAGGGAGAGATTAACTCAAGATAGGAAAGTATATAGATAGCTGAATGAGATGGCAGGGTCGGTGACTAATGGAGACTCAAGTATGACTCAACGATGATCATAGATTCTAGGAGACTTACTAAGCTGAAGGTAGGGTACCATCGCTCTTACTAAGGTATTGTTTCATTCCTCTTTGTTTTCAAAGGTACTGCTCTGCTAATATCAAGACAAGAATCAAAATTTATAGATCTCTAATATTATCTCACTATGAAAGTTAGGTTTAGTCCTAATATTCAACCATGGATTTCTATTGGTTCCTCAATATTAGGGTCAAACAATTTGGTTAAATTTCTAACTAACCCTAGTAGTATCTATATTGTACTCAAGTCATGCTAAATATGGCAAGGGAAAGTGGCCAATCAATTTACAGGTAAGGGATATTATGTATGCTAAACCTAGTGATGTGTCAATATTCTAGTTGAATTCTTAGTAGGAATGTTACCCTAATCATCATCCTAACAACAATAATTTCTATATTCTAGTAGAAGGCTATACTCAAGGAACTATTAGAGAAGTACATTAAATAAGAAGATGTGAGAAAACAAGGATACCAATGTCAAGAGAATTAAGCGAGTACAACTTCGAAGGTAAAAGAAGGTAGGTTAGTTCAAGAATTCGGAACAGAAATAAGGAGGAAAGTCAAATATATGGATGAGATACTATATTCTAATCCTATTTGTAGGCTTGCTTTGTACAGTAACGTAACCGAGATAATATACTCTCAACTTGCATGCACAAATTTATCTCTCTGCAAGAGATGGACGAAAGATTATGAGAAGTACATGAATCAAGCAGGATGTAATTATTTAAATATTACGGGTTGGAAGGAAGGTGACTCATAGGCAAATATGTATGAGACCTAAAACTCTAATCCTAGGTACAGGCTTGCTCGGCACAATAACGTAACCAAGACAATATACTCTTGACCTCCATGGGCCACCACAAAAATATGTCTTGCCCTAGTCCCAAAATACGTAGGACTAGGAATATGTAAGCATGCCAGCCGTATGTATATAGAAAATCTATTATATAGAAACCATAACACATACGTATGCTGTATTATGAATAATAATCCATAAGTGGTATATAATTATCATAAGTCACAGGACATAACTAAATCTCATCCAAAAAAAATTATAAAAAATAAATGATTAAATATGTCAATGAACCAAATATAAACTAGTCGAGAATAACTAATAGTTGGATAGAGACAAATCTACTACAAAACTAGAATATAAAAGAAAATATAATAAGTACATCATCTAATGATCAGAGAGGCTCAAAGGGAACACCTCCTCGAAAGAGAATGAAGTAGCAAGTCCTTATCCGTGCTTCTGCGAATAGTCATGATCGTCTATACCTGAAAAGGGACTAGGTCATCAGAGGGACGTAACAAGATACATAGAATCATGGCAATAAAGTACTAAAAATAAACATCCAAAGTTTTGCCTAACCGTCTATGTGAATGCACTTTTGAGAACAACTTTCCAACACGTAGGCTATCTGGCTAAAATGGGATTGGCATGATTCTCTCAAAAAATTAGGGGCCTAAAAAGAATGACGTCTTTTGAATGTCAAAGGCCGCCTGTAGATATATAATATAAGGGTCATCTGACCACGCATCTCCGGCGGAGCGTACGGGTTACATAAAGAAAAGTGCAAAGGAGCCAAAATGCCTTACTTGTTATTTTTCTCACCCTATGCTCTATTCATGCCATATCCATGACACGATGATACCTCTAATAATAGCTAAGTCTTCTAGCATGCAAATTTATTAGCAATTATTCCCTATCGTACGTTCCATACGGACAGGTGGCCAACCCATTACGCAAGTCTGTATCCTACATAAGACTCACACTCGTGTAACAACTGTGTCATGGACAATAAAACATAATGATGCCTCCAAATTATGGGGTGGTCTCATAAAACAAGGTCGACATGCATAATATATAATAAAGACAAAATACGACGCTACCGTCGTTGCATCCAAGTTATTCTTGGACGCGTAGTTTATATAGCAGTTAAAATATATAAACTAAATAACAGAAATAAAATGTATGCACCATATGGAATGTAAATAATAGTACAATAGTAAGGTATACTTGCCTTCTCTGAAAAAGTATAAAGTCGTAACTCAAGACGTCGTCCGATCTACCCGTCTCATAAATTAAACAAGTTAGGTTACAAAAGTGTGTGAATAGGTTCCTCCATTTTAATCTATATTAATTTTGAATAAAATAAAATAAAATAGTGTTTTAATCTTATTATAATCTGATTTTATTGTTAAACCCTAATTTTGGTCCAAAGAAAGTCAACTTTATGAATTTGGGATCCGTGGCACACAAATAAAGGTAATCCGTTCACCAAAAATTCAACCAACTCAAATCCTGGATTTTTGTATGAAATCTTATAGATTTTAGGACAACAAGAATGTCAGAATAGATGGTTTCATAAAATCATAAGTTGGTAAAGAGTTATGTCCACAAGGGCGCACAGATGACAGTTTTTGGTGGTTTTCTATTTATGTTTAGGTTGACAAATTTTACAGTAGATTAAACTTGTATGTTAAATTCTAAAAAAATCTTTTTCTAAAATTTTATCATTTTAAATTTTCAAAACTTCAAACGGCTCGTAATTTCGAGTTCGGGATCTCCCGAAATCTCGAAAATACCAAAATGCGTCTGATTTTGGACAGTTGGCACTTTTAGAATTTTCTAGAAAATTATCTTCAAAAATTATTAAAATAATTTATATATAACAAAAACTAACCTTGATACATTCTTACAAAAAAATAGAGCATGTTTGGAGTCTGGAGTTAGGAGATATCGTCTTCTTAAGTTGTCATAACTACTAGAAAATGTGGCTGAATTTATGACAAATTTTGACTATTTTTGGACGAAAAATAGAGGAGTTTAGGGAAGAAAAATATAAAAGATGAGTTTATTCCATAAGTCTAATGGGTATTTATAATGGTGGAGACTATTTAATTGAATATGACTAGGATTGACTAATTTGAATAGGATTTGATCAGTTCAAATAAGGATAGGATATGCATGAAGTTGTTTTCCTAGTAGGCTCAGAATTTAAATTATAGTTTGAATTATATAAATAATTGATAATCTTAAATAAAATTAAAGATAAACAACTAATTTATATATAATCTTATTAATATCTATTAACACTAAATTAACATCTATCTACTTTTAAGACTTTATATATCCAAATAATTCCTCAATAATTTCAAAAATCCAAAAATTCCTTAAAATTCTAAATAAATTACAAAAAAATATTTAAATATTTAACTCTAAAATAAATGTTTGGTAGTAACAACATGCAAGTATGGCCTCATAGTAGATCATGAAAGTCCTAAAAATTTACGTTTTCTAGGTTTTAATTACCCAAAATTTTTAGAAAAATATCCAAAAATCTAAAATAGCCTAAAAATAATGCTAAATAAATATTTATATAAGTAAATATATCAAGAAATTTATTTTCTAATTAACTAAGAGAATATTCTAAAGAAATTTAACATCTATAATAAATATAATAATATAAAATATACATAAAATACCTATTTTGGGTAAGGGGTTTAGAAAAGCCTCTGAATCTGCGGCTGTACTAGTGTTGTGTCCTAAATTATGGCGCTGCTGGCCGAACTACTGACTAGGCCGATGATGATCCAGTCTAGTTCCTCGTAGGACATATCTCGACCTTGTGGTCTGATGCCCCACATACCAAGCACAATCTTTATGCCCTAAGGCACTCTGGTACAATATGTCTAGGTTTTCTGCAATGGAAACAACTACGGGAAGAAGAAGATGACTGTCGCTGCTGAGAAAACGTCTGGAAAAATTGTTGAGATGATGCGGTCCTCCTTGAAGATCCAATCATCATGGATCTAACTACTGGAGCTGGTTCTGATGAATGGGATGTTGACCCTCCTGAAACGTTAGGCCTCTTCAGACTCCCAACTCGATCGGTAATCCTCTGCGATGTATACTCGTACCTCCGGGCTGCCCGCATCACAACGTCAAAGGTCTAAAACTTATGCTGCTCCACCGTCAAGATAATATCTAAATGGATTCCATGCTGGAACCTTCTCGCCCTCTCCAACTCGGTCGCTACCAAAGTTGGAGCAAATCGATTAAATCTCGCAAACTCCGTCGCGTAACCGTCGATAGTCCTGTTCTACTGTCTGAGGTTGTTAAACCTCTGCTGAAGCTCATAACGCACCCCCACGTCAAAATACCTCGCCTGAAACCTCTCGGTAAAAATTGCCCATTGAATCGGTGCTATGAGAGAAACCTCATGCGCTGCCTACCAGTCACGGGCCAAATCCAACAACTGTAGCCTCACTACTGCTACATGCTCTCTAGCCAGAGTTCTTGTTGCCTCCAAGATGGCCTCAGTGTCCTTTACCCAAGCATTGGATGAAATTGCATCCTCTGTGCAGTAAAAGTATGGAGGACTAAGACGCTTGAAGCTTGTCGCAGAATTATGGATCTGAGAACCAGTGCGAATTAGGGATCTTAGAACCACCTCACTCTAATGCTGTCTGGACCGACTAAATGAGTACATCACTTTGGTGTTGTTGGGTTGTCATAAAACCTTGTAGGATATCCATCAGTGCTCTGGTTACACCCTTTGGTTCTTCGGGCTGAACTGGGTGCACAGGTGTTGCCTTCTGGTCCGGTACTACCGGTCCATCTGCCTCGGTATCTACTTTAGACTATGCTCATGAATGTTGAGGCTGATCTCCAGGAATATGCTGGGCTCCTAAATATTGAGCCTTCTCGAGTTGCACTCGATCCATCTAGCCGATAATAACAGGAACAGTACCCCTGAAAGTTAAGGACACAAGAGTCAACCGAAGAATATGATAGATCAATGAATAAGCAGATATTAGATCAAGAATCAGGGATGGGGAAAAATAACTAGGGAACAAGGAGAATATTTTTTGATTGAGATATCTAGCAACAACAACAACCCTCACATATCAGTTAAAACCAGATCAATTATGCTCAGACAGACAAAATCCGCTCAGACAGACCTGCATGGGCCACCACTAAAACCATATCACACCCTAGAACCAGAATACTAGAAAGCAGGACTGTGAAGGCCAGCTACGTATACTTAGATCACTTTGGTACTCCGTATATATGGAAAAGTTATAAGACATGAGGGGGGTCGCTACTATAAACCAACAATCAAGCCTAGGTCCAACAAACCGTAGTGTCTCAATCACAAAAATAACAGAAATAATAACAAGATGTAAGATCAACTAAAATATAATAGTAAAGTATCCCGAATTATAAAATACAGATGATTATTATGCTAGTAAAAATAGAATGAATAAACTAGCCAGAATCTGAGTCATACATGATCAACCGTAGGATATGTCAATCATGCTAATGCCCATAGGCTAATTGACCAAACCAAAATATGAGCTTAACATGTGCTCAATGGCTAAACCCATAAAATAATGTACATCAGGGTGGGGGAAGTAAGAAAACCCACTTAAGTAGTCTGGTGCTCCTGGTGGCCACCATCCTCAGGAAAGTACGGAAGATCCTCCGGTGCTGCTATTGGATATGGTCATACAAAACCAGTGGGGTCAGACCCCCAAATAGCAAGTAACACAAAGAAAGCCAATCTAGGAACTTAAGCCAACAACACAATCAATACAAATACTGGAAAGTAAAGACTGAATATTAAATATCTTAGGATAATAAATACTGAAAAACCTGCAAGGAGATATATCCAGATCTGATAATCAATAAGAAAATAACAAGTATTGAAAGTAAAGGTGATCATGTGAAGCCTAGACTAACCATCAACCATCAATCAAGACAAATTACATAAGTACGGCTTGATACCTTTAACTAAGTAGGGTTAACATAATCCATAATTACTAACAAATATAATACAATGCAATGCTAAAGTTTTTTCTGATCACATACCCCTACAGTCCATCTGGGATATCCATACACACAACCAACTGGATACTCCTTAAGATATACCACAGTGTAAACCACTGGATACTTCTCCAGATAACAGAATGAATAACCGGAACTGCATACAATCTAGGAAAATCTCTAGCCATGTACTAAATGAATATCTAGTTGTTTAACCCCTAGCAATTTCGTGTATGAATTCGGGTATAGCATTTCGCAGAATCCATCCTAGACATGATACATACAAATCAAGTTCTAATAGTAAAATAAACAGGTTTAATATACATTGCACAAAAGGACTCATGTATGCCACGGCAACAATCAAGCCACGTATTACCAAGTGAAGCCAGGTAAAGCCAAGTAAAGCCATGTCAATCCAGGTAAAGCCAGGTAAAGCCATGTGAAACCAGGTAAAGCCATATACAACCATGTGAAGCCATGTCCAACCAGATCAAACCACGTAAAACCAAGTCAAGCCATTTTCGATGAAGCCATGTAATGTCATGCCACGACAAGTCTAGTCAATCATGTTATTACGTGTAGCCAGGCAAAGCCGGGTAAAATCGAGTAAAACCAAGTCAAGTCAAGTCATCTGAAGCCATGTAAGTTCATATCCAAAATAAGGTCAAGTCATCTGAAAATATGCAAGTTCATGTCCAAAATAAGGTCAAGTCATTGCGTATCCAAGAAGAAGCCAGAAGTTTGAACATAAAATCACAAAAAACCAGGAATTCCTAAAGAAAGTGCACGATCGGTATATCGTCGGTCCAGTCCATTACACCGTCGGTACACAGGTCTAGAGATAGAAAAAATACAGCAAGTTCTAGATTCCAACAAATTGGTATACCATCGGTATATTGTAGTATATCGTCGGTATGCCGTTATAAGTAGGAAAAAAGTTACTGGAAAATAAAGTTCCATAAATCGGTATACCGTCGGCACACCCCAGTATGCGGTCAGTATGTCGTCCAAGATAAATATCTAACAATATCGGCAAGATCGGTATACCATCAGCATAACCCAATATACCATAGGTATGCTGATAGGGTTCACATAAAATATATAGAAATCAAGTCGGTTGAAATCGGTATACCGTCGGTACATTGTAGTATACCGTCGGTATGCCGGTTTCCAAGAATAATTATGGTTAAATTCAAGTCAAGTCTGATTTTCAGAATCTAAATCAAATTCCAAATTTTACCAGAACCAAGTCTAACAAGAAGTCAAGTCTAGGGTAAGTCTCATATCACAATATAGACAAAATCTCACGGTCGCAACTCCTCTACCGTTTTCGTTACCGAGTTACCAAAAAGGGACGGGACGAGATTCTACCAAAAATTAAAACCGAGATGGTTACTAGGCTAGAAATTATGATATAAAAAACTATAGAAAAGCAAGTCCAAGCTAGAAAGCAATAACCAAGCTCCAGGAAAGTAAAATAACAGAAGTTAAAAGAAGTTAACAAAATCGGCAAGGTGTACTTGCCTAACGAGATCTCCCAGCCTAAACCTTCTAATCTACCACCACGAAGGGGTTCACAAACCACACTCCCGGTCTCAAGACCATGCTTCCAAGCTCGAGAGAAAATAAAGAAGAGAGGAAAGAGAAAAAGGAAGAAGAAAATAAAATATATCGAGTATTATTTATCTCGAAAATATCTCGAAAGTGAAACAAATATCTGCCGGACAGTATATCGTTGAAATACTGTAGTATATTATTGGTATACCGGTCAAGTAGTAAAGTTTTAATTTTGAGAATTTATGGGCTTCCTCGATATCCAATTAAATGCAATAACTAGCACAAAAATACTTATCCGCATAAAATACGAATACTGTTAGACGAGTCTCACATAGTATTTTTGATTGAGAATGGTGAGGGATGAGGACTATCGCTGCTCTGGATATTGTTAAGTTTCTCCTTGAAGTTTTGAAGACAACTTTTCTCGGTGGATAAGTATGTAATGCCCCACTCTACGTTGGCACTATTTACTAGAGATATCGCTTTGTTGGCTCGAGCTGAAGCCTTCTCGAAAAAAAATTGATCGAAACATAAGACGATTGATCTGGGTGAGTAGACAGAACTTCATTCTCTAATTCTTGTACGCCTTAATAATGAATCTAAGTTTTTATAATGCTTGTTGCTGAGTAGAGAATATTTGCATAAGAATGATAGAACGAGAATCTACATGCTTAACTAATGAATTTGTATTGCTTGTCATTGAAAAGAACCTTACCATGCTAAGTAAAAGGATAGAATGTTGCATATTGTCACGCCCCAGTCCCAAAATACCAAGGGACTAGACACGTGGCAATGGCCAGCAGCATACACCGATGGGCACACCCAATTTAATGGACCCATCAGGGTGTACTTATGCTGTAAAACAACAGTAAGGTTCTTAATACTAATCTCATCCACAGAAGATAAATACAATCAATATCAAATTCATCAAGATAAAATAATAATCAACAAATCTCAATAAATATCTCGAGGAACAACCCGATAATATGTCTGATACAACAGTTCAAAAGAGTCTAATAACAGCAAAGACTGAGTATAGATAAAATAGATACTCAGGACAAATCCTCGGCGATCACCTCGTCCTCTGGTACTGGTACTGCTCCAATGTCTGCTCATGTCCCGTACACCTCTGCTAAACTTGGGGACATAATCCGGATTCCCGGTCCCCAGGGGACATAGCAAGGTACAAGAATAACTCAAGCCAAATAAATGTATTATAGTAATAAATGAATCAATAGGGTAAACTATGTAACCAACTAAGTGATATGCAAGTGAGAGCATTAATCATACTCAGGCTGAAACTACCATAGGCTCTGTGTCGGAGAAACCCATAGCAGCATTTATCTCGAAGGGCCAGAACTTGTGCCAAAGCTCTGTGTTAGAGTCTAAAGCACCTCCAGAAAACTACATATATATATATAATATAATAAGCCTTTAATATGGTAATACTCCCCCCACCCAATGTAATCACACGTCTCATGTCCATGACACGCAAGATCATATCTAATACAGCAAGTCATAATGATAGCTATCCATCTATGTCAAAAATCCTGTAAATGGACACAAAATCACCATAAATATCTCAAGAAGATTATGTCTCATGAATAGTGTCAGGTGTCCAGTGGTATGATGTACTTGATAATGCAAGTACGAAAATGTATAGGGTCTCGATATCCATCTCTAGGTGACGTTACACAACTCCGCGTACGGCGTTGACACCCGAATCTTGTTCGAACGTTAAGTAATGTCATACGGTCGAATAGATACATCATGTAAATAAATCAAGAGAATATTATGTAGCAAGTACTGCAAGATTGGCAAGGTACACTTGCCTGGGTTTTGGTTTCCAATAGTTGTTCCGGCAATTGTGGGATCTTCAAGTACTCCTCCGGTTGCTAAAATAAACATTATCATCATGTTCAGAAGATATAAAATATCTAGAATTGCTTGTCCATAAGTCCAATTTGGACACAGGGGCAAAATTGACAGTTTCTGGTCAAAGCGGGGTCCATATGTGGCCCACTTCGCACCAAAAAACATGCAAGAGACAAAGCTCTCCAAATTCGCCAAACTTAGTGTCTACAAATCCAGAACGACGATACGAACCCAACGAAATGAGCCGATCACAAAATTGCCCGTCAAGTGGAGCCGTGGGGCCCACGATACAGAATTTTGTCAACTTTCTCAGAATCGAACCAAACTTGGATCACTGGACCAGCGTATCGCTACGAGTCCGATGGCGCATGTTTCGTTTGGAAACGTCGAGCACATACGAATTTACAACAAGTTTCAGGACAGGGCCGATACGGGATGTTGTCGACGGATACGCGTTGATTCCGGTGTACACGCACATCCAAATCAACTTTCGCAAAATCTCACAAGTCCGTATTGACGGTGCGCACCTTTTGGTGAAGTTCGCACACGACCAAGTCACCTCGTTTAGCGGAGCGCACCCAGTTCCAAAAAAATTAGGGTTTTTAATATCCAAGTTTTGGCCATTTTTACCCCTGAATAAAATACAATCTACAACACGATAAATTGAACTAATACATGGTTTTAAAACTAGGTTATACAGTCTAAATTACTGTTCAGGTAAATTATAGAATTAGTTAATAGGTTACACGCAAAACAGTCATAAACCGGGGGGGTTCGGGCCAGTTTTTGAATTTTCAGAAATAGGGGTCATTTTTCCTTTTTTTCTGTCGCAGTTTGAGATCGACACAAGATACGCTACCCCTGGCTAATGGCACGGGGTTCGAAAGGGTCACGCAGGGAATGGGATGCAACAGCCTGTTCGAACATCGGCATGACGAGTAGAAAGAAATCCTCACCTGAACAAGATACCAGAATCGACTATACGGCGCGTCGAGGCGGTGCTTGGCCGGACGGTGGCATCTGCTGGTCATCGTGGTGGGGTTGATGGCGGCGGCGCCGGGGAAGCTCGTCGGTGGAGTCCAGTGGCAGGGGAGCTTGGCGGTTGATGGTGGTGAAGGGGCGGGGGTTCTCGTCGAGACGGTGGTGGTGAATGATGGCAGCTCACAGAGTGGCAACGGCGGACCGGAGGAGCTCGGGTCATGGTCGGCCAGGGATGTCTTGGTGGTTGGCGGTGGCAGTGGTTTGACGGAGAGGCGGTGGATGGGAGGATTTTAAATGGAGGCCGGGGAGGAGAAGGGGAGGCGGTTGCGGGAGGTAGAGCCGCACGGCGAGGCGAGCGGACAACGGAGAGACGGATGGGTCAAAACGGTCGGCGGGGGAAGTGGACGTCCGGAGAACAGTCGGGGATGCGGACAATCGCGAGGATCGGGGTAAATTTGGGTATTGGGTTCGGGTCAGGTCTTAGAGGGTTCTGGTATGGATCCGACCCGACCCGCTAGGGTTTAGGTTGGGTTGGATTAATAGTAAACCGGTTTGGGTTGGTTCAGATTAGGTTTAACCCGGTTCATTTTGGGTTTAATTAAAAACATTAATTTTTAGGTCTTTAAAAATAATTCTGGGGTCCAATAAATTCCAGAAAAATTACCCTATGTCTAATTCTTTATTTTAAACCCAAAAATATTATTTTCATAATATTTTAATATTTAATAAAATCACATAATTTATTTAATACCAGAAAACATTTATTTTAATTAGATAAAAATCACAAAAAATTCCCAAAAATTTATTTTTAAATTTTGAAAAAATTCTGGGTGTTTACAATCCACCATTCTTAAGAGGATTGCGTCCTCGCAATCAAAGAATAACGAAACATAACCGGTCAGAAGAGATGACATGGTTGCAAAATATGTTTGTAGTACGACACAAGGGATAAAGAATTAAAATCGAGAAAATGTGGGGGTTAAGCATAATACATAGGGAAGGAATAAAGTATTTCTCTAGACAATGAAAGTTAAGTAATTCAAGAGTAAAGAAATCTGGATGGAGCAAGGAAATCTATAGCTTAGGAAAACTATGTTATCAATTATTGATAAGTTCAAAATTTCTACCTTTAAGGCTAAGGTCATGAACTAACAGGCACGTGCTAAAGCATTACTAGAAATAGTCATCTATGAATAACTTAAATCTTACGCATATTTGCTACTCCACGAGTCTGTGCGTCTTCCATTGTCATCGCAAAATCTTGTCTGTATCCTTGTGGTGGTGCCCTCTGCTGTTATTGGGCTTATTGGAAGAGTGCTGCTCGTGGTGCCAAGGGTGGCCTCGGTTGATATCCTCCTAGTGCTGGTAGATCTTGTCGGTTTACAATTGGTGCGCCTTCTCGACGCTCAGGGCAATCCCTTACCGAATGTTGACGGGATCCGCATGCTAAACACAATCCCAATCTACGTCGGCATTCCTTAGCGAGGTGGCCTGCTTTGCCACAGTAGTGACAAGTAGGAAGGACTATTACTAGTAGTGTAAATGCTCTCTGTTGTGGATTCATCTGTTATCGCTTTGTAGACTCCTCTTGTGATGCTTTGGTTGGTGCTGATATGAACGGCCGTTTTAGGTTGGACTCCCTCCTGGTGACGAACTCCATGCGTCAAGCTGCAGCAAGAACATCTGAGTATGAAGTAAGTACAACGGATTCGATCAATCTCTGTAGCTCAAAGTTTAGTCCGTCGAAGAACTTCTCAGCCTTCTCCTCTTCTGTCGGGATCAGGTAAGGTGCGAAGTGACTCAGACGGATGATCTCTGCATTGTACTATTCCACTGTCATATTGTCTTGAGTGAGGCGATTGAACTTGTCCTGAAGTTCTGATCGAGCAATAGATGGAATGTACATCTCCTGGAAAAGTCTAGAGAACTCTTCCCAAGTGACTCGGTCTGGTCTGAGCCGTCTCTCCTCAGTTAGCCACCAGTGATGTGCATTGCCCGTCAACTGCATCCGGACAACAGTCATCCAACGTTCCCTTGGAAGCTCAGCTGCTTCTAATTGGTGTTGAGTGTTTATAAGCCACTCATGAACTTCAGTGGGCTCATTCTTGCGAAAAAAAGTACGGGGCTTCAGCTGATGAAAATTAGTGATAGATATCGTCGATGGCCATCGAGATGGTAGGTTTGCCTGCTCCAGCGCGATTACTAGGCTGTTCCTTAAGTTCTCCACCTTGTGACGCAGACCCTCTTGTTGAATCTACTATTGGGCTTGCATCATTGCATAAAACATTTGAAACATTTATTGCATGTCCAAAGCCTGCCCTTGTGGAAACACGGGCATTGGTGGAGTAAACTGCGGCGATAGTGGAATGTCGTCTCGCCGGAATCTTGAGGTATGCTGATATGCTTGACTGCTTTATTGTGCTGATTGACCTCCACCAACTGGTGTCACTTCATCTTCGTGGGTAACCACAACACCTTGTGGTGTTCCTGCAGGAGTCTCGTCGCTTGCTGGTGGATATATTACTCTACATCCAAAATAAACTATAAGAGGCGCACAGAGGAATCAAGGCATGATGCAAGTCAAGAAATTTATTCGAATCTGATACAGAGATTAAGAATGATTCGATCAAGTGGATGAGATCCTATAACTTATCCTATCTTAGTCGCAAGCTTGCTTGGTCCTTAGTTGAAACCAAAACAATTTAGTCGTAAACCTGCATGGGCCACCAAAAAAACCATGTCATGCCCCAGTCCCAAAATACCGAGGGACTAGACACGTGGCAATGGCCAGCAGCACACACTGATGGGCAAACCCAATTTAATGGACCCATCAGGGTATACTTAAGCTGTAAAACAATAGTAAGGGTCTATAATACTAATCTCATCCACAGAAGATAAATACAATCAATATCAGATTCATCAAGATAAAATAATAATCAACAAATCTCAATAAATATCTCGGGGAACAACCCGATAATATGTCTGATATAGCAGTTCAAAAGAGTCTAATAACAGTAAAGACTGAGTATAGATAAAACAGATACTCAGGAGAAATCATCGGCGATCACCTCGTCCTCTGGTACCAATACTGCTCCAATGTCTGCTCATGTCCCGTACATCTCTGCTAAACCTGGGGACATAATCCAGATTTTAGGTCCTCAGGGGACATAGCAAGGTACAAGAATAACTCAAGCCAAATTAATGCATTATAGTAATAAATAAATCAATAGGGTAAACTATGTAACCAGCTAAGTGATATGCAAGTGAGAACATTAATCATACTCAGGCTGAAACTACCATAGGCTCTATGTCGGAGAAACCTATAGCAGCATTTATCTCGAAGGGCCAGAACTTGTGCCAAAGCTCTTTGTCAGAGTCTAAGACACCTCCAGAAAACTACATATATATATAATATAATTAGCCTTTAATATGGTAATACTCTCCCCACCCAATATAATCATACGTCTTATGTCAATGACACGCAAGATCATATCTAATGCAGCAAGTCATAATGATAGCTATGCATCTATGTCACAAATCTTGTAAACCTACACAGAATCACCATGAATATCTCAGGAAGATTCTGTCTCATGAATAGTGTCAGGTGTCCTGTGGTATGATGTACTTGATAATGCAAGTACGAAAATGTATAGGGTCTCGATATCCATCTCTAGGTGACATTACACAACTCCGCGTACGACGTTGACACCCAAATCTTGTTCGAACGTTAAGTAATGTCATACGGTCGAATAGATACATCATGTAAATAAATCAAGAGAATATTATGTAGCAAGTACTGCAAGATTGGCAAGGTACACTTGCCTGGGATTTGGTTTCCAACAGTTGTTCCGGCAATAATATGATCTTCAAGTACTCCTCCGGTTGCTGAAATAAACATTACCATCATGTTCAGAAGATATGAAATAGCTAGAATTGTGTAAACCCCCTCAACCAATTTAGGGTTTAATTGAATTAAATCCGGAGACTAGGATTTATTTGTCATTTAATTAGAATTATGTGAGACAATTATAGGTACCCCTCTGACCATGGCGTAACCTTAGCTACGCAATGTTCATTAATTTTTGCCTGACGCAATTAACTATTAATCTAGTTAATTTTTGGAGGCAAATTTCATCATAATCAGAACTTAACCAAGCCACATGCACTCTTTCACATGGACCAGCCCCACCCTAACAAGGTCGAGACCGGCCCATCCCGAAGCCAGCCCATCAAATCCCCTTATAAATATACATGCTAGCTATCATGAAAACCCTAAAATATTACTATTCATCCTCCATCACCAAACCTTAGCCGACCCTCTTTCACCCGAGCTACCCCTCCCTCTACCTCAGACCAGCCATCTTGCCGCTGTACTGCCCTCTACGCCGGACCGCCCTGCCCACCGCCAACCGCCACAGTCAGCCGACAGCACCACCACCTTCAACCATCCCTTCCTCCATTAACCGAAACTCCATCACCCCGACCCCCTTAGCCGCAATCACCGCCCACCACCACTTCCAGGCCTACCCGACCTCCCCCACGACCAGTCAGCCACCCCCACGCAGTCCTCAGTTGCCCCCGCCGCTGCAGATCATCGCTATCGCTGTTGCAACTACTGCAGTGCTGCCGCTGCCGCTATTGTCTTGCCGCCGGACGACGCCGGAGCCCACCACTCGCCGGAGGATGACTTGTCAGCAAGGAGACCCTCATCCTGTCAACGAGGTAAACACCTGACTCTTCCCTCCTTGTATCGTATCCACCTATGATCATTGTGTCGTCGGGTCGAGACTTATAGTGATAGACACAACCGCAGTTAACCTTAACTAGGTATATAATGGTATGTTGATTAGCAAGATTTAGAATTTGTTTAATGACTAAACCATTTCCTTAATCATAAGACCTGTTGTTAGAAACATAAAATTCATCAATAAAACCTGGACATCGACAAGTATGCTTAATATGGTTGATAAGGACCATAAATCATACTAAACATAATTATTTGGTGACTTATGACCTTAGTATTTTTTACTGTCATGGGATACACGGTGACTGAAGATAGGGCACGTGTGTATCTTAGCTACATGCACCGCGACTCTGTATTAAACCGACATGATCCTTGCGTCAGTACCGAAGAGCAACGTAGTGTATATATTACTTAGTGTATGATGATGGATTCTATATTATATTGGTGTGTTTAGGATCATTAGATCAGCCAGGAAATACCGTAGGAGCAGGCTATTGGCATTCACAGCTTGAGGACTCAGGCAAGATACCTTGCTATATTTACTGTTTAAATTAAATGCTACATAAGTTGTATGATATCTTATTGTTTTATTTTATATGACTGTGTCCGAGATTTACTCGGGTGCAGTCGACGGATGCGTCGATGATTTAGTATACATGACCTAGTCCCTAGCAGACTCACCCCAGTGGGAGGATACTCTGATATTCTCTGAGACCTGACACTTTTACACGTTTTACAGTGACATTCATATTGGGATACGGGTTTGTATACTCGACTAGCTATCGGTGCGTGCGACATGCATCACGGTTAGTACGTAATTCAGGAATTATATTAGTAGAGACTAGCATATAGATACGTAGAGTATTCGACTTGTATGTCTACATTGGGCGGGAAGGACAATTAGTAGGCGTATGGGATACACATATTGGAATCCGTAGTATCCGGAGGAGCCACGGATCCAATGACCTCCACTATTCAGCTTCCACGTTCTTCGGAGCGATATCGACGATATACTATTCAGCTTCTACGTTCTTCTGAGCGATATGAACGATATACTATTCAGCTTCCACGTTCTTCGGAGCGATATAGACGATATACTATTCAGCGTCCACGTTCTTCGGAGCAATATGGACGATATACTATTCAGCTTCCACGTTCTTCGGAATGATATGGACGTTATGCCTATACCTACCTATACGTACCAAAGTTGTCCTCACATTACATTCACTTACCTGGTTAGCACACCCTTTATTGCATTTATTTTATTCAGTATTCATATATATGGCATGTTTCTATGTATCTTGTTACGTCCCTCTGAGGACCTGGTACCTTTCCAGATTTGGACGAGTCTTATTACCCCACAGTATACGGCCCAGGACAGGAGACGAGGTACACTATAGCTGAGGAGCTAGAGGTGCTACCGCAGAGTTCCCGTGATCAGTTGGAAGCCCTTCTACCTAGGATTGGGTGCATCATTATCTAGTCAGCCGATGCCCTAGTCATTATCTTTTATCTATCATTTCAGTATTTTATTTCGTCATAGTAGTACGTTTGTCCCCACCAGACATTCTTGGTTGTACTATGATATTTTGAGACTGGCGTTTATCTTCCAGCAGTTATTATTAGTACATTCTTGCTGTTTACTTTTGTGGATGAGATTAGATTACCTATTGTTGATTTATATAGGACATGTTAGTATTTAGGACAGCGTAGCACTCTTCGTTGGATCCATTAAATTAGGATATTCGTGGAGAAGTGACAGCTGGCTATTGCCATGTGGCCTAGTTCCATATATTTTAGGACTGGGGCATGACAAATTGCCTGTCCATAAGTCCAATTTGGACACAGGGGCAAAATTGACAGTTTTTGGTCAAAGCGGGGACCACTTGTGGCCCACTTCGCACCAAAAAATGTGCCAGACAAAGTTCTCCAAATTTGTTAAACTTAGTGTCTACAAGTCCAGAACGACGATACGAACCCAACGGAATATCCAGAGCTGGATTTCGATGAGCCAATCACAAAATTGCCCGTCAAGTGGAGCCATGGGGCCCACGATACAGGATTTTGTCAACGTTCTCAGAATCGAACCAAACTTGGGTCACAGGACCAGCATATCCCTACGAGTCCGATGCGCATGTTTTGTTTGGAAACGTCGAGCACACACGAAGTTATAACGAGTTTCAGGACAGGGCCGATACGGGGTGTTGTCGACGGATACGTGTTGATTCCGGTGTGCACGCATATCCAAATCAACTTCCATAAAATCTCACACGTCCGTATTGACGGTGCGCACCTTTTGGTAAAGTTCGCACATGACCAAGTCACCTCGTTTAGCGGGGCGCACCCAGTTCCAAAAAAATTAGAGTTTTTAATATCCAAGTTTTGGCCATTTTCACCCGCGAATAAAATACAATCTACAATATGATAAATTGAACTAAAATAGGGTTTTAAAACTAGGTTATACGGTCTAAATTACTGTTCAGGTAAATTTCAGAATTAGTTAACAAGTTGCACGCAAAACGGTCTTAAACCGAGGAGGTTCGGGCCAGTTTCTAAATTTTCAGAAATATGGATATTTTTCTAGATTTTGCGTCGCAGTTTGCGATCGACACAGGACACGCTACCCCTGGCTAATGGTACGGGGTTCGAGAGTGTCACATAGAGAATGGGTTGCAACAGCCTGTTCGAACATTGGCGCGATGAGGAGAGAGAAATCCTCACCTGAACAGGATGCCAGAATCGACTATACGTCATGTACACGCGGCGCGGTGGTGCTTGGCTGGACGGTGGCATTTGTTGGTCGTCATGGTGGGGTTTTCTGGCGGCGGCCCCGGGGAAGCTCGTCAGTGGAGTCCAGTGGCAGGGGAGCTTGGCGGTTAACGGTGGTGAAGGGGTGGGGGTTCTCGTCGAGATGGTGGTGGTGAATGATGACATCTCGGGGAGTGGCAGCGACGGTCCGGAGGAGCTCGGGTCATGGTCGGCCGGGGATGTCGTGGTGGTTGGCGGTGGCAGCAGTGTGACGGAGAGGCGGTGGATGGGAGGGTTTTATATGGAAGCCGGGAAGGAAAAGGGGCTGCGGTTGCGGGAGGTAAAGAGGCGCGGGGAGGCGAGCGGATAGCGGGGAGACGGCGGGGTCGAAATGTTCGGCGGGGGAAGTGGACGGCCGGTGAATAGTCGGGGATACGGACAACCACGGGGATCGGGGTTGTAATACCCCGTTCCGCTCAAGCGGACTGCCGTCTCAAACGGCAATAGTGCAACTGTCCCGACCCGCTTTGCCTCAAACGAGGAGCAAAGGATATCCAGACTTGTCCCTACAGGAATTCAGCTTAGGCTTTCAGAGGCTCGCTTGACGTATCGCTCTACCGAGGCGAATCATCGCTAAGGTGGGTGGCTAAGGTGAACTTGTCTTTGCTTAGCCAGCACACATAAAATCTGGAATATTCATGCTAGTTGCTAGGTGATTCACCCCCTGCATGCTAATAAATCCAACGCACCTAGCTAAGGGAATAATCCTAACTTGTATTGCTTATGCTAGAATATGGAAATTGAAATACTACTTGTATTCAGACCCTCGCATGCTAAGTCCCCTAACGGTTTTGTCTCTCGGCTTACCTTCGGGTCCGAGCAAACGTGTCTGCTTATGTCCCTTAGAACGCGTGCTTGCCTGCTTACGAATGTTTAACTTGATTGTATTGTGCATGCATTCTTGTTAGCCAGGAGACTATCAAATAGTCCTTCTGTGCAAATGAACCTGCAAGTATCCGGGACCATTAGGTCACCAAGCCATATCTTTGAACCAGGGGAATGCATTAAGCAAGAATGAATACTGAACGTGAATCACACTTGAATGATAATCATGCTATGTATGCATCTGAACGAGGATCGTGTTATGTACTGATGAAATCCCAGCTCGTGGAGCAATATGCTCGTTCAGATTAAGTTTAAGTTTCATGATTATCATGTCAAGCCATGGAATATGGATAGACCCTGACCTGCATTGTCGCGGACAACTTATGCACAAGATATGTTATGTTGAGTTCCGCGGACGGTCACTGGGGCACTGGGACCGATCCGATCCGGACGGGACGTATGAGCAGTCGTATGTTATGGGGCAAGGTGTTATGCAGCGGGGCTCGCCACCTGCGTTGCATATCATTCTGTGTCTTGAGACTGTGAACCGTCCATAATGGCTACGCCAGCGACTTATGTTCATATAGATAAGACATCCTCGTTTAGCAGCTATCCGCGTGCGAGTCATTGCATAGCATCAATGAATAACTTAACACCTGAACGATCATGTTATAAGAACCCTCGTGTTTGCATTTGCTATGCCTCCTGAATGTTTATACTTACCGTGCTTGAATTAATCATGTTTGCCTTGGACAGGGAAGGAGAAATGGTAAGTTGGTAAGTCTTGCCGTGTTTCCTCAAACATCGCACGGCGCACTGCCCGACACGTTAGGCTATTCAATGTTTGCATAAAACTGATCCTAAGGCAACTAGAAAGATAACTTAATAGTTGTGCAAGAAACCTGTATAACGTGTTTGGATTTGTCGAGCGGGCGAGTAGCTTCCCCACCAGTGCATTTAATGTTCTGATAATCCACCAGTTTGTATGCAGGGTGCGGAGAACCTCGTTCGGTGCGGATGCCTCCTTCGTGCGTGCTAAGGCCAGGAGTTTCCCTCTAAAGCCTTGCAACGGTGCGTCCGGAACTGAAGCACATATACAAGACATAATGTTGTGAACATAGCCCGAACTCACCTGTACAATTATTCCACAGTTGTAGCCACTTGGCACGCTTTTACTGTTTCAGAGAGAGAGGCTTGAGCGACTTGTAATCTCGGCTATACGCCGCCTGTAACACTTGTTCATATCAATAAAAGAGCTTGCCTTACTTCAACTTGTGTTTCAATGCTTCCGCTATATTTGTCAACTCAGAGAACTAGTTACCGATCGCTTGTGCGTTCATGACTCCGCTGCACTCGGACAATCTGTGCGACTTTGTGGCTTAGAACTCTTACCGCCAGCCAATGAATCACGGCCTTGCACGAGCGCGGTTCACGCTCGTGCGGCATCACGTCCGGATGGGTCAAGCGATTGTTCCGCGGTAGCGCTGGCGAGGGTGATTTCCGCTTAGCGGGAACGGCCGATTAGCCTGCGGGAGATCGGGGCGTGACAGGGGTGAATTTGGGTATTGGGTTTGGGTCGGGTCTTAGCTGGTTCGGGTATGGATCCGACCCGACCCGCTAGGGTTTGGGTTGGGTTGGTTTAATAGTAAACCGGTTTAGGTTGGTTCAGATTGGGTTTAACCCGGTTCATTTTGGGTTTAATAAAAAAACATTAATTCTTAGGACTTTAAAAGTAGTTCTGGGGTCCAATAAATTCTAGAAAAATTATCCTAGGTCTAATTCTTTATTTTACACCCAAAAATATTATTTTCATAATATTTTAATATTCAATAAAATCACATAATTTATTTAATACCAGAAAACATTTATTTTAATTAGTTAAAAATCACAAAAATTTCCCAAAAATTTATTTTTAAATTTTGAAAAAATTCTGGGTGTTTACACATCCTATGTCACACTGACACGATAATCGAACGAACCCTTGATAAAAAGTGTAAAGGAATTTGCTTGAAAAATTCTCTATGTAATATTCTAAGGAAAGAGTAGAACTGCATGTTAATTTCAAGAGATAAACACTATTGACATCCTACTTGTTTAAATAGAGATTGCTTGCATGTTTTCTTTATTGCTTTGGTAAAAAATAGAACCGTGCCATGCTTGCTTAATTAGAGATCATTTATACGTTTGACTGTCATTGATGCAAAAGATAGTACTGTATGAGTACCTCGTGATATGCTAAAGATGATTGATTCGAATAAGAAGAGACTAATAGGGTGCCCTGAGGTACGATCCTTGAGATCTAGGGGGTATGCTATTAGTTTTGTATAAGAAGATTGAACCTATCGCTTGATTGATAAGAAGAAAAGATAAAATTTTGCTTGATCATGCTTGCTTGTATTATAAAATTATTTGATAGATATTTTATATCATGTATTGGTCTCGGACAACTTGTGCACAAGGTTTAGTCTCTCAAACGGTTCCTGGGGTACTGGAAATTGGTCGGTCCGAAAGAGATTTTTGAGAGAACCCTGAGGTACAGTCCTTGTGATCTAGTAAGGTGTTGTGTCTATTAGTGAAGAGCGAAACCATGATGTCATAGCTGCTAGTATTCATGTGTGTTGGTGAAGAGATGAACCTTGAGTCACAGCTGCTGACATACATGCGTACTAGTGCAGAGCTGAACCTTGAGTCACCGCTGCTAATCATGGGACAACCTATGGACCATCATATATTTAGGGTACATGCTAGATTAGCTTTCTTGCATACCTAACTGTTTGATGCAGGGACGAACAAGAAATAGAACCTTTATGATTATGTAAATTATTGCTAACTTGTGTGTTTGTTACAGGGATAACCATTCGACTATGGGTAAGGATAATTGAATAAGTAAATATTCATATTCGTTATGTTCCTTATCAAAATTTCTAATGAGATGTATAAGTTTTACTTGAATATGCTACTATCTATTGAGCTGAATTGAATAAGTCCACTTGATGCACTTTGTCTTGGACTGCATTGAATAGTCCACTGGAGATAACCTGAGTTCCTAAAGTGTTAGTAAAATTGGTGCACGATATATGCTGCGTACTACACGATAGAATACTGTCCCTACTGTATGCTTGATTGTATTGAATATGCAAACTGTTTTCAAAGATATATTTTTGGAAGATGTAAATTGCCTCAAATCATGTTCTGCATGAAATGAACATAGGTAAAAAGTAGCAAGATCACTAGTAATATAATATTTTATCACATGTTTACTTAGTGTTGTTTTTAGAGAGTGTTGCTTATGTTCGTTAATTTTATACTCACTAGTACTTTTCACAAAGTGTTGACCCCCTACCAGTTTGCTTATTCGCAGGTACTGGATCGTCCATAGAAGCGATAGCTGAGCCTCGTCCCCAGGACCCAAAAATCTGTAGTCGTTGCCTTGAGCCATATCGAGATGTTTTGAGATAATTTTGTATAAAGGGATGTAATGTATGGAACGATATCATTGAAATCGAGAGAGAAAGCTTGAGCGAATTATAATCTCGGTCAAGCGCCGCTTGTAACACATCATGAATATCAATATAGAGCTTGTTTCCTTATGACATTGTGTTCTTTACTTTTCTGCAATATTGTGTCAATGTTTTGATCTTGAATAGCTTACTTGCCCTTGTTCAAAGCTTTGGCCTTGTGCAAGCATAACTCAGGATTGTACGACATCACATCCATGCGAGGACGATCGGTTCCGTAAGGCACTAAGCGAGGATGATCGGCCCCTTGCGGGAATCGGGGCATGATAAAGTTGGCCTGGATATACGATATAGGAAGTGGTAAAAGATTTACCAAGTGCTATCAAAGTGCCTGCGAAAGGGTACAAGTATGACGAATTTGATCGCACTCATAACTGGACAAAGAGGAGTATATTCTGGGATCTGTCATATTAGAGCACTAATCTAATCAGATATAACCTTGATGTCATACATATCGAGAAGAATGTGTTTAAAAACATAATTAATATTATAATGAACATAAAGGGGAAGACGAAAGATAATCCGAAAGCCAAGTTGGACTTGGAAGAAATATGTTGACGTCCTGCGTTGCATTTATTAGAGAAAGGGAATAAAAGTTAAAACAGCTTAAGGAAATTTTCTCACTGGAGAAGGCGAATAAAGGAAGACTTTATAGGTGGATTCAGGGCCTAAAATTTCCAGACGGGTACATATTAAACTTGAGAAAATATATCGACTTCAAGAAGAAAAACTGACGGGTATGAAGAGCCACAAATGTCACGTATTCATGGAGAGGTTAATTCTGATTGTATTTCAGGAATTCTTATCGCAGATCGTTTGGGATCCATTGACAAAGCTCAGCATATTCTTCAAAGATCTTTATTTTACTAAGTTGCTTATCAATCGTCAAGAAAAGCAAGAGAAGGATAATGCAGTAACATTGTGCAAGCTTGAGAAGGTGTTTCCTCCTGGATTCTTTAACTCCATGGAGCATTTGCCAATTCATCTTTCCTATGAGGCACATATTGGTGGGCCTGTTGGTTATCGGTGGATGTACCCGTTCGAGCGGTATCTGAATCACCTAAAGAGAGAGGTAAAAAATAAGGCATGGGTTGAGGGTTCTATTTATGAAGGTTATGTTCTCAAGGAGATTAAAAACTTTTACTCAACATATTTCAAACCTCATATTGCTACTAATAGAATGAGAGCTACGAGAAACAACGACAGATATCAGGAATCTAATGATGCAATACTGAAAGTATTCAATGCGTCTGGAAAGCCTTTGGGGAAAATGAAGAAGAGATATTTGAATGACGATGAGCTAAGGGCTGTTCAGATCTATATATTAATTAATTGCAATAAGGATGAAGTGGAGAAGCTAGAGGGATAAGTAATTAATACGTCTACATTTATGTCATCTCAATGTAATAGTATAAGCTAATATTATGCTACTATAAACGGGGGCTGCTTCATTATTTTTTAGCACATATAATGATGAGCTAAGGTCGGTTAGACCCTACATAACAAACAAAGAAGAAAACAAGAAATAAGACATCATTTTTCTTCTTGGTTGAGCACATATGTAAGGAGCTAGATAATTACTTTTTATGTATGCACTTACACAATAAATAACTTATTATCGCTTATGTGGTATTTAGGTTGATCGTCTAATAACACCCGAGACTGAATCTATTAGAACTCTAGCCAATAAAATAATTAATGCCATCAAAATATAGCTAAGTTACTATGTAAATGGCTTTATGTTTAAGTCAACAAATGCTCCGATAAAAGACAGCTTCCTGGATCTTGATTCTACAAAAAATAGTTGTTTGTGTATCAAATATTTGAACTACAAAGACATCGATCCAGACAATGATTTCTTTGGCATCTTACGAGAGATTGTGGGTTGACATATAATTATAGCACAAAACTTGCTATGATCGTGCTATTCATGTATGAATGGTTCGATCTGATTCAAGATCAAGGTTAAAAAATTGACAAGCATGGAAGTTAATAAATATTATAAGTACCTTTGACGCTGACGAAATAACTTATCAGGAGGACTAGATACCTCTTATAATAAATATTATATATGTGGACTCAATGGAAGTTACTCATTACACGACTAATAATGTAGAAGAGGTATCCAAAGAGGAAGACGAACACGAACACAAAGTAGATGAAAGTGACCATGAGGAGAAAGAGGAAGAGGAAGACGAACATGATAAATTTTCTGAAGATGATTGAAAATAAAATAAATCTATTTGGACTTGTGACAGGTATTACATTATGACTGTAGAATGTACGATATATTTAGACTTGTAACACTACTAGTTATTTACTGTACAATTCTATTAATACTGATATATATATATATATATATATATATATATATATATATATATATATATATATCTTTTTTACTGTAGAATGTACTATATATCTGTTCATTTTTTCTATTATCATATGTTGTTATCAGAAATGACAGGATGACACAGAGCGTTCAACATGTCTCGAGGTAGACGGAGTGTTCCTCCGATATTGCCTACTTATTCTGGATTCTGGTCGCCAAGTACACCAGAATATCGACCAACTATATCTCCGACTGCGACTATGTTACATGGCAGCACTCCTGGGACGAATAGTTCCATGCTTGAGACTACTCCCTAGTCCAGCGTTCCTCCTGCTGACAGAACCAAGAAGACAGATGGTAGAGGTTAAGCTGACGTCGTCTTCGTATCAGCGATATCCTCCATGCGCACTTCCGGACGAGACAAGGACGGAGATTTGGGGCGACGGTACAAAGTAAGTCAATTAGTTGGTTTATCATCATATATATATCGTTTATTTCTTTATTTATCATATATTCACTTTTTTATGAATATAATTATCTCTATATAGATATCATCCCTCGTTGGTATAGAGACGTCTGGACCACTTTCTGAGGTACAACTTTAGTGTCCTTAGATCAACTACTCTGATGCGCCAGATGAGAGAAAGACGTTTTGGTTTGCGCACTTGAAGGTAAAAGTATATTTGGTTTTAATATAAATTATCTAATTTATGCATATTATATAACTTACTAAATTATTTCTTAAAGCAAATATATTTCTATCCACCGCACCAGGGCGAGTTGATCGAGCAGTTATTTTCTGTTGTCGCCGCCAAGCTGATCCGTGATACTTTGGATGACCAGAAGGCTCTTGATCACGAAGGAAAATCGATCCAAGGTTGTATCACGCCTGAGCAGTGGACTGCGATGAGGGCTAGATTCGACGATCGACGATCGACGGTACAAGAACAGGTCTGAGAAGGCCAAGTCGGCTAGGAAGAATGCAACAAAGTGGTATGGTAGCTCAATTTCGATGATGGAAGATTTTCGTCGTTTGGTATATTTTTATATTAGATATATTATTTTAATGCATGTACGATAAAATGGTAGTAGGATAAATTATTCAATTTTAGTACAAAATATATACTTTTAACAGGTACAGAGGGGTGAGGATGCCAACATGGTGATCGTCTTCCTTGCCACCCATCGGAAGGGCAGAAAGCTCATTGATGAGAGGACCTCACAGACCTATGTAAGTATTACTTTACTTTGTGTTAATTTTAATATAATACAGGAAATATGCAAATAAATATCCATGTAGTTAGTAATAACTACCTTAGACATTAGCAATTATGGAGTATCAATACTTTTCAAGGCCAAGTATCTTAGGATCCGTGAGCAGGCGACTGCTAGTACACCTATATCGGGAGAGGCTGATAGTTCCTCGCAGACCTCTCGAGCTCCGTTGGTGGACGAGCTGTGGGTGACCGCCGCTGATGGTCTCTAGAGGGGTACGTACTACGGTATAGGATCCTATGGCGCCCTTGGTGTGTCGTAGTCCTCTAGGGCCTCCTCTACAAGTGTGTTTCCCCATAGCCCTTGCAGGCATCTGCCCGAGTCCAGAAGATTATTTACCGTCAGATTGTGTCTCTCCATGACGAGTTGCTGCGAATAATGGAGGAGCGGTCAATATCTCAGCCCCAGACGGACGATGTGACACTCATCGCATGATTTGATATGCTCGAGCGCAGCATCATGGAGCTCAGGGATATGACCGAGAGGACGGAGCATGGCGTTACTGATCTTAGAGCGTCGATAGAGCATAGTGTAAAGAAGATGAAAGAATTACAGATGTCCTTGGGCGGGAGGCTGACGATGATGCAAGATTCAATGACTGATAGCAGTACAAGACTGTTATCTACCATGGATTCATATAACCATCGACTAATAGTATTGGAGCAAAATGTCCACATGGTGTTCCTTCATTGACACCGACTTCATCGATGTCACTGCCTTCTTTATTGATATCGGTGTCAATTTTACGGGAGCAGTATGAGTTATTTTTATCCCTGGTGTGTGCCGGTGCTAGTTAGGACAGTGTATAGGTCCGCAGTAGTCCTAGTTAGGATAGTGTATAGGTTGTTTGTGTTGTGACCTATGATATTGGGTCATTTATTAATATTATACATTTATTGAGGTTTTTATACTTTATTTCTTGCACTCAGTTGTGTGGATATTTATTGTATTCTTTACGACAAAATTTTCTTGAGACCCGCTTTGTAATTCCAATATGTTATTTTCTTTAAATTTTACTTTATTATTCATATTAAATATATGTGAAATTAACGGTGTTGAGTGTTCCACAGAAGGGGTCGGCGAACCCAGAAAATTCAACTGAGGTTTGCTACGGATTTATTTATATAAATTATGAATTCATAAACTGCAGGAAGATTGGTTTGAAAACTATTTTAAATTCTATTGTTTTATTTTTTACTGAACATTTAGCAACGTTTATATACGTCGCTAACTGTATTAAAATATCGCTAATTATGTCGCTAAACGTCGCTAAATTATTGACATGGCAGTATTTACCAGGTCAGCAAAACATCGCTAAATGTGTTACAAAATGTCGCTAAATAAAAAATATTAGCGACACAAAATACGTCGCTAATATAGCTACGTTGCATCGCTTAACGTCGCTAATATAAAAAATATTAGCGACACCAAAATGTCCTAAAAATGTCGCTATAGCGACTTTTTCGAGATTTTTTCTGTCAGCAACTAGCTTAAAAGCAACTTCAATGAAACATCGCTAATTACATCGCTGAATTTTTTAGCGACGTTTTCATGCTATTTTCCAACCTTTCCAAATGTCACTAGTTTGACTTATTCTGGTAGTGCATAGTAAACAACTTAATTAGGCAATTCATATTAAGGGATACTAAATACTCAGTATGAGCGTTCGCCTTTTCGAAATAAGGAGACACGAGAAACAAATAAAATCGATGTCAAGGTGCATAATCGATTGTAAAGTACGAATTCCAAAGGAGGTAATTGATTTCAAAGGAAGTTATCAAATCATTTATGGATTGAGATCCTATTTTAGTCTATTGCTACTCGTAGGCTCGTATTATTATAGTTAGGTAACTGATACGTTATGCTCTGACCTGAATGGGCTACCACAAAAATATGTCATGTCCAGTCCCAAAATATGTAGGACTAGAGTACGTGTTAATGGTCAGCTACGTATCAAGTAAACTCCAGCCCAACTCAAATATGTATACGCTGTCTATACTAGGGTATTATGTCTAATATTTCATGTAAAATTATATCTCAATCCACATCAATAATAAATATCAAGAATTTGCAATAAGGTTCATGGTCTGCAGCCCACTAGCATATATACTCGATTAGACTCGATAGAAAAATATGAGTCTACGAAACTAGGCTAAGAAGCAGAATAATTAAAATAAGAAATAATTATAATAAAGGATAATGATGAATGTAAATACAAATAGATTAATCTCATAAACAATCCAAAAGACGTTCGGTTGAGACAAATCCAATACTAGTAGACGTAAAGGTAATGACAAAAAAATATAACTAAGCCTATAATAAAATAGGCTAAACGATAGGGGAGTCATCATATGGAATTGTACCCTCGTTTGGTCCTGCTCTTTAGAAAATTATTGCCTGCCAAATACCTAGAAAGTAACCAGGTCCTCAGTGGGACGTAACAAGATACATAAAAATATGCCAATGTAATAGTATAAACATGCAGAAAGGAAAGAGAGAAAATATAGGTATACTACTAATAACCTGTCTATGTGTAATACAACTGAGGACAATATTCAACACTTGGGCCAAATGACTCGGGTACACAAGTAGCGCTCCGTCGAGACGCTATCAAGATATGACGGGTAGTACTTATCACATGACAGACATGACACGTACAACAAAGCCCAAGCACCTAGTGACTGTCCTCCCCACCTGTCACTCCCCGTTCCCGTTATACGTATTTGGAATATAATTTTTTTAGCATGGTTGCATATGCATGGAGACTAGACCCATTCCTTGGTTTAATATGGTTCATCGTTTATTTTTTGGGTTGGTTCAACTTATGAGAGCCTTTGGTTCAACCCTCTAACCCTACCATATATAACCTAATATTTTTTCTCTCTCTCTCCACACTTCTTCATTTCTTCCTCTTTTTTTAATTTTCTCTCCCCATTTTATAGGCAAGTATATCTTGCATGTAAAATAGAAAAATCCTCCATATTATTGTTCTATTATGTTTATTATGTGTTTCTAATAACTTTTAGTTCTTGGAGTTTTCTATTTTGATGGATGGATTAGTGTAGATCTATATTTCTAACTTAGGATTTTATAGATTTTATGAGTTTTTCTTTGTTTTGATCTATTAAACTTGTGTCTTTAAAAACCAATTTTTTGCTACATGATAGAGCTTTCAATTTAGAGCATTTTGGCGTTTGGTTCACCTGATTTGGACTTAAAATGGGGATTTTATGAACAAAACAAGATTTCAGTTTTGGGAGCATTTTTGCCATGGCCGAACCTGCTGTTGGAGAAGACGAAGTTCCCATGCGGCCAGTGAGCATATGAGGCTGGGAGTGCAATACGGTCTGAGATGGTTATGCGGCCTAATCCCTTGTCACATACTAACAGCATGCATCCATCTTGTTGGATACATGTCTACTGAGTTACATAAGTGTCCTTGAACACCTTGTACTTTCACTCGCTGAACGAATGAGAAATTCACTAATTCCTAGAGAACTCCATGAGGCATTGACCTTATGCTTCCTGGAGAGCATGCAGCCACTATTTTCTTGGACGCATGGCTCTGAACCGTTGGCACTTATTTCGATAAGTTTTGTCTTTTCTTCCGGACACACTTTATGGCTTGTCACCTCAATCATATCAGTCACTTTATGTCACATCATTGACACTTTATTTATTGTCTGTCACATCAATACTTGTCACAAGGAGTATACTAATCCTATTTCATGTGGCCTGATTTCATATGCGGCCAGGATTGTCATGCGGCCTGATTTCCCATGCGGCCTAGAGACCATGCAGCCCTGCTTGTTGATTGAATATTTCTTGATTCATGTGACCCAATGTATAATTGGTAATTGGACTCGAATAACATATCTCTGTTGATACTACTATTTCTGATAATTATTCATGATTTAATGTGCGTCGAGGTGCGACACATCCTGTCACGTGTTAAGTGATTTTATTTGGGTTGTGCATCAAGAATGCCTCCAAATTCCTGAACGCTTGACATTATAAATATATACATTGTTTCCCTAGAACAGGCATAATAAGCGAGTCAACTACCAAAGCATGGTTAGGATATTAATTATATGAATGTTGCATACACGCTCGGGTGAATCCAGATTTGACTTTCATATATTCGTATCTAGTGTGCCCGTACTTTGTACGACATCTTAAGAAAAATTCTCATGTGACCACACCTTAAGATTTTAAACATAACATAGGGCTAATTAAGTAACTAAAAGTGGTAGTAACATTTGGAGGGAACGAAATCCTGATATCATGCCAATGAACCTTCCCACAGAGTTTCATTCTAAGTGCAATGTGGGCTGGCCACCACAGAAACTGTATATCATCTGCCTTAGTGGAGTGCAGTATATGACCATTATTATTATGCTGAGCAAATATTTTAATATAGGAACACTGGAACCGCTAATAATAGATTTTTAACGTTGTGGCCCTGCGGGGGACTGTTGCATCCTGCAATTGCATATTTTATTATATTGGTTCGGTTAGCTCATATTCGGTACTGGCTTGATCTGAGGATACTTACTATGCATTATTCTGAGATAACCTCAAACTCCACAAAATAGCAAGCCGCACAAATGATTGGCCGATATAAGAAAGGGACTTGGTTGTGATTGTATCTATTCAGCTAGTAGCCTAAGGAAATAGACTATCATAGTTTGAGGGTTCAACCCTTATCCTTGTTTGGTTGTAGGGTTAAGCCTTAGCGCTAGGATATGCCATGGACTTAAGTTACGATACTGAACCTATGTAATATTTTATTATTTTCCTTGGGTTTTTGTTTCTCTATTTCATGCTTCCTTTGTGGTACTTGTTATTTGGAGTCTAACCCCACTGGTTTTGCATAGCTAGATTTTGAGCCAGCACCTGAGGATCCACCGTTCTTTCCCCCAACTCATGGAGCGCACCAGGAATATGGTCACATGGGGGTTTTCTTCTTCCCTGCTTGTCTTGCATATTTACTTTTTTTTAGTATTTAGCCATCGACACATGTTAGCCGGCTCATCTAGATATTAGTTTTTCTTATATTATTTTATTAAATCAGCCTGCAGCTGAATCACTGTCATGTACTTTTATTACTCGTCGAGCTTCTAATTTTTGCACAGCTGGACTCCATAACATTTTGAGAAAGTATTTGGGATACCTTATTGCTTATCATATATTCTCTATGATTACTGTTTCTTGTTTGAAGGATTGAGACATAGAAGTTCTTGACCATAGGAGACTTGATTGAAGCATGCACCCCTTGTCTTATACAGTCATGATCATCGTACGACGTATAGTACCATGTACGGGGTTGCTGGCCATGTCCGTCTCCGTATTCCGATACTGGGGTATAACAAAGTTTTAGTGGTTGCCCATACAGGTATGTTCTTCAGACTTGTGGGGTAGCATGGTCATAGGAGTCTCAATCAAACATGATCCTTCTTGAAACTCTGAATTCGTACTCTTCAATACTCAGCTTGAATTTTCCAGATTGATTGCTTCCTTGTTCCTTCTCATCATGTTCTAGATCGTATCTTGTTCTCTACTTTAGGACTTCTCCTTCCCCTAATGTTGCAGCAACAGGAGTGGTAGAGTTGACAGTGGAACAAAATCTTGTGGAACCCCAGCCAAGGATCCGAATTAAGCCCATTATGAATGAGACAGAGCAGCAGGCTCCATTCCCAGTACCTCCCGCAGTGCCGGTTGTACTGAAATCCCCAGTTTTTTAAAGATTATCCGCATATTATTGGCTGCCCAATAACACTAGATGGTGGTGCAATAACAATATCAAGAGCAACATCAGCAACAACAGCTCTAGCAGCATGAACATAATATCTTGTTGAACCAAGGATTCCAAATGGCCCTAGAACGAGGCGAAAGAATAGATTTTGGGGCATCTGTTAGATTTTGCTAACTGAACCCCAGATGTTTGATGGCACGGAGGACGCAGTCACGGCAGACGATTGGCTCTAGGATATTGAGACCATTCTGACAACAGCTAAAGTTTTGGCCGAAGAACATGTTGACCTGGTTCACCTACAACTCCAAGATCTGGCAAGAGATTAGTAGGCTACGATAGAGGTAGGACTGAGGCATCCTATTTTATGGCAGGATTTCAGGACCCGATTCAGGGTAAAGTACATCGAGATTATTGTCATGCCCCAATCTCCCGTAAGCTCGATCATCCCCGCTGAACATGAATCACTATGTTGCAGCGCTCCCACAGGACAATCGTTCTCATCGGGACGTGATACCGTACGAGCCTGGAGTTGCGCTCCCACATGGCGATAATGTCAAATATCAAAGTTATAATCGAAACGACCAAGTTGCAGCGAAACTCAAGTATTATGTACCAAGTACACATCAGAGTATACGCAACGAACCTCTCGATAGGATCCAAATAAAAATGCCACGAAGGAAAATGCCACAAGGGCAATGTAATATTATTGCTCTTTCCCTTGCCCACAAAGGTACTTATCGTTCCATACATCATCCCCCGTATATCCATGTAGCGCTACTACACCTACGTACCTGAAATAATGCCCACAAACGTGGGTCAGTACACAATTATACGGGTGGGTAATCCACTCGTCTAAACCAATACTAAGTAGAATAGTGAATGCAAATAGTTATATGGTGATCTTTCTACTTGAATCCTTGATTCATTTTATGGCAGAGGTATGACATGTTAAGAAAAACTATAAAGCAGATTAAACATGCAAGCATTCAACTCAAGCAAATAGATAAGCAAATATATCCAACTTAAAGTAAACCTGCATGCAAACCGCCATACTCAAACCCAAGCAACGCGTGAACCTATCGAATCACAATCCAAGCCTTAATATCCATCCTCAAACCATGCCACAATCCAAGCCTTACTAATCCAAACATCGATATGCACACTCTTGCCCGAGGCAAGGTGGCCGTCGCCTACACGAAAAGTACAAACCAAACTAAACCAAAGCAATCCAACTCTTATCTATATGAAGTCACTGGCCAAGCCATAAAGGACTATCAACTGTAGTTATATATGATCTATCGCTGAGTAGCTAGTCCGCCTGGTTATATCGAACTATCGGCAACGCACCCAAGGCACATTACCATTAGTCTCCTCCATGGCCGAACGGTCCCGGTGATCCAAAGCATATCCCGTTCGAGAAAACCAAATTATGTGCGCAACTGGTTATCCGTGACCAATGCAAACACCAAGTAGGTATAATGAGAGAATCGAGCCTTCTCTCCCCACCAAACGATACTCGCGTCAATCCATCCAATAATCCATAACTATTCTCCAACTTATATCCCAAGGCACCATATCAAGTTATCCCCATAGGCACTATGCCGCTTCGACATAATGCACCAATTGGTGCAACACCCCTTCTCTTAAAAAATACTATGGCATAATGCTCCAACAGTGGCACAATGCCCCCACTGATAAAGTTGTCTGGTTCCATAACTGCACGCTTTGGTAGAAAAAGCGTCCAACTTGATACTCGTGCGTAATGTACAACCACAAGCTCACTCGAAGTACCTCGATGTTCCAACTAAGTTGATCCACTCAAGCTCCAACTGCCCAACACAAAACCAACTCAAGCTATAAATCATATCCAACCAAATGACTCACACTCTATGCATGCCATATCCGGTGATTCAAATATTCCAGTCCAAGTGTTCAAGCTATTACGTGTGTTCCATATTATTAAGCATGAAGGAGTAGAGAAGAAGGGACAGATCCCACTCACCAAGTCTGATTCCGCTAGCACCTGCCTTGCCGATACGGCCGATCCCTTGAACCATACGACAGGTCAAACGAAGAAAGACGGCATTATCGCTCCAATCCAGCTATCCCACTACTTCTCTGAATGAACACCAGATTTTATCGAACTTCACTTACAATTTGCACATGAAACTAACTCAAATCAATACTTGTTCCCAAATCGAACAAATCAAAATATAATCATCTATTGCCTCATTCAAACTGACTCAATGTAATACACCGTGCGGTTGCGGGATATTACAAAACATACCACATAGAATTAGGTTTGTCCTTGAACCAAACCAGTATATATTCCTTACTCGTATGTCATTTGTCCAATTTATAACTCTGCTCTATGCAAATCATATTCTCCAGGTCCAGACTCAACATCTTGCTTCGCGCTGAACGCTCGTACAAATTCCATATTCCCACATCCTCCTTGCAGCTCAATAAGAATTCCTCATATCGCTTAATTTGGATCATACACATATTTAAGATATCCCTGAAATAGATGCAATTCAGCCGAGCTTAGCGATAGCAAATTTGGACAAGTTATAAGGGTATCTTTATGTCCGAGGCATTCATTCGCTTTACTCCTAATTGAACAAATCCTGAAGTTCATTCCATAACTCATTTGCATAAGCATTATTCTCAAATACGATGACTTTCCACTGACGATCTCTCTACTTGACCCAATAAGTTCGTATTTCAACTCAATCCATCTGACTATCTCTGAATCCACACTAGTACCGTCTAAGATCAACCAAAAAAACTCTAACATGACTCCAATCGCACAATGTTTCATATGTACTCTCTCCAAATATCATCTTTTGCTCTGAATGATCATCACAACTGATACTACCTCCGCTAGGCGACTTACCCATACATCAAACTATGCACTTAAATCAGCTCAGCAAAATACCTCTTCCTCAATCTTAATACCTCTCTCGATAAACATCTATATTGAGGTTCATGTGATCCACAAAGATTTTGTCGCCATGCCATAGGGATAGTGTCGTCACGATTTCAACGCGGACATACTCGCCCCAATTCCTAGGTCGCGCATGAAATAGTTCTTCGCGCTTCTTCTACTACCTCGAAGAACGGATATCACCTTCGTCGACGCATCTTGTAGATCTGAGGTACATCTGTCCCTTCCAGTATTGCAAGGATTTGATCTGAACGAGCACTACTTTAACTTCTCAAGCTAGTTTCACAGTCATCAATTCATAAGAATGATATTCCTTTCCGGGGCACGGCGAGTCAGAGTTGTCACCCCCACGTTTCAAAAAATGAATAAATAAATACGACAGACGAGGATCTTAAATTTCGAGGACAAAATTCTTTTAAGAAGGGTAGACTTGTCACCCCCCACGTTTTGGATTAGGGGTATTTTCGTATTTTCATAATTTATGTGTAAATGATTGTATAATATTTAATTATAATTAATTGTCATAATTTTATTTAATTATCACGCATTGCCGTTGCTTCGATATTTGGAGCGCTATCCTATCTTTTGTATTCCAACAGATTTCACAACATTGCCCTAGACGTGCCCGCCTTCCATTCGGACATTTTTGTAACTCATAATTATGCTCTCTTGTGCTTCATTTTAGCAGCACAATATTCGTCGCGGACGTTTATTTAATTTCTAAATAAAATTCGACTTTGTAGCGTTGTGCGTTCCAATTTTATTGGAGACAAACTCAACCCATTTTCGTGTAACCCAGATTAGGATAATATTCTGTTCTGAGTCTTCTTCACTAATGGTATTTGTGTCCCAACCTAATTTTGGCCCCATGTACTCCTAATTAATTTTAGAATGCCAATTGTATCAAATTTTAATTAATTAAATCCACAAACCCACTTCTGTGCAATTTTCCAATTTTTTGGGGACTTAATTGCAAAATGGCAATGATGTGTCACCATCATATTGGTTTAACCCAAATGAAGAAAACAACCCCCTTCTTTGACTAGTCAACCAAAACCCCTCTCTCCTCCTTTTGTTTGTATTTTTCTCCATATTGAATCTAGCCTTCCATTTTTTAATAGAGCCATCACCACCACACAACATCCTCTGCATTATATAAATACACCTCAACCCTTTTCCCAAAGGAACCCCATCCCAAGACTTGGCCGGCCCTAATTCCTAGGGGGTCACATCATCTCCTCCCACATACAAAAACCCACCCTCTCCATATAATTTCTTCACAAAAACTCAACACCAAACCAACACCAAACCAACCCTAACCTTCTCTTTCCACTGTTCACCGAGCACCTCCCCTCAGATCCGGCTGACCCGCCGGAGCATCATGCCGCTCCACCACTGCGCTCTGGCGAGCTACTGCAGCTCCCTCTGGCGCAGCCCCGTAGTTCGGCCATTGATTTCGGCGTAGCTTTGCTCATCCCGAGCTCATCCCCTCCGGCGAGCTATTCCACCACCCGGCCTCTCCATCCTCCTCGACCAGCCTCCTTTATCCCCCGCAACACCACCACAAGTTTTCAGCAGTCCGACCATCCTTCCCTCTTCCCCAGCTGCTGTCCTTCCATCCCGTACTCCGGCAGCAACCCTCGCCTTCATCCATCAACGTCTTCGCCGTCGTCTTCACCTCGACCGGCCAGAGCTCCACAGCCACCTCCGGCCATCCTTCCATCTTCCCGAGCTCCCGCTTCTACTCTACCCACACGACATCTCCCTCGGCCACGGCTGCAATTTCCCGCACCACCGCTGCAACTCCTCCCCGACCTCATCAACTCCGGTTACGACCCCGGCGAGCCCCATTCTTCCCTGTCCCCTACTCCAACCAAACCAAACCCACTCCACCACCATCATCAGCAGCTCCACCATCATCAGCAACTCTCCCCGGCGGCCAACCCGAGCCCACCGTACAACCACCTCCGGCCAGTTTCCTCCCGCAGCTCTCCCCCTCAGTCCCGAGCACCACCACCTCGTCGTCGATGTCTTCGCCGCCGTCGTACGCAGGTATGGGCCCCCTCGTGTACGAATGTACGTATGGGTGTATATATGTATGATTAGTATGATTCATATACGCATATACATGTATTAGTGTATTTCTCTATTTATATACATGTATTCAAATATATTAGTATATTTACGTATTAAACAATATATGTTAGTGTATATATATATATACATATATATACGTATATGGTATGAGTATTTAATTGGTATATATGTATATATATATAATTAGTATATTTAGGTATTTGATCATTGGTATATGTATATATATTTTTTTTTTTGTATATGCATTTAGTATATCCTTAATATATATAATTGGTATGTATATGTATACATATATATAGTATAAACTCAATTAGTATAATAGCATTAGTATTTGCTAATATTAATGTGATATATATATATATATATATATATATATATATATATATATATATATATATATATATATATATATATATATAGTATATGTATTTATCTAGTATATGGCTGGTAAAATTGTATTTTTTTGGTATGTATATATATGTAGCATATATATATTTATATTGGTATATATATGTACTTATATACGTATATGGTATATGTATTAAATTGGTACATATATATATAATTAAATATATTTGTATCATACATATGATGTATATATATATTGTTCAACTATATATATTATGTATGTATTGAGTATTGATATTTATAATTAATAATATGTATAATATGTATATTTATATATGTATCTTTTATAATTGTAATTAATTAGTATTAATGTGTATGATATATATATATATATATATATTTGGTCTATCTACTAGATGACCCTAGTTGACCAGTATCATACCTAGCTTAGTCCCAAGTTCAGTGTATTTTGATTATGTGTTAGTGTAGCATCTGATGCAAATGTTGTATTATTTTATTATATGTCTATAGGACTGTTGGATCATCCAGACGATACTCTGGGACAGGACATTGGTATTACCAGCTAAAGACCCAAGGCGAGTACATTCTCTGATTAGCTTCTTATTTATGATATCCCCTATGTTCATTGTATCTAGTGTAAATATCTATATTCTCGACACGCTGGTTACACGGATTGGTATATCCGGATCTCGTCATGAGATGTTATTCCTTGTTCATGGTGTAGCTTGTACAAGTCTTATTTCCTTGTTATCTTGTGCATGTATAGACACTGATTCCCGCGGAGATTTGCTACCTTCCTAGGGAATCCCATGCCATAGCGTACTATGGTTGGATCTACTATACCAATCAGGGGTGGGGAGTATTTTAGTGTAGATATGTGATCATACCCTTCATGTACAAGTCTTGTTCGCATGTTAGTGTTGGTCATACATCGCACGTATGACTAGCCAGGCCATTATTCCTGTACAAGTTCCCAAGCCGATCATATGTTAAAGCTAGTACTCACACACTTAGTCATAGTATTATTGCTCATTGACATATTGTTCCTTCCCTCATTTACTTACAGTATTTCCAGTATTTCCTTTATTGTATATCTCTCGTACATGTATATGCATCTTTTATATTTCTATCTATATACTGCTACATAGTTTATATCATTGATATAGAACTGTTATTAGAAATGTACTTTGCTCCTTCCTGACTGGAAATATTTTTCCAAACTATGCCTTAGAGGACCGCTGTCCGACATTTATGGACCACAGGGTGAGTAGCTGCAGTCTTGGACTTGGTAGTTCAGATGTGATTATGGGAGGTTTAGCCGGAATTACTAGTTATCTAGTTAGTTCTCTTAGCATGTTATTTTTGGTACCGGATTTGTCTCCGGCAAACTTATTTGGGACTTGGATTATATTGTTGAGTTAGACTATTCTATTTTTGACTTGTGTTGCATCTTACTTGTTTCTTCGAGATCTTATCGTGTTGTAGTTGTGATTGAGTATATTGTTCATATTATATTGTGGTATCCGTGTCTCCTCATGGAGTCGGATGCTCGTGTGAGATTGTTTAGATAGCATCAAGACCTAGACAGCGTTCTACCGCCGATGCTGTGGCGTAGACTAGACGTACCCACGCACTCGTGCCCCTATACCGGGTGCGGGTTGTGACACATTTTTAGTGGTAGCCCATGCAGGTCAGACTTCGTAAGTTATGTGATGTCGTGGATGAGAGAGGATACTCAATCACAAATTCTTGTGAGATTCCTGGGACGACCCCTTAAGAATCTTATTATAATTTCCAATTTAATCATTCGCCCTTATTTCCGTCCGTCCTCACTCGTTGATATTGAGTTTGATTCTTGTTGACGAGTTATTAAATTTAATTATTGGTATCATTGTTGAGTTGATTTCTTATCGAGGTGAATTTTACGGGCTAAAATTTACGGTATCATCTGATGACATATGTTGATGAGGGCAGTGAGAAAGGTAAAATGTCTACTTTGGTTATGGAACCTAGAGTTTATCGCAGCCATATTAGCTGTCGTGACAAGAACGTAGGAACCTGACTTGGATGTACATACTGTAGTTATGAAACTTAGAGTCTCTTGCAGCCATACCGGTTAGCGTGGCGAGGATTCTAGATGACATGATTATAGGGTTGCATACCTTAGTTACGGAACCTGTCGTTATCGCACCTATGCTTACTAGCGTGGCGAGGATTCTGAGTGTCATGATTTCGGACAGACATGTATGATTATCAGGTTGTATCTTAAATTGGTTTTTAAAGTCTCATCTCAATACTTATTTTTTGTTATTACAGGAATTGTTCCATCGCTTCTTTTCTTTACTAGCAGTAGAAATACCTTCAGTCCTCAATCCAGTTCCTTTTGAGCTTCTATTCTTTGAGGATTCCTTGTTCAGTATGATAATTAGTGACTTATAATTATATCTGTGTCTTGTATTAGTGTTGATTGAGTGTGACATGTTCGTTGCAAGTGTTTCTTAATTGGACAAGTGAACAGTAGGCATTAATCTAGAGTTAACCCATAGCGTAGTGCCATGTAGCAATGGTTTTATGTAAATGTGCCATTATTATTAGTATTGGTACTATAGGTAGAAGGAGAAAAGAGTATTAGTGATGGTTCTAAGAGTTAGTATCAGAGCCAGCATACCCGTCCTGGCTAGTCATAAATTTATGTAGTTGGATGATCTATGTAAACAATTAAGTATCAAGGAATTGTGGAGCATGATGTTCAAATTGAGGATTGATACTGGGGGTGTTAAAAAAATAAAAAATAAAATAAAGAAGTGTATACGCATAAAGAGTTATAATGAGATGTCATGAGTAGAGAAATATCAGGATTGGTAATAAAAGTTGTGAAGCGTATCACAGATTAGTTTAACAGGCTGTAAAAGATTAAAGGAAAATACATAAACATCAATCGAGACGAGGAACCATATACTTGCCCATGAAAGTAAAGAAATATGGGTGTTATAGAAGGTACCGTGTCACGACCCGCACCCGGTATAGGGGTACGAGAGCGTGGGTACGTCCAGCCTACGCCGCAGCATTGGCGGTAGAACGCTGTCTAGGTCAATCACTATCTAAAACAATCTCGCACTAGTATCCAACTCCATAAGGAGACGCGGATAACAATATAAAAGAACAACATACTCAATCACATAACTACAACACGATAAGAAATCGAAGAAAAAATAAGAATACAACACAAGTCAAAATCTTAAAATAATCTAACTCAACATAATCCAAGTCTCAACAAAATGCCGGAGACAAATCCGGTACCGAATAATATGCTAAAGGAACTAACTAGAACTAGTGATTCCGGCTAGACCTCCCGGAATCACGGCTGAACTACTAAGTCCAAGACTGCAGCTACTCACCCTGATGGTCCACAAGTGTCGGATACCAGTCCTCTAGGCATAGTTTGGAAAATATTCTCCAGTCAGGAAGGAACAAAGTACATTTCTAAATAGCAGTTCTATATCAATGATATAAACTAGGTAGCAGTATATAGATAGAAATACACAAGATGCATGTATATGTATGGGAAATGTACAATAAAGGATATACTGGAAATATTGTAAGTAAATGCAGTAAAAGAAATAATATGTCGATGAGCAAGAATACTATGACTAAGTGTGTGAGTACTAGCTTTAACATGTGATCGGCTTGGGAACTTGATCAGGCTGGTTACATGTGATTAGCTATTATTCATATAAGGTCAGGCTAACCGTTGGATAGCTATGATGCATGCAGAGGTCAGGGTAATCACGCGTAACAGCTATGAAGCATGTAAATGGTCAGGCCGCACCCGACGTGAGATATGGGGTGAGCTATGATGCATGTAGAGTTGGGTATGATCACATATCTATACTAAAATACTCCCCACCCTGACTGGTATAGTAGATCCAACCATGGTACGCTATGGCACGGGATTCCCTAGGGAGGTAGCAAATCTCCCCAGAAATCAGTGTCTGTACATGTACAAGATAACAATGAAACAAGACTTGTACAAGCTACACCATGAACAAGAAACAACATCTTATGACGAGATCCGTATATACCAATCTGTGTAACCATCGTGTCAAGAGCATGGATATTTATACTAGATACAATGAACATAGGGGATATCATAAATAAGAAGCTAATCAGAGAATGTACTCGCCTTGGGTCCTTAGCTGGTAATACCAATGTCCCGTTCCAGAGTATCGCCTGGATGAACCAACAGTCCTATAGACATATCATAAATAATACAACATTTGCATCAGATGCTACACTAACACAACTCAAATACATAACTCAGGGGCTATGCCAGGTATGGCACTGGTCAATCTAGGGTTAGTGTGCGTCAAATTGCACGGGCATCGCGTCTGCGATTGCTGGGCAAGACAGACGATCAAAATGGTACGGGGCTTGCCAATACGTCAGTGTACGTATGGCAATCTACTAGCAGTTCACAGGGTCATAGGTCAGGTGTAGTTACGGCGTTTCCGTATTTACACTCGGTCGCCTATAATATATATATACCAATTTTTATATTAAAAATATATTAAGTATATACAAAATATATACATATACATATACCAATATTACATATACTAGAATACTTATTTATATATATAAATCATATTAAATATATACATGTACATATACATATACATATTAACATTAATTAATATACTTATACATATACATATATTAGTATATACACATATACGTACACATATACGTATATACGCATATATACGCACACATATACACATATATATATACATATATATATATATACATATACATATATACACATATACGCGTACACAAACACCTACACACACATACGTATATATATACTAACACGTATACGTATACACACATACACATATATACATGTATACGTATTCATACATATATAAAGGAGGGAAGAGGGAGAGGAGAGGAGCTCACAGGGGGCTGGCCGAAGTTGATGACAGGTCGTGGTGGAGCTGCAGTGGTTTGTGTGGAGGAGATGGCCGGAGTGCAGCTCGCCGGGGTCGTCGTGGGTGCTGCACAACTCGGTTGGTCGGATCGTGGGAAGTTGGGAGGAGAGCAAGGAGGGAGATGGAGGTGCTCAGGTTGTTCAGGCAGGGAAGGATGGGAGGAAGGGGAAGCCCTGGGTAGTCGGGCCGGAGATGTAGGGAAGAGCCGGAGTTGCAGTCCGGTGTCGGGGATACAGGCTCGACTATGGAGTCAAGGGGAGGATGTCGACGATCTGAACAGATGGTGGGGGAGGAGACATTCAGTGAGGTCGGACTCGAACGTTTGGCCGGTGTAGGGAGGTCGATGGTGGAGCAGTGTGGTCGGAAAGGGGATCTGGAGGGAGGTGCCGGCTGTGTCGAGGGGAGTTGCAGCGGGCTCTGGGTGGCTCGACGTCGGCTGGCCGGAAGCGGGGTCGGGGTCCGACGCGGGGGAGATGGAGGAGGGGATGTCGACTGCAGGCTCGACGTCGGCTCGATGGGGATGGCTGGGAATCGACTGTTGGCCGCAGGGGAGTAACAACGTCGGGGAATGCAGCTAGGGTCAGGGTCCGGGGAATAGTGGCTGTGGGGAGGGGTTGTATGGTGAACAGTGAAGCTGGGTTGGGTTTTCCCCCCTTTTTATTAAATTCAAAAGCAAGGAGAAGGAGAAGAAAGGAAGAAGAAGAAGAAGAAGAAGAAGAAGAAGAAGAAGGGAAAAGGAAAATGAATAAATGGGGGCTACGGTTGGGTGAGGGCTAGCCTAGGTTTTTGGGGATTAGGGTTTTCCTAGGGAAGAGTGTGGTGATGTAATGTTTTATAGGGAGATGTGAGAGGGAATGAATGGTGGTGATGGCTTCCATCTAGAATGGGTGGCCATGATTCTATATGGAGAAAAATGAGGGGGTTGCTTTCTTCATTTGGCTAAACCAATAGGATGGTGACACCTCGTTGAAATTTGCAATTAAGCCCCTAACAATTAGAAAATTGCACAGGGGTGGGTCACTGGATTTAATTAATTAAAATTAGATACGATTGGCGTTCAAAAATTAATTAGGAGCACGTGGGGCCAAAATTAGGTCGGGTCATCAATATCATTAATGAAAAAGACTCAGAACAGAATATTACCCTAATTTGGGTCGCACGAAAAATAGGTCAAGATTGTCTCCAATTTCGATTAGAACGCACAACGATACAAAATTAGAATTTATTCAGAAATTAAATAAACGTCCGTGACGAATATTGTGCGGCTAAAATGAAGCACAAGAGAGCATAATTATGAGTTACAAAAAATAGCAGAATGGGAGGCGGGCATGTCTAGAGCAAGGTTATGAATTTGTTGGAAGGCAAAAGCCAGGGTAGCGCTCCAAATATCGAAGCAAAGGTAAGGTGCAACAATTAAATAAATTACGGTAATCAATTACGACCTCCAATAAATTAATCCTAAATAATGTAGTTTAAAATCATAACCCTACATTTCGGTCAGATGTTCATCTAGTGGGCTTCTAGGTCCAGTCTACCAGCTCAGACCTTAATGAACACTGTAAATATTTAAATATACATCTCATACATTTATTTAATTTAAATACACCTATAATGAAATCATTTAATATATCTACCACAATACTAATAATTATAAAAATTTGAAAATACCCCTGTTTTCAGAATATGGTAGTGACAAGTCTACCCTCCTTAAAGGAATTTCGTCCTCAAAATTTAAAATTCTCATAGTAGTGTTTATTCATTATATTATTTTCCATCAACGGTTAAATTCACCAACCCACAAAATCCTGAAATAATCTACCTTGTCATTTCACAATTTTCAAAAATTCTGAGATTAGTGTATTCCTGAAAAATCCTCGAAATAAAATCAGTCACCATTTTCCTCACAATTTCCTCCGAATTTTTAAGTTAATTAAATACTCGAAATTTGATATATATTTCTCAAATTTAATTTCAATCAATGCACATATAAAAATTGAATCTCGTCCCAAAAAGTTTGAATTCAAATAAGAATCCATCAATAATCTTATTCCTTGGTTTCCTTTTTCCTCAAATACTCGACAACGCGATACCTATGGACTTCTTCAAATGAAACGTCCATAATATAAAATTTTAAAAATTCATAACTTGCGGTCAAATAAATATAATGACAATCTCCTAAATTTCCTCAAGTTTTTAATGATAGATATATCATAATCAATAATCATCAATCCTACCATATTAAATTCTTAACCTCTCATTTAAATTAATGTTTATCCTCGAATTTAATGGTAATTTAATCATATCTCAATCTTGACAAAATCAATGATTCATCAAATCTGCCATATTAAATCCTTAACTCTTTATGCTTATCTTCCAAAATTTTAGCATCTCGTTTCTCTTGTCAAGTCATAACCTCTTCATAAATCTACTATGGTCAAACCCCAATAATCATGGCCTAAGAGAATTCTACCTTCAGCCGTGCAATCTAAGAAAATATGTAGGTCATGTGTCTTTTGTCATGGTATTGCAGTCTCTGTCAGGGTGTACTACTAGCTATATTCTAACAAGAAAATCATGAATACAAGCCACGGTACTAGGGAATCAATCAATCAAAAGACGAAAACAAACATGAGGAAAAGAAAAGAAGGAACCTGCTAACATATTACTTGTAGTATCTTCTATCTCTAACATACACTTAACTCTGGCACATTCACTAATTAATTCCTATTCCTGTACACTGATATCCCTATCAACTAATCATTAGTCCACAAGACATCCATGATTACATCCTCATTGCATACACCTGCTTATTGATACCTAAATCTGATACCTAGAATCTCCAACACAAATATAGGTCAAATAATGCATGTAATGTTTGATACCTCTATCAATTTAGGTACCACACTCTACTACAAGTACACTTACTGATAGTTCTCGTTCCTACTACATCTGTTCATACTATTTGTTCTTATCACTCAAGTGCACGTCAAGTGCAACACCATACTAAGTGTTGTTCTTCCTAATACAACTCTAGATGGACACCCAAGATAGTCTGCAGTGCCCTCTCAATCATGCTCTAGTCAACAGATCCTTACACATGTATATCATCTACTCATATACTAATATATATTTTTCTCATCCATCATAAAATTGTATCCTCATAATAAAATCATCAAAATTTAACTTTTTAAACAACTTAAAATAAAAGTGTATACTTTCCTCAAGGGTCAAATATTCAATATTGAAATAAAATTACTAATTACTTCTAGAATCTTTATAGCCTTGACCATGTTTCTTGAATCAAAATTTGAACCCTAAAAAATTTAATGACATAAATCTCAACTCCTCAATAATTCTCAAAATTAAAATTCATTTCCACACTTTAATTTATAAATCCACAAATATACCTATAAGTGCTCACGGTCTCTAAAACTCGAGGTGCACTCAATACATCTATTGTCTACAACTTCCAACCGGGTACTAAAATTGTACTGCCCAAATTAATTGCATTATTACTCCCAATGATTTAATTTATCATCACACGTATTTTCTTCCATGATTTTCAATCTATATCAACTGGTATATCATCTAATTATCATCACGCAAAGTGCTTACTGTTATCAGCATCATTCTCGACTAATCCTCGATATAGAATCATTAGTACCCTTGGTATGATATCACTAGCTTCATTATTGGATCATCTCATCAACTTATTAGAACTCACGATTTCCTGTACCTTCTATAACACTCATGTTTCTTTACTCTCATGGGCATGTATATGGTTCTTCATCTCGATTGATGTATAGGTATTTCCCTTTAACCTTTTACAGCCTGTTAAACTAATCTGTAATACGCTTCACCATTTTCATTACCAATTCCGATATTTCTCTACTCATGACACCTCATTATAACTCTTTATGCATATATATTTCCTTACCTTTAACACTCTCGATATCAATTATCAAATTGAACAGCATGCTCCATTAATCCTTAATATTATTCCTAGATACTTAATCGTTTACATAGATCATCCAATTACATAATCATGATTATCCAGGACGGGTATGTTGGCTCTGATACTAACTCTTGGAACTATCACTGATACTCTATACTCTCATTTACTCTCAGTACTATAATGACACCTATCCTAGAACCATTGTTACAAGGTACTATGCTAAGGGCTAACTCTAGATTAAGGCCTACTGCTCACATGTCCAACTAGGAAACACTTATAACTCATAAGCAACACTCAGTCAAAACTAATACTCAAGACACAGCCATAATTATAAGTCACTAATCATCATACTTGACAAGGAATCCTCAAAGAATAGAAGTTCAAAAGGAACTGGGTTGAGGACTAGAGGTATTCCTACTGCTAGCAACCAAAAGAAATTATGGAAAAAGTCTTGTATATTGAGATGATACTTTAAGAACCAATTTTTAAGATACAACCTGATAATCATACACGTCGGTCAGAAATCATGACGTTGAGAATCCTCGTCATGCCAGAAAGCATAGGTACGATAAACGACAGGTTCCGTAACTAAAGTATGCAACCCTATAATCATGTCATCTAGAATCTTTGCCACGCCAACCGGTATGGCTGCGATAAACTCTAGGTTCCATGACCAAAGTAGATATTTTACCTTTCTCACTGTTCTCATCAATATATGTCATCAGATGATATCGTAAAGTTTAGTCCGTAAAATTCATCTCGGTATGAAATCATACTCTACAATGAAACCAAGATCCTAATTTAATTAACTGATCAACAATAATCAAATTCAATATCAACGAGTGAGGACGGACGGAAACAAGGGCGAAGGATTTTAAATTGGAATTATAATAAGATTCTCAAGGAGTCGTCTCAAGAATCTCTCAAGAATTTTGTGATTGAGTATCCTCTCTCATCCTAGTATCCAATGTCCTATATTCTATAGCAAGCACGCAGTAGTACAACTATGGCATCGCACTACCACGACATCGCACAACTTACGAAGTCTGACCTACATGGGCCACCACTAAAACGTATCACGACCCGCACCCGGTATAGGGGTACGAGAGCGTGGGTACGTCCAGCCTACGTCGCAGCATCGGCGGTAGAACGCTGTCTAGGTCAATCACTATCTAAAACAATCTCACACTAGTATCCAACTCCATAAGGAGACGCGGATAACAATATAAAAGAACAACATACTCAATCACATAACTACAGTACGATAAGAAATCGAAGAAAAAATAAGAATACAACACAGGTCAACATATTAAAATAATCTAACTCAACATAATCCAAGTCTCAACAAAATACCGAAGACAAATCCGGTACCGAATAATATGCTAAAGGAACTAACTAGAACTAGTGATTCCGGCTAGACCTCCCGGAATCACGACTGAACTACTAAGTCCAAGACTGCAGCTACTCACCCTGATGGTCCACAAGTGTCGGATACCAGTCCTCTAGACATAGTCTGGAAAATGTTTTCCAGTCAGGAAGGAGCAAAGTACATTTCTAAATAGCAGTTCTATATCAATGATATAAACTATTTAACAGTATATAGATGGAAATACACAAGATGCATGTATATATACGGGAAATGTACAATAAAGGATATACTGGAAATACTGTAAGTAAATGCAGGAAAAGAAATAATATGTCGATGAGCAAGAATACTATGACTAAGTGTGTGAGTACTAGCTTTAACATGTGATTGGCTTGGGAACTTGATCAGGCTGGTTACATATAATTAGCTATGATTCATGTAAGGTCAGGCTAACCGTTGGTTAGCTATGATGCATGTAGAGGTCAGGCTAATCACACGTAACAGCTATGAAGCATTTAAATGGTCAGGCCACACCCGACGTGAGATGTGGGGTGAGCTATGATGCATGTAGAGTTGGGTATGATCACATATCTATACTAAAATACTCTACACCCCCGACTGGTATAGTAGATCCAACCATGGTACGCTATGGCACTGGATTCCCTAGGGAGGTAGCAAATCCCCCCGGAAATTAGTGTTTGTACATGTACAAGATAACAATAAAACAAGACTTGTACAAGCTACACCATGAACAAGGAATAACATCTCATGACGAGATCCGTATATACCAATCCGTGTAACCATCCTGTCAAGAGCATGGATATTTACACTAGATACAATGAACATAGGGGATATCATAAACAAGAAGCTAATCAGAGAATGTACTCGCCTTGGGTCCTTAGCTGGTAATACCAATGTCCCGTTCCAGAGTATCGCCTGGATGAACCAACAGTCCTATAGACATATCATAAACAATACAACATTTGCATCAGATGCTACACTAACACAACTCAAATACATAACTCAGGGGCTATGCCAGGTTTGGCACTGGTCAATCTAGGGTCAGTGTGTGCCAAATTGCATGGGCGTCGCGTCTGCGATTGCTGGGCAAGACAGACGATCAAAATGGTACGGGGCTTGCCAATACGTCAGTGTACGTGTGGCAATCTGCTAGCAGTTCACAGGGTCATAGGTCAGGTATAGTTACGGGGTTTCCGTATTTATACTCGGTCGCCTATAATATATATATACCAATTTTTATATTGAAAATATATTAAGTATATACAAAATATATACAAATACATATACCAATATTACATATACTAGAATACGTATTTATATATATAAATCATATTAAATATATACATGTACATATACATATACATATTAACATTAATTAATATACTTATACATATACATATATTAGTATATACACATATACATATATACGCATATATACGCACACATATACAAATATATATATATATATATATATATATATATATATATATATATACACATATACGCGTACACAAACACCTACACACATACGTATATATATACTAACACGTATACGTATACACACATACACATATACACACGTATACGCATTTATACATATATAAAGGAGGGAAGAGGGAGAGGAGAGGAGCTCACAGAGGGCTGGCCGGAGTTGATGACAGGTCATGGTGGAGCTGCAGTGGTTTGTGTGGAGGAGATGGTCGGAGTGCAGCTCACCGGGGTCGTCGTGGGTGCTGCACAACTCGGTTGGCCGGATCGTGGGAAATTGGGAGGAGAGCAAGGAGGGAGATGGAGGTGCTCAGGTGGTTCAGGCAGGGAAGGATAGGAGGCAGGGGAAGTCCTGGGTCGCCGGGCCAGAGATGCAGGGAAGAGCCAGAGTTGCAGTCCGGTGTCGGGGGTGTAGGCTCGACTATTGAGTCAAGGGGAGGATGTCGACGATCTGAACAGATGGTGGGGGAGGAGACGTTCAGCGAGGTCGGACTCGAACGTTTGGCCGGTGTAGGGAGGTCGATGGTGGAGCAGTATGGTCGAAAAGGGGAGCTGGAGGGAGGTGCGGGCTCGGGGTGGCTCGACGTCGGCTGGCCGGGAGAGGGGTCGAGGTCCGATGCGGGGGAGATGGAGGAGGGGATGTCGACTGCAGACTCGACGTCGGCTCGATGGGGATGGCTGGGAGTCGACTGTTGGCCGGAGGGGAGTAACAACGCCGGGGAATGCAGCTGGGGTCGGGGTCCGGGGAACAGTGGCTGTGGGGAGGGGTTGTATGGTGAACAGTGAAGCTGGGGTTTGGTTTTCCCCCCTTTTTATTAAATTCAAAAGCAAGGAGAAGGAGAAGAAAGGAAGAAGAAGAAGAAGAAGAAGAAGAAGAAGGGAAAAGGAAAATAAAGAAATGGGGGCTACGGTTGGGTGAGGGCTAGCCTAGGTTTTTGGGGATTAGGGTTTTCCTAGGGAAGAGTGTGGTGATGTGATGTTTTATAGGGAGATATGAGAGGGAATGAATGGTGGTGATGGCTTCCATCTAGAATGGGTGGCCATGATTCTATATAGAGAAAAATGAGGGGATTGCTTTCTTCATTTGGCTAAACCAATAGGATGGTGACACCTCGTTGAAATTTGTAATTAAGCCCCCAACAATTAGAAAATTGCACAAGGGTGGGTCACTGGATTTAATTAATTAAAATTAGATACAATTGGCGTTCAAAAATTAATTAGGAGCACGTGGGGCCAAAATTAGGTCGGGTCATCAATATCATTAATGAAAAAGACTTAGAACAGAATATTACTCTAATTTGGGTCGCACGAAAAATAGGTCAAGATTGCCTCCAATTTCGATTGGAACGTACAATGATACAAAATTGGAATTTATTCAGAAATTAAATAAACGTCTGCGACGAATATTGTGCGGCTAAAATGAAGCACAAGAGAGCATAATAATGAGTTACAAAAAATGGCAGAATGGGAGGCGGGCATGTCTAGAGCAAGGTTGTGAATTTGTTGGAAGGCAAAAGCCAGGGTAGCACTCCAAATATCGAAGCAAAGGTAAGGTGCAACAATTAAATAAATTACGGTAATCAATTACGACCTCCAATAAATTAATCCTAAATAATGTAGTTTAAATTCATAATCCTATATTTCGGTCAGGTGTTCATCTAGTGGGCTTCTAGGTCCAGTCTACCAGCTCAGACCTTAATGAACACTGTAAATATTTAAATATACATCTCGTACAATTATTTAATTTAAATACACCTATAATGAAATCATTTATATCTACCACAATACTAATAATTATAAAAAGTCGAAAATACCCCTATTTTCAGAATGTGGTAGTGACATACAGGTATTCATGAGTTCTAATAAGTTTGATGAGATGACCCAATAATGAAGCTAGTATTATCATACCAAGAGTACTAATGATTCTATATCGAGGATTAGTCGAGAATGATACTAATAATAGTAAGCACTTTGCGTGATAATAATTAGATGATATACCAGTTGATATAGATTGAAAATCATGGAAGAAAATACGTGTGATGATAACTTTAGTCATTGGGAGTAATAGTGCAAGTAATTCGGGCAGTACAATTTTAGTACCCAGTTGAGAGTTGTAGACAATAGATGTATTGAGTGCACCTTGAGTATTTGAGACTGTGAGTATTTATATGTATGCTTGTGGATTTAAAATTTGAAGAGTGGAAATGAATTTCAATTTTAAGGATTTTAAGGAGTTGAGATTCTATGTTATTAAATGTTTGAGGATTCAAAAATTTGATTCAATAAACACAGTCAAAACTATAGAGATTTTAGAAGTGATTAAAATTTTAATTCGATATTGGGTGTTTGACTTTGAGGAAAGTATATGTATTTAACTTTAAATTGTTCGAGGAGTTGATTTTAAGAATTTTATTTTGAGGATAAAAAAATTTTATGGCGGGTAAGAAATATATATTAGTATATGAGTGGATGAAGTGCATACGTGAGGATCTGTTGACTTGAGCATGATTGAGATGGCACTGCAAACAGACTTGGGTGTCCATCTAGAGTTGCATTATAAGGAGTAGTTCTTAGTGTGTTGTGTTGCACTTGGCGTGCACTTGAGTGATAAGAACAACTAGTATGAACAATTGTAGTAGGAAAGAGGACTAGCAGTGGGTGTACTTGTAGTAGAACAGAGGTACCTAAAGGGATAGGAGTATCAAACTTTGAATGCATCAATGACCTATGATTGTGTTAGAGGTCCTTGGTATCAGATTTTGGTATTAATAGATATGTGTGTGCAATTAGGATATATTCATGGATGTTGTGGACTAATGATTAGTTGATATGGGTACTAGTGTACAAGGATAGGAATTAATTAGTGTGCCAGAGTTAAGTGTACTAGTGTATATCCAAGTAACGGGTTAGAAGACTATGTTCTGTTCTTCCTTTTGTTCCTTTCCGTCTATTGATTGATTGATTGATTCCTTAGTACCTTAGTTGTATTCATGATTTTCCTTGCTAGAATATAGCTAGTAGTACACCCCGGCAAAGACCTATATACCACGACAAAAGATGACCATGCATGTTTCATCTGGATTGCATATTTATCTAGAATACGTGTTGTATTGCGTGTTGTATGACTGTAAGTAGGATTCTCTTAGACCTTGATTGTTGAGGATTGACTGTAAGTAAAGAATCAATGAAGAGGATGTGGTTTGACAGAAAGAGACAATGCGCCTTAAAATTCGAGGATAAACAATAATTTAAACAAAGAGTTGAGAACTTGATATGACAGGATTGGCGATCTTGTTAAAACGTTGTTTTATGAAGATTATGAAATGATTGAAAGTGTCAATAAATTTTGAGTAAAATCAAGAAGATTATTATTGTATTTATTAGATTGCAAGATATAGATTTATTTGAAATTTTCAATTGAGGATTTTGCGAGTATTATATTATTTAAGTATTGTATGGAAAAAGAAATCAAGGATTTAGATCACTAATGGATTAGTGTTGAATTCAAATTTTGGGATAAGATTTTAAATTTTTATAAACGTGCAAGGACTGGATTTTCGTCAAAGGATTGGATAGTAAAATTTGTATTTAGTGATTTACTCACAATTTGAGGAGTAAGATATTAATAGGTTGGTGTTCAAATACAAACTTTTTGGACGAGATTTTTTAATATACATTGGGTGGATTTAAAATTTGAGGATTGAATATTAAGTTTTGTATTTAGTGATTAACATAAATTTTTGAGGAAATTTCGATAAGGATGGAAATTAATTTTTTTTATTTTAAAGGTTTGCGGGAATATGATACTTATAAAATTGGAAAGAAATTTTATGAAGTAGTAATATGGATTCACTTCATGATTTTGTGATCCGATGAATAAAAAATTGATGGAAAATGAATAAATAAATACGACTGATGAGGATCTTAAATTTTGAGGACGAAATTCTTTTAAGAAGGGTAGACTTGTCACCCCCACGTTTCGGATTAGGGGTATTTTCGTATTTTCATAATTTATGTGTAAATGATTGTATAATATTTAATTATAATTAATTGTCGTAATTTTATTTAATTATCGCACCTTACCGTTGCTTCAATATTTGGAGCGCTACCCTATCTTTTGTCTTCCAACAGATTTCACAACCTTGCCCTAGACGTAACCGCCTTCCATTCGGACCTTTTTGTAACTCATAATTATGCTCTCTTGTGCTTCATTTTAGCCGTACAATATTCGTCACGGTCGTTTATTTAATTTCTAAATAAAATCCGACTTTGTAGCGTTGTGCGTTCCAATCAAAATTGGAGACAAACTCGACCCATTTTCGTGCAACCCAAATTAAGATAATATTCTATTATGAGTCTTCTTCACTAATGATATTTGTGTCCCAACCTAATTTTGGCCCCATGTACTCCTAATTAATTTTAGAACGCCAATTGTATCTAATTTTAATTAATTAAATCCAGAAACCCACTTCTGTGCAATTTTCCAATTTGTTGGGGACTTAATTTCAAAATGGCAATGATGTGTCACCATCCTATTTGTTTAACCCAAATGAAGAAAACAACCCCCTTCTTTGACTAGTCAACCAAAACCCCTCTCTCCTCCTTTTGTTTGCATTTTTCTCCATGTTGAATCTAGGCCTTCTATTTTTGAATAGAGCCATCATCACCACACAACATCCTCTCCATTATATAAATATACCTCAACCCTTTTCCCAAAGCAACCCCACATATAAAACCCTTGGCCGGCCCTAATTCCTAGGGGGTCACATTATCTCCTCCCATATACAAAAACCCACCCTCTCTATATAATTTCTTCACAAAAACTCAACACCTTTACCAACACCAAACCAACCCTAACCTCCTATTTCCACTGTTCTCCGAGCACCTCCCCTCAGCTCCGGCCGACCCGCCGGAGCATCACGCCGCTCCACCACTGCGCTCCGGCGAGCTACTGCAGCTCCCTCCAGCGCAGCCCCGCAGTTCAGCCATTGATTCCGGCGTAGCTCTGCTCATCCCGAGCTCATCCCCTCCGGCGAGCTATTCTACCACCCAGCCTCTCCATCCTCCTCGACCAGCCTCCTTCATCCCCTGCACCACCACCACAAGTTATCAGCAGTCCGGCCATCCTTCCCTCTTCCCCAGCTGCTGTCCTTCCATCCCGTACTCCGGCAGCCACACTCGCTTTCATCCATCAACGTCTTTGCCGTCGTCTTCACCTCGACCGGCCAGAGCTCCACAGCCACCTCCGTCCATCCTTCCATCTTCCTGAGCTCCCGCTTCTACTCCACCCACACGGCATCTCCCCCGGCTACCGCTGCAACTTCCCGCACCACCGCTGAAACTCCTTCCTGACCTCATCAACTCCGGTTACGACCCCGGTGAGCCCCATTCTTCCCTGTCCCCTACTCCGGCCAAACCAAACCCGCTCCACCACTATCATCAGCAGCTCCACCATCATCAGCAGCTCTCCCCGGCGGCCAACCCGAGCCCAACGTACAGCCACCTTCGGCCAGTTTCCTCCCGAAGCTGTCCCCCTCAGTCCCGAGCACCACCACCTCGTCGTCGATGTCTTCACCGCCGTCGTGCGCAAGTACGGCCCCCTCATGTACGAATGTATGTATTTGTGTATATATGTATGATTAGTATGATTCATATACTCATATACATGTATTAGTGTATTTCTCTATTTATATACATGTATTCAAATATATTAGTATATTTATGTATTAACTAATATATGTTAGTGTATATATATATATATATATATATATATATATATATATATATATATATATATATATATATATATATATATATATATATACATATATATACGTATTTGGTATGAGTATTCAATTGGTATATATGTATATATAGATAATTAGTATATGTAGGTATTTGTTCATTGGTATATGTATATATATATATATTTTGTATATGCATTTAGTATATCCTTAATATATATAATTGGTATGTATATGTATAGATAGATATACTATAAACTCAATTAGTATAATAGTATTAGTATTTGCTAATGTTAATGTTGATATATATATATATATATATATATATATATATATATATATATATATATATATATATATATATATATATATATATATATATATATATATATATATATATATATATATATATATAGTATATGTATATGTATTTATCTAGTATATGGTTAGTAAAATTGTATTTTTGGTATGTATATATATGTAGCATATATATATTTATATTGGTATATATATGTACTTATATACGTATATGGTATATGTATTAAATTGGTACATATATATATATATATATAAGTCTTTTCTCAAACTAATAGATATATAATTAAATATATTTGTGGCATACATATGATGTATATATATATATTGTTCAACTATATATATATTTATAATTAATAATATGTATAATATGTATATTTATATATGTATCTTTTATAATTATAATTAATTAGTATTAATGTGTATGATATTTATATATATATATTTGGTCTATCAACTAAATGACCCTAGTTGACCAGTATCATATCTAGCGTAGTCCCGAGTTAAGTGTATTTTGATTGTGTGTTAGTGTAGCATCTGATGCAAATGTTATATTATTTTATGATATGTCTATAGGACTGTTGGATCGTCCAGACGATACTCTGGGACAGGACATTGGTATTACCAGCTAAGGACCCAAGGCGAGTACATTCTCTGATTAGCTTCTTATTTATGATATCCCCTATGTTCATTGTATCTAGTTTAAATATCCATATTCTTGACACGCTGGTTACACGGATTGGTATATCCGGATCTCATCATGAGATGTTATTCCTTGTTCATGGTATAGCTTGTACAAGTCTTGTTTCCTTGTTATCTTGTGCATGTACAGACACTGATTCCCGGGGAGATTTGCTACCTTTCTAGGGAATCCCGTGCCATAGCGTACCATGGTTGGATCTACTATACCAGTCGGGGGTGGAGAGTATTTTAGTGTAGATATATGATCATACCCTTCATGTACAAGTCTTGTTCACATGTTAGTATTGGTCATACACCGCACGTATGACTAGCCAGGCCATTATTCATGTACAAGTTTCCAAGCCGATCACATGTTAAAGCTAGTACTCACACACTTAGTCATAGTATTCTTGCTCATTGACATAGTGTTCCTTCCCGCATTTACTTACAGTATTTCCCGTATTTCCTTTATTGTATATCTCTCGTACATGTACATGCATCTTGTATATTTCCATCTATATATTGCTACATAGTTTATATCATTGATATAGAACTGCTATTAGAAATGTACTTTGCTCCTTCCTGACTGGAAATATTTTTCCAGACTATGCCTTAGAGGACCGCTGTCCGACATTTATGGACCACAGGGTGAGTAGCTGCAGTATTGGACTTGGTAGTTCAGTTGTGATTCTGGGAGGGTTAGCCGGAATCACTAGTTATCTAGTTAGTTCTCTTAGCATGTTATTTTTGGTACCGGATTTGTCTCCGGCAAACTTATTTGGGACTTGAATTATATTGTTGAGTTAGACTATTCTATTTTAGACTTGTGTTGCATCTTACTTGTTTCTTCGAGATCTTATCATGTTGTAGTTGTGATTGAGTATATTGTTCATATTATATTATGGTATCCGTGTCTCCTCATGGAGTCGGATGCTCGTGTGAGATTGTTTAGATAGCATCAAGACCTAGACATCGTTCTACTGCCGATGCTGCGGCGTAGGCTGGACGTACCCACGCGCTCGTGCCCCTATACCGGGTTTGGGTCGTGACACAAGTCTCTAGGGACATCTGTCCCGAAGCTACGTTCGATAATTATAAGTCACCACGATGGACAATTACTATGAACCAAGCTATGTCTCCTCTAAAAATCTGAGCCATAATCCAACCATTCCATCCGAACAAACTTCTGACTCCGAGAACTTTATGCACTACCTATGACAAATCTGTCAACCAAACACCGCTTAACCACCTAGAGTCTTACTATCTATCCAAGCCACAAATAATCAAACTTCGCTCGCTGAAACCGTCTTCCATGAATACGTTGTTCTGCCCTGAATCCATCAAATTTTTGAACTAACATATTCGACTTCTCGCACTACTACTTGTAATGATTCCCGAAATCATAGACTTACTCTAATTCTTATCCGTATGATATGTTTCACAATGCGCGTCCAACTTGCTCGAGCAGCACGATAATTTCCTTCAATGGTGCTCTCTTGTTTAGCTATCTTCAAAAGTCCATCTGCTACCATTCTTGTTCTTTTTCCATCCCTTAGCCCGTCTTGATTTCTTTATGTTCCGATTAGTCCACACCCTCTCAATGACTGGTACACAAGTTCCAACACAATCTCAAACCATATCACCATCAATCGTATTGTTAACTTCCAATCTGATTTAACATCAACGAAACTTGCCTCATGCTCATTCACATCTTCCGAAGAATCCGTCTACCATCGTTGCACCATTTTGCCAAATTTTTACTTCCGCTAAACCTTGAGTCAAACTTCTCGAGCGCCAATATCCAAAATCCTTCCAGTTTGTGCGACCCATCGTATTGTTCCTCCCAACAAAATCATGTTTCATTGCTCAACCAACAACTCCAATGTGTTACCAAAATTTGTAGTCCATGCTTGCTACCCTTCGATAAACCCATTGCTCGCTCAAGCATATCCTAATTATTTGTTCCTGATGCTCAACTCTCTCTTTGCGTTAATGAATGCTCCGCCAAACTTCCAAATCGTACAAGCGAACTCTAATATTCAGCTTTCCATCTGATCGATCTCAACTTGTTTCCAATACTTGGTCCGCAACAATCCTTCAAATTCTAAACACTCATTCACATTGCTTGTTCCGTTCTCGTCCATCGCTCAAGTCCAACAATACTTTCATTTGCACAAGTCCATTCTTGATCGCTCAAGTATAACGTATCAAAGAATACCTGAGTAAAATTCTATTGCACCATATACCACTTGGAAATAGAGTCGCTCTCGTACTTACTCTGCGTCGAAGAACGTCTATTCCAAACCGACTATTCTGGGTTGATCTTGTCGATCGCAACTCAATATTCTCTTGCTCCATGCTCCATTTTCTAACTCAGCCGATGTGCACCAACCAACTTACATTCCTGTTACTCGTGTCCATTACGGCAATTCCATTAATGTCTATCCAAAATATTCTAATGCCAAGCTCATTATGTGGTATACCATATACCACTCTGAATCAAGTCACTAATCGCATCATAATTCTTTGCACTGATCCAAGATTCGTTCGTACCATCTATTCTGCGTGATCCTGCCATCCCCAACTCATGTCTGACACAAAACTCAGCCAACGCATGAACCATCTATCTCTTTTATCAATCTTGCTAAGCAACTTGTGCCATGTTCCGTTCTCAATACTTCCAACTATTTCTCAAACCGTCCGATACTTTTTGCTACACGAGCAATCTGTGTAACGATCTCTTCCAAGTAATCCAAACCAATACCCAACTGTTCCACATATTTGTTGTACGAGCAACTCGTGCAACGCTATCCTGATATCCCCAAGCAAAACTTAAACCTGCTCAACCAATACGCCACACATGCTCAACTAATGCTCAACTCAAACATGCTCAACCAATGCTCTTTGTGATTTGCCCAGCCAAAAAACAAACTCCATCCAACACATTCGCTATACGAGCAACTCGTGCAATGAGCTATTCTCATCCGATGCTTCTACTCACAACATGCCACATAACCAATCTCGTCTGCCAACCAAATGCTCCACTGATATAACCAAAAATCTCCCGAACGATAAGTCAAACCAACATAACGACACCTCTCAACTTACTACACAAATGCAACAACGCCCAACGATGATACACGATCTATCAAAAACTAATAAAAACCAATGCAACAAAGAACAACATGCACCCACAACCAACAAATATATAGACTTATTGTATGAAACATCCAATGCGGCACCGAGTAGAGCCAAACTACACGCGGAAGTTATTTAGAGTTTGCGTTGAACCAAAGGACAAAGTCCGAGAAAATTAACCGGGCACTCTGATACCAAGTTGTCATGTCCCAATCTTTCGCAAGCTCGATCATCCCCGTTGAACGTGAATCACCATGTTGTAGTGCTCCCGTAGGACAATCATTCTCATCGGGACATGATACCGTGTGAGCCAGGAGTTGTGCTCGAATAAGGCGGTGATGTCAAACATCAAATTTATCATCGAAATAACAAAATTGCAGGAAAAATCAAGTATTGTGTACCAAGTACACATTAGAGTATACGAAGCAAAGCTCTCGATAGGGTCCAAATAAAAATGCCACGAAGGAGAATGCCACAAGGGCGATACAATACTCTTGCTCTTTCTCTTACCCACAAAGGTACTTACCAATACATACATTATTTCTTGTATATTTAAGCAGCGCCACTACACTTGTGTACCTGAAATAATACCCACAAACGTAGATCAGTACACAGCGATACTGGTGAGCGGGGTAACCCACCCGTCTAAATTGATACTAAGTAGAATAGTGAATACAAACAGTTATGTGGTGATCTTCCTACTTGAATCCTAGATTTATTTCATGGCAGAGGTATAACATATTAAGAAAAACTGTAAAGCAGGTTAAACATGCAAGCATTCAACTCAAGCAAATATAAAAGCAAATATTTCCAACTCAAAGTAAACCAGCATACAAACCGTCCTTCTCAAACCCAAGCAATGCGTGAGCCTATCGAACCATAATCCAAGCCTCAATATTCATCCTCAAACCATGCCACAATCCAAGCCTTACTAACCCAATCATCATATGCACACTCTTGCCCGAGGCAAGGTGTCTGCCACCTACAGGAAAAGCACAAACCAAACTAAACTAAAGCAAACCAACTCTTATCTATATGAAGTCACTGGCCAAGCCATAAAGGACTAATCAATTGTAGTTCTACCTAATCCAGCGCTGAGTAGCTAGCCCGCCTGGTCGTATCGAACTATCGGCACCGCACCCAAGGTAAGTTACCATTTGTCTCCTCCATGGTCGAATGGTCCCGGTGCCCCGGAGCATATTTCGTTCGAGAAAACCAAACCCTGTGCGCAACAGGTTTTCTATGACCAATGCAAACACCTAGTAGGTATGACGAAAGAATCGAGCCTTCTCGCCCCACCAAACGATACTCGCCTTAATCCATCCAATTATCCATAACCATTCTCTAACTTATATCCCAAGGCACCATCTCAAGTTATCCTCAAAGGCAATATGTCGCTTCGACACAATGCTCCAATTGGTGCAACACCCCTTTGCTTAGAAAACTCTATGGCACAATGCCCCAAAAGTGACATAATGCCCCAACAGTGGCACAATGCCCTCACTGGTGCATTTGTCCAATTTTGAAACACAACTACATACTTTGCTTGACAAAGCGTCCAACATGATACTCGTGTGCAACGTACGCTAGCAAGCTCACTCTAAGTGCCTCGATGTTCCAACCAAGATGTTCCACTCAAGCTCCAACTGCCCAACGCAAAACCAACTCAAGCCACAAATTATATCCAACCAAATGACTCATACTCTATGCACGCCATAGTGGTATGATTTTAATATTCTAGTCCAAGTGTTCAAGCTATTAGGTTTGTTCCATATTATTAATCATGAATGAGTAGATGAGAAGGGACAAAGCCCACTCAAAATTTTGATTCTTCTAGCACTCTTTCTGCCAATACGGCCCATCCCTTGAACCCGTAGTTCGATGCAAACCACGATCTACTCAATTGGTATGACAATGCAAGTAGGCTGTGCTCTCCAAATTATCTGACCGATCGGACTAAGGAAGACGGCATTATTGCTCCAATCCATCTATCCCAATACTGCTCTAAACAAACACATAATTCTATCGAACTCTGCTTATGATGTATATATGAAACCAACTCAAATCAATACTTGTTCCTAAATCCAACAAATTGAAATATAATAAGCTGATCAGCGTAATGCACCATACGGTTGCGGAACATTACAATTATGGCGCAGTGTGAGTTATAGTAAAGGTTTATTAACCTCAAGTAAGTAGGAAGTACAGTAAACAGCTATGCGGTAGAGTTTTATCGACTTAGAAGATTTGCTCCAACCATGGTACCAACAAAGATAGAGAGAGCAATGAGGTTCTAGCAGGGACTTCACTAAGAGATTTTACACAAGGTAGAGGTACACGACTACCAGACCTTTGAGGCAATATTGATAGCAGCCAAGAGGGTTGAATTTACTTCCCAAAGGATGGCATCTAGAATAGTGGATTGGATAAGGCCTCATGGACAGAACAATGAGGGAGGTCCAGTACCCCTAACGTCAGCACCATTATCAGATATTTGTATACATGATTCAGTGCAACGGAGGGCAGTAGTTCCAACAGTGACAGTACTAACTCGGCAACAACAGCCGAGGCAGGAACAACAACAACAACGACGGAGAGCGCCGACAAATTGTACCTTCTGTGGCAAGGAAGATCAAACCCGGGATGTTTGTCGGACATCTAACAGACTATATTTAAAATATGTGAGGCCTGATCACAAGGTTGCCACGTGCCCATTGATACAGAGGCCAGGAGAGCTAGTACAATAGTTTTCTATATTACCAGCTCCAAGGGCAGTACAGCAAGGAGGACCAACAGTAGCAGCACGGCCTGTAGCTCAGCGTCTGTTGCCGATACAGGTCCAACTTTATAGGCCGCAACCATATCAGCAAGGAAGACAGCAATAGGGAGCTCAATAATGCCAAGGGCAGGCACTCATATTGTCTTTGAAGGAAGCAATGGCGTCGGGCAACGTAGTGGCAGGTAACATTTTCGTTACAACCTTTCCTTCCATAGCTTTATTTAATTCTGAAGATTTATACTCATTTATATCTGCACAATATGTGACACGTATTAGATTAAAGTTTGAGGCTTTGCCAGCGAGGCTAAATATACTCACTAGAAATATGATCGTAGAAGTTAATAGGGTGGCCTATCATATCTAGTCGTAGTATGTAGACATTTATTACCTGCAAAGTTGATCGAGCTCCTTATGGGTAAGTTTTACGTTATCTTAGGCATGGATTGGTTAAAAGACAGTCATGCAATGATAGACTATCATGAGGGTATAGTGTTGTTTAGAATTCCTAGTCTAAAAAAGTTTGTCCTTAGCAGAATAGCAAAATACCAGCACAAGGAAGGAGTCACAACAGTAGCAAGGAAAGCAAATTCGCTGTCCAAGATAGTTGAAGGGTTCATGGATGTCTTTTCCAACGATCTTCCCAGATTATCCCCAGTTAGAACAGTAGAGTTTTGTATATAGTTGATGCCAAGAGCAGAACAAGTATCCCAGAAGGTGTACCCAATGTCACCATCAGAACTTGATCAGTTATATCGACACAAGAAAGAACTGAAGGATAATAAGTTTATTTGAACCAGTGCATCACTGTGGGGAGTACCAGCGGTATTGGTAAAGAAAAAGGATGGATCGACGAGGTTTTGTATGGATTACAGGCGGCTTAATACGGTGACGGTGAAGAACAAGTACCCACTACTAAAGATTGATAATTTGCTTGACTAATTAAGTGGAGCAAGAGTCTTCTCCAATTTATAATCAGGATATCATCAGGTGCGAGTCCGGGAGCAGAATATACCAAAGACAACATTTAGGTCACAATATGGGCATTAGTAATTCTTAGTTATGTCATTCGGACTGACTAATGCTCCAGTAGTGTTCATGGACTTGATGAACCGTATTTTTATGCCTTACTTAGACCGATTTGTGGTAGTATTCATTAATGTCATTCTGGTATATTCTCATAATAAGGAGGAGAATGAAGAACATCTCAAGATAGTTCTGCAAACTTTGAGGGAGCACTAGTTATATGGAAACCTTAGTAAGTGTGAGTTTTGGCTGGATCATATATCCTTTCTTAGACACATTATTTTGGGAGCAAGAGTGTCAGTTGATCCCAAGAAGATAGAGGCAGTAGAGAACTGGACAATTATAAAAACAGTAGAGGAAGTGCGTAGTTTCCTGGGCTTGGAAAGATACTATAGAAGATTTGTGTGAGATTTTGCTAAGATCTCGGCACCATTGATTCGGTTGATGTGCAAGAAAGTTAAATTTATGTGGTCAGTGGAATGTCAGACAGCCTTTGAAGAGTTGAAGAATAAGTTAATCTCTGCACCAATCCTTACGCTTCCAGCAGGCTCCGGAGGATTCATAGTATATTGTGATGCATCAGGCAAAGAACTTGGATGTGTTTGATTCAATAAGGAAGAGTGATAGCGTATGCTTCTCGATAGTTCAGAGATCACGAAAAGAACTATCTAACTCATAATTTGGACTTAAGCTATGGAGGCACTACTTATATGGTGATCGAGTAGAAATATTCACGGATCATAAAAGTCTGAAGTATGTGTTCACGCAGAAGGACCTGAACATGAGGCAGAGAATGTGGCTAGAGTTGTTGAAAGATTATGAAGTAAAAATTCTATATCATCCAGGCAAGGCTAATTTAGTAGCCGATGCACTTAGCAGAAGTGGTGAAGAATTTATGTTGACTACTCAGAAGAAAATTTTAGAAGACTTACGAAAGATGGGTATCGAGATAGTACTTCCATAGAGTACAGGAGTTCAGGCTAACCTTCAGATTCAATCAACTTTGGTAGATAGAATCAACTAGCTTAGGCAGAGGACCCGAAGATTCAAAAGCTACGAGAAGAATGTGAGTCAGGCCTTCGGAAGGATTTGGCAATACAAACGGATGAATCGTCTATGCGTACCATGAGGGGATATTCGGCAAAAGGTTACGACTGAAGCACACAGTTCCCAATATTTTATTCATCCGGGAGGCACGAAGATGTACCAAGATATCAAGCAACACTTTTGTATAACAAAATAAAAAGGGAAATAGCACACTTCATATCGCGATGTCTGATATGTCAACAAGTGAAGGCAGAACAACAAAGACCGGTAGGATTATTGCAGCCGCTTCCTATTCCAGAGTGGAAGTGGAAATATATCACGATGGACTTTGTGACTGGTTTACCTAGATCACCGACTGGTCGAGATACAGTTTTGATAATAGTAGATCGTCTCACAAAAGTAGCTCACTTTCTTCATGTTCGAGTAGGACAGTCTATAGAATAATTAGCTGAAACGTATATGCGACAGATAGTTAGACAACATGGAATCCCATTAAATATCGTGTCAGATCAAGATACACGATTCACTCCTCATTTTTGGAAAAGTTTATACCAGAGCTTGGACACCAAGTTAAGGTTCAACATAGCTTACCACCCCCAGACAGACGGACAATCAGAGAGAATAATCCAGACCCTAAAAGATATGCTATGAGCCTGTACCTTAGACCTTGGTGGATCTTGGGAGAATCACCTTCAGTTGGTGGAATTCTCGTACAACAATAGTTATCAGGCCAGTATTCAGATGGCACCTTTCGAGGCACTATACGGCAAGAAATGTAGTTCACCATTATCTTGGGATGACATTAGTGAGCGAAAGATGTTAGGCCCTAAAAAGATTAAGCAGACAGAGGTTGTCAAGCAGATCAAAGAGCGACTTTGGGTTGCACAAGATAGGCATCGTCATTGGGTCGATCAGCATTGAAGACCTTTAGAGTTTCGTGTCGGCGACCACGTATTTTTGTAAAAAATTTGCACCCGTGGAGTCATTAGATTCGGGGTTCGCGGGAAGCTTAGTCCGTGATATGTAGGTTCGTTCGATATTCTCGAGCAGGTAGACGATGTTACTTATTGTCTTTCCCTTCCGCCTTTGTTACATGAGGTACACGATGTATTTTATGTTTCTCAGTTGTGAAGGTATTTTTCGGATCTGAGTTATATCCTCGACCACTCTGAATTAGTCCTTGGTACCGACTTATCTTATAAGGAGCAACCCGTATCCATATCGGACCGAAGGAACAATGTGCTCAAGAATCGGACTATTTCTCTTGTCTGGGTTGGTTGGGGCCATCACTCTCTAGGAAAATTGACGTGGGAGCATGAGGACGATATTCAATCTCGATACCTGCACCTATTCGATTTAGAAGGTATATTTTTTCTTACGGCTTCATATCTCGGATTATATGATCAACTTTATTTTATGATAATATTGCTTGCATGAGTAGTTAGTAGTAGATTTGTATCATGCTTGTCCTAACATATCTAGCTATTTCTTGGATTCGAATTTCGATGACAAAATTTTTCTAAGGTGGATAGAGATGTCACTCTCTGTTTCTGATATACGTATTTGGAACGTATTTTTATTTTAGCATGGTTACATGTGCTTGGAGACTAGACCCATTCCTTTGTTTAACCTGGTTCATGGTTTATTTTTTGGGTTGGTTCAACTCATGAGAGCCTTTGGTTCAGCCCTCAAACCCTACCATATATAATCCAACATTTTCTCTCTCTCTCTCTTTCTCTCTCTCTCTCCTCACTTATTCATTTCTCTCTTTCTTTAGTTTTCTCTCCCCATTTCAAGTACATCTTGTATCATAAATGGAGAAACCCTCCATATTATTGTTCTATTATGTATATCTAAGCACTTTTAGTTCTTGGAGTTTTCTGTTTTGATGGATAGATTAGTGTAGATATATATTTCTAACTTAGGATTTTATGAGTTTTTCTTAGTTTTGATCTATTAAACTTGTGTCTTTGAAAACCAGTTTTTGCTACATGATAAAGCTTTCAATTTAGAGCAATTTGGATTTTGGTTCACCTGATTTGGACTTAAAATGAGGATTTTATGAAAATAAATAAGATTTTAGTTTTTGGAGCTCTTTCGCCATGGCCGAACCTGCTGTTGGAGTAGACGAAGTTCCCATGCGGCCAGTGAGCATATACGGCTGAGAGTAAAATGCATCCCTAGAGGGTTATGCGGCCTAAACTTTTGTCGCATACTGACATCTTATGTCCATCTTGTTGGACGCATGTCTGCTGATTTACACAAGTGTCATTGAACACCATGTACTTTCACTCGCTGAACGAATGAGAAATTTGCTAAGTCCTAGAGAACTCCATACGACATTTACTCTATGCGGCATTGACCTTATACGGCCCGGATAGCATGCGGCCACTATTTTCTTGGATGCATGGCTCTGAACCGTTGGCACTTATTTCTATAATTTTTGTCTTTTCTTCCTGACACACTTTATGGCTTATCACCTCAGTCACTTTATATCACATTATTGATACTTTATTTATTGTATGTCACTTCAATACTTGTCCCAAAGAGTATACTTAACCCTAGTTCATGCGATAAGACTTCATATGCGGCATGACTTCATATTCGGTCTGACTTCATATGCGGCCAGGATTGTCATGCAGCCCTGCTTGTTGATTAAATATTTCTTGATTCATGTAACCCATTGTATAATTGGTAATTGGACTCGAATACTGTATACGAGTTGATACCACAATTTGTCACAACCCACATCCAAAAAATCGGGCATAAGGCGTGGGTACATCCAGCCTATGTCGCAAAATCGGCGGTAGAACGCTGTCTAGGTCACAACTATCTATATCTCATAATAACCTGTCAATATAACTTCTCCAAAGGAGGACAATCATTATAATATATACATCAACTCAATCGTAATAACTAGGGGAAGAGTAAAAGCACGATAAGATATCAACAAAAGAAACAAAGAACCAAAGAGAGCAAGTACAATATCCAAAATATATATACAGTCCAAGTCTAAGAGTCTACAACTCACAGTAGTAGTAAAATAAATAATACAGTCATCCAAAACCAACTGGGAACAACCCAGTGAAACCCACCTAGCTATACTAGGGCGCTAGCGGCATCTCCTCAGCTGGGATGGGCAACTCCTCTATCTCAGGGTCGCAACAATCATCGACACCTGGCCTGTAGTAAGTCGGGCAAAAGTCCTCAGGATCCTCTGAAAAATATATCCAGTCAGGATTGGAGTAAAGTACATAACTCTGAAAGTAACTCCAAATACATGGTAAGGTGTATATGACTAGCAATAGAAAAGAATACAAGATGCACAAGAAAGTAAATACATGGTAGAACTGATAAAATAGCTGCAATGTAAAACTGGAGAATAATACAAGTAGTAGAGAAGTAACTGCATGTGAGGAAATAAGAATACTAGCTAAGTGCCTTGAGCACAAGTTCGTTATGTGATCGGCTTGGGTTACACATAATTTATTCTACGATAACACCGTTATGTGTGAGTTGCATAACCGACATACACATGAATACTGTTTGGATTTGATCACATAACCAACTTCTACTCCCCTCTCCCACTAATACTCTTGGATCCAACCACGACACGCTATGTACATGATAAATAACTCGTGCACATGAAAGTGATAGCACACAAAACACATGAAGCACATGAGAATCAATACTCAAAGCACATGATGAAATATACGTGATAGAGTACCCGCTGAACACGGTAAGGGGGAGAATATCTCATGCAGGATCCAACTAGTACCAGCTCGTGAAATAATGTGGCAGAATCAAGTATTAACGGTTCTAGAATAGGTGATATATACGCTATCATGAACAGGTACTCGCCTGACGTCCTGAGCAACTGGTGAGGATCGAGATCCGGACTGGCGTTGCAAAGACCTATTACGAAAAGCAAGGTTAAACGGGGTTCTAAAGAGTTAAACAGATATAAAATAACTAAAAATAAGCTTTTAGGGTTGTTCTAGGTCAAACGGGTCAAACCGGTAAAATCTGGGTCAAAAGTCAACTCGTGGTCCAAAAAGTCAACTCTAGACCGAAACTAGGTCAAAGGTTGACTTTTGCGGTCAACCGGGGCAATTACGGTCAACTCTAGGTCAAACTAGGGTGCCCCTAAAATTTTAGGTCAAAACTAGCTCATTAAGCTAGTAAACACTCAAATTTGCCTATTTGAGATACCGGGATACCCTCGGTATCCTATATCACAACATACGCTATATACCCCGCCTATACCCTCTAATATATACCCTAACACGTATATATATATATATATATATATATATATATATATATATATATATATATAACCAACTCTAACCCCATTCCTAGGCAAAAATCCAATACCTCGCCCCGATACCCAATACCTTCAGTATCTTGATATCTCAAGGTATTGAGATACCTTACCTTACCCTTCTCAACTCACTAACTAACTAACTAGCTAGCTATATATATATATATATATATCACTCAACTGCTGCTGCTACTACTTGCCGCTGCTGCTGCTGCTGCCACTTGCTGCTGCTGCTGCTCCAACTAGCTGCTGCTGCTGCTCCTACTAGCTGCTGCTGCTGCTGCTGCTGCTCCTACTAGCTCACTCACTCACTCACCTTATCACTCACTCACTCAAACACACATCCATATATATATATAAGCACACACACACATATACATTATATATATATATACACACACTATACATATATATATATATATATATATATATATAAACACACAACCACACTCAAACACACACACAACCACCAACACCTATACGCACACTCACCCACACACATATAAATACATATATATATATATATATATAAATATAAACTCGAAAACTCTAATACACACTTCCCAAGGCTAAACTAACCCGCGCACAAGCCCGAAACCTAGAAACCAAGTCGAAATGGCCATTTGGTCATTTCGATGAACACGTGGAGTGCGGTTTGCGATACCTCACAAAATGCACGCCAAATCTAATCGAAATCGACCCAAAATTTACCCACGAGTTCCAATCGATGTCTAGAACCTCACAAAAATACTAACTCTCCGATTCTAGGTCCGTGGCAAAATTCCACATGCACGTGGAACCCACGGAGAAGGAAAACTCCCAAATTGCCCGAAACGCCCAAAACTCCATAATACGACCTCGCGTGTCCGAACAGGGACAAGAAACTACCCTCAAGACACCCAAGCACATCTACCTATGTCTGTCTAACCCAGGGTAACACCCAAAATGGGCCAATCTCGGATTTCACCCAAAATTGACACAAAATCCTATGTCAAAGTCTCCAAACAAGTTCTAACTTCCTCCCATGGGTAGCCTTAAGGTCTAGAAAGGTTCTAAACAACTAATTATACTATATTAACGTAATCAGTAAGAGGAAAGTTAGGGTTTACCTCTTGGAAGTTGAAATCCTAAGGCCAAAGTCTCCAAAAACCCTAGAATTCACCACACCAAGCCTCCAAGCCTCCAAACCAAGCTTCTACACCAAATCTAGGCTCTACACACCTAGGTTAGAAAGAATGGAAGATTAGGATTTGCATTAATGAGAGAAGTAAATGAAAGAAGATAGATAAGGTGAAAATACTTACTTGGAAATGGAAGAAGTAAAGGAAGAAAGTAAGGAAAGAGAATGGAGAGTGAAAAAAATAAAGAAGAAGGAAATGGAAAGGAAGGGGGGCGGCCATGTAGGAAAATATAGGGTTAGGGTTTGAGCCTAACACAAAGACCACAATACCCTCAACTTAAGTCTTCCAAACTAGGATTTTAGGTTTAGGGTTTCTTAAACCAATCTAACTAATCCAAAACAATCCAGCTAGATAATTAAAAATAAAATAACTATTCTGCACCAATAAATAAGTCTGACAAGGGTGTTGGTTGGGTCTGACATGGGTCCCCTAGGGTCTGACATGGGTCCAGACTAGCCAAAACCCTAAAATAACCAATAAAAATAAATACATGCATCCAATTAAATATAAATATAAATATTTATGATCAATACACAATTTGCTAAATTAAAATAAAAAGAAAACCCTATTTTTAGAATTGGGTAGTGACAAGCCTACCCTCCTTAAAATAATTTCGTCCTCGAAATTAAAAGACGAAATTAGGACAGGAATGCAAGAAAAAGAAAGAACCATACCTCAAGGCTCAAAAAGATAAGGGTATCGCTCGCGCATTTCATCATCCCTCTCCCAGGTTGACTCACTTCGAGAATGATGCCTCTACTCGACGCGAACCAAGAGAATAGTCTGGTTTCTCAACACCTTCTTCCGTCGATCCATAATCTCCATCGGCTGCTCTGGATAGCTAAGAATAGGGCCCACCACAATCTCTGAGTGATCCAATACGTGACTAGGATCCGCCACCGTCTCAACTGCGACACGTGGAACACATTATGAACTCCCTCTAGCATAGGCGGCCAATCTAGCCTATACGCCACAGTGCCGACCACTACTAGAAAAAACGGGATTAGTGACGCATTTTAGCGACTCTATTTAAAAACGTCGCTAAATTAGCGACTCCGTATAAAATGTCGCTAGACGTGGCTGAATGGCGACATTTAGCGACGTTTAGCGACTTTTATTAAGATTTAAAAATATTAGTTGCAATAAGTTTGATTAAGGTCGCTAAACGTCGCTAATATGTATAATTTAGCGATGTTTAGCGTCGTAATTAGCGACGTATATATTAAAAATATTTAGCAACATATTTAGAGACATATATGACGTCGCTAAATTTTTATTTAGCGACATATTTTTTTACGTCGCTAAACGTCGCTAAATTTTGGTTAATTAGGGCTCAGTTTTCTTTTCCCCCATCTGAGAAAATTTTGAAAGTTTTCAAAACCTTTCGAATTCCCCCACCCGCCCCCCCTCTCTAGCGACCGGCGATCGGCTCTCCACGGCTCTCCACAGTTGCGGCTACTCCGGCATCCCCCTCCTCCTCCGCGAGCTCTAGGTAAACCCTAACTCTCTCTCTCTCTCTCTCTCTCTCTCTCTCTCTCACATGTGATACTGACACACACTTGACAGAGATGACACACACACACAGACACTGACAGACACACACGATACACACACACAGACGCAGACACACACACACACACACACACACACACACTAATAGACACACACGACACCTAGGGTTAGGGTTAGGTTTTTTGACCTGGGGTTAGGGTTAGGGTTAGGGTTAGGTTTAGGGGTTTTGATCAGGGGTTAGGGTTAGGGTTAGGTTTTTTGACCTGGTTAGGGTTAGGGTTAGGGTTTTTGATCAGGGGTTAGGGTTAGGGTTAGGGTTAGGTTTTTTGATCAGGGGTTAGGATTAGGGTTAGGTTTAGGGTTATCAATTTTTACTGTTCAATATCAATTTCTTAATACTTCCATATAGAGTATTTGGGTGAATAGTCTATTTTCACCCAAGTATTCAATACATATATCCTTGTATCACAATTACCTATTGTATACCTTGTCCTATATTCCATAGCACTTAACTTGACATTTACTATGATACCTATACTTAAGTACACTGCCACAACTCTCACTGGTATACTAGGATATCACAACACAAAGTGAGTACTTTTCCCATCCTTACACTCAATATTCACTGTTCTTGGACTATAATTGAACACTTGACCTTGAATATCCCCTTAAACCTATACTGCACCTAGCACACACTAATACCTCATCCCTATCAACTTTGGTAGTAAGAGTTTTATACTACACACACAACCAACTCTTAACATGACACTAACACACAACCATGATGCTCCTCTACATGAGATGAACATCTCATACCCAGGTCTGATTTTAGACTACTCCAATGCAAGAGTTCTCCTTCCTTACTACATTACCACTCAACACCCAACCTCCTATGATATAGACACCAACACTTACAACCTAGTCTAATACCAAGCTCTTTTGTTTAGTGTATAAGAGCTTACTACCTTGTATAACACATTCAATAACTACACTTATCTTACTCAAAATATCTCACACTCACACCACACCACACTAATCTCAGACACCCATTACAATATTTGAACCCACACTCTCTCTAGGATTGAAACCATGTCAGACCTTCCACACTACAAATAGAACCCTGGTATATGGTACTCGAGTCCCAAAATACTTTTAAACTCAAACCTCTCATTCTAACTTTGATACTTAATCACTTGACCCCACTCACTCCCCACATACTGTACAACCTGGTATCAGTCCTAAATGATACACACTCACTCAATCGTATATCCTCAACTCTACTTAACACTTTATGCATAGGTTCTAATAAATAACCTATTTTCAAAACAATATTATACAATTTTTTGTTATCTTGTCTTATCCTATTGAATGATATTATCTTGTTGAATAGTACTTTCGTACTTGGGTGATACTTATGACACAAAAACTATGATACTTCATACTTATCTTATTTTTATGGATATCAAGACCCAACTTTTGGATAAAGGTTGCATACTAGCCTTTAGAGAAAGATTATGAGTTGTTAAGGCTAACTCTCCTCTAGTTCTTTTGATATGTGGAGGGGTAGTATGTGTATAATTCTAAGGTATTGAGGGTTGATTTAATATGTGTCTGAGAGGGCACTGCAAATGTGAGTGCAGGTGTCCATGTGTTGTGTGAGTTCAGGTGTGTGCAAGTGAATGAGGATAGTACTAGAGAGGTAAGTAATAGTTAAGTGTTGAGTGCCAAAGTAGATAGGTAATTGGTTAAGATAGGTTAGATAGTAAGATATTGGTTAAGAGAAGTTGATATCAGTTAGAATAGCAATGTGGAGTAGTGTTATAAGTTGGGCTAATAAAATAGAAGACTTGACAAAACCCAAATAATCATCATCATTCGTATTATTATCTCCATCATTAACACTACCAACAGATTTGTATCCGTTGGTTGACTAGATACATCTTATAGTGTTTTTATTGTTAGGACAAAATATTGAGCAATAGATATTGGATATCCTCGAGATAATTCTTTATGAGTCATCTAATTCTTCCATTCCGCATTATTAAGGATATGTCTTACTGAGAGTCGCTAAACGTCGCTAAGTTAGCGACACGTTCTAAGCCGCTAAAAAACGTCGGTATAGCGACGTTTAGTGATGTTTTTTTTCTTTCAGCGACGTTATTATTACTGACTTCTATAAAACGTCACTAATTACGTCGCTAAATGTGTTTAGCGACATTTTTTTGTCATTTAGCGACGTTTTTGGGCGTCGCTAATTTGATTTTTTCTGGTAGTGGACCCTCTCAAGGATGCTGAAGAGTCCGACGAAACGTGGGCTAAGCTTCCCACCTCCACTGAAGCGAATAGTATCCCGTGTCGGAGAAATCCTCAGGAACACCAGATCACCAACCTAGCACAAACAAGGTCTCAGCACTTAATCTAAAATAAGCAATCACAAGCAAACACAAGAATAAAATCTAAATTCTAAGCTATACCTCAAACTCCGAAGGTCCCCGGTGGCTATCGGTCCAATGTCGCTGCCTGTCCTTCGCCACCCGAAGTCTATCTCTAATGAGCTTGACCTTCTCTGCCACATCCACCTGCTTCTTCAACTCTACGAGCTCATTGTTGCTGACTCTATAGACGTGCTTTGATATCGGCTCTGCGCCTGACACCAAGTCTATAGAGAACTCCACATCTCTGTCCGGAGGTAACCCTAGCAACACCTCTGGAAAGACATCCATGAACTCTGCTTTTAATGGATGTGGCAACCTCTGCTCTACCACCAGGGCTCCACAGAAGACTCCCTCACTCTGCTCCGCTGCTCCTCTGGCAAGTTCAAACTTTGTCTCTCCCAGTGGACTAAACAACAATCTGCCTCCACGATAATCTGTACTAGCACGGTGCATACTCAACCAATTCATCCTGAGTACAATGTCGTAGCTCGAAAGTGGCATTACGAGTAGGCACACACTCAACTCTTAGCCTCCCAAGGTAACTCTCCGGTCTCTGCAGACATCACTAACTAGGATGATGCCACCCCTAGTCGTGATCTTGCAGAGTCTAGCTAAAGGTTCAGCAACAAGATGGTGTTTAACAGCAAAAGATATAGACACAAAGCTATAGAAAGCACCATAATAAAATAAAGCAAGTGCTGGAATGGAATCAAGAAGAACAGAACCTGAGATCACATCACCAACGGGCTCGACCTCCTCTACGGTCAAGGCAAAAGCTCGCCCTTGCTGTCCTCCTCGGTGTTGCTGCTGGTGTTGGGCAAACCTCTGCTGCTGAGTCTGCAAAGGCTGTCATCTCTGCTGTACTGCAGGTGCTCTGGCTGGTCTCCTCTGAGCGGCTCCTCCGCCATGAGCTGTACGATCGAGTGCTGAAGGGCAATCTCTCAACTGGTGATCTTCTGCACCATATAACAAGCATCTGCCCAGCCTCTTCCTATAAATGTCCCATCCGTGCCCCGACTTCCATCAAAAAGGGCAAGTTATGGGCTGCCTCGGACCCTGCTGTTGTCCCTGCCTCTGCTGCAGGGGGGGCTGCTGGAAAGGTGCACAACCCTGACCATGGTGCTGCTGAGTCTGCTGGAACAGCCTCGTCTGCTGGAAATGGGGCCTCTTGGTTGGGCCCGCACTGCTGCTTGCTCCGGAAGCATCTCTACTCCACTTGGACTTCAGCTCCAAGTCATTCTCAGCCCTCTGAGCATCACTCATAATCTGCTCAAAGGTCGCCTGGCGGTCACTCCTAGTCAAGGACTTGACCGCCATAACCAAACCCTTGTGAAACTTCCGTACCTTCGCTGCCTCGCTCAAGCTCTCTACAAATTTGCCCAGACGATAGAACTCTGCTGCATACTCGTCCACCAGCATGCTCCCCTGGACGAGTGCCTTAAACTGGCTCTCCAAGGCACTGAGAGCCACATCCGGAAAGAACTTCTCCTTGAAAAGCTTCTTGAAAGCCTCCCAAGTATGTCCCGATACCGCTATCCTCATGTCAGTACGGTACCAAGTAAGGCCAAGATCGAACATCTGGCTGCCCACTGCCTCTATCTGCATGTTGTCTGGGATCAGTGCCAGCCTGAAGATCCCCTCGATATGCTCGATCCAGTCATCCGCGTACAGGATCCCCTCTGTACCTCAGAACTCCTTGGGCCGCATCCTCTGGAAGTCAATAATATTGTCCGACCTAGGATGTTGTGCCTGCTCTGCCTGTGGCTGGAACTGAGCCACTCTGTCTACTGCCGTCATGACCACCTGATGGGCATTCGCAATGCCCAACCTCATTACGTCTACCTGTTGGTGTTGTGCGTCCATCATCTCCCTAAAGAATGCGAACAACTGGGTGGCGTCTACCGGTGCAGGAGGTGGTAGAGGAGGTACCACCGGAACAACAGGGGTAGCTCTTGGATCGACAGGCGGAGGAGAATCTTCTAGAGAAGCAGATGCTCCCTCAACCGCAGGAGTGGTGAGTGGAGCGGTAGCAGCTGTCAGAAGTCGAGCAGGACGAGAGGTAGCAGACCTCTCGGTGGCAGCTGCTGGAATGGTGCGGTGAGACCGTATCTTCGGAGGCATCCTGAATACAGATCAAAAGAAGTCAATACGGTGCAAGATACGATATCATCAGGGAAGGACAATAATATTTCAAAAGAAAATAATTTCAGAAAAATTAAATATAGCAAAAGATCAGGAAGGGTCCTAGTTATGATTGAGCACACTCTCTCTCAGCCTATATCCTATATCCTATCGCAGGTAGACCTAGAAACTAGACCTGCATGGGCCACCACCAAAACCGTTGTCACGATCAGCACCCGAAAAATCGAACATGAGTCGTGGGTACGTCCAACCTACGTCGCAGAATCGACGGCAGAACGCTGTCTATGTCACAACTATCTATATCTCACAATAACCTGTCAAGATAATCTCTCCAAAAGGAGGACAATCATTACAATATATACATAAACTCAATCACAATAACTAGGGGAAGAGTAAAAGCACGATAAGATATCAACAAAAGAAACAAAGAACTAAAGAGAGCAAGTACAATATCCAAAATATGCAGTCCAAGTCTAAGAGTCTACAACATCTCACAGTAGTAGCAAAATAAATAATACAGTCATCCAAAACCAATTGGGAACAACCCAGTGGAACCCACCTAGCTATACTAGGGCGCTAGCGGCGTCTCCTCGACTGGGACGGGCTCCTCCTCTATCTTAGGGTCACAACAATCGTCGACACCTGGCCCGTAGTAAGTCGGGTAAAAGTCCTCAAGATCCTCTGAAAAATATATCCAGTCAGGATTGGAGTGAAGTACATAACTCTGAAAGCAACTCCAAATACATGGTAAGGTATATATGAATAGCAATAGAAAAGAATACAAGATGCACAAGAAAGTAAATACATGGTAGAACAGATAAAGTAACTGCAATATAAAATTGGGGAACAATACAAGTAGTAGAGAAGTAACTACATGTGAGAAAATAGAAATACTAGCTAAGTTCCTTGAGCACAAGTTCGTTATGTGATCGGCTTAGGTGCACATGATTTATTCTACGATAACTCCGTTATGCGTGAGTTGCATAACCGACATACACATTAATACTGTTTGGATTTGATCACATAACCAACTTCTACTCCCCTCCCCCACTAATACTCTTGGATCCAACCACGACACGCTACGTACATGATAAATAACTCGCGCACATGAAAATGAGAGCACACGAAGCATATGAAGCACATGAGAATTAATACCCGAAGCACATGATGAAATACACGTGATAGAGTACCCGCTGAACACGGTAAGGGGGGTAACATCTCATGCTGCGATCCAACTAGTACCATTTCGTGAAACAATGTGTCAGAATCAAGTATTAACAATTCTAGAACAGGTGATATATACGCTATCATGAAATAGAAACAATCAGAGGTAGGTACTCGCCTGACGTCCTGAGCAACTGGTAAGGATCGAGATCCGGACTGGCATCGCAAAGACCTATTACGAAAAGCAAGGTTAAATAAGGTTCTAAAGAGTTAAACAGATATAAAATAACTAAAAACAAGCTTCTAGGGTTGTTCTAGGTCAAACGGGTCAAACCGATGAAATCTGGGTCAAAAGTCAACCTGAGGTCCAAAAAGTCAACTCTAGATCGAAACCTGGTCAAAGGTTGACTTTGGCGGTCAACCGGGGCAATTACGCTCAACTCTAGGTCAAACTAGGGTGCCCCTAAAATTCTAGGTCAAAACTAGCTCATTAAGCTAGTAAACCCTCAAACTCGCCTCTTTGAGATACTAGGATACCCTCGGTATCCGATATCTCAACCTACGCTATATACCCCACCTATAACCTCTAATATATACCCTAACACGTATATATATATATATATATATATATATATATATATATATATATATATATATATATATATATAACCAACTCTAACCCCATTCCTAGGCAAAAACCCAATACGTCGCCCCGATACCCAATACCTTGAGTATCCGGATATCTCAAGGTATTGAGATACCTTACCTTACCCTTCTCAACTCACTAACTAACTAGCTAGCTATATATATATATATATACATATATATATATATATATATATATATATATATATATATATCACTCAACTGCTGCTACTACTACCTGCTGCTGTTGCTGCTACCTGCTGCTGCTGCTACTTGCTGTTGTTGCTGCTCCTACTAGTTGCTGCTGCTCCTACTAGCTCACTCACTCACCTTATCACTCACTCACTCAAACACACATCCATATATATATACAATCCCACACACACATACATTATATATATATATATATATATATATATATATATATATATATATATATATATATATATATATATATATATACACTTACATATATATATACACTTACATATATATATACACTTACATATATATATATATATATACACTTATATATATATACATACATATATATATATATATATATATATATATATATATATATCTATATAGTTACACACATACATATATATATATATATATATATATATATATATATATATATATATAAAATAAAAAAATACACACAACCACACAAACATACACACACAACCACATACAACCATATACAACCACACTCAAACACACACACAACCACCAACACCTATACGCACACTCACCCACACACATATAAATACATATATATATAAATATAAACTCGAAAACTCTAATACACACTCTTCAAGGCTAAACCAACCCGCGCACAAGCCCGAAACCTAGAAACCAAGTCGAAATGGGTATTTGGTCATTTCGACGAACACGTGGAGTGCGATTTGCGATACCTCGCGAAACGTACTCCAAATATAATCGGAATTGACCCAAAATTTATCCACAAATTCTAATCGATGTCTAGAACCTAACAAAAATACTAACTCTCCGATTCTAGGTCCGTGGCAAAATTCCACATGCATGTGAAACCCACGGAGAAGAAAACTACCAAATCGCCCGAAACGCCCAAAACTCTGCAATACGATCTCTTGTGTCCGAACAGGAACACGAACCTACCCTCAAGACACCCAAGCACATCTACCTAGGTCCGTCTAACCTAGGGCAACACCCAAAATGGGCCAATCTCGGATTTTACCCAAAATTGACATAAAATCCTATGTCAAAGTCTCCAAACCTATCCAAACAAGTTCTAACTTCCTCCCATGGGTAGCCCTAAGGTCTAGAAAGGTCCTAAACAACTAATTACACTATATTAAAGTAATCACTAAGAGGAAAGTTATGCTTTACCTCTTGGGTGTTGAAATCCCAAGGCCAAAGTCTCCAAAAACCCTAGAATTCACCACACCAAGCCTTCAAGCCTCCAAACCAAGTTTCTACACCAAATCTAAGCTCTACACACCTAGGTTAGAAAGAATGGAAGATTAGGATTTGCATTAATGAGAGAAGTAAATGAAAGAAGAGAGGGAAGGTGAAGATACTTACTTGGAAATGGAAGAAGTAAAGGAAGGAAGTAAGGAAAGAGAATGGAGAGTGGAAAAAAATTTAGAAGAAGGAAATGGAAAGGAAGGGGGGGCATGTAGGAAAATATATGGTTAGGGTTTGATCCCAAAACAAAGACCATAATACCCTCAACTTAAATCTTCCAAACTAGGGTTTTAGGTTTAGGGTTTCTTAAAACAATCTAACTAATCCAAAACAACCCAGCTAGATAATTAAAACTAAAATAACTATTCTATACCAATAAATAAGTCTGATAATGTCACGCCCCAGTCCCAAAATACCGTGGGACTAGACATGTGGCAATGGCCAATAGCACACAACGATGGACAAACCCAATTTAATGGACACATCAGGGTGTACTTAAGCTGTAATACAACAATAAGGGTCTAATATACTAATCTCATCCACAGAAATGAATACATCAATATAAAATATAAATCAACATCAATGTCTCAATAAAAAATATATATCGGAGAACAACCCGATAATATGTCCGATACATCAGTTCAAGAGACAAGAAATAAAGAGTATAACAACAGCAAATACTGAGTATAGATAGAGCAGATACTCAGGACAAATCCTCAACGATCACCTCGTCTTCGGCGATCGGTTCAATTCCAGTGCCTGCTCCTGTTCCTGCTCCATATACCTCGAGATAAAACTCCTCTGCTATATCTGGGGACATAATCCAGATTCGGGTCCTCAGGGGACATAGCAAGGTACAAGAATAACTCAAGCCATAATAAATACAGTGCAATAATCAATGAATCAATAGGGTAAACTATATAACCAGCTAAGTGATATACAAGATGAGAGCATCACTAGAACTCAGCCTGAGACCACTGCAAGCTCGGTATCGGGGAGCCGGGTAGCAGTGATATCATATCGGTATCTAGCTCAGAGAGGCTACAGCACCACAATAATATGATCAACCTGTAGCATGTGTGTGTCTCCCCACCCAATGTAATCACACGTCTTATGTCCATGACACGCAAGATCATATCTAATGCAGCAAGTCATAATGATAGCTAAGCACATGCAATATCTATGTCACGAATCATGTAACCTATACAGAATCACCATTAATATCTCAGGAAGATTTTATCTCATGAATAGTGTCAGGTGTCCTATGGTATGACGTACTTGATGATGCAAGCACGAGAATGTATAGGGTTTCGATATCCATCTCTAGTGACGTTACACAACTCCGTGTACGGTATTGACACCCGAATATTATTCTGACGTTAATTAATGTCACACGGTCCTAGGTTGAACATATATATCACAAAAATAGAACAAGAGAATAATATGAATCAAATTACTGCAAGTATGGCAAGGTACACTTGTCTGGGGTTCTAACTCCAACTGCTGCTCTGGTATCAGCGGGATTTGCAGGTACTCCTCTGAATGTTGTAATAAACATTACCATCGGGTTCAGAAGATATCAAATAGATAGAATTGCCTATCCATGAGTCCAATTTGGACACAGGGGCAAAAGTGACAGTTTCTAGTAAAAAAGGGGTCCACATGTGGCCCGCTTCGCACCGAAAAATATGTCAGAGATAATATTCTCCAAATTCGTCAAATTTAGTGTATACAAGTCCATAACGACGATACGAACCCAACGGAATGTCCAAAACTGGATTCCGATGAGCCGATCACAAAATCGCCCGTCAAGTGGAGCCGTAGGGCCCACGATACAGGATTTTATTAATGTTCTCAGAATCGAACCAAACTTGGGTCACAGGACTAGCATATTGCTACGAGTCCGATGGTGCAAGTTTTGTTTCGATACGACAAGCGTACACAAAGTTACAACGAGTTCCAGAACAGGGCCGATACGGGGTGTTGTTGTCACGACCCGCACCCGGATATTCGGGCACGAGTACGTGGGTACGTCCAGCCTACGCCGCAGTGTCGGCGGTAGTACGCTGTCTAGATCATATTCACAGGTCATTTAACATCTAGCTCATCCACAGAATAAATGGACAAGGATAATGACAGGGGAATAGAAATGTTAAGATTTCATAAACAAAATGTGACAACCAGATCCATAGTTTATTACAGAGCCAGAAGATAAATCGGGGACAAACCCGATTACTAGGATGAAAGAAGATAATAACTAACTGCTAACTACTCCTCAGAAGTGATCTCCTGGGTGGGAATCGGCTCCTCAAAAGTATCATCTGCTACCTCATAGGGGCCATAAAAGGTGGGGGCATAGTCCTCATCATCGCCTAAATCAACGGATCCAGTCAGGAAAGGAGCAAAGTACACAATGCACAACAAAGATTAAACTAAATATTTATGACAAGTAGAAAAGAACTGACAAGTATCATGTTGAGGATATGCATAAATAAGAAGTAACAATAACTAAGGGTTAATTGCTATAAATCAGGAATATGAGTAAACATGAAATATAATGAGACAGGAAAATGGAACTACAACAAGATAACAGGAACTGCAACACGACAAGAAACCATGTGTATGGAAGTGTGTATTTAGAATACATAGTTGGCATGTAGGGGGTTATAAGGCTAATCCGGCCGTCATAGACGGCTATTAAACAAGAATAATCGAGATCCGGCTGATGGACAGTCGTGTACCAACAGCTATTAGACAATATAGGGGGAAGGATAAACTACATGCCTTCTAGTATTCTCCCACCCGATACGAAAAGCAAGACATGAAATTCAGTATTCTAATACTACGTGTAAACATCCAATGGTGCTAGTAGAGCAAGGAACTAATTATCACAATATAAAGAATAAACTTGAAGTGCAGGTACTTGCCTGATGTTTGGATCCAATTACAGTTGTGTCTCGGGGAAATTTCTAGAAATGTATCCGGATGCTGAAATAAATATTACCATCATGCTCAGAAGATATCAAATAGCTAGAAACGTCTGTCCTTGGGTCCAATTTGGAGAAAAGGGCAAAAACGGTAATTTCGGGTCAAAACGGGATCCGCATGTGGGCCCACTTTGCACCGAAAAACGTGTCAAGGTCAAAGGTCTCCAAAATCACCAAACTTAGTGTCAACAGGTCAGGAATGGCAATACGAACCCAACGGAACTTCCAGAATTGAATTCCGATGAGCCGATCACAAAATCGCCCGTCGAGTGGGACATGTGGGGCCCACGACACGCGATTTTGTCAACGTTCTCATAATCGAACCAAACTTGGGTCACAGGACCAGCGTATCGCTACGATTCCGATGGCGCAAGTTTCGTTTCGATCCGACGTGTGTACACAAAGTTAGGACGTAATTCAGAAAAGGCGGATACGGGACGGTGTCCGCGAATACGCGTTGATCCCGGTGTGCACGCACACCCGAATCGACTTCCGCGAAATCCCACACGTCCGTATCAACGATGCGCACGTATCTGTGAAGACCGCGCACGACCAAGTCGTCCCGTTTGGCGGGGCGTACCCAGTTCCGGGGTAAATCGGGTCATTATTTTTCCTGTTTTTGGATCGCGGTGTACGATCACCACAGGACGCGATGCCCCGAGCGGTTTGTCCAGGCACCGAGAGGGTCATACAGGCTTCGCAACACAATTTACGGAATTGAAAACGGGGCAGCGAGGAGAAAGATATGAATACCTGAACAGGGCTCAGAAACCGGGATTTTTGTGTCCGTGTCGTGTCTGACACGCCGACACGGGAATTTGGGAATTTGGGTTAGGGTTTCCTGGATTCAGGCGACGGCCGGCCGGCGGAGGGCTGAGCGGCGCTGCTGGGGAGGCCGACCGGGGGCTGGGCGGCTGCGTCGTCGACGGCAGAGGCGCTGGCGGCTCGTCGGCTGCCGCTGTGCTGGAGTCGGGGACGCCGAGGCGAGTGCTCGAGGAGGGGAGAAAGAGGAGGAGAAGGCCGGGGTAGCACGGCGGTGGACGGGCGGCGAGGGGGTCTGACTAGGGTGGCGGTGAGCGGCGGAGCGGAGGCGAGTTCGTGGTGGCCGGGGGTTCTCGGGGGGGGGTTTAAGTAGGGGAGAGAAAGGGGACGTTAGGCGGAGGAGGCGGAGGAGGAAGCGGGGTCGTGGGCGCTGGCCGGGCCGGAGGATCCGGCGGCGGAGCGGTTCAGGCGGGGACGTGGGGGAGACGCAGTCGCCCGGGTCGGGCAGGCGGCGGGTCGGGTCTGGCTGACCCTACCCGACCCGGTAGCGGGTTGGCGGGCTGGGCCGGTTGGCAGGCCGCGGGTCAGGCCCAGTGGGCCGGGCTGGGCTGAGGAAGAATAATAATAATAATAATAATAATAATAATAATAATAATAATAATAAATAGTTTTAGGTGTTTTAAATTAGGTCCGGGGCCCAATAAATTCCAGAAAAATTACCCTAAGTCCAATTTTCCATTTTATACCCAAAAATATTATTTCTATAATATTTTATTATTATTTATTGACAGTTAAAAATCATTTAATAATTAGAACCCTGGTTTTTAATTACAGAAAATTCCAGAAAATTGTGAAAAATCTAAGTTTAATATTTTTTGAAAAACAGGGGCTTACAATCTACCCAACTTATAAAATTTCGTCCTCGAAATTAAAATATGGTAGGGTTCTCTCTATCCAATCTCACTTGATTACAGTCTAACGGGTTTCTCTCAGGTGAACATTGCGGTCGCTACCCAACTTAGAATTTACCCATCTATCCTCTAAGGCTATACAACTAGTAAAGCTATGTCCCAACTTATTTAATCATGGTATTGAATCCTTAAGTCTTTAACACAAATACATCACCTATGGTATTCCCTTAATCATAGAGGGTCATCATCACTGCGACTAGTCTGTGGGGTATATCTAGTACTATCTATATATCACACTTATACCAAGCAAAAGATTTTGTCTTTCCGAAATAAGGGAAGACGAGGATCAATAATAAAGAGTTCAAGGGCGAGGTGGTAGAACAGAGGTATAGGGATCAAGGCATTTAAAGGATTCTAATGGGAATTGTCAAGCGGTTATGGATTGAAATTCTATTCTGGTAATCCTTTGTTCGCATGCTCGTATTAGTACAGTTATGTAACTGATACGATATGCTCGGACATATTTAGGGGTGAGTATACTAGTCAACTATATATCTCAATCCACGTAAAGTAGTCGTGCAAAGTGCGAATCAAAATACACTAAGGTTGATCAGACCGTAATACACTGATTCTGAATAGGCACTTGTATTAATGGGGTTGATCAGGCCTCAATAACACATGTGTCATGAACAAGCCTGATAAAGAGTAGGCTTGCAAAACTAGGCTATAAAATAGCAGCATAAGTCAAGTACAGCAAAATTAAGTGCACTAGATGATGATGAAGGGAGGTACAAATATTTAAGTTCACAAACAACACACAATAAGCATAATAGCAAAAGACTCTAAAATCTCTATAGTTATCAAATTTAAAAGCATACCGGGTTATTTAGTAAGTTCAAAATTTCTAGGTTGAGGCTGAGGTCATGAACCAATAGGCACGAGCTAAACAATACTAGAAAAGGTATCTATGAATCACTTACGCGCATTAGCTGCTCCAAGAGTCTGCGCGTTCTCCGCGGTCATTGCGTAAGCTTGTCCGCGTCCTTGTGGTGGTGCCCTCTGCTGTTGCTGGGCTAGCTGGGAGAGTGCTGCTTGTGGTACCAAGGTGGTTTCAGTTCGAGTGCTGGTAGAGCATCTCGTGGTGATCTTGTAGGAACCTCGTTGCTTGCTGATAGGTCCATTACTCTGCATCTAAAATAAACGATAAGCGGCGCACAGGAATCAAGGCAGGATGCAAGTCAAGAAATTAATTCGAATCTGAGATAGATGTCAAGAACGACTCAAGCAAGTGGATGAGATCCTAAACTTATCCTTATCTTATTGCAGGCCTGTTCGGTCCCGAAGTTGAAACCGAACAATTTAGTCGTTGACCTGCATGGGCCACCATAAAAATGTGTCACGACCCGCACCCGGATATTCGGGCACGAGTACGTGGGTACGTCCAGCCTACGCCGCAGTATCGACGGTAGTACGCTGTCTAGATCATATTCACAGGTCATTTAACATCTAGCTCATCCACAGAATAAATGGACAAGGATAATGATAGGGGAATAGAAATGTTAAGATTTCATAAACAAAATGTGACAACCAGATCCATAGTTTATTACAGAGCCAGAAGATAAATCGGGGACAAACCCGATTACTAGGATGAAAGAAGATAATAACTAACTGCTAACTACTCCTCAGAAGTGATCTCCTGGGTGGGAACCGGCTCCTCAAAAGTATCATCTGCTACCACATAGGGGCCATAAAAGGTGGGGGCATAGTCCTCATCATCGCCTAAATCAACGGATCCAGTCAGGAAAGGAGCAAAGTACACAATGCACAACAAAGATTAAACTAAATATTTATGACAAGTAGAAAAGAACAGACAAGTATCATATTGAGGATATGCATAAATAAGAAGTAACAATAACTAAGGGTTAATTGCTATAAATCAGGAATATGAGTAAACAGGAAATATAATAAGACAGGAAAATGGAACCACAACAAGATAACAGGAACTGCAACACGACAAGAAACCATGTGTGTGGAAGTGTGTATTTAGAATACATAGTTGGCATGTAGGGGGTTATATAAGGCTAATCCGGCCGTCATAGACGGCTATTAAACAAGAATAATCGAGATCCGGCTAATGGACAGTCATGTACCAACAGCTATTAGACAATATAGGGGGAAGGGTAAACTACATGCCTCCTAGTATTCTCCCACCCGACACGAAAATCAAGACATGAAATCCAGTATTCTAACACTACGTGTAAACATCCAATGGTGCTAGTAGAGCAAGGAACTAATTATCACAATATAAAGAATAAACTTGAAGTGCAGGTACTTGCCTGATGTTTGGATCCAATTACAGTTGTGTCTCGGGGAAATTTCTAGAAATTTATCCGGATGCTGAAATAAATATTACCATCATGCTCAGAAGATATCAAATAGCTAGAAACGTCTGTCCTTGGGTCCAATTTGGAGACAAGGGCAAAAACGGTAATTTCGGGTCAAAACGGGATCCGCATGTGGGCCCGCTTTGCACCGAAAAACGTGTCAAGGTCAAAGGTCTCCAAAATCACCAAACTTAGTGTCAACAGGTCAGGAATGGCAATACGAACCCAACGAAACTTCCAGAATTGAATTCCGATGAGCCGATCACAAAATCGCCCGTCGAGTGGGACATGTGGGGCCCACAACACGCGATTTTGTCAACGTTCTCATAATCGAACCAAACTTGGGTCACAGGACCAGCGTATCGCTACGATTCCGATGGCGCAAGTTTCGTTTCGATCCGACGTGTGTACACAAAGTTAGGACGTAATTCAGAAAAGGCGGATACGGGACGGTGTCCGCGAATACGCGTTGATCCCGGTGTGCACGCACACCCGAATCGACTTCCGCGAAATCCCACACGTCCGTATCAACGATGCGCACGTATCTGTGAAGACCGCGCACGACCAAGTCGTCCCGTTTGGCGGGGCGTACCCAGTTCCGGGGTAAATCGGGTCATTATTTTTCCTGTTTTTGGATCGCGATGTGCGATCACCACAGGACGCGATGCCCCGAGCGGTTTGTCCAGGCACCGAGAGGGTCATACAGGCTTCGCAACACAATTTACGGAATTGAAAACGGGGCAGCGAGGAGAAAGATATGAATACCTGAACAGGGCTCAGAAACCGGGATTTTTGTGTCCGTGTCGTGTCTGACACGCCGACACGGGAATTTGGGAATTTGGGTTAGGGTTTCCTGGATTCAGGCGACGGCCGGCCGGCGGAGGGCTGAGCGGCGCTGCTGGGGAGGCCGACCGGGGGCTGGGCGGCTGCGTCATCGACGGCAGAGGCGCTGGCGGCTCGTCGGCTGCCGCTGTGCTGGAGTCGGGGACGCCGAGGCGAGTGCTCGAGGAGGGGAGAAAGAGGAGGAGAAGGCCGGGGTAGCACGGCGGTGGACGGGCGGCGAGGGGGTCTGACTAGGGTGGCGGTGAGCGGCGGAGCGGAGGCGAGTTCGTGGTGGCCGGGGGTTCTCGGGGGGGGGTTTAAGTAGGGGAGAGAAAGGGGACGTTAGGCGGAGGAGGCGGAGGAGGAAGCGGGGTCGTGGGCGCTGGCCGGGCCGGAGGATCCGGCGGCGGAGCGGTTCAGGCGGGGACGTGGGGGAGACGCAGTCGCCCGGGTCGGGCAGGCGGCGGGTCGGGTCTGGCTGACCCTACCCGACCCGGTAGCGGGTTGGCGGGCTGGGCCGGTTGGCAGGCCGCGGGTCAGGCCCAGTGGGCCGGGCTGGGCTGAGGAAGAATAATAATAATAATAATAATAATAAATAGTTTTAGGTGTTTTAAATTAGGTCCGGGGCCCAATAAATTCCAGAAAAATTACCCTAAGTCCAATTTTCCATTTTATACCCAAAAATATTATTTCTATAATATTTTATTATTATTTATTGACAGTTAAAAATCATTTAATAATTAGAACCCTGGTTTTTAATTACAGAAAATTCCAGAAAATTGTGAAAAATCTAAGTTTAATATTTTTTGAAAAACAGGGGCTTACAATCTACCCAACTTATAAAATTTTGTCCTCGAAATTAAAATATGGTAGGGTTCTCTCTATCCAATCTCACTTGATTACAGTCTAACGGGTTTCTCTCAGGTGAACATTGCGGTCGCTACCCAACTTAGAATTTACCCATCTATCCTCTAAGGCTATACAACTAGTAAAGCTATGTCCCAACTTATTTAATCATGGTATTGAATCCTTAAGTCTTTAACACAAATACATCACCTATGGTATTCCCTTAATCATAGAGGGTCATCATCACTGCGACTAGTCTGTGGGGTATATCTAGTACTATCTATATATCACACTTATACCAAGCAAAAGATTTTGTCTTTCCGAAATAAGGGAAGACGAGGATCAATAATAAAGAGTTCAAGGGCGAGGTGGTAGAACAGAGGTATAGGGATCAAGGCGTTTAAAGGATTCTAATGGGAATTGTCAAGCGGTTATGGATTGAAATTCTATTCTGGTAATCCTTTGTTCGCATGCTCGTATTAGTACAGTTATGTAACTGATACGTTATGCTCGGACATATTTAGGGGTAAGTATACTAGTCAACTATATATCTCAATCCACGTAAAGTAGTCGTGCAAAGTGCGAATCAAAATGCACTAAGGTTGATCAGACCGTAATACACTGATTCTGAATAGGCACTTGTATTAATGGGGTTGATCAGGCCTCAATAACACATGTGTCATGAACAAGCCTGATAAAGAGTAGGCTTGCAAAACTAGGCTATAAAATAGCAGCATAAGTCAAGTACAGCAAAATTAAGTGCACTAGATGATGATGAAGGGAGGTACAAATATTTAAGTTCACAAACAACACACAATAAGCACAATAGCAAAAGACTCTAAAATCTCTATAGTTATCAAATTTAAAAGCATACCGGGTTATTTAGTAAGTTCAAAATTTCTAGGTTGAGGCTGAGGTCATGAACCAATAGGCACGAGCTAAACAATACTAGAAAAGGTATCTATAAATCACTTACGCGCATTAGCTGCTCCAAGAGTCTGCGCGTTCTCCGCGGTCATTGCGTAAGCTTGTCCGCGTCCTTGTGGTGGTGCCCTCTGCTGTTGCTGGGCTAGCTGGGAGAGTGCTGCTTGTGGTACCAAGGTGGTTTCAGTTCGAGTGCTGGTAGAGCATCTCGTGGTGATCTTGTAGGAACCTCGTTGCTTGCTGATAGGTCCATTACTCTGCATCTAAAATAAACGATAAGCGGCGCACAGGAATCAAGGCAGGATGCAAGTCAAGAAATTAATTCGAATCTGAGATAGATGTCAAGAACGACTCAAGCAAGTGGATGAGATCCTAAACTTATCCTTATCTTATTGTAGGCCTGTTCGGTCCCGAAGTTGAAACCGAACAATTTAGTCGTTGACCTGCATGGGCCACCATAAAAATGTGTCACGACCCGCACCCGGATATTCGGGCACGAGTACGTGGGTACGTCCAGCCTACGCCGCAGTATCGACGGTAGTACGCTGTCTAGATCATATTCACAGGTCATTTAACATCTAGCTCATCCACAGAATAAATGGACAAGGATAATGACAGGGGAATAGAAATGTTAAGATTTCATAAACAAAATGTGACAACCAGATCCATAGTTTATTACAGAGCCAGAAGATAAATCGGGGACAAACCCGATTACTAGGATGAAAGAAGATAATAACTAACTGCTAACTACTCCTCAGAAGTGATCTCCTGGGTGGGAACCGGCTCCTCAAAAGTATCATCTGCTACCACATAGGGGCCATAAAAGGTGGGGGCATAGTCCTCATCATCGCCTAAATCAACGAATCCAGTCAGGAAAGGAGCAAAGTACACAATGCACAACAAAGATTAAACTAAATATTTATGACAAGTAGAAAAGAACAGACAAGTATCATATTGAGGATATGCATAAATAAGAAGTAACAATAACTAAGGGTTAATTGCTATAAATCAGGAATATGAGTAAACAAGAAATATAATAAGACAGGAAAATGGAACCACAACAAGATAACAGGAACTGCAACACGACAAGAAACCATGTGTGTGGAAGTGTGTATTTAGAATACATAGTTGGCATGTAGGGGGTTATATAAGGCTAATCCGGCCGTCATAGACGGCTATTAAACAAGAATAATCGAGATCCGGCTAATGGACAGTCATGTACCAACAGCTATTAGACAATATAGGGGGAAGGGTAAACTACATGCCTCCTAGTATTCTCCCACCCGACACGAAAATCAAGACATGAAATCCAGTATTCTAACACTACGTGTAAACATCCAATGGTGCTAGTAGAGCAAGGAACTAATTATCACAATATAAAGAATAAACTTGAAGTGCAGGTACTTGCCTGATGTTTGGATCCAATTACAGTTGTGTCTCGGGGAAATTTCCAAAAATATCTCCGGATGCTGAAATAAACATTACCATCATGCTCAGAAGATATCAAATAGCTATAAACGTCTGTCCTTGGGTCCAATTTGGAGACAAGGGTAAAAACGACAATTTCGGGTCAAAATGGGGTCCGCATGTGGGCCCGCTTTGCACCGAAAAATGTGTCAGGGTCAAAGGTCTCCAAAATCACCAAACTTAGTGTCAACAGGTCAGGAACGGCGATACGAACCCAACGGAACTTCCAGAATTGAATTTCGATGAGCAGATCACAAAATTGTCCGTCGAGTGGGACTTATGGGGCCCACGACACACAATTTCGTCAACGTTCTCAGAATCGAACCAAACTTGGGTCACAGGACCAGCGTATCGCTACGAGTCCGATGGCGCAAGTTTCGTTTCGATCTGACGTGTGTACACAAAGTTAGGGCGTGATTCAGAAAAGGCGGATACGGGGCGGTGTCCGCGGATACGCGTTGATCCCGGTGTGCACGCACACCCGAATCGACTTCCGCGAAATCCCACACGTCCGTATCAACGATGCGCACGTATCTGTGAAGATCGTGCACGACCAAGTCGTCCCGTTTGGCGGGGCGTACCCAGTTCCGGGGTAAATTGGGTCATTGTTTTTCCTGTTTTTGGATCGCGGTGTGCGATCACCACAGGACGCGATACCCCGAACGGTTTGTCCGGGTACCGAGAGGGTCATACAGGCTTCGCAACACAATTTACAGAATTGAAAATGGGGCAGCGAGGAGAAAGATATGAATACCTGAACAGGACTCAGAAACCGGGATTTTTGTGTCTGTGTCATGTCTGACACGCCGACACGGGAATTTTGGGAATTAGGGTTAGGGTTTCCTGGGTTCAGGCGACGGCCGGCCGGCGGAGGGCTGAGCGGCGCTGCTGGGGAGGCCGACCGGGGGCTGGGCGGCTGCGTCGTCGACGGCGGAGGCGCTGGCGGCTCGTCGGCTGCCGCTGTGCTGGAGTCGGGGACGCCGAGGCGAGTGCTCGAGGAGGGGAGAAAGAGGAGGAGAAGGCCGGGGCAGCACGGCGGTGGACGGGCGGCGAGGGGGTCTGACGAGGGTGGCGGTGAGCGGCGGAGCGGAGGCGAGTTCGTGGTGGCCGGGGGTTCTCGGGGGGGGTTTAAGTAGGGGAGAGAAAGGGGACGTTAGGCGGAGGAGGCGGAGGAGGAAGCGGGGTCGTGGGCGCTGGCCGGGGCGGAGGATCCGGCGGCGGAGCGGTTCAGGCGGGGACGTGGGGGAGACGCAGTCGCCCGGGTCGGGCAGGCGGCGGGTCGGGTCTGGCTGACCCGACCCGGTAGCGGGTTGGTGGGCTGGGCCGGTTGGCGGGCCGCGGGTCAGGCCCAGTGGGCCGGGCCGGGCTGAGGAAGAAAAATAATAATAATAATAATAATAATAATAAATAGTTTTAGGTGTTTTAAATTAGGTCCGGGGTCCAATAAATTCCAGAAAAATTACCCTAAGTCCAGTTTTCCATTTTACACCCAAAAATATTATTTCCATAATATTTTAATATTATTTATTGACAGTTAAAAATCATTTAATAATTAGAACCCTGGTTTTTAATTACAGAAAATTCTCAGAAAATTCTAGAAAATTATGAAAAATCCAAGTTTAATATTTTTTGAAAAACAGGGGCTTACAGTTGTCGAGGGATACGCGTTGATTCCGGTGTGCACGCACATCGAAATCAACTTCCGCAAAATCCTACACGTCCGTATTGATGGCGCGTACCTTTCGGTGAAGTTCGGACATGACCAAGTCGTCCCGTTTAGCGGGGCGCACCCAGTTCCGGGAAAATCAGGGTATTTAAATAACCAATATTTCGGTCATTTTCACCTTCAAATTAAATACAAATTACAGCTCAATAAATTACACAAAATAGGGTTTTAAAACTAGGTTATACAGTCTAAATAATTGTTCATGAGGATTTTGAAAACATTTCACAAGTTGGTCGCAAAATTGTCGCAAACTGGGGAGTTTGGGACGAATTTTGAATTTTCAGAAAGGGGAAGTTTTTTCCTGATTTTGCGTCGCGGTTTACGACCGACACAGGATGCGACATTCCGAACCAATGGCACGGGTATCGAGAGGGTCACGCAGGGTTCGCGTCACAACTAACAGAATGGAAAACTATGCGACGAGGAGAGAGAAATATTCACCTGAATAGGGCGTCAAAGATGACTGAAATTACGTGTTTCCGCGAGGTGGCGTGACGCGGCACGGCCGGCGGCTGCTAGGGTTCTGCGGTGGCTGCTGGGGTCGTCGGGGAGGCTCGGAGGTGGCGGCGTTGGAGTCGTCGGGTGCTGGGGGCGGCCGGAGGAGCTCGTCGGAGGGAACTTTGCGGTGGCGGTGTGGTGGTGCTGTGGGCTGCGGGGCTGGGTGACCGGAGGGGAGTTCGGCGAAGGAGAGGTCGGTGGCCGAAACTGGCTAGCGGAGGGCTCGGGCGGAGGCGGCCGGAGCTGGGGGAGCTCAGTTCCCGGAGGCCGGGGGACAGAGAGGCAGATGGCGGATGAGATGGTGGTGACTAGTCGACGGGGGATGCCGGAGATGGCTGTGGTGGCTGCAACGGTGGAGATTGGGTCAGGTTTTATAGGAGGAGCGGGGAGGGGATCCGGTGGCAGTTGGCGGGGAGAGGAGGAGCTGGTGGCGGCGGTTTTGGAGGCGAAGCGGCGGGGGTTATCCTGGGATGAGCCGGACGGCCACGACGGCGGGAACAGTATCCGGGGAGGGGAACAATCAGGAAAATTAGGTTACTGTAGTGGCGGGTTATCGGGTCGGGTTTCGAATTTAGGATCCGGATCCGACCCGATCCGATAGGGTATGGGTCGGGTTCGGGTTAGCGGGTTCCGGTTTGGGTTCAGACCCGACCCGACCCACTAGGGGTTTGGGTCCGGTTTAGGATTTGGGCCGGTTTGGGTTGGTTTGGTTCATTAAACCGGTTGGTTCAGGTTGGTTTATTTTTGTTTGTTTTGGTTTAATTAAAACATTAATTTTTAGGTCTTTAAAAATAGTTTCGGGGTCCAATAAAATCCAGAAAAATTGCAGTAAATCTAATATTTTAGTTTACACCCAAAAATATTATTTTCATAATATTTTAATATTTAATAAATTCACAATAATTATTTTAATATCAGAAATCAATTATTTTAATTAGATAAAAATTCCAAAAAATTCTAAAAATTTATTTTTAAATTCCTGAAAAATTTGGGGGTTTACAATCTACCCCCCGGAAGAGGATTGTGTTCTCGCAATCAAAGAAATAACCGGTCAGAAGAGATGACACGGTTGCAAGCATTGTTCGAAGCATGACACAATCAAAGAACATGATCAAAGATAAATCGAAGGACGAGAGTTAAGCAAAACACCTAGGGAAGAATTAAAATATTTTCCTACATAATAAAAGTTTTGGTAATCCAAGAGTGAAGGAAATCTGGTTAGAGGAAAGAAAACTACAGTTTTAGAAAAACTAAGTTTATCAATTTAACAAGTTCAAAATACCAGGTTTAAAGTTCAGGTCATGAACTAACAGGCACGTGCTAAAGCATTACTAGGAATAAACATCAATGAATAACTTACGCGTATTCGCTACTCCACGAGTCGGTACGTCCTCCATGGTCATCGCAAAAGCTTGTTCGCGTCCTTGTGGTGGTGCCCTCTGCTGTTGCTGGGCCTGCCGGAAGAGTGCTGCTTATGGTGCCAAGGGTGGCCTCGGCTGATATCCTCCCGGAGCAGGTAGTATGACTCCTTCAATTCTCGTTTGTGTTGCTCCTAATGCTGAATAGGCTGGCCTTGGTACTGGTAAAGCTTGTTGGTTTAACATTAGTGCTCTATCTTGATGCCCAGGACAATCCTTGGCTAAATGTTGGTTGGATTCGCAAATCAAGCATAATCCCAATTTGCGTTTACACTCATTCTCAATATGGCCTCGCTTGCCACAATATTGACAGATAGGCAGTATTTGCGGAGATGCTCTGAGTGGCTGGTGCAGGTGAGATATTTTTGCGACTTCTTCCTGTGGTGCTCTGGGTGGTGCTGATGTGGCTGGTTAATGAATCATCAATGCTTTCTCTCGACGTTCAGGGCAATCCCTTACCTAATACTTTTTGGATCCGCAAGATAAATATAGTCCCAATCTGAGTCAACATTCTTTAGCGAGATGGCCTACCTTGCCACAGTAGTGACAAGTAGGAAGGACTAATGCTAGTGGTGTCGATGTTCTCTGTGGTGGATTTATCTGTTGACGCTTTACAACTCTTTCCTGTTGTGCTTGGTCTGATGCTAATGCATACGGCCGCTTCTGGCTGGACTCTATCCTTGTGATGCACTCCATGGGTCGTGCTGCAGCAAGAATGTCCGTGTCTAACGTAGTTGCAACAGAGCTGATTAACTTTCGTAGCTCAGAGCTAAGTTTATAAATGAACTCCTCCGTTTGGTTTTGTTGGGCTTCTTCATGAACCTTCTGATGGGCTTGCATCATCGCGTAGAATATTTAAAATATCTGTTGCCCGTCCATAGCTTGCCCTTGGGGGAATACGGGCATTGGTGGAGTAAAATGCGGCGGTGGTAGGATGTCATCATGCCGGAACCTTGAGGTATGCTGATTGGCTTGACTGCTTCGGTGAGTGGAGGGATCTCCACTTAATGGCATCACTTCATCTTCTCAGTAGGTGTCTACAGCAGCTTATGGTGATCCTGTAGGAGTCTCGTCGTTTGCTCGTGGATCCATTACTCTACATCCAAAATAAATTATATGAGGTGCATAGAGAAATCAAGGCAGGATGCAAGTCAAGAATTTTAATTCGAATCCGATATAGAGGTCAAGAACGATTCAATCATGTGGATGAGATCCTATAACTTATCCTATTCTTTATTGCAAGCTTGCTCGGTCCCTAAGTTGAAACCGAAGCAATTTAGTCATTGACCTGCATAGGCCACCACAAAAACCATGTCACGCCCCAGTCCCAAAATACCGTGGGACTAGACACGTGGCAATGGCCAGCAGCACACACCGATGGGCAAACCCAATTTAATGGACCCATCAGGGTATGCTTAAGATGTAATATAATAATAAGGGTCTAATATACTAATCTTATCCACAGAAATGAATACATCAATATGAAATATAAATCAACATCAATGTCTCAATAAAAAAATATCGGGGAACAACCCGATAATATGTCTGATACATCAGTTCAAGAGACAAGAAATAAAGAGTATAACAACAGCAAATACTGAGTATAGATAGAGCAGATACTCAGGAAAAATCCTCAGTGATCACCTCATCTTCGGCGATCGGTTCAATTCCAGTGCATGCGCCTACTCCTGTTTTTGCTCCTGCTCCATATACCTCGGGATAGAACTCCTTTGCTATATCTGGGGATATAATCCGGATCCAGGTCCTCAGGGGCCATAGCAAGGTACAAGAATAACTCAAGCCATAATAAATACAGTACAATAATCAATGAATCAATAGGGTAAACTATATAACCAGCTAAGTGATATGCAAGATGAGAGCATCATTAGAACTCAGGCTGAGACCACTACAAGCTCGGTGTCGGGAAGCGGGTAGTAGTGATATCATGTCGGTGTCTAGCTCGGAGAGGCTACGGCACCGCAATAATATAATCAACCTGTAGTATGTGTGTCTCTCCCCACCCAATGTAATCACATGTCTCATGTCCATGACACGCAAGATCATATCTAATGCAGCAAGTCATAATGATAGCTAAGCACATGCAATATCTATGTCATGAATCATGTAACCTATGCAGAATCACCATGAATATCTCAGAAAGATTTTGTCTGATGAATATTGTCAGGTGTCCTATGGTATGACGTACTTGATGATGCAAGCACGAGAATGTATAGGGTTTCGATATCCATCTCTAGTGACTTTATACAACTCCGCGTACGGTATTGACACCCGAATATTATTCGGACGTTAAGTAATGTCACACGGTCCTAGGTTGAACATATATATCACAAAATAGAACAAGAGAATAATATGAATCAAATTACTGCAAGTATGGCAAGGTACACTTGCCTGGGTTTCTGTGACTCCAACTGCTGCTCTGGTACCAGCAGGATTTGCAGGTACTCCTTCGAATGCTATAATAAACATTACCATCAGGTTCAGAAGATATCAAATAGCTAGAATTGCCTGTCCATGAGTCCAATTTGGACACAGGGGCAAAAGTGACAGTTTCTAGTCAAAGCGGGGTCCACAGGTGGCCCGCTTTGTACCGAAAAATGTGTCAGAGATAATGTTCTCCAAATTCATCAAACTTTGTATCTACAAGTCCATAACGATGATACGAAACCAACGGAATGCCCAGAACTGGATTCCGATAAGCCAATCACAAAATCGCCCGTCAAGTGGATCATGGGGCCCACGATACGGGATTTTATCAATGTTCTCAGAATCGAACCAAACTTGGGTCATAGGACCAGCGTATTGCTATGAGTCCGATGGCGCAAGTTTTGTTTTGATATGACGAGCATACACGAAGTTACAATGAGTTCCAGAACAAAGCCGATACGGGGTGTTGTCGACGGATATGCATTGATTCGGTGTGCACGCACATCAAAATCAACTTTCACAAAATCCCACATGTCCGTATTGATGGCGCATACCTTTCGGTGAATTTCGCACACGACTAAGTCGTCCAGTTTAGCGGGGCGCACCCAGTTCCGAGAAAATCAGGGTATTTAAATAACCAATATTTTGGTCATTTTTACCCTCAAATTAAATACAAATTATAGCTCAAAAATTACACAAAAATAGGGTTTTAAAACTAGGTTTTCCAGTCTAAATAATTGTTCAGGCGGATTTTGAAAATATTTCACAGGTTGGTCGCAAAACGGTCGCGAACTGGGGAGTTCGGGACGAATTCTAAATTTTCAGAAAGGGGGAAGTTTTTTCCTGATTTTGTATCACGGTTTGTGACCGACACAGGATGCGACATGCCGAACCAATGGCACGGGTATCGAGAGTCACGTAGGGTTCGCGTCACAGCTGATAGAACGGAAAACGATGCAGCGAGGAGAGAGAAACATTTACCTGAATAGGGCGTCAAAGATTGTTGAAATTACGCATTTCTACGAGGTGGCGTGACGTGGCACGGCCGGCGGCTGCTAGGGTTTCTGCGGTGGCTGTTGGGGTCGCCGGGGAGGCTCGACGGTGGCGGCACTGGAGTCGTCGGGTACTGGTGGCCGCCGGAGGAGCTCGTTGGAGGGAACTCTCCGGTGGCGGTGGCGGTGGCGGTGGCGGTGGCGGTGTGGTGGTGCTGTGGGCTGCGGGGCTGGGTGACCGAAGGGGAGTTCGACGGAGGAGAGGTCGGTGGCCGGAGCTGGCTAGCGGAGGGCTCGGGCGGAGGTGGCCGGAGCTGGGGAAGCTCAGTTGCCGGAGGCCGGGGGACGGAGAGACGGAGGGCGGATGAGATAATGGTGACTAGTCGATGGGGGATGACGGAGATGGCTGTGGTGGCGGCAACGATGGAGATGGGGTCGGGTTTTATAGGAGGAGCGGGGAGGGGATCTGACGGCCGTTGGCGGGGAGAGGAGGAGCTGGCAGAGGCGGTTACGGAGGCGAAGCGGCTGGGGTTATCCGCGGAGGAGCCGGAGGGCCATGGCGGCGGGAACAGTCGCCGGCGAGGGGAACGGTCGGGAAAATTAGGTTACTGTAGTGGCGGGTTATCAGGTCGGGTTTCGGATTTAGGATCCGGATCCGACCCGATCCGATTGGGTATGGGTCGGGTTCGGGTTAGCGGGTTCCTGGTTGGGTTCAGACCCAACCCAACCCGCTAGGGGTTTAGGTCCGGTTTAGGATTTGGGCCGGTTTGGGTTGGTTTGGTTCATTAAACCGGTTGGTTCAGGTTATTTTGGTTTGTTTTGGTTTAATTAAAACATTAATTTTTAGGTCTTTAAAAATAGTTTTAGGTCCAATAAAATCCAAAAAAATTGCAGTAAGTCTAATATTTTATTTTAGACCCAAAAATATTATTTTTATAATATTTTAATATTTAATAAAATCACAATAATTATTTTAATATCAGAAATCATTTATTTTAATTAGTTAAAAATTCCAAAAAAATCCAAAAATTAATTTTTAAATTCCTAAAATATTTGGGGGTTTACAATCTACCCACCTTAAGAGGATTGCGTCCTCGCAATCAAAGAAATAACCAGTCAGAAGAGATAACACGATTGCAAGCATTGTTCGAAGCATGACACAATCAAAGAATCATAATCAAAGATAAATCGAAGGACGAGAGTTAAGCAAAACACCTAGGGAAGAATTAAAATATTTCCCTAGATAATAAAAGTTTTGGTAATCCAAGAGTGAAGGAAATCTGGTTAGAGAAAAGAAAACTACAGTTTTAGAAAAACTAAGTTTATCAATTTAACAAGTTCAAAATACCAGGTTTAAGGCTAAGGTCATAAACTAACAGGCACGTGTTAAAGCATTACTAGGAATAAACATCAATAAATAACTTATGCGTATTCGCTACTCCACGAGTCGGTACGTCCTCCATGGTCATCGTAAAAGCTTATTCGCGTCCTTGCGGTGGTGCCCTCTGCTGTTGCTGGGCCTACCGGAAGAGTGCTGCTTGTGGTGCCAAGGGTGGCCTCGGCTGATATCCTCCCGGAGCTGGTAGTATGACTCCTTCAATTCTCATTTGTGTTGCTCCTAATGCTAAATAGGCTGGCCTTGGTACTAGTAAAGCTTGTCGGTTTAACATTAGTGCTCTATCTTGATGCTCAGGACAATCCTTGGCTAAATGTTGGTTGGATTCGCAAATCAAGCATGATCCCAATTTATGTCTGCACTCGTTCTCAATATGGACTCGCTTGTCACAATATTGACAGATAGGCAGTATTTGCGAAGATGCTCTGAGTGGCTGGTGCAGGTGAGATCTCTTCGCGACTTCTTCCTGTGGTGCTCTGGCTGGTGTTGATGTGGCTGGTTGATGAATCATCAATGCTTTCTCTCGACGTTTAGGGCAATCCCTTACCGAATGCTTTTTGGATCCGCAAGATAAATATAGTCCCAATCCACTACCAGAAAAAGTTAAATTAGCGACGCCAAAAAATGTCGCTAAATGACAAAAAAATGTCGCTAATCACGTTTAGCGACGTAATTAGCGACGTTTTATAGAAGTCGGAAACCAGCACGTCGCAGAAAGAAAAAACGTCGCTAAACGTCGCTATACCGACGTTTTTTAGCGACTTAAATGTGTCGCTAAATTAGCGACGTTTAGCGACGCAGCGTCACTAATTAGCGACGTAAACAAACGTCGCTAAACGTCGCTAATTAGCGACTTATATAGCGACGTGACAGCGACGTCTTTAATGACCTGGCAGTACTGCCATGTCAGCAATTTGCGACGTACAGCGACGTATTTAGCGACATATTTAGCGACGTCATTAGCGACGTCTATTAACGTCGCTAATTAGCGACGTATTTAGCGACGTTTATAAACGTCGCTAAATGTCGCTAAACGTCGCTAAATACGTCGCTAATTTTACAGAAAAAATAAAAATAAAATTAAAATTTTCAAACTATTATTCCTGCAATTTATGAATTTCTAATTAAAAATAGACCCGGAGCAACCCTCCGTTGAATTCTCTGGGTTCGCCGACCCCTTCGGTGGAACACTCAACACTGGTAAATTAACATCATTTAATATGAATAAAAAGTATCACAATCATACAATACACACAAATATTATAGACAGACCTGGAGCAACCCTCCATTAAATTTTTTGCGTACGAAATAACACAAAAAGTACATAAAATATCACAGTCACTCAATATACAGAAAATAAAAGTATCACAGTCACACAAAATGCATAATATATAAGTATCACAGTCACACAATGGGCATAATATATAAGTATCACAATCACACAATAACCACAATAAAAGCATATAAAATATCACAGTATCAATCTCGAGGATATCCAATATGCTGGGGCACATACCAGTCTCTCAGATACTGCACATAAACAGCGTCTATGTGATCAATCTCTGCTATAGGTGCTGGGTGACTGGAACTCCCCGTCTGAGATACAGCCGCTATAGGTGTTGGGTGATTGGAACTCCCCGTCTGAGATACAGCAGGTGGTATCTCTTCCTCCTTAACAGTAGGAGGCATCACTTCCTCCTTAACAGTATGAGGCATCACTTCCTCCTTAACAGTAGGAGGTGTCTCTCTCATGGGTGCCATCTGGTAAGATAGATGAAAACAAAAAATATAATTGATAACATATATTACTTAAGACATATCCTTAATAATGCGGAATGAAAGAATTAGATGACTCACAAAGTCGATCCCAAAAAATTAAAATAAAACTATGTTTTTGTTGTTGCAACAACCTTAAAAGGAGCTCGTACCCTTTCCAAAATTTTGTGTTATGATATTCAACCTCACCGTGTATCAATCCAAATTGATGTCATGCAACATTTTTTATCCAAATTCAACCTACATAGACTTGTGTTATAATATTCAACCTCACCGTGTATCAATCCATAATGTTCCAATTTTTAATCTCTGATTACAAAGAAATTGTACTGATTGACATAGCAAAAATTCTGATATTGATAATTTTTACTATCTTGATTTGTAGTAAAATGTTAGCTCATTCTTTATCTTATACTCTCTTTTCTCGGTTAGTTCAGTCAGCTAGTTTTTTTTCATTGAAGATATTTATATCATAATGAATTCATTTCATCATGGTGTTGATATTTTATGTACTCTTATTGCAAATAATATAATGATATGGAAGGATTGAGGAGTATTTGTTGTTGGTCTCAAGGAGTACTTAGATTAGAGATTATTATTTCAAATTTTATTTTATTTCTCTTCCTCTGTAAAAGTATTCTCTTCATGAACATATTTGTTTTATTTACTATTATCTATAAATTGTTAATCATTTTTATATGATTGCAAAAATAATAAGGTATTGGCAAGGAGAAGGCAGTTAACTGAAGGAGTACCATATTTTCTGTAAAGAAGTTTTATTCCACTGAAGAAGTTTTATTGCTTGATGTGTTTCTTGATATAAATCGTGCTTTGGTCTACTGCACTAACTGAAAGAGTACCATATTTTCTGTAATTAGAATGTCTTTTTGTTTCTGTAAAGAACATAATAGTTTCCCCACCTTGTATGTGCTGTTATCAATAATAATGGTGCTTCTATTGAGATGTATGCCTAGGTTCTTACTTTACGATGTTTGGACGCAAAGGGATCTGAATATTTCTTCACTGGAAGGATAGAAAACTAGTAAATAGAATATGCTCTCTTGAACTACTTTACATCAAGAAGATGGAACTTTACATCTACTTTTGTAAATGACAAGGATGTGAGGGAAGCATATATAACACTTTTCACTACTGATGACTAGTTTTTACTTTTCAGTGCCATGCAATTTACTTTTCAGTGCCATGTGATACCATGTGGCGGTTACTAATTGGTTCCAACTTTACATATTTACTATTCACCCATCCAATTTTCTAGACTTTATACTCCAGAGATAACGATCAATGCAGGATGGTTAATAGCAATATTTCATTGCTAGTTCCTTATACGACTCCCGAAAACCAATTTGATTTTCATTACGGCTGCCTATCAACTCTCCCAGAGCCAATTTTTATAATAAAAAGTTGAAATGTAGAAACATAGTCTCTTTTGAGTTTTTAGAAAATAGAGAAAGTAGGTTTAAAACAAAAGAAGTTGCTTGTTTGCTAGAAACCAAACGAAACTATGGAAATATGTCTATTAGAATAATATAAGTAGTGACTATATTAGTTAGCTTCCAAAAACCTAACCCTAACCCTGACCCCAGTTCAAAAACCCTAACCCTAACCTTAATCTAGGTCACGTATGTGTGTGTGTCGTGTCCGTGTGTGTGTCGTGTCAGTGCCATGTGTGTCATGAGAGAGAGAGAGAGAGAGAGAGAGAGAGAGAGAGAGTTAGGGTTTACCTAGAGGAGGAGGAGGAGGGGGGAGGACACGGCCGGAGGGGGGAGGATGCGGCTGGAGGGGGGTCGCCGGGAGGGAGGAGGGGGCGCTGGAGGGAGGAGGGGAGCCGGGGGGGAGGACGCAGCCGAGGGGGTTCGCCGGAGGGAGGAAGGAGGAGCCGGAGCGGGAGAGATTGAGAGCGGGTTTAAAATTTGGAGAGGGAGAGGGAGAGATCGAAGGAAATGGGGGGAATCGGCCCTAAGTAAAAAATTTAGCGACGTTTTAGCGACGCCAATAATGACGTCGCTAATTTAGAATTTAGCGACGAATTTAGCGACGCCAATAATAACGTCGCTAATTTAGAATTTAGCGACGTTTAGCGACGCCAATAATGACGTCGCTAATTTAGCGACGTCTTAAACGTCGCTAATGACGTCGCTAAAATGTCCAAAAAAAATACGTCGCTAAAAACGTCGCTAAACGTCGCTAAATAAAATATATTAGCGACGTTTAGCGACCTAAATTGAACTTATAGCGACTAATCTTTTAAAAACTGAATAAAAGTCGCTAAACGTCGCTAAATGTCGCTAATTAGCGACGTCTTGCGACATTTTTACATGGAGTCGCTAAATTAGCGACGTTTTTACATGGAGTCGCTAAAAAACGTCGCTAATCCCGCTTATTCTAGTAGTGATCTGAGTCGGTATTCTTTAGCGAGATGGCCTACCTTGCCACAGTAGTGATAAGTAGGAAGGACTAGTGCTAGTAGTGTCGATGTTCTCTGTGGTGGATTTATCTGTTGACGCTTTGTAACTCTTTCCTGTTGTGCTTGGTCTGATGCTAATGCATACGGCCACTTCTGGCTGGACTCTATCCTTGTGATGCACTCCATGGGTTGTGCTGCAGCAAGAACGTCCGTGTCTAAAGTAGTTGCAACGGAGCTGATTAACTTCCGTAGCTCAGAGCTATGTATGTAAATGAACTCCTCCGTTTGGCTTTGCTGGGCTTCTTCATGAACCTTCTGATGGGCTTGCATTATCGCGTAGAATATTTGAAACATCTGTTGCCCGTCCATAGCTTGCCCTTGTGGAAATACGGGCATTGGTGGAGTGAACTACGGCGGTGTTGGGATGTCATCATGCCGGAACCTTGAGGTATGCTGATTGGCTTGACTGCTTCGGTGAGTGGAGGGATCTCCACTTAATGGCATTACTTCATCTTCTCCGTAGCTGGCAACAGCACCTTGTGGTGATCCTGCAGGAGTCTCGTCGTTTGCTCGTGGATCCATTACTCTGCATCCAAAATAAACTATAAGAGGTGCACAGAGAAATCAAGGCAGGATGCAAGTCAAGAATTTTAATTCGAATCCGATATAGAGATCAAGAACGATTCAATCATGTGGATGAGATACTATAACTTATCATATTCTTTATTGTAGGATTGCTCGGTCCCTAAGTTAAAACCGAAGCAATTTAGTCATTGACCTGCATGGGCCACCACAAAAACTATGTCACGCCCCAGTCCCAAAATACCGTGGGACTAGACACGTGGCAATGGCCAGCAGCACACACCGATTGGAAAACCCAATTTAATAGACCCATCATGGTGTACTTAAGCTGTAATACAACAATAAGGGTCTAATATACTAATCTCATCCACATAAATGAATACATCAGTATGAAATATAAATCAACATCAATGTCTCAATAAAAAATATATATCGGGGAACAACCCGATAATATGTCTGATACTTCAGTTCAAGAGACAAGAAATAAAGAGTATAACAACAGCAAATACTGAGTATAATAGAGCATATACTCAGGAGAAATCCTCAGCGATCACCTCATCTTCGGCGATCGGTTCAATTCCAATGCCTGCTCCTGCTCCTGCTCCTGTTCCTGCTCCTGCTCTATATACCTCGGGATAGAACTCCTCTGCTATATCTGGGGACATAATCCGGATCTAGGTCCTCAGGGGACATAGCAAGGTAAAAGAATAACTCAAGCCATAATAAATGCACTACAATAATCAATGAATCAATAGGGTAAAATATATAACCAGCTAAGTGATATGCAAGATGAGAGCATCACTAGAACTCAGCCTGATACCACTACAAGCTCGGTGTCGGGGAGCAGGTATGTCACGCCCCAGTCCCAAAATACCGAGGGACTAGACGCGTGATAATGGCCAGCAGCACACACCGATGGACAAACCCAATTTAATGGATCCATCGGGGCATGCTTAAGCTGTAGTACAACAATAATGGTCTAAATATACTAATCTCATCCACAGAATAAATACAACAATATCAGAATCATAAAGCAAGATCATATCTCAATAAAATATAAACTTGGGAAATAACCCGACCATGAGTCTGATACATCTGTTAAGATACAAGAATAAAGATAACTACAGCCAATACTGAGTATGAAACAGTATATACTCAGAAGATAACCTCGGTGATCACTCGTCTGCTGAATCTGGTACTACTCCAGTAACTGCTCCTGTTCCTGCTTCTGCTCCTGCTAATGCTCATGTACTGTATAACTTTGGGTGGATCTCCTCTGCTAATCCTGGGAACATAATCCGGATCCAGGTCCTCAGGGGACATAATAAGGTACAGAAAATACAAGCCACAATAATGCAGTAAAATAGTCAATGAAATAAATAGGGTAAATATGTAACCATCTATGTGAAATGCCGGTGAGAACATCACCAGTACTCAGGCTGAGACTTCTACAAGCTCTGTGTAGGGGAGCCGGTAGCAGTGATATCATGTAGTTGTCTAGCTCGGACAGAGACTGAGACGCCGGCATAATATAGTCATCCTGTAGCCTGTGTGTCTCTCCAGCAATAAATGGAACAATAGGGATACACTAAATAACCAGCTAAGTAATATATAAGATGAGAACAGCACTAGAACTCAGGCTGAAACCACTACAAGCTCTGTGTCGGGGAGCCGGTAGCAGTGATATCATGTGGTCGTCTAGCTCAGCGAAAGACTGAGACACCGGCATAATATATAAAATCAACCTGTAGCTGTGTGTCTCTCCCCACCCAATGTAATCATACATCTCATGTCCATGTGGCCCCATGTCCATGTCACGTAAGATTATATCTAATACAGCAAGTCATATAATGTCTAGGAATATAATGTCTATGTCATAAAACCTGTATCCTATACAGAATCACCATGAATATCTCAGGAAGATTCTGTCTCATGAATAGTATCAAGTGTCCTGGGTTATAATGTACTTGATAGGACAAGTACGAGAAAGATGGGGTCTCGGTATCCATGTCTAGATGACAATACACAACGCCGCGTACGGTGTTGGCACCCGACTATTAATCGGACGCTAAGTAAAGTCGCACGGTCCTAGGTCAAGCATGCACCACAATATATATATATATATATATATATATATATATATATAAGCCAAGGAAATAAGTAACAAGGACTGCAAGTTTTGGCGAGGTACACTTGCCTGGGGTTCTGGCTCCAACTGTAGCTCTGGTCTCAGTGTGATCTGCAGGTACTTCTCCGGTTGCTGAAATAAACATCACCATTAGATTCAGAAAATATCAAATAGTTAGAAACGCCTGTCCTTAAGTCCAATTTGGACAAAGGGACAAAAATAACATTTCCGGGTCAAAGCGGGGTCCACATGTGGGCCGCTTTGCACCGAAAAGCGTGTCAGAGTCAAAGGTCTCCAAATTTGCCAAATTTAGTGTCAACAAGTCAGGAACGATGATACGAACCCAACGGAACTTCCAGAATTGGATTCCGATGAGCCGATCACAAAATCGCCCGTCAAGTAGAGCCGGTGGGGCCCACGATACACGATTTTGTCAACGTTCTCAGAATCGAACCAAACTTGGGTCACAGGACCAGCGTATCGCTACGATTCCGATGGCGCAAGTTTCGTCTCGATCCGACGTGTGTACACAAAGTTACGTCGTGTTCCAGAATGGATGGATACGGGACGTTGTCGGCGGATACGCGTTGATTCCGGTTTGCACGCACATCCAAATCAACTTTTGTGAAATCCCACACGTCCGTATCAACGATGCGCACATTTAGGTAAAGACCGCGTGCGACCAAGTCGTCCCGTTTGGCGGGGCGCACTCAGTTCCGGGGTGAATCAGGGCGTTGGTTTTTCTGTTTTTGGATCGCGATTTGCGATCGCCACAGGACGCGATGCACCAAGCGGGTTGCACGGGCATCGAGAGGGTTATACAGTCTACGCGACGCAACTGACGGAATCAAAAATGGAATAACGAGGAGAGAGGAAACGCTACCTGAACAGGGCTCCAGAAACTGAAAATTCGCGTGTCCGTGTCGTGTCCGAGTCGACACGAAGTGAGCCGTGTCCTGACCGAATCCGGGGGCTAGGGTTCAGGCGGCCAACGGCGAGGGCTTCGCCGGAGGGAGATGGGCATGGGGTCGGCGAGGTCGGCTGCGGGCGGCTCAGGCGACGCTCGTCGGCGGAGTTGCGGCGAGGCACTGGAGGGGGCGGGCTCGGGCGGAGCGCTGGCCTGCTGGTGCGGGAAATAATGAGGAGGAGGAGGAGGTCGACGGGCGGCGGGGCGACGGCCGACGGCGCTGCACGGCGATGCTGAGGCGGATCGGGGCTGACCGAAGTCGGGGCGAGGGAGTTATGGCAGCGGGGAGGAGAGGGTTCTGGATGGAGGGCGGCCGGAGTCGGGCGGCTACGTGGCCGGGCGGAGCGGAGCGGGGCCGCCGGCGACGTGGCCGGGCGGAGCGGCGGGGGACTCGGGCTAGGGCAGAGTCGTGGGGAGAGGGTGGTCAGGGAAAGGGGTGGCGGCCAGGGTTAGGGTTAGGTTTAGGATTAGGGATTTTTTTGTTATTTTTCTTTTTCCTTTTTATTTTCTTTTTGTTTGTGGAGAAAAACTGGAAAATTATGTATTTATACATGCAGAAATTTGGGTAGGGTTTGACCTAGGATTTAGGCTGGGTCAACGCTCCTTGGGCTTGGCTTCGGCTCTCATGGGGATGTTGGGCGTTTGGCACGGGTTTAATTCGGTTTAATTTTTTATGGGTTTTTAGGGCTTTAAAACTGATTCCGGAGTCCAATAAATTCTCGGAAAATTATCCTATGTCCGGTTTTCCATTTTATACCATAAAATATTATTTCTATAATATTTTAATATTAATTAACAGCAATTAAAAATCATTTAATTACCAAACACCTAGGTTTTAATTACAGAAAAATCCCAGAAAATAAACGGAAAATTGTGAAAAATCCAAATCAATAATTACTGAAAATCAGGGGGCTTACAAGGTAGCAGTGATATCATGTCGGTGTCTAGCTCGGAGAGGCTACGGCACCACAATAATATAATCAACCTGTAGCAAGTGTGTCTCTTCCCACCAAATGTAATCACACGTCTCATGTCCATGACACGCAAGATCATATCTAATGCAACAAGTCATAATGATAGCTAAGCACATGCAATATCTATTTCATGAATCGTGTAACCTATACAGAATCACCATGAATATCTCAGAAAGATTCTGTCTCATAAATAGTATCAGGTGCCCTATGGTATGACGTACTTGATGATGCAAGCATGAGAATGTATAGGGTTTCGATATCCATCTCTAGTGACGTTACACAACTCCGCATACGGTGTTGACATCCGAATATTATTTGGACGTTAAGTAATGTCACACGGTCCTAGGTTGAACATATATATCACATAAATAGAACAATAGAATAATATGAATCAAATTACTACAAGTATGGCAAGGTACACTTGCCTAGGGTTCTGACTCCAACTGCTGCTCTGGTATCAGCAGAATTTGTAGGTACTCCTCCGAATGCTGTAATAAATATTACCATCAGGTTCAGAAGATATCAAATAGCTAGAATTGTCTGTCCATGAGTCCAATTTGGATACAGGGGCAAAAGTGACAGTTTCTAGTCAAAGCGGGGTCCACATGTGGCCCGCTTCGTACCAAAAAATGTGTTAGAGATAATGTTCCAAATTCGTCAAACTTAGTGTCTATAAGTCTAGAACGATGATACGAACCCAACGGAATATCCAGAACTATATTCCGATGAGCCGATCATAAAATCGCCCGTTAAGTAGAGCCGTGGGGCCCACGATACGGAATTTTGTCAATGTTCTCAGAATCGAACCAAACTTGGGTCACAGGACCAGCGTATTGCTACGAGTTCGATGGCGTAAGTTTTGTTTTGATACGACGAGCATACACGAAGTTACAACAAGTTCCAGAACATGGCCGATACGGGGTATTATCAACGGATACACGTTGATTCCGGTGTGCACGCACATCCAAATCAACTTTTGCAAAATTCCGTATGTCCGTATTGATGGCGCGTACCTTTCGGTGAAGTTCATATACGACCAAGTCATCCCGTTTAGCGGGGCGCACCCAGTTTCGAAAAAATTAGGGTATTTATATAACCAATATTTCGGTCATTTTCACCCTCAAATTAAATACAAATTACAGCTCAATAAATTACACTAAAATAGAGTTTTAAAACTGGGTTATACAGTCTAAATAATTGTTCAGGCATATTTTGAAAATATTTCACAGGTTGGTCGAAAACGGTCGCGAACTGGGGAGTTCGGGACAAATTTTGAATTTTCAGAAAGGGGGAAGTTTTATCCTGATTTTGTGTCGCAGTTTGCGACCGACACAGGATGCGACACGTCGAACCAATGGCACGGGTATCGAGAGGGTCACGTAGGGTTCGCGTCACTGCTGACAGAACAAAAAATAATACGGCAAGGAGAGAGAAACATTCACCTGAACAGGGAGTCAAAGATGATTAAAATTACACGTTTCCGCGAGGTGGCACGACGCGGCACGGCCGGCGGCTGCTAGGGTTTCTTCGGTGGCTTCTTGGGTCACCGGGGAGGCTCGGCGGTGGCGGCATTGTAGTCATCGGGTGCTGGTGGCGGCCGGAGGAGCTCGTCGGAGGGAACTCTGCGGTGGCGGTGTGGTGGTGTTGTGGGCTACGGGACTGGGTGACCGGAGGGGAGTTCGGCGGAGGAGAGGTCGGTGGCCGGAGCTGGCTAGCGGAGGGCTCGGGCGGAGGCAGCCGGAGCTGGGGGAGCTCAGTTGCCGGAGGCCGGAGGACGGAGAGACGGAGAGCGGATGAGATGGTGGTGACTAGTCGACGGGGGATGCCGGAGATTGCTGTGGTGGCGACAACGGTGGAGATGGGGTCGGGTTTTATAGGATGAGCGGGGAGGGGATCCAGCGGCCGTTGGCGGGGAAAGGAGGAGTTGGTGGCGGCGGTTGCGGAGGCGAAGAGGCAGGGATTATCCGTGGAGGAGCCAGAGGGCCACGACGGCGGGAACAGTCGCCGGAGAGGGGAACAGTCGGGAAAATTAGGTTACTGTAGTGGCGGGTTATCGGGTCGGGTTTTGGATTTAAGATCTGGATCCGACCCGATCCGATAGGGTATGGGTCGGTTTCGGGTTTGCGGGTTCCGGGTTGGGTTCAGACCCGACCCGACCCGCTAGGGGTTTGGGTCCGGTTTAGGATTTAGGCCGGTTTGGGTTGGTTTGGTTCATTAAACCGGTTGGTTCAGGTTGGTTTATTTTGGTTTGTTTTGGTTTAATTAAAACATTAATTTTTAGGTCTTTAAAAATAGTTTCGGGGTCCAATAAAATCCAAAAAATTTGCAGTAAATCTAATATTTTATTTTACACCCAAAAATATTATTTTCATAATATTCTAATATTTAATAAAATCATAATAATTATTTTAATATCAGAAATCATTTCTTTTAATTAGTTAAAAATTCCAAATAAAATCTGAAAATTCATTTTTAAATTCCTAAAAATTTTGCGGGTTTACATATAAGGGTGTTAGTTGGGTCTAACATGGGTCCACTAGGGTCTGATATGGGTCCAGACTAGCCAAAACCCTAAAACAACCAATGAAAATAAATACATGATCCAATTAAATATAAATACAAATATTTATGATCAATACACAATTTATCAAATTAAATAAAAAAGAAAATTCTATTTTTAGAATTGGGTAGTGACATATTGCCTGATAATTATTCATGTTTTAATATGCGCCGAGGTACGACAAATCATGTCACGTGTTAAGTGATTATATTTGGGTTGTGCATCGAGAATGCCTCCAAATTCCTGAACTCATAATATTATAAATATATACATTGTGTCTCAAGTATGGGCATAATAAGTGAGTCAACTACAAAAGAGTGGCTAGGATATTGATTGTATGAATGTTGAATACGCGCTCAAGTGAATCCAGATTTGACTTTCATGGATTCGTATCTAGCATGCACGTACTTTGTACGACATCTTAAGAAAAATTCTCATGTGACCACGACTTGAGATTTTAAACCCAACATAGGGCTAATTAAGTAACTAAAAGTGGTAGTAACATTTGGAGGGAATGGTATCCCGAGATCATGCCAACGAACATTCCCACAGAGATTCATTCTAAGTGTACTGGGAGCTGGTCACCACAGATACTTTAAATCATTTGCCTTAGTAGACTACAGTATCTGACAATTATTATTATGCCGAGCCACTATTTCAATATAGGAACACTGGAACCGCTAATACCGTATATTTAGCGCAGTGGCCCTACGAGGGACTGGTGCATCCTGTAAGTGCCAGTTTTATTATATTTATTCGGTTAGCTCATGTTCAGCATTGGCATGATCTGAGGATATTTATTATGCATTATTCTCAGATAACCTCAGAATCCACAAAATAGCAAACCGTATAAATAATTGGCCGATATAAGAAATGGACTTGGTTGTCATTGTATCTATTCAGTTAGTAGTAGGTAAATGGACTATCATAAGTGTGAGAGTTTAACCATTGTCCTTGTTTGGTTGTAGGGTCGAGCCTTAGCGCTAGGATATGTCATGGACCTAAGTTACGATACAGAACCTATGTGATGTTATTATTTTTTCTCCCTTTTGTGCCTTCTTTGTGGTACTTGCTATTTGGGGTCTAACCCTACTGGTTTTGCATGGCCAGGTTTTGAGCCAGCAACTAAGGATCCAGCGTTCTTTCTCCCAACTCATGGCACACACCAGGAATATGGTGGTCGCAGGGGATAGCGAGTAGGTTTTCTTCTTCCCTGCTCGTCTTGCACATTTACTTCTTTTTGTCCTTTAGCCACCGGCACCTGTTAGCTGGCTCATCTGGACATTAGTTTTTCTTACATGATTGTATTAAATCAAACTACATCTGAATCACTGTCATGTACTTTTGTTACTCCTCCAGCTTTTTATTTTTGCACAGTTGGACTCCAGAATATTTTGAGAACGCGTTTGGGACGCCTTATTGCTTATTATATATGCTCTATGCTTACTGTTTCTTGTTTGAATGATTGAGACATAGAAGTTCTTGACCATAGGAGACTTGATTCTAGCATGCAACCCCTTGTATTATACAACCGTGATCGTTGTACGACGTATAATACCTTTTGTGGAGTAGTTGGTCATGTCCATCTTCACATTCTGGTACTGGGACGTGACACCACCCAATGAAACTACAAGTCGAGTCTATATCAAGCGGAATCATGTAGGTCAAGGACTATTGTTAAACCAAGTGTAGGAACGAAACGAGAACAAAAATACAACTAATCATATAACACGTAAAGTTACAACATCTCTAACTATCATACATACAACTCTCTGTGTCCAAATACGTGTCTCAATAGGAACCAAATATACAAGAGAGACTTCTCTGGAAAATAACTACTAATAAATCTACAACCAATAGATAAGAAAATGAGCACTATGAAATAACGAGCAAAAAATACTGTACAAAGAATTGAAAGCATAAAATATTGAACAATAGCAAGGTATACTTGTCTGGTTTAATGGGCATCAGTGGCGGAGCATAAGCTGAAGCTGGACTGACCCGGGCAGTAGCCCGGGCTAAAAAAAAAAAACTAACTTTTACTAAGTAGTAAGAAGTTCCTTTGATGTAGTGGTTAGAGTTACGTGTGGGGTTGTGGAGGGTTGGATTCGAATCCTAGCAATAGCACTATTGAAAATATTGTATTTTTAACACAATATGCTAAGGAATTTTTTTTTTCATGATGTTTTTTTGCTTCAATCCCCTCTTCGAATAATTCCTGACTTCTTCCTTGATGGTCATGTTCCGGACGACTAATTCCAAGTCCAAATTTTCCCCCAATAGCCTAAAAGCAAATTTACTCATCAAAAGTTATCACAAAAAAAACATTTATTATAATTTATCTTTGCACAGTTAGCTTAAGGATTTCTAATTCATTTAACTGTATCTATATACTTATAGATATGTTTCTGTAATATCTTATTCTAGGAGGGTTTTATTGCAAAATCATACCTATTTTAGACGTTCAGTTTGAACGCGTAGGAGCCAAAGGAATTATCTGGCTCTCTTCTGGAGCTTCTTGGTCCACGACGATGGGTCCTGAACTCGGCGGCCTCGGCGTTCTAGCATCGTTGGAGCGGAGGTAGTTGGGCTACCGTCGGGTCATGTGGCTCCGCTGAGCAGTTGTGCTACCGCTCGGCACTCGACGGTAGAGGGAGGATCCTTCGACGTCGATGAGGCAACAAAAAGGCAATCGGGTCAGGCTCATGCGCGTCTTTGGCATTGCACAGGAACGACGGTAAGTCACCCGCGCTGACCCGAGGGAAGCCCGTCGCAGGGAGAAGGAGTTTGGATTACTGGCCCATCCACTCAGAGTCGTGCAGTGGCGCACTGGCTCAACGCGGCATCGTTTGCTGACTGCGCTGCTGTTTCCTTCGTGGGCTCGAACTCGATGAGGACTCATCACAAGCTGTCGTCGAGGAGAACGACAACATGAGGGGTGGCGGTGAAGGTTGCAAGGGGTTTGCGATTGCCGTGGTTCATTAAGGAGCGGTATTTTGCTATTCCACACGGGTGGGATAACAAGGAAGAGAGAGCAGAGAGAGAGCAGTTGTGCATGGATTTATTTACATAGGTAAGGAAAGGTAGTTTTGCATATAGAGAGGGGTCCGAGAGAAAGGGTTCAGGTTATGGTGTTTTATAGGATGAATCTCTTTTATACAATGATGCAGAGAGAAACAGGGATAGAGAAAGAAAAAGTGTAATTATATCAAAGTCTTTATATAGATGAGTCCCTTTAGAGACCGACACCACACGACTTGGTTTTAGGGGTTTAGTTTAAGTGTTGGTTAAAAGTTTAAATTAAGTCTTCTTATCTAAAGAAGATTTGCTTTAATCCGGATGTTGTCTAAATATTTGTATTCTAACTGCTTATATCTGTTTCAATTATTTTTATATCATATTATTTATTTTATATTTAAACCCTCAGCACATGGTAATACCATATCTATTTTTTATATACGATTAAATAACACCAGCATTTTATCTCTTACTAACTTACTATCTATTTATATACTTTAATATTTTATTTTGTTCTGTGTATCTATATAAATAACCCATGTGGCTAAATTGTTAATTTTTTCATTCTTTTAAAATAAATGATTGATAGCTTAAATTTCTATTCTACTTTATTTACTAATTATTCTTTTATGTAATTTATTTAAATCTCCACTTGGTTTGATCTTTAATTTATTTAGAATCTTCATATGACTAATCTGTTAGCAATTATTAGTATATGCATTATTAAAAAGAACTATTTATCTTGTATTAAATTTAAAATTGATAAAAAAAATTGCAAATTGGTAATATATATATACAAAATTTTGTGTATGGGTTTTACTATAAGATGTAGTCTGGGTAAAATCCAAGAAATTTAAATACTTTCGTGATCCCGAAGTTCTACCTCTCGAGTATCCTCTGGCAGCAAAAGCTCCTGATTCCATAATACAGGGATGAAATATATAGTTTTTTGAACTTGTCCTTGACTAATCCATGAGACGTTTTCAAAACATTTTATTTCTTTTTAAAATGAGATGAGTTGACCCAGAGGTCAATAGAGAGATGTTCAGGCAAATTACAAGACGGGAAAAACACGAATGCAATTATACCAAAAGGAAATAGCACGAAAGTAATCATGTTGGAAGGATCTTAGAAAAGTCTATAACCTAGTTGTGGATGTATCCTCAATTCTTTAATTCCTCAGTTGGTCACAGGCACGCAATAGTACGACTAATCTAGGTACTACCACGACTTCGCAAACTTTACGAAGTGTCACACCCGTTTCCAGATTTAGTATTTTTGAATTTATGATATTTAAAATTTTCCTTGTAGATGTATTCATAATGTATTTACATGTTGGTTCCTGTTAAATATGTTGTATTTATTTAATTGTATACCTGTTTATTGTGGGAGACTACCCGAGACCAGTAATTAACACTTTGGCAATTGTCATGGACCCGTCCTTGGACCCGTATATAGGATGGATACTAGACCTGGTTCACTCTTGGAACCACTAAGCCTATTTTGGATGGTTGAGATTTGGTTGGAGAGTGTCATGACTTAATCCTTGGTTAACCTTATTTCTCCACTTGGTATATATATATGTGATTTTCTCTCTCCTCTGTCTTTCTTCCTCATTTCTACTTTCTTTCTTCTTTCTTCTTTCTTCTTCCTCCTTCCCTCAAGATCTCCCCTTGACCGAAACCTTAAGCCCTATCCTTAGACTTCGTTCTAGGAAGAGGTTTGTTACTCCACCAAGGTAAATACATCTTGCTCAAAGTGGTGAAGCCATAAATTTTTGAATTTATATATATATATATATATATATATATATATATATATATATATATATATATATATATATATATATATATATGTTATTTTAAAAATGTATTTGATAGAAAATATTCTCCTTGAGTTGCTGGTCATATTTAGTTCTTAGTGTTTTGAATTTTGATGTATAGATTTTTGTAGATCTGAGTTTCAAGTTTATGATTTTTTTTGTGTTTTATGAGTTTTTCTTGGTTTTGATCGACTAAAACTCCTGAACTCTTGTCGCATATTGGCCAGCATGTGTCTATCTTGTTGGACGCATGACTGTTTATTTACACAAGTGTCCTTGAACACCTTATGCTTTCACTCGCTGAACGAATGAGAAATTCGCTAAGTCCAAGAGACCTCCATGCGACATCGACTCCATACAGCATTGACTCCATATGCGGCACCGACATTTATGCGGCCTGGAGAGCATGCTGCCACTATTTTTCTTGGACGCATGGCTCTTAACCGTTGGCACTTGTTTCTTTGGTTTTGTCTTTTCTCTCAGACACACTTTATTTCATCATTCACTTTATGCCGCATCACTTACACTTTATTTATTGCCTGTCACTTCTAACACTTGTCCCAAGGAGTAGACCTTAGCATTGAGTATGCGGCCAAGTGGTTCATGCGGCCTGACTTCATATACGGGCTGGGGTAGTATGCGGCCAGTTTATCCATGTGGCCAGTTGTTCATGCACCTGATCAGTACATATGGCCTGACCCATGCGGTAATCCATGCGTGCACTTCTAATGCGCATATGTGATCCTATGTGTAAACCCCCTCGACCAAAATTTAGGTTCACTTAGTTTAGATAGAGAGATTAGGGTTAATTTAGAGCCAATTAGAATTTGATTTCAGTATTTTATATCTGTTGTGCAATATTTATATTACTTAGTGTACCTTACCGTTGCCTCGATAAATGGAGCACCGCACTGGCCATTATCTGTCTACAAATTTCACAACCTTGTCCTAGACGTGCCCGCCTACCTTTTTGACCTTTGTGTAATTTATAATCATGCTTTCTGTGCGACATTTTAGTCGCACAGTAAACGTCGCGGACGTTAATATTTTTAATTCTAAACTAAATTCCAACTCTGTACCCTTGTGCGTTCCAATCGAAATTGGAGACACAATCTCGACCGTTTTGTACAACCCGAATTTTATTAATATTCTACACTGTATCTTCTATGCCCCAGACACTTGTGTTCAACCTAATTTTATTCCCAGGTACTCTTAGTTAATTTCAGAACACCATGCACAGTAATTTTAATTAATTAAATTCAATTTTCGTCCTTGTGCAATTTTTCCAATTGTTGGGAGCTTTTATGCAAAAATTCATTGAGGTGTCCCCACCATTGGACAATACGTGAAGAAACCCAATTTTTCCTTCACGTGAATTTTTCTGTAATTTTCTGGATGTGCAACGCGCAACATCGCCCCCACTTAATTTTAGCCTTGCATTTAAATAATACAAATTATAGCCCTCCAACTTAATCCCGATTTAATCCAATACTCTATTAATTAAGCCCTTGCAAAACACACACGACACCCCCTTCACCCAAAAAAAATACCAAACACCAATTTCCCCACAAATTTTCCATCATTTTATGTGTTTGTGCAAATACCCCAAATTTAAGGGGCTTATTTGCAAATGTTATATTATGTGTCATCACCTCATTGGCCCAAGTCAATAAAGAAGCCACCCTCAACTCATTGACTAGTCAATCTCACTCCTCTCTCTCTCTTTTGTATGTATATTTTCCCATGATAAATCCAAGCCACCCATTCAAATGAGGACTCATCATCACCATACATCACCATCACACATCCCTATAAAAATGCCCCTTTCTACACATTCCCCAAGCAGGCCCTAACCCCAATATAATGAAATCCCCCTCCTCTCTCCTCAGGCAAACCAGCCGGCCGACTCTGTAACTCCGGCAAGGCGAGCCACCCTCACCCCCACGAACCGACCGACTTCTGCCCTGACTCCACCACCTGGCCGTTGCTGCCGTTTCCCCTCTGCTGCCCCCAGTCGCCACCCGCATCCGCCACTGTCACCACCACCTCGCTCCACCAGTCGACCGAACACCCGCCCCCACCTCCACTCGACCTCCTCCACGCCTGGCCATCTACTCCGACTGCTACCCCGGCCATCCCGCCGCCACGACATTCTCCTACGATGACTGCACACCTACGATCACCACCCTTCCTTCGTCATCGGCCAAGCAGCTCCACCCGAGCTCACATGACCGAGTAACCACCACCACCCCCATCACCGCCAACACCACCATCATCATCATCACCACCGCCAACCACCATCTCCACCACCAGCACCACCACCATCACCCTCAACCGCCTGAACCCGAACCCCCAACGCCACCGCCTTCCTCCTCCCGAGACTCGCCTCCGCAGCGCCTCAGCCACCCGAAGCCGACGAACCCCTCAGAGCCACCTCCCTCCTCTGTCCTAGCCACCGTCGCCACCCTCGGTCTCCCCGACCCGCAGCCGCTCGACCCGAGCCCGGCGTCTTCCCCCCTGCCCGTCCCTCACCGCAGCAGCTCAACCGGCCCGCCACCAGTGCAGCCCCGGCCAGCCCCGCCTCAACCAACTGCCGTGCTACCTCCCCCGCAGCACCTCAGCCGAGCCGCCTCTGCCTCCCTCAGCTCTGGCAAGGTGTCGAAACCCTAACCCTAGCACAGTACAGTGTTGCCGTGTCGCGGTATGTCGTGTCGCCTCGCGGACACGAAAAATTTGATTTTTGCGTAGCCCTGTTCAGGTAACCTTTTCTCTCTCCTCGCTGTCCCGTTTTTTGTGCTGACTGATGTGACGTGTAGACTGTGTAACCCTCTCGATGGCCGTGTGACCCGCTCGGAGTGTCGCGTCCTGTGGTGATTGCGAACTGTGATCCAAATACAGGAAAATATTTGCCCCATTGTCCCCCGAAACTGAGTACGCCCCGCCAAATGGGACGACTTGGTCGCGTGCGGTCTTCACCGAAAGGTACGCGCCGTTGATACGGACGTGCGAGATTTCGCAGAAGTTGATTTGGATGTGCGTGCACACCGGAATCAACGCGTATCCGCCGACAACGTCCCGTATCCGCCTGTTCTGGAACACGTTATAACTTTGTGTACACACGTCGGATTGAAAAAAAAACTTGTGCCATCGGACTCGTAGCAATACGCTGGTCCTGTGACCCAAGTTTGGTTCAATTCTGAGAATGTTGACAAAATCGGGTATCGTGGGCCCCACGGCTCCACTTGACGGGCAATTTTGTGATCGGCTCATCGGAATCTAGTTCTGGACATTCCGTTGGGTTCGTATTGACATTCTGGACTTGTTGACACTAAGTTTGACGAATTTGGAGAACATTGTCTCTAACATATTTTTCGGTGCAAGACGGGCCTACTTGTGGACCCCGTGTTGACCAGAAACTGCATTTTTGCCCCTGTGTCCAAATTGGACGAAATGGTACTGTTTTCTAGCTATTTCACTTATTATGGGAATGTTGATAATGTTTATTTCAGAATCCGGAGATGTTCATTTTGAGGCCATAGTTTCTGACTCTTTGTGTTGACATCTGGACGTTACACATTTGCAGCTCTCTTGTTAGGCAAGTATACCTTGCCTTTGTTGTACTGTTTAAATTCAATTATTTTTAGTTGAATGTTTATTTAATTTAATATTATATAATTGTGCGCGTCCGAGAAGACTCGGGTGCAGTCAACGAATGCGTTGACGTTAGGACATGTGTCTGACCTAGTGTCTAGTAGACCCACATAAAGTTGTGGAGTTATCGGTATAACTCTCCAAGCCTTGACACATTTCTTACACGTGTTGTGAGTCTCATGTAGGGCACAGACTTGCGTATGTGGTTGGCCACCTGTACGTGTAGGCGTGCGATGGATAGGGAATAACTGCTATTAGCGATGCATGATAGAAGACTTAGCAGTTATTAGTAGTCGGAGCATAAAATGTTGTGGTGCGAAAGTCCAACCATTGTCCTTGTTTGGTTGTAAGGTTGGACTATTGTTTTAACGATAGAATATGAGCCAGAGTTACGACGTCTCGGCGTAGTAGCTAAGGCGTGTTGTGGATACGACATGCATAGATCATTGGGCGGGAAGGACGACTAGTAGGCGTATGGGACACCCACCTCCTTTATTGCAGATACCACACTCTATAGAACGTTGGACGTTATATTATTTCAAATACTATGCTCCTCGGAGATGGACGTTACATATATCAGAGCGCCCATGGTCTGGGGGCATATGTGGCATATACTAGTCAGTCATGAAGATTGGTAAATTACGTCAGCATATGTCTAGCCTACACTTTCCCATACGTACTATGTTATTCTCAAATTGCATTCACTTAGATGGTTAGCACACCCCCTTTATTTATTCAGTATTTACTTTATGGCATGCATTTTTGTATCTTGTTACGTCCCTCTGAGGACCTGGATCCCTTCCAGGTTGTTTGTGCAGTTGCAGAATATTTGATCTAGTAGAGTGTGGACGTCATTGCAGGTATATTTATATTTCTAGCTATTTCAGTCATGTATTACTTTCCATTTTATTCTGCTTTTATAGCCTAGTGTTTATAGACCTATGTTGTTCTTCTGGTCTATTCGAACGGATGTATTATTGGACTGCAAACTGATGATGCATATCGTTCTTTCTTGAGATTACTTACCCTGGATTGAGATTTAGATTTAGTTGGTGTATGTTAGAAATAGATTATTACTTGGATCACTTGACCATGGACAGCGTAAGTGCACTTCGTCGGGTCCATTAAATTGGAAAGCCCTACGGAGTTGTATCAGCTGGCCATTGCCACGTGTCTGGTCCCATAGATTTTGGGACTGGGGTGTGACACTATGCGACCCTAGTAATCTATGTATACGTTCCACAATTTCTTGGGTTTAATTATTTTATTTGGAATGTTTCTTATCGTACCCTATGTGGTTGAGTGTGACTTCTTGTTTGTGTTATTCTAAGGAAGAGTGAACTTAGTAACCAGACTGTGCTAGACCTGGCTATGTGCTAGAACTGACTATATGCATAGTATATTTATATGATGTAGTAGACTATGTGGCAACCCAGAGTAAACTGAGATTATTAGATTAACTTATCATTTGTTCGTTGAATAGAGTGAGGGGCGTAGTTCTGCTCGGGAGACGATCTGCAATTTCGGTCCTTATTTGGTTTAAGAATTACGGATTTGCTCCAAAGTAGTTCACATTTTTTCCCTTACTCACGTTCGGCAAATTCAAGGAGTTCACATCATAAATTTAGGCTTCCAATTGATTGATAGTTTGTGTACTTGATTTGAGAAGATTATATTTTTGACCAAGTGTGTCACTCCCCGTTCTCGATATACGAATTTGGAACGTATTTTTATTTTCGCATGGTTGCATGTGCATTGAGACTAGACCCATTTTTTGGTTTAACCTGGTTCATGGTTTATTTTGTGGGTTGGTTTAACTCATAAGAGCCTTTGGTTCAACCCTCAAACCCTACCATATATAACCCAATATTTTCTCTCTCTTCTCACTTCTTCATTACTTACACCTTCTTTAGCTTTCTCTCCCCATTTCATAGGAAAGTACACCTTTCATGAGGAATGGATAAACCCTCCATATTATTGTTCTATTATGTTTTTTATGTTTTCTAAGCACTTTTAGTTCTTGGAGTTTTCTGTTTTGATAGATGGATTAGTGTAGATCTATATTTCTAACGTAGGGTTTTCATGGGTTTCATAAATATTTCTTGGCTTTGATCTATTAAACTTGTGTCTTTAAAAACCAGTTTTTGCTACATGATAGAGCTTTCAATTTAGAGAATTTTGGTTTTTGGTTCATCCGATTTGGACTTAAATGAGATTTTTATGAAGAAAACATGATTTCAGTTTTTGGAGCTTTTCTGCCATGGCCGAACCTGATGTTGGAGAAGAAGAAGTTCCCATTCGGTCAGGGAGCATATGCGGCTGAGAGTGGCATACGGCCCGAGAGGGTTATACGGCATGAACTCTTGACACATACTGACAGCATGCGTCCATCTTCTAGGATGTATGACTGCTGATTTACACAGGTGTCCTTGAACACCTTGTGCTTTTACTCACTAAACGAATAAGAAATTCGCTAAGTCCTAGAGAACTCCATACGGCACTGACTCCATGCGGCACCAACACCCATGCGACCTGGAGAGCATGTGGCCACTATTTTCTTGAACGCATGATGACTCTGAACCGTTAGCACTTATTGCTATAGTTTTGTCTTTTCTTCCTGACAGACTTTATGGCTTGTCACATTAGTCACATCAGTCACTTTATGTCACATCACTAACACTTTATTTATTGCTCTTCACTTTATCACTTGTCCGAAGGAGTAGACCTTAACCCTGACTTTATACGTCCTGACTTCATGCGGCCTGACTTTCCATACAGCCCTGACTTCATATGCGGTCAGGATTGTCATGCGGCCTGACTTCCCATGTGGCCTAACTTCCCATGCGGCTTAGAGACCCATGCGGCCCTGTTTGTTGATTAAATATTCCTTGATTCATGTGACATAATGTATAATTGGTAATTGGACTCGAATATCGTATCCGTGCAGACACCACTATTAGTTGATTATTGTTCATGATTTAATGTGCGTCGAGGTACGACACATCTTGTCATATATTAAGTGATTATATTTGGATTGTGCATCAAGAATGCCTCCAAATTCTTGAATGCATGATTTTATAAATATATATTATTTTCCCGGAACGGGCATAATAAGCGAGTCAACTACCAAAGAGTGGCTTGGATATTGTTTGTCTGAATGTTGCATACACGTTTGGGTGAATCCAGATTTGACTTCCATGGATTTGTATCTAGCTTGCCCGTACTTTGTACGATATTTTAAGGGAAATTCTTATGTGAACACGTCTTGATATTTCAAACACAAGATAGGACTAATTAAGTAACTAAAAGTGGTAGTAATATTTGGAGGGAACGGTATCCCGAGATCATGCCAACGAACCTTCCCCCAGAGATTCACTCTAAGTGCGTTGTGGGATGGCCACCATAGATACTGTATATCATCTGCCTTAGTGGAATGCAGTATCTGACTATTATTATTATGCCGAACCACTATTTCAATATAGGAACACTAAAACCGCTAATACCGTATTTTTAGCGCAGTGGCCCTACGGGGGACTGGTGCATCCTACAAGTGCCTATTTTATTTTATTGGTTCGGTTAGCTCATGTTCCGTACTGGCGTGATCTGAGGATACTTATTATGCATTATCTCTGAGATAACCTCAGACTCCATAAAATAGCAAGTCGTACAAATGATTAACCGATTTAGGAAGAAATGGATTTGGTTGTGATTATATTATTCAGCTAGTAGCCTAGGAAAATGGACTATCATATTGTGATGGTTCAACCCTTGTCCTTGTTTGGTTGTAGGGTTGGGCCTTCGCACTAGGATATGCCATGGACCTAAGTTACGAAACTGAACCTATGTATTATTATATATTTTCCTTTGAGTTTTTGTTTCTCCATTTCGTGCTTCATTTGTGCTACTTGCTATTTGTGGTCTAACCCCACTGGTTTTGCGTAGCCAGGTTTTGAGCCAATACCTGAGGATCCAGCGTACCTTTCCCCTACTCATGGCGCGTACCAGAAACATGGTCGCAGGAGATAGCGAGTGAATTTTCTTCTTCCCTGCTCGTTATTGCACATTTACTTCTTTTTGGCGTTTAGCCACCGACACCTGTTAGTCGGCTCATCTGGACATTAGTTTTCTTACATGATTTTATTAAATCAGACTGCAGCTGATCCATGTCATGTACTTATGTTACTCTTTCAGCTTCTTAATTTGCACAGCTAGACTCTAGAATATTTTGAGAAAGCATTTGGGATGCCTTATTGCTTATAATATATGCTCTATACTTATTGTTTCTTGTTTGAATAATTGAGACATACAAATTCTTGGCCATAGGAGACTTGATTGTAGCATGCACCCCCTTGTCTTATACAGCCGTGACCGTCGTACGACGTATAGCACCTTATACGTGGTAGCTGGCCATGTCCATCTCCATATTCCGGTACTAGGGTGTGACAAAGTTTTAGTGGTGGCCCATGTAGATTTGTTCTTCAGACTTGTGGGGAGTTATGGTCATAGGATTCTCAATCAAACATGATCCTTCTTGAAACTCTGAATTTGCCCTCTTCAATACTCAGCATAAATTTTTCCAGATTGATTGCTTTTGTGTTCCTTCTCGTCATGTTCTTGATTATTTCTTGTACTTTTCTTTAGGGCTTCTCCTTCTCCCGATGTTGCAGCAACAAGAGAGGCAGAGTTTCCAGTATAACAAAATCCTATGGAATCCCAACCAAGGATTCGAGTTGAGCCCACGATGAATGGGACAGAGCAGCAGGCTCCAGGTGTTCCCGTACCTTCCGTAGTGCCGGCATTACTAGATATCTCGACTTTGCTAGAGATTATCCGTAGATTGTTGGCTGCCCAACAATACCAGATGGTGGTGCAACAACAACAATAACAACATTAGCAACAACAACTCCAGTAGCAGGAACAAAATGTCCTATTGAACAAAGGATTGCAGATGGCCCTAAAATGAGACGAGTGAACAGATTCTGGGGCATCTGTTAGATTTTACAGACTGGACCCCAGATATTTCGATGGCACAGAGGACGCATCACGGCAAACGATTGCCTCCATGATATTGAAACCATTCTGACAGCGGCTAAAGTTTCGCCCGAGAAACAAGTTGACCTTGTTTGCCTATAACTCTAGGATCTGGCAAGAGATTGGTGGGCTACGATGGAGGTAGGACTGAGGCATCATATTTCATGGTAGAATTTTAGGACCTAGTTCAGGATAAAGTACTTCAGGATTGTGGCTCAGTGTGAGTTGCATTAAAGGTTCATTAACCTCAAGCAAGCAGGAAGAACAGTAGACGGCTATGCGACAGAATTTTGTCAACTTAGCATATTTGCTCCAATCACGGTGGCAACAGAGTTGGAGAGAGCAATGAGGTTCCAGCAGAGATTTTACTTGGATATCATGCACATGGTAGAGGTATACGTCTACGAGACCTTCGAGGCAGTATTGATAGTAGCCAAGAGGGTTAAGCTTAGTTCTCAGAGGATGGAATCCAGAAGAGTGGATCGGAAGAGACATCATGGACAGAACAATGAGGGAGGACCAGTACTGCGAATGTCAGCACCATCACCTGGTAATCGTATCCATGATTCAGCGCCGAGGAGGACGACAGTTTCAACAGTGACAACACCAACCTGGCAACAGCAGCTGAGGCAGCAAAAACAACAATAGTAAAAATGAAGGGAGCGTCAACTGGTTATACCTACTGTGGCAAGGGAGGTCATATCCGAGATATTTCTCGGGCAGATAACAAACTATGTTTGAGATATGGGAGCCCTGATCACAAGGTTGCCACGTGCCCATTTATACAGAGGCCAGGAGGGCCAGTATAACAGTTTTCTGCATTTTTAGCTCTAAAAGCAGTGCAGCAAGGAGGACCAATAGTAGCAGCACGGCCTTTAGTTCAGCGTCTATTGCCGACGTAGGTCCATCTTTATAGGCAGCAATAGCAGAACCAGCAAGGGCCGCAACCACGTCAGTAAGGAAGACAGCAGCAGGGAGATCAACAAGGCCAAGGGTAGGCACTCACCTTGTCTTTGGAGGAAGCAATGGCATCGGGCAACGTAGTGACAGGTAACAACATTTTCTGCCATAGCTTTAATTGATTCTGGAGCTTCATACTCATTTATATTTGCACAACATGTAACACGTATTGGATTGAAGTTTAAGGCATTGCTAGCGAGGCTGAATATACTCACTGGCCATAGGATCGTAGAAGTTGTTAGGGTGTGCCTAGCATGTCCATTCGTAGTATGTGGGCATTTATTACTTGCAAAGTTGATCAAGTTCCCTATAGGTAACTTTGACGTTATCTTAGGCACGGACTGGTTGAGAGACAGTCATGCAACGATAGACTGCCGTGAGGGTAGATTATTGTTTAGAATTCTCGGTCTAGAAGAGTTTGTCCTTAGCAGAATAGTAAGAGACCAGCATAAGGGAGGAGTTACAACTGTAGCAAAGAAAGCAAACCCGCTGTCCAAGATAGTTGAAGAGTTCATGGATATATTTCCTAACGATCTTTCTGGATTACCCCCAGAAGTAGAGTTCTGTATAGATTTGATGCCAGGAGTAGAACCAGTATCCCAGAAGGTGTACCTTATATCGCTATCAGAACTTGATCAGTTATATCGACACATGAAAGAACTGAAGACGAAGAAGTTTATTCGAACCAGTGCATTACCGTGGGAAGCACCAGCTGTATTAGTAAAGAAGAAAGATGGATCGACATGGTTGTGTATGGATTACAGATGGCTTAATACAGTGGCCGTAAAGAACAAGTACCCATTACCAAGGATTGATGATTTGTTTGACCAGTTAAGTGAAACAAGAGTCTTCTCTAAGAAAGATTTACCATCAGGATATCATCAGGTACGATTTAGGGAGCATGATATACCAAATACAATATTTAGGTCATGATATGGGCATTACGAATTCTTAGTTATGCCATTCGGACTGACTAATGCTCCAGCGGTATTCATGGATTTGATGAACCGTATTTTCATGCTTTACTTAGATCAATTTGTGCTAGTATTCATAGATGACATCTTAGTGTATTATCGTGATGTGGAGGAGCATAAAGAATATCTCAGGATAGTTTTGCAAACTTTGAGGGAGCACCAGTTATATGGGAAGCTTAGTAAGTATGAGTTTTGGCTGGATCGTATATCCTTTCTTGGACATATTATTTTTGGAGCAGGAGTTTCAGTTGATCCCAAGAATATAGAGGCAGTAGAGAACTGGCCAATTCTGAAAATAGTGGCATAAGTATGTAGTTTTTGGGGCCTGGCAGGATACTATAGAAGGTTTGTGTCAGATTTTGCTAAGATCTCGGCACCATTGACTCGGTTGACTCGCAAGAAAGTTAAGTTTTTATGGTCAATAAAATATCAGATAGACTTTGAAGAGTTGAAGAAGAAGTTAATCTCTGAACCTATCCTTACTCTCCCAGCAGGCTCTAGGGGATTCATAATATATTGTGATGCATCTGGAAAATGACTTGGATATGTTTTGATGCAGCAAGGAAGAGTGATAGCGTACGCTTCTCGGCAGCTCAGGGATCACGAGAAGAACTATCCAACTCATGATTTGGAGTTAGCAGCAGTAGTGTTTGTACTTAAGCTATGGAGGCACTACTTATATGGTGATCGAGTAAAAATTTTTACGGATCATAAGAGTTTGAAGTATGTGTTCATGCAGAAGGACTTGAACATGAGGCATAGAAGGTGGCTAGAGTTGTTGAAATACTATGACGTGAAACTTCAGTACCATCCAGTCAAGGCTAATGTAGTAGCTGATGTACTTAGCAGAAGAGGTGGAGAATGTATATTGACTACTCAGAGGCACATTCTAGAAGACTTACAAGAGATGGGCATCAAGATAGTACTTCCACATAGTACAGGATTTTAGGCAAGCCTACAGATTCAGTCAACTTTGATAGATAGAATCAAACTAGCTCAGAAAGAGGACCCGAAGATTCAAAAGCTACGAGAAGAATGTGAGTCAGGTCCTCGAAAGGAGTTAGAAATACATGTGGATGGAACACTAAGATTTGGAAATCGTCTATGCATACCAAGCGAAAATATTCAGTAAGAAGTTATGACTGAAGCATATAGTTTCCAATATTCCATTCATCCGGGAGGCACAAAGATGTACCAAGTTATCAAGCAACACTTTTGGTAGAACAAAATAAAGAAGAAAATAGCACGCTTCGTATCGCGATGTCGGATATGTCAGCAATTGCAGGCAGAACAACAGAGACCGGCAGGATTATTGTAACAACTTCTTATTCCAGAGTGGAAGTGGGAACACATCACTATGGACTTTGTGACTGGTTTACCTAGATCACCGACTGGTCGAGATGCAGTTTGGGTGATAGTAGATCATCTCACAAAAGTAGCTCACTTTCTTCCTTTTCGAGTAGGACAGTCTAAAGAACAATTGGCAAAAATGTATATACGACAGATAGTGAGACAATACGGTATCCCAGTAAGTATCGTATCAGATCGAGACACTCGATTTACTTCATATTTTTGGAAAAGTTTGCATTAGAGTTTGGGCACCAAGTTAAGATTCGGCACAGCTTACCACTCCCAGACAGACGAACAATCAGAGAGAACCATCCAGACCGTGGAAGATATGCTACGAGCATGTACCTTAGATCTTATTGGATCTTAGGAGAATTACCTTCACTTGGTAGAATTCTCGTACAATAATAGTTATCAGGCTAGTATTCATATGGCACCTTTTGAGGCACTATACGACAGGTAGTGTAGATCGTCGTTCTCTTGGGACGATATTGTTGAGCGAAAGATGTTAGGCCCTGAAATGATCACGTAGACAGTAAAAATTGTCAGGCAGATCAGAGAGAAACTTCGAGTTGCACAAGATAGGTATCGGCATTGGGCATATCAGCATCGTAGACCTTTAGAGTTTTGTGTCGGCGACCATGTATTTTTGCAGATTTTGCCTACCCGTGGAGTCATTAGATTCGGGGTTCGTGGGATGCTTAGTCCCAGATACGTAGGTTCGTTCGATATTCTCGAGCGGGTAGGCGATGTTGCTTATCGTCTTGCCTTTTCGCCTTCGTTACATGAGGTATATGTTGTATTTTATGTGTCTCAGTTGCATAGGTATGTTTCTGATCTAAGTTATATCCTCGATCACTCTGAATTAGTCGTTGGTACCAACTTATCTTACGAGGAGCAACCCATATCTATATTGGACCGAAGGGAGAAGGTGATCAAGAATCAGACTATTTCTCTTGTCCGGGTTGCTTGGGGCCATCACTCTCTAAGAGAATCGATGTGGGAGCGCGAGGACGGTATTCGGTCCCGGTACCCTCACATATTCAATTTAGAAGGTATATTCTTTCTTACGCCTTAATATCTTAGATTCTGTGATCAGGTGATTACCTTTATGTTGTGATGATAATGCTTGCATGTGTAGTTGCTAGTAGATTTATATCGTGCTTGTCCTGACTTCTCTATCTATTGCTTGGATTCGAATTCCGAGAACAAAATTTTTCTAAGGTGGATAGAGATGCCACTCCTCGTTCTCGATATACGCATTTGGAACGTATTTTTATTTTAGCATGGTTGCATGTGTTTTGAGACTAGACCCATTATTTGGTTTAACCTGGTTCATGGTTTATTTTGTGGGTTAGTTCAACTCATGAGATCCTTTTGTTCAACTCTCAAACCCTACCATATATAACCCAATATTTTCTGTCTCTCCTCAATTCTTCATTACTTCCTCCTTCTTTTGCTCTCTCCCCATTTTATAGGCAAGTATACCTTGCATGAGGAATAAAAAAACCCTCCACGTTTTGTTATGTTTATTATGTGTTTCTAAGCATTTTTAATTCTTGGAATTTTCTGTTTTGATGGATGGATTAGTGTAGATCTATATTTCTAACTTAGAATTTTAACGGATTTTATGAGTTTTTCTTGATTTTGATCTATTAAACTTGTGTCTTTGAAAACAATTTTTTCTACGTGATAGAGCTTTCAATTTAGTGCATTTTGGCTTTTGGTTCACCTGATTTGGACTTAAAATGAGATTTTTATGAAGAAAATAAGATTTTAGTTTTTGGAGCTTTTCGGCCATGGCCAAACCTGCTGTTGGAGAAGAAGAAGTTCCCATGCGGCTAGTGAGAATATATGGCTGAGAGTGCCATACGGTCCGAGAAGGTTATGCGGCCTGAACTCTTGCCGCATACTGACAACATGCGTCAATCTTCTTGGACGCATGACTGCTGATTTACACAAGTGTCATTGAACACCTTATGCTTTCACTCACTGAACGAATGAGAAATTTGCTAACTCCTAGAGATCTTCATTCGACACTGACTGTCACGACCCGCACCCAGAATTAGGGCACGAGTACGTGGGTACATCCAGCCTACGCCGTAGCATCGGCGGTAGAACGCTGTCTAGGTCATGATGCTATCTAACAATCTCACACGAGTATCCAACTCCATAAGGAGACACAGATAACTCAAATAATATGAACAACATACTCAATCACATAACTACAGCACGATAAGATATCAAAAAAATAAAATAAAATATAACACAAGTCTAAATGTAAATAATCTTACTCAACAAATATCCATGTCTCAACAAAGTATGCCGGAGAAAATCCGGTACCAAATAATCTGCTAAAAGAACTAACTAGATAACTAGTGATTCCGGCTAGACCTCCCAGAATCACAACTGAACTACCAAGTCCAAGTCTGCAGCTACTCACCCTGTGGTCCATAAAGTGTTGGATACCAGTCCTCTAAGGCATAGTCTGGAAAAATATTTCCAGTAAGGAAGGAGCAAAGTACATCTCAAATAACAGTTCCATTTAATTGATAAGGATTATAAAGCAATAAACATATGATGCTAGATACTGAGAAAAGACAGTGAATAAATGCAATGGCAAAATAAAGAGACAGGCAATGTAAAAAGACAGGCAATATAGGCAATATGATACAGTCAGTGCATATATGAAATGAAGAGAACAAGGTACAATATCATATACGGATGATGTAGTATATGATCTAAAATAGAGAACCGTAACTATTCTAAGTGTTTGAAATAGTAGTTTCGAAATATGATCGGCTTGGGAACATGTACGAGAGCTATATGGCCTGGCTAATCATACGTGAGGAGCATGATTAACACTAACATTGTTCTATACTTGTATAATAGGGATATGATCATATTTCTCACTAACTACTTCCCCGCCCCCAACTAGTACAGTGGATCCAACCATGACACGTCACGATACACGAGCAATATCCAATCTATCATGTGCAAGGTCTAAATATCAATGTCGTGTACAATGTCAATACGATAATCAATGTAACATCTCATGACTGCAGATCCAATCTATATACTAGTCTGTGTAGCACAGTGTCAAGGATCAGATGTAATATTTCTAGATACTGAACTTATAGAAATTATCAAATAATTAGAAATTATCAGAGAATGTACTTGCCTTGGGTCCTTAGCTGTTAATACCAATGTCCTGTTCCAGAGTATCGCCTGGATGATCCAACAGTCCTATAGATATATCATAAATATAATATTTGTATTAGATGCTACACTAACACACAATCATAATACACTGGCCTCAGGGCTATGCTAGGTATGATACTGGTCAACTAGGGTCAGTGTGCGTCAAGTTGCACGGGCGTCGCATATATGATTGATGTACAAGACAGACGGTCAAAATGATACGGGGCTTGCCAGTACGTCAGTGTACGTGTGGCAGTCAACTAAGAGTTCACAGGGTCATAGGTCATGTGTAGTTACGGGGTATCCGTATTTACACTCGGTTACCTAGTAGAGATGTATATATAAATATACATATTATACTCATAATATATATATACCAATTAAATACGTACATAATATATATAAGTGTATATCAATAATTTCGTACAAAATATGTATAAGTGTATATACACTAATAGAATTATATAACATATATACATATGTTTAAAATATGCATACCATATTTTATTTATATACAACCAATATTTATACGTATACAAGGAATATACATATATACTGAATATATATATATATATATATATATATATATATATATATATATATATATATATATATATATATATATATATATATATATATATATATATATATATATATATATATATATATGTTTATATACCAAATTAATGCATATACCATATACGTATATATGTACATATATATATACCAATACAATATATATATATTTATACCAAAATACATATATATATATATATATATATATATATACCAATACAACATTTAACATATATCATTAAATACGTATATAATAATTTATTGAATACATGTATATAAATAGAGAAATACATGATATATCTATATATATTAATAGAAAAAATACTATATATATATATATATATATATATATGTGTGTGTGTGTATGTATACACGAAACATATATACACTAATGGAGAATATACTATATACATACATACATACATACATACATACATACATACATACATACACACGTACGTACACGCGAGGGAAGAAATCGTACCTGTGCGCGTGCACGGGGTTGGCGAAGACGACGATGACGAGGAGGATGACAAAGTCGTCGACGATGGCGAGGTGGTGGTGGTTCTGCTGATGAGGGTGGCCAGAGTAGGGATGGCCGAAGCTGGCTCGTAAAGGATGGCTCGGCTCGACGTGGAGGAGGAGAACTCGCCGGACTAGGTGATGATGGTGGTGCTGGTTGGTTCAGGTGGTGGATGCCGGCGGGTCTGGATCGATGCAGGGTGAGCTCATGGCCGGGGGACGCTCGACCGGGTGTAGGAAGGCTGGCTGACCGGAGTTGGGTGGCAGCGGACAGTGGAGGGGCCTGGTGGTGGTGATAGGGTGGTGGTAGTGGTCGAACGGGTGGCTCGAGGGGTGGTGGTGATGGAGTACAGCAGGAGGTGCATGAGGAGGAAGGATGGCGATGATGGTGGTGGTGATTCGTGTGCAGCCGGAGTTGGAAGTTGGCCGGAGAATGAATCAGCGGGAGGAGGAAAGCTGGTCGTGGTGGTTCTACGGGTGCGGGGTGGCTGATGTTCTGACGGTGGTGGCTCGATGTGGTGGAGGCCGGGGAATGCAGGCCGGAGAAGATGGAGGGGAGTGGCGGAGCTGCGCCGGAGTAGTGGAGTTGAGGGGTGATGTACTGGTGGTGGTTCAGGGTCACTGGTCAGTGGTGATGAGTTCTAATGGTGGTGGTGACGGTGGTTCTCGTGAACTCAGGCCGGAGGAAAATGAGGGGAGGAGCTCGACGGGTCGAGGGTGGTGGAGTGAGGCTGACCGGAGAGATGGTGGAGGAGCTGGGTCGACAGTGCTCAGCGGGTGGCCGGGCTGAAGGTGTCGAGGGGAGCTCGACGCCGGGGTCGGGAAGAGGGGTTGTCGACCGGAGTAGGGAGTCGGGTCGGGCTGTGCAGTGGTGGAGTGACGGTGATGGACGGTGGAGCGGGGTAATCTCCGGCGGGTTGGCCGGAGAAGGGGGCCTGGGTGCCCGGGTGAACAGTAGGTGTATGGAGATTCCCCCCCCCCCCCCCCTTTTCTAATTTAAAAAGGAAGGAGAAGAGGAAGAAAGAAAAAGAAGAGAAGAAGAGAAGAAGAAAGAAAAAAAATGAAAAAAGAAGGAGGAGGCTATGGTTGAGTGAGGGGGAGGAGATGGGGGCTTCCCTAAGTTTGGGAATTAGGTCATGGTTGGGAAGAGTGTGTGAAGTGACATTAAATAGGATGGTGAGTGGAAAATGAGTGGTGTTGATGCACCCATTTTGAATGGGTGGTCAGGATTTGACATGGAGAATTCATTCATGTAAGGATGAGGGTTGTTGACTAGTCAAATATCTAGGCTCTCCATTTGGTTTGAACCCATGGGGTGGTGACACCTAATGCAACATTTGCAAATTAGTCCCCTTAAATTTGGGTATTTGCACAAACACATAAAATGATAAAAATTTGGTGGGCGATTTGGTGTTTGGTGTTTTGTAGGGTTTATAGGGTGAGGGGGTGTTGTGTGTTTTGTATGGGCTTAATTAATGGGGTATTTGAATTAGATTGGGATTAAACGGGATTAGTCAAAGTTGGTATCCCCAATTTAATTAGAAACAATGCAAGCGGTGTTCTAAAATTAATTAGGAGTACATAGGGCCAAAATTAGGTTGGGTCACAAATATCATTAGTGAAGAAGACTCAGAACAAAATATTACCCTAATTTGGGTTGCACGAAAAATGGGTCGAGATTGCCTCCAATTTCGATTGGAACACACAACGATACAAAGTTGGAATTTATTTAGAAATTAAATAAACGTCCGCGACGAATATTGTGCGGCTAAAATAAAGCACAAGAGAGCATAATTATGAGTTACAAAAAGGTCAGAATGGAAGGCGGGCACGCCTAGGGCAAGGTTGTAAAATTTGTTGGAAGGCAAAATCTAGGGTAGCGCTCCAAATATCGAAGCAACGGTAAGGCGCAATAATTAAATAAAATTACGGTAATTAATCACAATCCCAATAATTAAATCCTAAATAACACAAATTAAATTCATACCCTACATTTCGGTCAGGTGTTCATCTAGTGGGCCTCTAGGTCAAGTCTACTAGCTCAATATTAAGAACACAGTATATAATATATTTATAAATACACATCTCATGCAATTATTTAAATTAAGTACACACAATATCAAATATATATAAAAAGTCAAAAATATCCCTGTTTTTAGAATGTGGTAGTGCCACTGACTCCATGCGGCACTGAACCCCATGCGGCACCGACACCCATACGGCCTGGAGATCATGCGGCCACTATTTTCTTGGACGCATGGCTCTGAACCGTTGGCTCTTATTGCTATGGTTTTATCTTTTTATCAGACACCCTATATGGCTTATCACATCAGTCACTTTATGTCATATCACTGACACTTTATTTATTTATTTTCACTTCATCACTTGTCCCAAGGAGTAGACCTTAAGCCTGACTTTATGTGTCCTGACTTCATGCGGCCTGACTTTCCATGCGGTCCTGACTTCATATGCGGCCAGGATTGTCTTGCTGCCGGACTTCCCATGCGGCCTAGAGACCCATGAGGCCCTGTTTGTTGATTGAATATTTCTTGATTCATGTGACCCAATGTATAATTGGTAATTGGACTCGAATACTGTATCCGTGCTGATACCACTATTGCCTGATTATTGTTCATGATTTAATACGTACCGATGGGCGACACATCTTGTCACGTGTTAAGTAATTATATTTGGGTTGTGCATCAAGAATGCCTCCAAATTCCTGAATGTGTGATATTATAAATATATATATTATTTTTCCAGCACGGGCATAATAAGCGAGTCAACTACCAAAGCGTGGCTAGGATATTGTTTGTCTGAATGTTGCATACACGCTAGGGTGAATCCAGCTTTGACTTCCATGGATTCGTATCTAGCATGCCCGTACTTTGTACGACATCTTAAGAAAAAAATTTATTTGACCATGCCTTGAGATTTCAAAAACAACTTAGGGCTAATTAGGTAACTAAAAGTGGTAGTAACATTAGAGGGAACAATATCCCGAGATCATGCCAACGAAGCTTCCCACAGAGATTCATTCTAAGTGCGTTGTGGGCTGGCCACCATAGATACTGTATATCATCTGCCTTAGTAAAGTACAGTATCTGACTATTATTATTTTTTGAGCCAATGTTTCAGTGTAGGAACACTAGAACCGCTAATACCGTATTTTTAGCGTAGTGGCCCAACTGGGAATTGGTGCATCCTACAAGTGCCTATTTTATTATATTGGTTCAGTTAGCTCATGTTCGGCACTAGCGTGATCTGAAGATACTTATTATGCATTATTTTTTAGATAACCTCAGACTCCACAAAAATAGCAAGCCGTACAAATGATTGGCCGATTTAGAAAAAAATAGATTTGGTTGTGATTGTATTATTCAGCTAGTAGCATAGGGAAGTGGACTATCATAGTGTGATGGTTCAACCCTTGTCCTTCTTTGGTTGTAGGGTTGGGCCTCCGCGCGAGAATATGCCATGAACCTAAGTTGCGATACTGAACCTATGTATTATTATATATTTTGCCTTGGATTTTGGTTTTTCTATTTAGTGCTTCCTTTGTGGTACATGTTATTTGGGGTCTAACCCCACTGGTTTTGTATGGCCAAATTTTGAGCCAGCACCCTAGGATCCAGCGTACCTTCCTCCTACTCATGGCGCGTACCAGGAACATGGTCGCAGGGGATAGCAAGTAGGTTTTCTTTTTCCCTACTCGTCATTGCATATTTACTTCTTTTTGGAGTTTAGCCACCGACACCTGTTAGCCGGCTCGTTTGAACATTAGTTTCCTTACATGATTGTATTAACTCAGACCGCAGCTGATCATTGTCATGTACTTATGTTACTCTTTCAGCTTCTTCTTTTGCACAGATGGACTCTAGAACATTTTGAGAAAGCTTTTTGGACACATTATTGCTTATCATATATGCTATATGCTTATTATTTCTTATTTGAATGGTTGAGACATGAAAGTTCTTGACCATAGGAGACTTGATTGTAGCATACACCCCTAGTCTTATACAACCATGATCGTCGTACAACGGATAACACCTTGTACGGGGTAGCTGGCCATGTCCGTCTCCGTATTCTGGTACTAGGGCATGACAAAGTATCCCAATGTGATAAGACTCGTATGACCAATTTTAAGTTTGGTGATTCGACACGATTTCTTGTATCTGTGCTGATATAATTACTACGTACTATGTGTACATGTATTATAATGTGCACTGAGGTGTGACATAACTTCCTACGTGCTATGAGATTACATATTTCGGGTTGTACATCGAGAATGCCTCTTATACTATGCGACATATGATATTGTTATATTATTTCCCTAGCACGGGCATGGTATATGGGTCAACAACCATAGCGTCGTTAGGATGTTTATTTGATTGATTTGCTACATTACGCTTGGAGGAATCCAGATTTGGCTCTCGAGCAACAATATGGATTCGTACCTTGCGTATACGTACCATGGTGCGTCATCGAAGGAGGAAGATCGCGTAACCATGACACAATATTCTAATAACTATAGGGCTAATTAAGTAACTAAACTTGTAGAGCATTGGGAGGGAATGGAATCTCGAGATCATGTGTTGTAGCTACCGTTAGGACATATATCCTGTGGCATCATGTTAGTCCCCAATGGATACCGTATATCATCTACAGTAGTAGAGTGCAGTATCCAGCTATATTATATATTATTACATGATTACTTGCACGGTGGACTTACGAGGGACCGGTGCTTACATACTATGTGTTATGCCTTTATTGGCTCGGCCAGGCCACCTCACCATTAGTATGATCTGAAGATACCAACATTGTATTCTTCTTCTTAGATAACTCAGACTCCACATAAAAAGCTGTAGGATTGATTGGCCGATCTAAAAGAGTATGTGATGGCAGTCTAGGAACATGAACTATTGTGGTACGACGGTTAAACCCTTGTCCTTGTTTGGTTTTAGGGTTGCGCCAATGTGTCACAATAGGTTATGTACCGAAGCTGCATATTATATCTATATTTTAGCTTGTATTATGGCATGTGTGCCTTGGATTATATTAATGTGTTGTATCTTTATCGTGTTCATAATTAGTGAGTAGTACCCTGTCTCGGAGTAGTATGACACCTCTTGTCCTTGTTTGATTGTAGAGGTGTCATACTGCTCCGATAAAAGGTCATAGGCTTGCAGTTGTGGTACGGATTTCTTATTTTATGTACCTTATTGGTTTTTGCTTTATTCTCTTGTGCTCCTTTATGGTACTTGCTATCGGGGCCTTACCCTGCTGGTTTTGTTTGGCCAGGTTTAGTAGCAGAGCCCGAGGATCTTATCATGTATCTGACCGATGGCGCAAACCAGGAGGATGTCTGCTAAGGAACTTGAGTGGGTTTCTTCTCCCCCACTACGAGTATCATTTTGTATTACCTTTTTGGCGTTTAGCCGACGGCACCTGTTAGCCGGTTTATCTGGCATTAGTTCCTCTATATTATTGTATATTATTCAGACCGTTGCTGACGGCCCTTCCACTCGGCACCGTCGGATCACTAAGGCCGACTTCTCACAGTCAAGTACTTTTGATAATGTACTAGTATACCATCATGTATAACTAGTTTTATGATCATTCTGATAGAGCGTTAGGGATGCCTAACTGCTTTGTCTTATATGTTCATTCTTATTGTTTCTTGGTTGATGATTGAGACATAGATGTTGTTGACCTTAGGTGACTTGATTATAGCATGCACCCCCTTGTCTCTAGACAACCTTAGCATATTGCGGGTTACTTCGATATTCCATAAGGTATGGTTGGCTGAGTTACTCTTCCGCTCTCCAGTATTCTGGTTCTGGGGCATGACACGAAGACGCGATCTATATGGGCCACCACAAGCGGGAGCTCAGATACATCGTAAGCATGTATACGTAGGTTACATATATTGGAGTAGCCTACATATACATGCCAATTGACATAGTCACGTGCTGGTCCTATGTACGTCGGAACTGAGACGTGACAATTATTACGATATGAGAGAAATTAAATTTTTTAAACAAAAGTGAGTTTAGATTGACACATGGCAATCCTTGAGTGGAATGATGAACATCATCTAAATTTTGGTAGATAAACAAAAATGGGCTCCATGACCATATAAATTTTTTAATACTAAAGGGTCAACATATCATACCTCAGTCCCAAAATACGTAGGACCAAAGTACGTGGCAATTTCCAACTACATATCAACGAACTCCAGTCCAACTCGAATACGTAAACGTTGTTCAGTTTGGGTCAAATAGCTTTATTACTCAATATATCCATGTATGTCTTAATCCATAAGAATAAAAAAATATAATAAATGATAATTGATATCATTGTATACATCATATGCTATAATTGTCTGAATAGACTCGAAATGAACAATATGAGTCAATAAACACTAGGCCACAAAGCAGAATAAATCAAACAAAAAAGAAATATAATGATGGGTGAATATGAGAATTTTTTTAATAAATATACCTAAATTCTGGAGATGCAACCGCCAAATATCCATCTATTAAACAAAGAGAGCTCATTATATACCTAAGAGGAAACCCGGTCCTCATGGAGACGTAGCAAGATACATAATATACATGTCTAATAATAAACAGTAAATATCAACAAGTAAACACCAAGTAGCTCATGACTACTACTCCTAACCAGTTTAGATAAATACAGTTGAGAAAAATGTTCCACACAGGGACTTTCTGAAGAAACAAATAAAATAACATACAGTCACAAGTAGCGCTCAACCGAGTCACTATTGGCCAACAGTGCATAAAAATAAATAGTAGCTCATACACCTAATAACTGTCCTTCCCACCCAATGTTACTTTTCGGGTCGACTCTATGATACTTCTAGTCAGTCTCTATCTAGTAAAGGGTCTAGTCAACCATATACACTATATCAGATTAGGTCATCTATCATGCAATGCACTATATAATTTGTGTATCTCGTCTAACATGTGTCAACATGAATAATCATATAACAGATTATGTAAACAACAATAACAAAATAAAAATAAAGAAATAACTACTTACATATGAAAAATAAATAAATACTGAGTATCAAATAGTCAAGGTATACTTGCTTGTAGATGAATCGGTGATTGACAGTGTTCCTGTTGCGAACTCGCAAATCAGAAGTAGCACGAAAAGTGAAAACATAATAAGATTATTCGGATGCTAAAATTAATAAACATTGCTATCGTTTCCAGAATAAGCGAGATAGTCAAAAAAGTGTACCCATAAGTCCAATTTAAACATGGGAACAAAACGACTGTTTCGGATCAAACTACCGCAAGGGGAACAACTTAGTACCAAAAAATATGTCAAAACTAAAGATCTCTAAATTCAGCAAACTATATGTCTAACGACAACGGTGATACGTACTCAATGGTATGTTCAAAATTAGATTTAGATGAACCGATCACAAAAATGTTCGCTGAATCGGATCGTGGGGCCCAGGATACTATGATTCGTTCGACTATCTCAAAATCATATGAAACTTGGGTTACAGGACAAGTCAAATACTATGAGTCCAATGGCACGTCTTGTCGTGACACGACGAGTGTGCACAAACTTATTGGAAAATTTTAAAAAGAGTCAATATGGTGATTTTCGGCAAATATGGTTCAAATTCGTCGAACATACGCAATCAATTCAAATTTTATCGAAACCCACACGTCGGAATTACTATACGTGCCTTTCGGTGCAATCGATACGCGACGAGGTTATCCGATTTGACGGAACCAATTTTGTATAAAAAAAAGTTTCTAATTTTAGAATATTGTTTTTCTTTGATTTTTAAACCGATTTATCTTAGGTTTAAGTAAAGAATAATTTAAACTAAATACTTGATTTTAATCCTGGTTATATTGACTTTACATCAGAGAAATAAAAATGATATTTGATTCACAAAATTAGAATAAATTGGTCTTCCAAGATGGGTGTTTGGGACAGTTATGTTTCTAATTTCGAACTACTGAAATTGAGTTTTTCTCATATTTCAATCTCGATTTTTCATAAAAAATAATGGGCATAAAAATAAACTAATTACAGGGGGGTTTGAAGGGGGTTAAGGTTGTGATCGAACCTGCAAAGGTGGATCGGAAAATGATCGAGAGATGAAGAAGCAATCTCATCGTAAAGTGGGCGATTCGGGGCTGCTGTTACGTGCGGGTTTGTGTGCACGGTTCAGCGGCCTCTCCGGTGGCCGGCAGTAGGTTCAGGCAGTCCTACAGGTGTCACTACCACATTCTGAAATAGGGGTAATTTTGTCATTTTATATATTATAAGTGTTGTGTGTATTTATTTTAAATAATTGCATGATATGTATATATATATATTATATGTAGCGTTCTTAATGCATGAGTTAGTAGACCAGACCTGGAGGCCCACTAGATGAAGCCCTGACCAAATTATAGGATCATGGATTTTAATTAGCATTTTTGGGATTAATTATGGAGGTTGTAATTTATTATTATAATTTTATTTCATTGTTGTGCCTTATCGTTGCTTCGATAATTGGAGCGCTACCCTAGCTTTTGCCTTCCAATAAATTCCACGCCCTTGTCCTAGACGTGCCCATCCTCCATTCTGACCCTTGTGTAACTCATAAATATTCTCTCTTGTACTTCATTTTAGTCGCACAATATTCATTACGGACGTTTATTTTTAATTCTAATAAATCTAACTTTTTATCTTTGTGCGTTCCAATCAGAATTGGAGACACAATCTTGATCCATTTTATGCAACCAAAATTATGATAATATTCTACTCTGATTCTTCTACATCCATGACACTTGTGTTCTACCTTATTTTAGCCCAATGTACTTCCAATTAATTTTAGAACACCATTTACATTAATTTTAATTAAATTGGTGTAAGGACCCAACTTAACATAAAACTAGACCCAACACCAAACCAAACTCCATTCACACCCTTAAGACTCATACTAAACACCACACACCCTTTTTAGTCACTATATCACACCAAATATGGTATTGTCTCTCATTAAATCCCAAACCCACTTTCTGTGCAATTTTCCAATTGTGGAGGACTTTTATGCAAAAGTGCAATAATGTGTCACCATCCTATTGGTCAAGCACATAAAGAAATCACCCCCTATTGATTAGCTAGTATCGTGACATATTTTTAGTAGTGGCCCATGCTGGTCAGACTTCACAATTAAAGCGATATTGTAGTAGTGCGACGACTTAGTTGTACTACTGCGTGCCTGCGATAGGATCTAGGATATAACATACTAGGATGAGAGCGAATACTCAATCACAACTAGGAACATTTCCAATCTATCTATCATGTTATCATTATTCCTTCTAAATATTGCTTCCTTTAGAATTTTACTGTCCTTCCTTGATGATATCGTATTTATTGCCTAAATTGATCATTTTCGGTCTGTCTTCAGAATACCGCCGAAGATAAGATCTATGAGAGTGGGAGCATCAACTTCAGAGGGGTCTGCCACCTCTCCACCTGACGGACAGACATCTGGAGTTCCTCTTCCCCCACCTGTTTCGAGTGTTGCCCCAGCTATGACAGAGAACCTTCCTCAACCACCTACTATGTTTTTCTGGAAGTATGCCCGTTGACGGGGCACAGATGTTTACTTTGATCCAGGGCATGGTAGATGCCCAGAGAGTGACGGCAGAAGCTCAGCGAGTTCAAGATGAGGCTCAGAGAGTGCAGGCAGAGGCACACCAAGCACAAACTAAACTTATAAGAGAGAGAGCATGGAGAACACTCACCAGATGGCACTACAGGCAGTTGAAAGAGTTGTCCAGCAGTATCCTGGCCAGCAGCAACAGCAGAAACCAGGCACTATAGTTGATTTCAAGAGGATGATGCCTCGGGAGTTCAAAGGCACCGAGGGGATACTCTACGCTGACGACTGGCTAGAGGATATAGAGAGGAGCCTACGATTGGCCCAAATTCCGGAGAGCTTACAGATAGAGGCGGTCGGTAGTCAGATGTTCGATATCGCACTCACGTGCTATCGCACGGAGCCGAGACTTACTGCACAAGGACTTACTTGGGAGACCTTCAAGGAGCTTTTCAAGGAGAAGTTCTTTCCCGACGTGGCCTTGAGAGATTTTGATAGTCAGTTCCATGACTTGGTCCAAGGAACCATGTCGGTCGACGAGTATGACGCAGAATTCTGTCGATTGAGCCATTTTGCATCGTCTATGATCCGGGACCCAGGAGATCGAGCCCGAAAGTTTAGAAAGGGGCTGACGAGAGAGATTAGGTCGCGCACTTCTGGTCGTTGTACCGCTACCTTTGGGGATATCTTGATGGATGCCCAGATTGCAGAAGAGGATCTAGATCTCAGGCCTAAGAGGAGTCGCAATATTTCTAGAGATACGAGTGGTAGCGCAGGACCGGCCAAGCATCCCCATTTTTAGCAGCAGCCGAGGACGTTTCAGTATAACCACCCGCATCACCAGGTACTGGTTCATGTTCAGCAGGATCAACAGACTTGCCATTTCTGTAAGAAGCCAGGTCACCTTTGGGACAGCTGTAGATTGAGGCTAGGACTTTGTTTGCGCTGTGGCGATACGGGACATTGAATGAGGGATTGTCCTCTAGTTCCTTATCTTTTTGGCCAGCGCACAACTCCAAATTATAGAGATCCAGTTAGGCCACCTGTGGAACCGCAGATTGCTCAGCACCCATGGAGGGAGCCACCCCAGCAGGGCGGGGCATTTGCGATGACGGTCGAGGAGACCGATACTGCAGGTGATGTGTTAGCAGGTTCTGTTCTTTTCCTTCCTTCTGTTCCTTTTTCGTATGTTTAATTGATTGATTTCTTAGTACCGTAGCTTGTATCAGTAATTTTCTTGCTATAATGTAGTTAGTAGTACACGCTGGCAGAGACTGCAATACCATGACAAAACAAACCATAAACCACACAATTTTTTTTCTAGATTGTATGTTGTATGACTGTAGGTAGAATTTTCTTAGACTTTGATTGTTGGGGGTTGACTATAGTGAAGATTAATGAAGAGGTTATAACTGGACAGAGAGAGACAAGGTGCCTTAAATTTCGAGGATAATATTAATTTAAATAAAGAGCTGAGAATTTAATATGGCAGAATTGACGGTTTTATTAAATCATAGATTTTATGGAGATTATGATATGATTGAATTTGTCATTAACTTTGGAGGAATTTAAGAAGATTATCATTATATTTATTTGACGGCAAGATATAAATTTATATTTATATTTAAATATTATATTTGAAGATTTTATAAGTATTACATCATTGAGTATTGTGTGAGAAAAAAAAAGAAAAAAAAGAAAGAAATCGAGAAATAAGATCACTAATGGATTAGAGCTTGGATTCAAATTTTGGGATGAGATTTTAAATTTTTTAAATATACATTGATTGGATTTAAATTTGAGGATTGGATATTAAATTTTTGAGTATTTAGTGATTAAATTAAAAATTTTGGAGGAGATTGTAATAAGAATGAAATTTGATTTTAATTTTGAAGATTTTCAGGAATATGATATTTTTTGAATTTTAAAATTACAATATGGATTTACCTCATGATTATATGGGTTGTTGAATTTAAATTTTGATGGTAAAAAAAAGGGTAAATACAACTATTGAGGTTCTTAAATTTTGAAAACGAAATTTTTTTAAGGAGGGTAGACTTGTCACTACCACATTCTGAAATAGGGGTAATTTTGTCATTTTATATATTATAAGTGTTGTGTGTGTTTATTTTAAATAATTGTATGATATGTGTATATATATATTATATGTAGCGTTCTTAATGCATAAGTTAGTAGACCAGACCTGGAGGCCCACTAGATGAAGCCCTGACCAAATTATAGGATCATGGATTTTAATTAGCATTTTTGGGATTAATTATGGAGGTTGTAATTTATTATTGTGATTTTATTTTATTGTTGTGCCTTACCGTTGCTTCGATAATTGGAGCACTACCCTAGCTTTTGCCTTCCAATAAATTCTACGCCCTTGTCCTAGACGTACCCGTCCTCCATTCTGACCCTTGTGTAACTCATAAATATGCTCTCTTGTGTTTCATTTTAGTCGCACAATATTCGTTACGGACGTTTATTTTTAATTCCAATAAATCCAAAATTTTATCTTTGTGTGTTCCAATCGAAATTGGAGACACAATCTTGATCCGTTTTGTGCAACCCAAATTATGATAATATTTTACTCTGAGTCTTCTATATCCATGACACTTGTGTTCCACCTAATTTTAGCCCCATGTACTTCCAATTAATTTTAGAACACCATTTATATTAATTTAATTAAATTGGTGTAAGGACCTAACTTGACCCAAAACTAGACCCAACACCAAACCAAACCCCTATTCATACCCTCAAGACTCATACTAAACACCACACAATCTTTTTAGCCACTACATCACATCAAATATGGTATTTTCTCTCATTAAATCCCAAACTCACTTTCTGTGCATTTTTCCAATTGTGGAGGACATTTATGCAAAAGTGCAATGATGTGTCACCATCCTATTGTCCAAATACCGGTCCTCTCTCTCTCTCTCTCTCTCTCTCTCTCTCTCTCTTCCTCTTATTGTGCACTCCCCTTCATGATTAATCATGGCCATCCATTTTAAATGGAGCAACATCCTCACCACACAACACCCTCATATATATATATATATATATATATATATATATATATATATATATATATATATATATATATATATATATAGCCTAACTGTAAACCCCTAGATTTTTCAGGATTTTAAAAACAAATTTTCGAAACTTTTCTAGAAATTTTAACTAATTAAAATCAAGGTATTCTGGTATTAAATAATTTTATATGTTTTTTAAATATTAAAATATTATGAAAATAATATTTTTGGGTGTAAAATAAAATATTAGACATAGGGTAATTTTCCTGAAATTTATTGGGCCCCAGAACTATTTTTAAAGACCTAAAAATTAATATTTTAATTAAAACCCAAAATAAACCCGGTTTAATGAACCGAACCAACCCAAACCGGACTATTTGAACCGACCAAACCCTAGCGGATCGGATCCGGGCCTAAACCCAAACCCGCTGACCCGCAACCCAACCCGACCCGCCTGCTACAGTGAATCCCTAACCGTCGACCCCCGATTTTCCTACGCCGTTCGAAGATCCCGACCGCCGCGACCCTCCGTTTTCGGCGGTTACAGTTCCGCCCCAGCCCTGCAGCGGTTTCGCCTCCCCAGCTCCCCGCGCCTCTCCCTCTCCCGACCGTCCACCTCCCCTACCGGTTCTCCCTCCCTATAAAACCCTCACTCCTCCCGGCCGTCCTCACCAAACCCGATGGCCTCACCGCCATCATCCCTCGACCACCGACACCCCATTGCCACCACCGCCTCTCTCCGCCAGATCGTCCGCCTTCGACCTCGACATCTCCATCCATCGACCCCAGCTCCACCGTACCCCGAGCTCAGCCGTGACCTCGAACCCCGCTGTCTCCGCCTCCACCTTTAATCACCACCACCGTCTCGACGAGAACCCCTGCTACTGGACTCCGCCGACAAACTTCCCAGGAGCCGCCACCAGCTCCGCCGAGCACAGCGCCGCCACGATGACTACAGCGCCGCCTCCGCCGAGCCTCCCCAGCGACTCCAGCAACAGAAACCCTAGCAGCCGTCGGCCGTGCCGCGTCGCGCCACCTCGCGGAAATGCGTATTTTTAGTCGATTCCTACCCTTGTTCAGGTGACTGTCTCTCTCCTCTCTGTCTCGTTTTCCGAACCGTCTGCTGTGACACGTAGACTATGTGACCCTCTCGAACCTCGTACAATTTGTTCGGGGTATCGCGTCCTGTGGCGATCGCAAACTGTGACACAAAATCAGGAAAATAAATACCCTAATTTTCTCCGGAACTGGGTACGCCCCGCTAAATAGGATGACTTGGTCATGTGCGGACTTCACCGAAAGGTGTGCGCCATCAATACGGACGTGTGGGATTTTACGGAAGTTGATTTGGATGTGCGTGCACACCAGAATTAACTCGTATCCGTCAACAACACCCCGTATCGGCCCTGTTCTGGAATTGTTGTAACTTCGTGTACGCACGTTGTATCAAAACGAAACTTGCGCCATCGGACTCGTAGCAATACGCTGGACCTGTGACCCAAGTTTGGTTCAATTCCGAGAACGTTGACAAAATCGCGTATCGTGGGCCCCACGGCTCCACTTAACGGGCGATTTTGTGATCGGCTCATGGGAATCCAGTTCTGGACATTTTGTTGGGTTAGTATCGTCGTTCTGGACTTGTGGACACTAAGTTTGACGAATTTGGAGAACATTGTCTCTGACACATTTTTCGGTGCGAAGTGGGCTATATGTGGACCCCGGACCGCTTTGACCAGAAACTGTCACTTTTGCCCCTGTGTCCAAATTGGACTTATGGACAGGCAATTCTAGCTATTTAATATCTTCTGAACCTGATGGTAACGTTTATTTCAACAACCGGAGGAGTACCTACAGATCCCGCTGATACCAGAGCAATAGTTGGAGCCAGGATCATAGGCAAGTGTACCTTGCCATACTTGCAGTAAATTGATTCATATTATTCTCTTGTTCTATTTTTGTGATATATATGTTCAACCTAGGACCGTGTGACATTACTTAACGTCTGAACAAGATTCGGGTGCCAACACCGTACGCGGAGTTGTGTAACGTCACCTAGAGATGGATATCGAAACCCTATACATTCTCGTGCTTGTCTTATCAAGTACGTCATACCTCAGGACACCTGACACTATTCATGAGACAGAATCTTTCTGAGATATTCATGGTGATTCTGTATAGGCTACAGGATTCGTGACATATACTTTATTCATATGCTTAGCTATCATTATGACTCATTGCATCAGTTAGAGGTCATGATCTTGCGTGTCATGAACATGAGACGTGTGATTACATTGGGTGGGGTGAGACACACAAGCTACAGGTTGATTATATTATGACGGTGTCGTAGCCTCTCTCCGAACTAGACAACTACATGATATTACTGCTACCGGCTCCCCGACACCGAGCTTGTAGTGGTTTCAGCCTGAGTTCTAGTGATGCTCTCATCTTGCATATCACTTAGCTGGTTATATAGTTTACCCTATTGATTCATTTATTATTGCACTGCATTTATTATGGCTTGAGTTATTCTTGTACCTTGCTATGTCTCCTGAGGACCTGGATCCGGATTATGTTCCCAGGTTTAGCAGAAGAGATCTACCCCGAGGTGTACGGAACAGGAGCAGGCACTGGAGCAGTACCAGAACCAGAAGACGAGTGATCGCCGAGGATTTCTTCTGAGTATATGCTTATTCATACTCAGTATTTACTATTGTTATACTCTTTATTTCTTGTCTATTGACTATTGTATCAGACTTATTATCGGGTTGTTCCCCGATATATATTTTATTGAGACATTGATGTTGATTTATATTCCATATTGATGTATTCGTTTCTGTGGATGAGTTTGGTATATTAGACCCTTACTGTTGTTTTACAGCTTAAGTACACCCTGATGGGTCCATTAAATTGGGTTGTCCATTGGTGTGTGCTGCTGGCCATTTCCACGTGTCTAGTCCCTCGATATTTTGGGACTGGGGCGTGACACTAACCCCTTTCCCAATGCCAACCCCATCCCAAGGTATACTTGGGCGGCCCAAATCCCTAGGGCTACATCACCCTCTCCTCCCTATACATATATACACAAATTTTCTACATATTTTCCTCGCCAACCTCCTTCATTCAACAACCAACACCCTAAAACCAAACCTAGCCGACCTCCCATCTACATCCTTCCCTGCTCACCGCAACTCGTCGGATTTCGACCGCACGACCACCGAGCCAACCCCGACTCCCCGGCTATCTGCACCTCGACTGCAAACCCCGCAACCTCGCCGAACCACAGCAGTGGGTACACCCCGCCTCCATCCCGCCAGTGCCTCACCCGTCGTTCTCCCCTCGACGGCAGCGGAGCACCACCGCCTCGACCACCCTCTTCTCCTCCATCTACTCCACCATCCTCCTCCACGACATCCTCCTCCGCCGTCAGCCTTCTTCCTCGGGCCCGACTCCTCTCGCTTGAACCATCACCGCCTCCCCTCATCTCCTCCACCACCGGTCATCACCAGTAGACCACACCCTTCGACTTCATCTCCTCCTCTTTCTCGCCGGATCCATTTCCCCCCTGACCGCCTGAGCTCCTCCTCGACAGCACGACGACCCGACTCTACCTCTCCTCCATGTCCTCTTTCTTCCTCCCTGACCGCCGAGCAGCAGTCGTCTGAGCCGCTCCCCTCCGACAGTCGTCGATCATGATCATCATCATTACCTTTATCATTATCATCATCATCACCTTCATCATCATCATCATCAACAACAACAACTTCATCACTATCATCATCATCACCTTCATCATTATCATCATCATCACCTTCATCATCATCCACATCATCATCATCAACATCATCGTCATCATCACCACCCTCGCCGGAGCCCGAGCACCCTCTTCGATCACGCGCACCCCGAGGTTCGAACCTGTCCCCTCTTTTTTTATAGTTGTGTATATGTGCTTGTGTGAATGCTAATAAGGATTAGAATTTGCTTCATGACAGTTTAGTGACAGAGGACCATATGTCGGTAAACCTAGTAGCTAGTGTGCGTGGGTGTTAATTGGTATATATATATTGTGTGGTAATCAATTGCTAGTACTAGGTGTGACCGTAAAATATATGTTGTATGACCCTAGGAAACTGAAGATATCCCGTATAATTGCGTATGACCATAAGTGTAATTATGGATATCCCGTAATTACATTGACCATGTGACCCTGAATATTAGTGAACTGTCTGCCTTGTGTACACTGAAGTACTGGCTAGACGTGTTAGTGATTGACTGTCTGATTATGCACATCAATCAAAGACATGACACCCGTACAGTTAGACGCACACTTGACCCTGCTAGTTGACTAGTTGTCATCCTTGCGTAGTTTCGAGCGTAGTATAATTATGGTTATGTATTATGCTAATGCAATGGCTGATGTTATATTGTATTATATTATATGTATATAGGACCATTGGATCGTCCTGCGAGACTTCAGGAGCAGGATATTGGTATTGCCAACTAAGGACCTCAGGCGAGTACATTCTTTGATAGTTTCTTGTTTATGATATCCCCTATGTTCATTGTATTTAGTATAGATATCCATATTTCTTGACACGATGGTTATACGGATTGGTATATTCGGATCTCGTCATGAGATGGTATTCCTTGTATATGGTGTATCTTGTGCAAGTCTTGTTTCATTGATTATCTTGTGCATGTACAGATACTGATTCTCGGGGAGATTTGCTACCTTCCTAGAGAATCTCGTGCCATAGCGTACCATGGTTGGATCTACTATACCAGTTGGGGGTGGGAAGTATTTTAGTGTAGATATGTGATCATACCCTTCATGTACAAGTCTTGTTCTCATGTTAGTGTTGGTCATACAGTGCACGTATGACTAACCAGGCCATTATTCGTGTACAAGTTTCCAAGCCGATCACATGTTAAAGCTAGTACTCACACACTTAGTAATTAGTATTCTTGTTCATTGTCATATTGTTTATTTTCGTATTTATTTCCAGTATTTTCTTTATTGTGCATCTCTTGTACATATATATGCATCTTGTATATTTACATCTATTTACTGCTACATAGTTTATATCATTGATTTAGAACTGCTATTAGAGATGTACTTCGTTCCATCCTGACTGAAAATATTTTTCCAGACTGCGACTTAGAGGACTGGTGTCCGACATTTTATGGACCACAGGGAGAGTAGCTGCAGCCTTGGATCTTGTAGTTCAGTTGTGATCTAGAAGGTCTAGCCGGGATCACTAGTTATTCAGTTAGTTTTCTTTTAGCAGATTGGTACCGGATTTATTTTTGGCATACTTTGAGACTTGGATGTTATTGTTGCAGTTAGATTATTTTGTTTAGACTTGTGTTGTATTTCATTTATTTTCTTCGATATCTTATCGTGCTTTAGTTCTGTGATTGAGTATTTTCATATTATATTGTGATATCTGTGTCTTCTTATGGAGTTGGATATTCGTGTGAGATTGATTAGCTAGTATTGTGACCTAGACAGCGTTCTACCCTCGATGCTGCGGCGTAGGCTGGACGTACCCACGTACTCGTGCCCCTATATCTGGTGCGGGTCGTGACAACAGGAATAGTGATAGCAAGTGTTTGTTTGTGTTTTTAATAAAAACTATTACTAATATCTATTATCCTCATTATTATTGACTAGTAACGTGCATGTGTATTGTACAAGTATAAAAAATTGTTAAAAAAGTTTAAAGATAAAATTATTATAAATACTGTAAAAAAATTGTTAAAAAATTTAAATATAAATTGTTATAAATACTGTCATTTCTAGAAATCAAACACAAGCAACCAAGAAAAATAACTCACACCTTAACTACTTGAGTTAGAATTGTTTAGTTGTAAATTAAAAATATGAGGTAGTTAACTAATTAATTATTTTTAGAAAATACTTTTTTTTTATATGTTCTTTCCACCGAGTTAGAAACTAAGTTTCCAAAGGAGGATTCAAACCGTATCAATCTCCACGGGAGCTCTCGATCGTAACTAACATGCCACAACCTCACGAACATCTTTTTTTTAGAAAATAGTTATTGAGTATTTACAAACAGTTTAAACGGCTCAATTTTTAGAGATTAGTCATTCATATGTTTATAATTATTTATTAAAATATTAAAATATTATTAGGGTGGGGTAGGAGAGGAGGGTTTGGATTACACAACCCGACCAGAATCCACACCGGCTCAACTGGATTATGGCTCGAGCTGAATTTTGAGTAATTATGGTTCGAACTGAAATTAAAGTATAAAAAAATCAAACCCCGATTAGCCTAACCAGACTGGCCCAGATCAGACCCGATCCTAACCAATGGTCCAATCCAAACCATGTCAAGACTGGGCCTGGGCTGGCCTGCACCGGCCCACGTAACAATTGTATCCAAGTCTTTTAAAACCTGCTATCACCCGGAACATGTTGGATGACTGTTCCGACACTGTTCACAGTACAGATGTAGTATTGTATGCAAATGTATTCCATAATATATCCAGAAATATTCTCCTCTTACGCCCATTAGTCAGACGGATTGCATTTGAAAGGCTGGCCTCTCCGGATAAAATGTAAATAACTAGCTAGTATATTGAAACAAAAGAAGAAGAAGACAAATAAATATATAAAAAGGACTAGTCCAATAAAGAAATTAAAAAGAAAGGAATAGTCAAGGAAAGCATTTCCAAGTATACAACAAACACGCAAACAAATTCTACAAAACGTTATCACTGCTGCATCTGCAGTGCAGTATCTAAGCAGAAGAGAGAAAAGAGTAAAAAAAGAAAAGCTGAAGCTGATGCTGCCCCCTCAGCTGCCTCTGCCACCGGTGCAGCCCTCAGCTCCGGTCACTTGCAGCAGCAGTACTGCGACAGGATGCGTGGACCACCGGTCCCCGAGGCGATGACTAACACCCCTCAGCCCGCCCACCCAACGACCCCCTCTCTCTCTCTCTCTCTCTCTCTCTCTCTCTCTCTCTCTCTTGCCAGTCATGGCCCATAAGCAAGCTAATTAACAAGCAAGCAACATCGCCAAGAGCAGCATCCATCAGTCAGTAGTCAGTCAGTCATTCAATCAGTAGCAAACCACATTGATATACGTGAATATCTGGTGCACCACCGCTGCAAGCTCATCCGCTGAGCCCACCCTGCACTCCTCCTCCATCTAATAAATTAACACAACTAAATTAAGCATTAATTAATTAAATAGCAGTTTAATCCAAGAGTGAGAAAAAAGAGAGGACCTTGAGATTGAAAGAGTAGAGAAAGGATTCGGAATCGAGAGATGTGATATTGAGATGCAGAACAGTGAACCCCAGCTGCTCCAGCGCAGCCATGGCCCTGACCAGCATACCGGCCCTCCTCATCCCTGCCACCTTCAGGTTCACGTGCCCCTGAACCACCGTCGCCTCCACGTCCACTTCGACCTCATTCTCCTCACTGCCACGTCTGCTGTCCGAGTATCCGGTGTACTGCGGCGACACGAAGAATCCCTCGAGCTGATGGTCGTTGTTGGCGATGGAGGGAGACGAGTAGCCCGAGGAGGATGAATTGGTTGCTGCTGCTGCTGCTGCTGTTGCTGTGGCCATCCGCATTCGTTTCTCGGCCTGGAGAGAGTGCAGTAGCTGCTCCAGCTCCTTTACGAAGTCTACGGCTCCACCAATGATGGAAGCTTGGTCGCTCTGTACTCAATATATACTAATACATTTTAGCCGTTCATGAATCTTATAAATAGCACCACCAATGGCAATGTATATATGTATACTTACACGTTGGAGGAAGGAGGTGGGCATGAGGGAGCGGAGGACGTGGATGTGGCTGTTCATGAGTCGGCGGCGGTTGCGCTCGACGGCGATATGAGTCATCCGCTGGCTTTCCATTTCCTGCTCGTTCTTGGCGCAGGCCGAGGACGACGAAGGACGCGCTCTTTTCCTCTTCTTCCTCCTCTCCTTCTCCTTCTCCTTCTCCTTTGCTGGAACTGCCGCCGCGCCTTGGTTGGTGGTGGTGATGCAGCTCTCTATTTGCTCTGCCACTAGAGTATTATTAGTCTCTTCCTGCCGTTGGAACTGGAAGAGCAGCTGTAAGTTGGATGGTGGTAGCAAGTGCTGGAAGTAGTGGTTCTGTTGCTCTTCTTCCTCTACTGTCTCTTCTTTTTCCTGGTACTGGCCTGCTGGTGGTGGTTGCATTGCTGCTTGGAGCATCTGTAGGAAGGTCATCTGTGGATATAACATGCTTTCCGAGCTCATCTCCTCCCCTCCCGCACATAACTAGAACAATAACCAAAGGAGAGGAAACTTTCGTGTATTTATTACTGAAATCGCATTAACATTAGCACTAGCATTTGCATTGCATTGCATTGCATTGAATGAAGGAGGGTGGGAGTATTTAAGGACAGAGGACTACTTACAATGGAGGAGTTGATCGGTCCTCGGAGTCTCTCCATTGGGGGGCTAGCCACCAACCAACAACTGTAGGAGTACGTGGTGGAGAATTAACTGCTTGTTCCAACTGCCAGTAGCAATAAACAGTAGTAGTAGCAGTAGCAGAAGGCAGACGGCAGAAGGCTCTGCTTCCTTCCTTGTTCTTAAATTCTCTGGGCTACCAAAGACCAAATCTTAAATTCTCTCAACAGAACAACTAAGAAATAAATACGAATCCTCACTGCTTCACTTCCTGTTCCCTGCGAAGAGGTGGAAAGAGATAAGTATTAATAAATACTCTTCTTCTTCGTCTTCTTCCTTAGGTTGAGCAGAGAAAGGGAAAATTGCAAAATGGGAAATGGAAAGGAGAGTTGAACTAGTAAACAAAGTGGAAGGAAGGAGAAAGGAAGATTTGGGAACGAGTGACGCTCAAAGCTAAAATAGGATAGGGAACCGAGGGGCACACAAGTAATCAAATACGTGCTACTGCTACTGTAGGCTTCTGTTTATTATTGGAAAGTAGATGAGTCCGTAATTAATTACTGCTGTAGAGAGAGTGGGAGAGAAACAAAGAAGATTGAGATTTTTAGCCGTTGTTATTTGTTATTTTATTTTTTTGAATTATTAGTTTGGTGCCAGATTTGTCTACAGTGCGACAGGCCATCGTGGGCTTCTCTCTCTTGCAAAGTAGGATTGAGTTGAAGACGATGATAATGATAATTCTCTACCCTCTTTTGGTTCGTCAATCGTCATTCTGTAACATGGCCGGGCCGGGTCGCATCGAGCCGACCTGAACCCAAATTTGTTCGACTTTGAAAGGGTTTGGTTGGGTTGGACCAATCTGGTCTTGAGTAGCAGGTCGGTTTTGGCCAGCTAGGAATCAAAATTTCAAACAAAGCATGTCCGAATCCGATTCGAGCTAGGTTCGGATTTGGAATAGATAGTTCGATTTCGACCGATTTTATTTTAAAAAATAATTAAAATTTTGGGTCAATTACGATTGAGCAAACTATTTAAAAAATATTCACATTGAGGCCACTATTTAAAATTTATATGATCGTTATTTAAAAAAAAAACTAGTAAATAAAATGCATAAATTTTATTTAATAATTTTTTTTAATATATACTATTCACGTTAAACATGTGTTTGCAGATATAACTTATGTCTTGCATTTTGATTTTTAACCTCTTTTTAAGTTTTCTTTGTAGTACTTGCTTGTTAGGAAGTTGATTCCTCTTATTTTGTATGACCAGATATCATAATCAAGTCATGATCTATCGTCACTTTTGCTCGATTACGATATCTGGCAGTACAAAACTAGAGAGGTCAACCAATAACAGCAAATATCACAAAGAAAGCTTAAAGAGATATTAAAATCTCCAACACAAAACATAAATCATATCAACAAACATAAAATACTTGTCTAACAATGTCACGTCCCATAACCAGAATACGGGAGAGCGGGAACGAACGTAGGCAATATTCGTAATACGAAGTACTCTGATATCCCGTATTGCGGTCATGTCTAGTTGCCTATTATGTTGGGTATCCTAGCATGCAAGTAATCTATCGCCTAAATACGATCTCATATCCACAGTCAATAAGAAGAAAATAAACAATAAGATTGATAAAGATATGGAAAGCAAGCAAGGACAAATGATCGAAACACTCATATGATAATCATGAAGTATATTGTATGATGTAATGTAGACTAGAATACCTTCCTACATAGTTCCCAATATGATCTAGAAGCAGAGCATCCTCCAAGTCAAGACTAAAAGATCCACAGTATCAGTCGCTAACAATCTAGAAAAAATCCAAGGTTAGTCATACCAACTGTAGCAAGTACCAAATGAGGGCTCAAGGACGGACGAAAAAAACCAACAAAAACATATAACAAGAAGATCATAAATAAATATCAATAACCAGGAAAGAAGAACGTGCGGTACTAAATTATGATTAAAAAATATATAATATAGTGCTCCGCACGGTGCATTGTGATGGCTGGTGTCACGACCCGCACCCGGATATTCGGGCACGGGTACGTGGGTACTTCCAGCCTACGCCGCAACATCGGCGATAGAACGTTGTCTATACCTCAATGGAAATTATCTCAACTATACAAGAGCAACCATTATCTTCCTAACTCAATAACAGTATACTAAGGAAGATGTGATAAGAAAAATAATCCAAACAACTAACTAAGAGAAAATAAACTAGAGCAAGATACGGAATAAGAAATACTAGTCTAGATCTCTACAAATATTATCTTATGGTTCACAGAGTAAGAGCAGCCTCAACTATAGCATCACTCTGAAGTCCAGGAACGTAGAGCACAACAACTCCTAAGAATGTTATTCAGTAAGGATGGAACGAGTACAACTCCAATAACAGTTCTAATACATGGTAGAAGCTATGAAACAGTAAATAGTAATGACATACATGATGAGAAATGTAAACTGAGATCATATCATGGCAAGTACTGAGGAATATTATGGCAAGTATAGAGGAATATGTAAATGAGAGCAATATGTCATAGTCAACAAGTATGAAGTGAAATAGAGAAGAACTCAATATGGCATGTATCAGCATATACGTGGTGGAATAGAGAAGAATTGTAAATACTAAGTGTTTTGAAATATTAGTTTCGATATGTGATCGGCTTGGGTCTAGCACTGGCTATACTAAAGGTTCTTGATAAAGGCACTATAAAGATGACTCGGGCTGTCCCAATTTTTTTTTCTAATTTTATTACTTAAAATTTTACTCATGGCTAGTCCAAAAATATATTTAGGACTGTCAAAATTTTGACAGTCCTTCTAATAATTTGGACTATCAAAATTTTGACAGTTCTAAATAATGTATGCAATTCAATGGACTGTCAAAATTTTGATAGTCCAACATATTGAAAGGACTGTCAAAATTTTGACCGTCATAAATAATTTTTTTGACTAGCCCCGAGTAAAATTTTAAGTGCAAAATTTAGAAAGCAAATTGGGCATCCTGAGTGAATTTTGTAGTGCCTTTATCATCAGCCATACTAAAAGGGAGCTAGCTCAATCATACGTGAAGTGTATGATCAGCTAGTAGCCACGGTCTACACTACCGCACGGTCTATAGGGTATGATCACATATATAACTAATACTTTTCCGTCCCCGACTTGTATAATAGATCCAAATTATGACACGTTCTGACACAATAATCACTATACACGGTCTAAATATGATGCATACTGATCACGGTCTATATAATCACTAAGGAATAACAATGTAATCACTAAGGAAGAACATTTTCTGACTGGGATCCAAAATATACTAATCCGTGTACCATCATGTCAAGAATCAAGTATTACATCACTAAGAACATGTAACATAAAGCTATCAAGCAAAGAAAATTATCAGATAATGTACTCGCATGTGGTCCTGAGCTGTGAATACAAATCAGTGTCCGAATTATAGTCCAATGACCTATCTAAGAATTTCTATGTCAATAGGTCATTTCAAATCATAAATAAACTTAACTAGCCTAATTTATGTTTCTAGGTCAATTCTAGGTCAAATGGGTAAAACTAGGTCAATACTTATTTTTAGGTCCTCAAATACCTATTTGATTGGCCTATGTAGTTATTTTAGGTAATACTAGCTATTTCTTGATTTTCTAGGTCAAACCCAATAGATGTGAGTATTCTAGGTTATACTCTATAGATACAGATATACTAGTTATCATATACTATTTATATATACAACTATATACTCTCATATATATAAATATCATATAGTATCTTAACTATATAATCAATACCTTAGCCCTTTACCTAGTACTTCAACCCATATCCTAGTATCTCACTAATACCTAGACCAATACCCAATACCTTGCTCATATTCTAGACACTTACCTAATACCTTACCTTACACACAATACCTTACCCTGTATCCAAGATACTACTCAAAACTTACACTGGAATACACACTTTGGTATCCTAAACTCAATAATCTAAATACTTAATACCTTATGCATGTATATAGCCATATTTATATATGATACCACACTCAAACACTAACCCACTAATAACACACCACTACCTAGCTAGATCCAACCTCCTCACCTTCACTTGGATACACACACACATACATGTACTCTGGATACCACATTCACTTACCATAAAATACTCCAACCCTTCACAACTACCTAGTTCACACTCCCATGCTCCTAGCTGATGACCTTAGTACCCGTACTGCAGATAACTACATCTGTACAGCACCCAAGTGAAGGTGTTCATTGCTGAAAACTCACTACCAGAAAAAGTCAAATTAGTGACGTCAAAAAATGTTGCTAAATGATAAAAAACGTCGTTAATCATGTTTAGCGACGTAATTAGCGACGTTTTACAGAAGTCGGAAATCAACACGTCGCTGAAAGAAAAAACGTCGCTAAACGTCGCTATACCGATATTTTTTAGCGACTTAATTGTGTCGCTAAATTAGCGACGTTTAGCGACGCAGCGTCACTAATTACCGACGTAAACAAACGTCGCTAAACGTCCCTAATTAGCGACGTATATAGCGACATGACAGCGACGTCTTTAATGACCTGGCAATACTGCCATGTCAGCAATTTGCGACGTACATCGACGTATTTAGCGACATATTTAGCGATATATTTAGCTACGTTTATTAACGTCGCTAATTAGCGACGTATTTAGCGACGTATATAAATGTCGCTAAACGTCGCTAAATACGTCGCTAAATTTAAAATAAAAATAAAAATAATAAATAATGAAAACTTACGACTGACTTGTAACCTATAAAATGGAAGTATCACATAGGTTGCTCTCTTAGGCAGGACGGCTGCTCCTTCCAAGTTTAATATTCGTGCAACCTATAAAATGATAATGAAAACTTACGACTGACTTGTAAGAAATTTAACAAAAGATTGCAAGGCTTCACATAGGCATTAGATCTAAAATGAGTTAGGTGTATGTGTATGTTACATGTTTGTTTTCATTTATCACTTTTGATTTTACTTTGACTTTTAATGTAACAAACAACAACATTATGCAAAAAAAAAAGCTATTAGACTTCAATCAAATTGAATCAAGCAAGCATACCTCCCTCAAAATCTTCTTGTCCCCTCTTCCGCTAAGTTCACCAATTATTGATGTAGAACAACAACAAGTCTGCAGATCTAGCCCTAATGTGTTGCAGCCTAACTTCAATATCTAACTCATGCTTCCAAACTAACAGCCTAAGGAAGGAAGCATATACCCAAGTTATTCATTCTGTGATGGTGCCGAGCCATAAGATTAGGATATAGAAAGTATAAAACAATGTCCATTTTCTAATGTAGGTATTACTAATAAATTATCTTTATGCTTGGATGTCGTAAGTAAATGCCATAAGTAAATGAAGAAAAGCCAACTTGATTTCATAGTACAATGGAAACCTTAAAAAGTAGAATAAAAATTTAATTTGAATAGAGATTGTGAGAAATTTAGTTCCTATGCAAGAAGTACAATGGAAACCTGAAGAGTTGTTCTTTCCAATACCTCAAGCACTCTAGTAGAGAATCTATGGTGCTTTTTATGTTGGTGGGTGCTCTGGTCATGGTTAGTGACTGGATTTGCAAGGAACTTAAGCTCCATGTAGTACGATGCCCTCACAATCTTCGCACCTTTGAAAGCGTAGTCGAGGCTCAGATTCCTGCCATCGAACAGATTCGAAGACAACCCATTATTGTAGAAGCCGTTGACGAGATTTGAGAAATGAGCGAATATATGACTAACAGATTGCAAATGGGTTAAGTTATGGATTACAAAAAAATCAGTAAATGAACTGACAAATTCCATGACTGGCTTTTAGCATAATATTACTGCTCCATGTTGGTATCAACTTTCCTAGTGAATTCTATCAGCAAGAAACGATATTCCCATAAATTGTACAACATGGAAGTCCAAAATATTAGATCCAAAGCATAATTAGAGCAAACTCAGCCCAAAAAATTATGTCCACACCAAATGAGCACATCATAACTTACATAATTAAGTGATTCAATTTATGATGCCAATTCTAATAAAATATAAAGTTAATAGATTCTCAAAGAAATAGAGAACCCCCAAATCAGATTATGAGCAGTATAAATTGAATAGATCATAACTCTAACACATGGGGAGAAAATTATCTCGAGAGTTCGAAACCCTCCCCAAAAAAGTTTTAAGTTTTCACTGCATAGCTCAAAATTTTAAACCGTCCCTCTGCTTCCGCTTCACCACTTCGGAGCCTAGCATCCCTTCCTTACCGGGCTCTGCACCGCCACCATGTGCACCAACAACACAATATAAAGACCCTAAATTTTCTAAAAATAAATAAATAAAATATAGATCTGACTGGCAAAGTTTGTAGAGAGAGAGAGAGACAGACAGATAATTTGTCGATCTTGGCAAGGCGGTAGATGAGGACTCCTCCACGAGCAAACTCATCCCAAAAAATTATGTCCACACCAAATGAGGAAAGAGAGAGAGAGAGAGAGAGAGAGAGAGAGAGAGAGAGAGAGTTAGGGTTTACCTAGAGGAGGAGGACGCGGCGGAGGGGGGAGGACGCGGCGGAGGGGGGTCGCCGGGAGGGAGGAAGGGGCACCGGAGGGGGAGGAAGGAGGAGCCGGAGTGGGAGAGATCGAGAGCGCGCGCGCGGGTTTGAAATTTGGGAGAGGGAGAGGGAGAGATTGAAGGAAATGGGGGGAATCAGCCCTAAGTAAAAAATTTAGCGACGTTTTAGCGATGCCAATAATGACGTCGCTAATTTAGCGACGTCTTAAACATCGCTAATGACGTCGCTAAATGTCAAAAAATATATACGTTGCTAAAAACGTAGCTAAACGTCGCTAAATAAAACATATTAGCGACGTTTAGCGACCTAAATTGAACTTATAGCGACTAATATTTTAAAAACTGAATAAAAGTCGCTAAACGTCGCTAAATATCGCCAATTAGTGACGTCTAGCGATGTTTTTACATGGAGTCGCTAAATTAGCGACGTTTTTACATGGAGTCGCTAAAAAACGTCGCTAATCCCGCTTATTCTAGTAGTGACTCTTGCACACAATTCCAACTTGTGCACCTGCAAATGGCTTGGTTGCCTGTTACATTAGTTGTGCAGACCACTGCTCATGCTCCATCACAGACCCGAGCATTGCTCAGGTGAGTTGATATTGCAGTTGCATTCTGCAACATGTACAACTGCCATAGATCTAAACCATGCACTGCATAGTGCTAAAATGTGAACTGCTCTGCCTGCCAACTTCCTTCTTCCATACTGAAAGTATTATCGGAATCATCCTACAACCAGTACACAAGTCCCCTTCATAACCTCGCCTATAGTTACTCCCCTCCTTGTTGCACTGCATGTAGGAATACACTACTGCTGTTGCTGCCTATCCTTTCTCACCTGTACAGGCAGTCCTCAACTCCCCCTCTCTCTAACTTCTATAACTCCAAGCACCCCCACACCCTCAACACACACACTCTAATACATGAGCACAACACCCAACCAAGCACACACACTAATCTAAATACAATACACCTCATAACCACAAGATACTCAAGTATCAAATCATGATACCCAATACACTATACCTTATGACCAAACATCAAACACCTTACCTATACTCTCTAGTATCACAATACACCATGGTGCACCAAATACTCTATGATACTCCATTTCTACACCAACACCACCATGATACCAACCCAAAATCATATAAAATGTCAATATATATATAAATCTAACATAAATATAGTTAGGATAGTTAATTATAGTGCAATTAAATATAATTAACACCAAGTAGTCCAAATACCCCCAAATGATCAAATCTACCTATACGTATCATAGCGTCATGATACATACTCTACGTATCCAATTGTGGTCACAAGAACACTATCACAAGCCCAAATAGACACAAATATCCTAATAGGGACACCACACAAATACTTGATGGACACAAATTTGTAATTCTAGCAAATGGCCTAGAAAAACACATGTATCAACTAGGAATAGGCACTCTACCACCTAATTCTTCACCTATGGGGTTGGATATAACTATGCGTGGGTTCCTATGGGTTCAAATTGGATTTCTAACCTAGAAATTTATAGGAAAGAGTATTTAACTATTGGGAGTTGGATCCCAATAAAATTCTACCAAATTGGACACAATAAGGGTAAATTAGACACAGTCTCCTAGCTTAGCTCCTCTCTAATTGTCCTTCTTGTGCTCCAATGATCTAGACCTCCATAGAGATGAGAATAAATAAGAATGGATTGGTTTGGAGTAGAATTTGGTAGGGAATTGAAATGACTTGGAAAAGAAGAAGCTTTAGAAGAAGGGGTGGCTAATTGTGATGTAAAATAAGATGAACTAATCCCTAATTAGGTTTGGCCATGTATGGAGGGATTGGTGGTGATGTAATAACAAGTTTTCCCCTCTCCACTCTTTAGTTAGTTTCTAGAATTGTCATGAATATAATCTTTTTGGTTTAAGAAGGAATCTAATTAGATATGAGAGAGTGTCTACCTATTCTAGAAGGAAATATTTTATCCATGACAACTAGCACTAAATAATTATAATTAAATACTTAACTAATCATAATTAAATACTTAAAAACTACTATCTAGTCCTAATTTTAGGTGGTTACAATCCTTTCTCCCTTAGAAAAATTTTGTCCTCAAAATTTAAGTTAGACACTAGTACAAGAAGAAGATAGATTATCGAGATATTATACGTTGCCCCTCAAGGTAAACGAAATCTAGAAGAATTCTTCATATCATGAATAATATAAAGAAGACAAGAAAATGAGAGATAACTAGAGAATATAGCCAACTATAATAGTTCAGAAAGAGTTTCCTATACCTCCTTTGGAATATGAACAAGAAGCCTATAACCATCCCTATCTTAGGTTCTAGGAGAAGGAACAAGAAGTACTTAAATAGATAGAGCCTCATAGGGGTGTAAAAAATACCTATTTATACTATAACTTAATAATCTCAAACCTATACCCAGGTATTACCTATTTTTAGAGATACCCCATACCTATATCTGATACTTATACCAAGTAATCACTAAAAATCAACCTAGCCACAATACTTATTATAATGGGTTACTACTTCTAGTATTGGTGTTACACTATAGCCCTAGGACATGAGCACACTTAACCCACTGACTCACACTACCTAGGATACTATACTAACATTCTAGTGTACTCTTCTTACTGGTACTGGAAAGATACCCTACTAAACATTCAGATTTCCTATACACCCCTGTGACGCACAAGAGCACATTCACTAGTATGCCAATACTTATTCTAGCTCACTCCCTGACACACATATACAGTCTCATATATGTCAGTTTTTGCAGATACATGAACATTGCTTAACCATCCCACTTGTAGATGAATATACACACATACACTCATGACTGGTGCACACACACAAGATATACCTCTACTTATCTAAGATAAAAAACTGGAATACATACTAACTCTGCACCTACCGAACACAAGACACTAACTCATACACATGACACTCAAATTTTTCACACTCATGCACCATATTCATACACACTCACCAATCTAGGATACTCTCTATAGGATGCCTATCCAAGTTCTTGATACTATCTACATAAGGCACTAACTCCTATATATGACACTTATGTGATACTCTCATACCAGGTTACGCATGTTAATCATCTATATCTAATGGACTAACCACTAGGATACTTATATCCTAAACCTCAATGATACTTGAGATACCCCAGATCTTGAAACTAAAGTACTCCTCCTATTTAGGTATCTGTATGCAAACCCATACTCTAATACCTAACAATCACTCTAGAATACTCACATGTATCTGGGTATCAATAAACATATAAAAATACTTCTTACCCACTATGACACTAACACTCCTGACATTATGATATTATACTGGTACTATTCTACCTATCATACAGTTTACTTATACATAACTACTCCCACACTCCAATACAATTACAAATGTGCCCACACCTACTGAAAGTTACTCCTACAAAAGTTATCCCTCATTTATTACAGTCTGGAACACCTGCACACTACTCCCCATGATACTCCCTTATATACCTTACCTCAATATTACACTAATATACCTAGTTGATGCCATTATCTACAATAACACTTACTGATACTAGACTGACATACTATGCCATGACCCGTACCTGGATGATCAGGGTACAAGTATGTGGGTACGTCTAGCCTACATTGCAGAATCGGCGGTAGAACGTTGTCTAGGTCAACGTACTATCTATCACACAATTATATGTAATCTGTCAATGATAACCTCTCCATAAGGAGGATCACATCAAAATATAAAAATAATCAATCATAATGACTAGGTTAAGAATATATGGAACGATGAAGATAAGCAATAGATATAACAAAAGAGAGAAAGATACAATATCATAATCATAACACAAGTCTGAGGTTCTACTATCTCAACCTATAAGAGTATCAGAAATATACATCATAACAACCCAAAAGTCAACTTGAGATAAACCCAGTAAAATAAACTAGCTAGCCATACTAGGTCACTACAGTATCTCCTCTAAGGGAGCTGGCTTCTCCTGAGGCTCCTGATAGCAGACGTCGTCAATGCCAGGTCCGTAGAAAGTAGGACTATAGTCCTCTAAATCCTCTGAAAAAATATATCTAGTCAGGATTGGAGCGAAGTACAAAACTCTGAAAGCAGTTCCACATACATGGTAGAAAATATATGACAAGCAATAGAAAAAAATATAAGAATGCACAAGAATATAAGGAATAGAAATATAGATGAACAATAGATAAATATGATGTATGACTAGAGGGTAAAATACTGGAATAAGAAATAAACAATAAGTACAAGGAACTAGAATACCACTACTGTGTTTAGGGCATAAGTTCATTATGTGATTGATTTGGGTTACACATGATTATTCTATGGTAACTCGATTATACGTGAAAGGTATAATCGACATACACAAGATTACACTAAGGGCTTTGATCACATAACCAACTTCTACTCCCCCGTCCCAACCAATACTCATGGATCCAATCATGACACGTTACTTACATAAATTTAACTTGAGCACACGAAGCACATAAATAGGTACATGTACATGGAGTACTCGATACACAGGATAGAGTACACATGAGAGGAAAACCTGATGCACATGATAAAGGGATAACATCTCCTGACGAGATCCATAAAATACCAGTCCGTGTCTATTATAATTAGTTAGCACTCAACCAATACATATAGTAATAAATATATTATCACTAATATAATTATCAAGCAATTATTGAAATGACAAAATATCCCTTTTCCAGAATTTGGTGGTTAGAAGAACGCGGCTGTATAACAAGTCTACCCCATGGGAACGTTGCCACATAGGAGGTATGGGAATGCTGCCGCATAACAAGTATGCTACATAAAAATGCTGTCACATGGGAGGTCTGCACTTTTACGAAGTGTACGGTCTGTTGACACAGCTGTCGGTGGTTCGCCCTTTTACTGCTGAGCATTAAATGTATGTGTGGTGGATGATAATTTATGGCGCATGAGATATTACCAAACTTTGACGCAGGACTTCTAACTGCCTTTGGCACATGGATGGTTCTTTAACAGCCCTTGCCTCATGGTTCTTGACTGCTATTGCCGCATAAGGACTGGGTTGCCTTTAACGCATGGTTCATAATTTTTTATGCTTCTATAAGACCCTTTTCAAAGTTTTCAAATTTAACTTAATTAAGTTTGGAATACTTTGAACTAGACGTATGGATCAATCAGCCGCGTGTGAATCAATCTTCAAGCCACATAGATTTGGTAATGCATCATTTGCTCGCTGCATAAACTTGATGCTGCATCTTTCTTTGTCAGACTGTCAACTCTTCATTTAGGAACAATGATGCCTCGATTTTGGAACGGATCTTTAGGGATCTCGTACTGTCAACATGAACTCCAAACGTTTATTTTTAATAGCTAAGTCATGCGACAACCGAACCATCAGCCGTGTGATTTGACGTTAGCCAATGCTGCCTGGGCGAAGAGGCCAGGTTGTCTTTTTTGATCCCTAGGCTAGCAGATCCCTAGCACATGCTAAGGGATTTAAAGCACCTATTGACCCATAACTGCTCTCCATTTTTTTGAGATGTGGGTTCATCCATTAAATGTTAGTTTCATTCCACAGTTTTGATGCTCCACTACTCGAGAACCCAACTGTCACTCGGGTGGCCTTGCCTAAAATAGAAGTTGAGGGAAAGAGAGAACAACTACTCTCGTTCACACGATGCCTCTGCGAAAGTCGAACAAAGGGAATCTTGTCGAGAATTTCATCGATCCTCTGCCTCTTATGGTTCGATCATTCTACCATCATCTCTCATTCTGAAGGTAGAGAGCTTAAAGAAGATGATGTCTTCTGCATGCGTGCCTAAACACAGGGACATATATGAACAGCTTGTTGCATGTGTGAAAAATTACCAAGAACATGCATAAACGTACCCTACAACTTGATGCGCATAGTTGTGGCTGAAAGGCTACATTCTGAAGTTGTGCTGACGACAGAATATTCCTTTATGCTCATATATACAACTGTTCTTAGAAAACTTATCCCGGATATGCGCTGGAGGGCAATGCGCAACCACTCCCCGCATGGATGCGACTATCTCTTAGGGGACGCCTCATTTGGAATATGTGCTATGGTCAAGATACGCATAATATTGGTCATTTTATCTGTCCGCATGACATCCCTGTACATGGATAACTTGTTTTTAACTGAGAAAGCATATCCTTGTGTATGCACATCTTCTTTTCTGTCCTTCTTGCAAATATTTTGACTTTATGCGCTTTATTTTTGCAAGAATTGCTTTGGGCTGCTTGGGTCCTGATGGAGCATGGAAGGATATCATAATCTTCATCATTTGCGATGAGCAAACACATTACCAGGGGGACTGTTTGTTGTCTTCTCACCTAGCTTGGTTATTCCTCAAACATGGCTGTCGTATTTATTCACCAAACATGGTCGCCGTATCGATTATAGGATTAGGATTAAAATCCCAACCGGGACTTCTACCCACGGCTCATCCACATGGCAGAAGTAGGCCCATGCGCATCTATGCAGGTCCAGTTTTAGGTTGCAAGCTCCCTTGTTATCCCTCATTATGGATTCTTTTTCATATATTGAGGTTTGCACTGAGGAGTTTGTTAGAGGAGTGACCCTAAACATACTGAGCTATCGGCTTTACTTGCGTTAGTACAAGAAACTACACAGAAGGGTCTCATGATGGAGAAAGTTCTGATTGTAGGATATTCCTATAATATGTACTCATGACCTTGAAAATTAATAAAAATCTTAAATGTAATAGTTTTCCATCATATGCACTCATGATCATGCATATCAATGAAAATTATTTTCCTTTTTTAGAACTTCCTTTTTGCTTTGTATTTGTGGATATGAGCTAGGATATTCATACTGGAGGGAATGTAGGCATAGTATAATATCGTAGCTGCTAAGGACATCCCATTGAGAATTTTGGTTGACTTATCACCCTTGATGTATATAGAACTCAGAGGAGATTTGGATAACCGATAGATAGGAACGTTTGACTTGAGGAGAATTGGATAAGTTTTAGAAATATCTTAAGAGGTAGTATGGACATTGTAAGACATTTGGTGGAGATAAAGAAAATAAAATAGAGGTGATATGGACGTAAATATTTTCTTTTGCTCGAACTTTCATTCTCACTAGGGGAATGAGCAGCCCGTGGTTCAGAGGTAGTATAGACGTGAACTGTGTACTTAACAATGTATTGTGGGGGAGGTACAAATCATATTGCTTGTCTATGCATGTTGGGTAAGATAAAAATAAAATATAAACACTGTACATTTGTAGGCTAACTTGCTGGGGGGATGGAAAAATAAATGCCTAGCCTAGACATATTACTTTTTGAGGAACTTGCCGTTGATCAGCATCATAAGCAAATCACCGTTAGGCTTTGCGAGCTTGTAAACGCCATTGGAATATACCAATTCCACAATGAAGGGTTATTCCTAGTTGGGTTAAAATTTATCTATTGTCCTATGCGTCACGACCATGCAGCTTCTCACTGTTAGAACGAGGTCACCGACCTAGACTGTCCTCTCTTTCACCTTTTTATTGAAGGCTCCGAAAAGGCATGCTTGATATAGCTCAATGCACTGTTGAGCCAAGAGACTTTTTTATAAAAGGCCTCTAACTCCTGTAGACGCCGATGATAGTTATTTTTAGCGGTTAACTGATATGTAAGTGCTAGCTGGAGAGGAGGAATATGGGTTTCCAAGGGAAGGATTGCTTTGCTCCAGTAGACTAGGGAAAATAACTTACTGGCAGTTGGGTTCGGACCGTTGTACGATAGGCGCAGAGGCATTTGCCAAGCTTCTCGTTCCAGTCATATTTATTGGACGAAACAAACTTCTTATGCACTTGATAATTGTTTTATTGAATACTTCTACCAATCAATTCACTATTAGATTGTAGGCAGTCGAAGCTGCATTCTAAATTCAATTTTTTATTACAAAATTGAAAGAAAGTATAGCTACAAACTGTGGACAGTTATCATGGATGATCCTCTAAGGTAGTCCCAAATGGTAGATGATGTGATATTTAATGAAACTAATCACGTTGGATGTCTTCACTTCAACGAGTAGGATGGCTTTCGCCCATTTGGAGAAGTAGTCGGTTATAGCGAGGATGAACCGGTGCCCTTTCAACGAGGTAGGCTAATGGGCCCAATGATGTCCATATCCCACGCTTCAAATGGCCAAGATGCCACAATTGGGTGCAAAAACTCTGAAGGATGATGGATGAAGTATTCATGGATCTGAAACATCCTATCCTTTTTTTCATAGTTGATGGCATCTGCTACCATGGTTGGCCAATAGTAACCCATACACCTGAGACTATCCTATAGTTTTGGACCAGGTTGGTATGCACCATAAATGCCATCGTGGGCTTCACGAAATGCTTATCTTGCTTCTGCATCAGATAGGCACCGTAGTAGGAGTCCATCATACAAAAGGCGATACAATATCTTTGTGGCCGTATCGTAATAAAATCGAAGGGATCAACTTTTAATGGAAGTAGCTTCCTACGGGTCGTCTGGAAGGATTCCGTAGACTGTGTAGTCTATGAAAGGGAACCTTCAGTCTTTGATGTCAACGTATGTCTCAACCGAGTAGCTCAGGCACAAGCACAAATTATTTTAGGGACGGCTAATTCTTGACCAATCATTGTGATCACTTGATAGGTTTTAATCGGTGCTGCTAAGAAAGCTACAGACCGGCAAGGACATCAGCTTCAATGTTTTACAGTCGTGGTACGTGCTCTATAAAGAATCCGTCGAAAGTAAAGATTATACTGAGTTCAGCTTGATGTTAAGGAATTAAATCTTTATGCCGGACTTTATACTCATCTCGTACCTGATTGAGTATCAGCTTGGAGTCACCGTAGGCTTCCAGGTACTCGATATCCAGTTGCTTAGCCAACTAAAGTCCAATAATGATGGCATTATATTCTGTAATATGATTGTAATATGGATCTACAAGTGAATAAGCGCGATGGATGACCAGATCATCAGAAGAGATCAACACTACCCCTACTATAGCGACAATATCGCCTTTAGGCCCTGTTCTTGAAGCACTGTTGAAGAACATTCGCTAAACGAACTCCTTGTGGTCGTATTAGACTATAACACTTCATCTGGAATCTTGTCATATAGCTTTGACGTTTTCGACACCAGGTGAGATATGAGAAAATTAGCCAACGCCTGGCCCTTGACTGCCTTTTGCGCGACATATACCATGTCATAAGGTGACACCAATATTTCCCATGTGGCCAAGCGAGAGTTAAATTTTCCTGGCTTAGTCAGGATGACCCTGAGGGGGTTAACTTGAGAAATCACATGTATTGTTTTTCCCGTTACATAATGACAAGTTTTCTGAATAGCAAAAACTAGAATAAGGTACTCATTCTCCACAGGGTTGTACTTATGCTCTGTACCGATCATCATTCTACTGAGGTAATAGATGGCATGCTCATGACCCACATAATTCTTCTGGACTAGTAGAGTACCAAAAGAAGGATCCATTGCTCGTACATATAACAGAAAGGTTTTACCCACGACTGGAGCCACCAATACCGGGGGCTTTGTGAGGTATTCACTGATATCATCGAATGCTCGCTGGCATTCTTCGGTCCAGATAAAGGAAACTCCTTTTTTTATAAGCTGGGTAAAGGGTTGGTATCATCCAGAGAGGTTGGATATGAATCACCTTTTGTAGGCTAACCTTCCTTACAAACCACGAAGCTCTCGAAGGTTCCTCAGAGGGTGCATATCGAAGATATTCTTTTTCTTCTTAGGGCCTATGTGAATACCCTTTGAGGTTATGACGAAACCCAAAAACTTGTCGATAGAAACTCCCAGAAAGACTTGGTTGGGTTCATCTTGAGCTGATGTGTTTGCATTAGGTCAAACACTGTCTTTATGTTGTAAAGATGGTCATCTTGAAAGCGGCTCTCAACAGCAATGCCATCAACATAATACTCGGCTGTCTTGCACAGATGTTCACAAAAAATAGTGCTCATAGCTCATTGGTATGTTGCACCTGCATTCTTCAGACCGAAAGGCATTACAGTGTAACAATATATCCCTATTGGTGTTCGTAATGAGGTATGCTTCTTGTCATCTGGGGACATTTTGATCTTATTATAGCCCGACAACCCATCCATTAAGGACATGTGCCTAAAGTCATAAGTGTTGTCGATAATGATATCTTTGATCGAAAGGAAAAAACCCATCCTTTGGGCAAGCCGCGTTCAAATAACTAAAGTCAATACAGACTAGGATTTCATCGTTCTTTTTAATAACGAGAATGATATTAGCCACCCAATATGGATGATGTTCTTCGTGAATGAAGCCTCTTGCTATCATCTTATTCACTTATGCTTCGATCGCGTTCATGATGTCCGGACAAAATCTTCGTTGTTGTTGCTTTACTAGCTTGGCATTGGGCAGGATATTGAGCTTGTGTACCACGATTTATGGGTCTAAGCCTGACATATCTTCATAACCCTATGCAAAAGCATCTATATACTCTCTTAAAAGTTGTAGTAGGGATTCACAATCTTCATCGGGCAGACTTTTGCTGACGAAGATGGGTTTGGGGGAGGATTCATAACCCAAATTGGCTTGCTCGACCTCGTCTTCAGTAGGTGGTTCACGTTGCTCAAAACATAATTCATATTATGACTCTAATTGCTGGGACCATGGTTCTACCTTAAATAATTCACTCGGGTGTTTGTCGTCTTCCTCTGGGTATGCTGACACCATGTTGATTGACAATGTTTGCTTGAGCACGTCTCCGATACTTGTGTCGGAGTCCCAAGCAGATGACTGCGAAGAATAAGATCATAACTCGTCTTCCTCTTTCGAGTCCTCGGGGGTCGTAGGAGTTGAGACGTATTCTAGAACATGCTTGGTCTGTTGGTAGTACATCTCAGATTTTAATCGTAGGAGTGGAGAGGTGCTAAGGAAAACGTCGACCATTTAATTCAAGCCTTTGTCGCTTTTTAAGTCATAGTCCATATTCTGGATGATGTGCTTGGCTTGTGTGCTATAGCGGTGAAGTTGCATTCTACCACTCTCGGGTTCTAGATCCTTTGCGGTAGAGCCTTGGTGACTGTTAGCCTTCCTGAAGATGATGGGTTTATCCCCCTCATTCTTGACAGAATTATGAAGTAAGAATCTTGGCATGGACAGATTTGGTTTACTGTGAGAACCGGAGTTATCATTGTATGCAGTTGCAGACCTAGACAGTATTCTGCGGAATACACAATGTTCCAATGTACAATAATAGAGTAATTCATATATAGCACTTTATTGATAAAGTACGATATCGTTTCTTGTAGAATTACGTCATCATAGGACGGTGTATCGATGTGGGCTGTAAGGTACTCTCCCAACTTCTCTTCTTCGGTAGTTGCCACCAATGCCAGAGGTGACTTGGAGTTTCCTACGTAGTTTAACTACCAGTGTTACGTCCTAGTACCGAAATACGGAGACGGACATGGCCAGCTCCCCCGTACAAGGTATAAAATGTCATACGGCGGTCACGACTATAACTAGACAAGGGGTGCATACTACAAGCAAGTTACTTAGGATCACACAACACATCTATTGTCGTAATCAGTCAAGTAAGAACAGTAAATATAGAACATATATGACACAAAAGTATGGTATCCCAAATGCCTTGCCACAATATTTAGGAACCCAGCTGTATAAAAATAAGAAAGCTGACAGAGTAGCAAAAGTATATGACTAAGATCAGCTGCAGTCTGATTAAATACAATCATGTAAGAAAACTAAATATCCCGATTTATGGCTAACAAGTTCCGGTGGCTAAATGCCCAAAATGAGTCAAATGTGCAATAACAAGCAGGGAAGAAGAAACCCACTCATTTCCTTCAACGACCATCCACCTGGTGTGTGCCATCAGGAAGGGGGAAATAATCTTGATCCTTGGGAACTGGCTCGAAACTTGCTCAGGCAAAACCAGTAGGTTTTGACCCAAATAGCAAGTACCACAAAGAAAGCACGAAAAGAAGAACCAAAACCCAAAGCAATAGATATGTACAACATAGGTTCTACGTCATAGTTTTGGTCCATAGTTCATCTTAGCATAATAGCCCAACTCTACAATAAAAAAAGGACAAGGGTTGAACCATCATATTATGATAATTCATGTCCATAGACTACAAATAGAATAATACAATCACAACCAAGTCCTATTAAATAACGGCAAATTAATTATACGGCTTGCTACTGTGAAGTCTGAGTTATCTCATATTAGATGCATAAAAGAAATCCTTAGATCGTGAGCTGTTTAGTGGGGCTAATCGAGCCATAGAAATCATATAGCACTTGTATATTACATACTGGTCCCTCGTAAGACTACCGTGCTAGATCACATCGAACACATGCACTATAAGAAAATATCCTTTCTTGAAGGTCGATTTATTGATGTATGCTCAAAATCGTTAAGTAAAGTCGTTATCTTGATGGTTTAAGACAAATGTCAAGAAAATACCCCTTTTTGTGTTATTTTAGAAAATTTGACCAGAATACTTGATGGTTTTAGAGGATCTGTCAAGAAAATCCTTTATATTATTGACAGTTTGTTGATAACCGTCAATGAATGTATGTGCGAAAAAAATTTGTGCATATTTTTTCTGTCATTTTAGTTATTTTATTGAACCAAAAAAGGATGGATCGGTACGTATGTGTATCGACTACATGACACTCAATAACCTCACTATCAAGAACAAATACCAGTTGCCGTGGATTGACGATTTGTTTGATCAGTTGAGCGGAGTGAAGGTATTCTCAAAGATAGACTTGAGGTCGGGGTACCACCAAGTGAAAGTAAAGAAGGAAAATATTCCGAAGACAACTTTCAGGACTCGGTATGGGCAGTTTAAGTTCTTGGTGATGCCGTTTGGGTTGACCAATGCCCCAGCGGTATTCACGAACCTGATGAATAAGGTATTTTATCAGTACTTGGATCAGTTTGTGGTAGTATTCATTGATGATATACTGATATATTCGAAGACCCCGGAGGAGCATGAGAAGCACTTGGGGATAGTTTAGGAGACCCTTAGGAAGAAAAAGCTATATGGCAAGCTTTTAAAGTGTGAGTTATTCCTTAATAAGGTTTAATTTGTCGGGCATATGATTATAGTAGACGGGATCTCAGTAGACCCGAAGAAGATTTTAGAAGTTGAGTCATGGTCTACCCCGAATTCAGTGGAAGAGATAAGGAGTTTTCTTGGACTGGCAGGATATTATCGAAGATTTGTTCAGGATATTTCCAGGATTGCGGAGTCGATGACTAGACTAACTAGGAAGAACGTGGAGTTCGTCTAGACTGAGGATTGTTAGTCTGCTTTTGAGGAGCTAAAGAAAAGGTTGACTACGGCTCCAATATTGACATTGCCATCAGGAGCAGGAGGATTTTATATATACAGTGTTGCATCGGTAAGGGTTTGGGTTGTGTGTTACAGCAGAACGGGAAGGTGATTGCCTATGCTTCCAGGCAATTACGCCCGCATAAGAAGAATTACCCTACCCATGACTTAGAGTTGGCAGCAGTTATATTTGCCCTTAAATTATAGAAACACTACTTGTATGGAGCCCGAGTAGAGATCTTTACAGACCACAAGAGCTTGAAGTATGTGTTTACACAAAAGAGCTCAATATAAGGCAGCAACGATTGTTGGAGTTGATGAAGGACTTCAATATTTCTTTGTAGTACCATCCAGGGAAGGCCAACGTAGTCGTGAATGCCTTGAGCAGGTATCCAGTGGCTATGTACTTAACGAGGGACAGACACTTATTGGCTGATCTTAATAGTTTGGACATTGAGGTATTAGTTCCTGGAGTTGCAACACAGATGTGGGCACTTCAGGTACAGTCTGAGTTGATGGACCGGATCAGATTCGCACAGTTCAAGGATGAATCTCTGAGGAGCATCAGAGCACAGGTCCAAATAGGGTTGGCAGAGGACTTCAGCATTGTAGATGATGGATTATTGTAGCATGGTACCAGATTGTATATGTCGAGTGGAGCATTGTGCGAGAAGATTCTTCAGGAGGCGCATCGATCTCAGTTCTCTATGCATCCATGTGCTAATAAGATGTATAGAGACATGAGAAAGCATGTTTGGTGGTATGGTATGAAGCGGGAGGTATCTAGCTTCATATCTAGATGTTTGGTTTGCCAGCAGATAAAGGCAGAGAGACAGAGGCCAGGTAGATTGCTTCAGCCTTTACCCATTCCAGAGTAAAAATAGGAGCATGTGACAATGGATTTTATTTCAGGACTTCCGCGTTCTCCAGAAGGTAAATATGCGATTTGGGTCATCGTAGACAAGTTGACCAAGTCTACTTTCTGCCATTCAAAGTGGGTATATCTAAGGAGAAGCTCGCAAAGATGTATGTGCATTAGATAATCAAATTGCATAATATTCCTGTGAGCATAATCTTGGATCGGGATAGTCACTTACGTCCCACTTCTGGAGGAGTTTATAAGCTAGCTTGGGCACTCAGCTCAAGTTCAGTACCACATATCACACTCAGACAGACGGGCAGTCGGAGAGGACTATTCAGACTCTCGAGGATATGCTACGCACTTCTGTTTTGGATTCTGGAGGCTCTTGGGAGGGTCGTCTTTACTTGGTAGAGTTTTCTTACAATAACAGCTACCAAGCCAGTATTGAGATATTACCATTTGAGGCGTTGTATGGATGGAGATATCGCACTCCATTATCATGGGATGATGTTGGTGAGAGAGCTTTATTAGAACCAGAGATGGTTGTGGATACAGCTGAGAAGGTAAAGCTTATCAGGGATAGATTTTGAGTGGCGCAGGACAGACAGCGGTATTGGACCGATAGCCACCGGAGACCATTGGAGTTTATGGTATATATTTTATTTTGTATTGCTTGTGATTGTTTGTTTTTGTTAGAGTGGTAAGGTTGTGTTTCATGCTAGGTTGGCGGTCTGGTTTTCTTGAGGATTTCTTTAATACGTGACATGATTCATTTCGGTGGAGGCAGAAAGCTTAGTCCACGATTCATTGGACCTTTCAATATTCTTGAGAGGGTCAGTGCAGTTGCATACAAACTAGACTTACTATCTGCATTGGAGGGAGTGCATAACGTGTTTCATGTGTTGAAGCTGAGATGGTACGTAGTAGATCCTAGTCATGTTGTCACGCCCCAGTCCCAAAATATTATGGAACTAGGCCACGTGGCATTGGCCAGCTGACACGTCTTCGAGGATATCCCAATTTAATGGATCCTGGCGAAGTGTGCTACGCTGTCCTAAATCTAATAAGTCTAATATATCAACAGGCAGTGTCTAATCTCATCCATAAACAACAAGTAAAATACTGAAATGAAAGACTGGAATATAAGGACATAGTCGAATGACATAATACAACTGAAATATGTCTGGTGGGAACAAACCCACTACAAAATATGCTGATAGTCTGAAATAAAGTACTGATAAGGAAAGTGACTATAACAACGGCTAACTAGGTAAGGAGCTCCAGTCATAGGCGGAAGGCCTACCAATCTGATCAGGGGTACTCTGATGGAAGTACCTCCAGCTCCTCGTCAAGAGCAAACCTCGCCTCCACACCTGGGCCATAAACTGTGGGATAATAGGCCTCGTCCAGATCTGGAAGATAACCAGGTCCTCAGAGGGACGTAACAAGATACAATATGCATGCTGGATATAGTACTGAAATAAAAGTAAAGAGGGGGTGTGCTAACCATCTAATTGAATGCAATATAAGGACAACCTAGGAACGTATAAGTAGGTGTAGGCATAACGTCCAACGTCCTCTAGAGTGTGGTATCTGCAACGTCCATTATTCCGAGGAATGAGGTATCTGAATATAAGTATAACGTCCACACTCTAAGGGCGTGGTGTCTGCAATGTATATATACGTCCGTAATACTCCATAGAGCGCGGTGTCTGAATATAGGGAGTCACCGGGTCTATGGTTCCTCTGGATACCACGGAATCCGGTGGGGGTATCCCATACATTTATCAGTTGTCCTTCCCGCCCAATGTAGATACGCAAGTCGAATGCACGACTTGAGTGTACCGTATCTAGATGCCAAGTCTCAGCTAACTATACTACTCTAGTAAACAGACTAATCCGTGATGCATGTCGTACGCACCGATAGCGAATCAGATACGCGAACCCGCATCCCAATATGAATGTACCATCGTGTAAGTGTCACGGTCTAGGAAGATATCAAATATCCTCACAGTGGGTGAGTCAGCTAGCAACTAGGTCAAGTACACTACTCATCGACGCAATGTCGACCGCACCCGAGTCATTCTCGGACGCGCATAGTTCATGTATATTTGAAATATTTAACATTTAAATTTAAAGCAGTAATCCAGCAAGGTATACTTGCCTGTCCAGGGTAGCTGCAAAATCCAAAGCCCTGCTCCTGATGCCTCGGCAGTAGTGTCCAGCAATCCTATATAGGATGTAGTAATGACCAAATTAGTCGCTACAATAGCACGACTAAGACACACTGTTCGTATCTACAACTGACACAGGGTCTGGACTGTATATACATATAGCTATTACAAGTATATATATATATATACACTAAATCATATTTAATTATATTAGAATAATATTTATGCTTAGTAGTATAAAAATAATATTTATGTATTATTTAGTAATACACTGGTAATTATGTTTATATATACCTTCTCAAATACATACTAGATGTTTAATACGCACAAGTATTTAATATATAATATTGTATTACATATAATATACTTAGTCATAGAAAAATATATTTAAGAACAATATATATATGTATTTAATATTCTTCATGTAATAAAAATATACATACATACATACATACATTAGCCTTATCCTCCTATATATATTTATGTACCCACAAAATATATATATAGGTATATATATACACAATAGATATTTAAATAATATAGGTATTTAATGCCATATACTGTATATACTAGTTTACATTATATATATTTATATATATATATATATAAGGTTTTCAGAGTATTTAAATATAGTATATATATATATACCTTATACACATTATATTTATTTAATAAAAATTCATAGTATTTAGAATTTATTTTTAAAATACAAAATAATATAAATACAGAAAATACATATTTATACAAAGATATATATATAAGTATTAATTAGTATACTGAACATATACGTACATACATGCATTATTAGGTATTTATATATGTATAACAAATACATATATATATATATATATTAATATTATATATAATACTAAATACAATAAATATTTATATAATACGGTATTTATACAGGAGGTATAAATACACATTTAATTTATAGAGGATATTAGTTTTAATATACGAAAATACGTATAAAAATACTTAAACGAAACTAATACCCATGCACATGGAAATACATATAAAAATGATGATAATTATACATAAAATAATGTACCTATACGTTCGTCAGGTCGAGGGGTGTCCGGTGGTGGGTCGTCGCCGACGGGGGTGGCCGGACGGCGCTCCGGCGTCGAGCGGGGAGGATCGGCAGTAGCAGCCGCGGTTTGGAGCTAACGGCGCTGCGGGGTTGATATCTCCGCGGGGTGGCGACGGCGTCGGCTGAAACTTCACGGGGTGGTGGAGGACTGGCTGGGGGAGGGCTCGGTGGAGTTTGGTGGCCGGAGGTGTAGGGGTGGCGGAGTACGAACCAGAGGGGTGGTCGGCTGTGCACTCGGGGAGGGAGCAGCCGGGTTCTGTGCGGGTTGTTGGGGGAGCTGCTCCGGCGTCGTGTTGGCCGGTGGCTGAGGTGGCAGGTGGGGAGGAGCTAGGCGAGGGTGGTCGGGTCGGTATGGTGGCGGTCGGTGGCGGCGTTTGGCCGGTGGGAGGCGGCGGGTAGGAAGGTTGGGATCGGCTGAATGGGGAGCTCGGTTGGGTGAGGTTAGAGTTTTAGTTATAAACCTTGGGTTGTGTGCCTTCAATGAGGTGTAAAAAATTGTATAAATAGGAGAGAGAGTGAGGGGGGATGTCTTGGGATTAGGGCCGGCTGTAGGAGGGTTTTGGGGAGTTGGGGAAGCTCCTACATGTTGAGGGAAGGGCTAGGATTTAGTCATTTGAAATGTAGGGCCATGATGTGCCCTACATAAAGTGATGTAAGTACATAGGAAAGGGGGGGAATCAAATGCATACGGTTGGTCATGACATCTCTTTTCTCCATGATGGTTTGGGCCAATGAGAGGGGGACACCTCATTACAATTTTTGCAATTAGGCCCCTGACAATTTGGTATTTGCACAATTAATTAGAATTAGGGATTTAATGAAAACAAATACCATGTTTGGTGTTCCTCATAGGACTAGGGTGGTGTATGGTATTTTGTATGAGGCTTGTGGGTGTGGATGTAGGTTTGGGTTGGAGTTGGGTCCAATTTAATTTAGGTTAGGTCACCACATTAATTAATTCTTAATTAATGTAACAGTGTTTCTAATTTAATTTAATTAAAAACTGGGAGTCTAAATTTGGTTAGACAAGGGTCTTTGGTGTAGTAGGCTCAGTGTACAATATTATCGTGATCTGGGTTGGTCAAAACTGGTTGAGGTTGGGTCTCAATGTCAATTAGAACGGGCAGCGAACGTAATTACGCATTTTAATTAAGTTGTGCGCGGACGTTTGCAACGACTTTTGTGCGACTAAAATCAGGCACGAAAATCCGTATCCGGGGTTTGTTCTAGATTCAATATGATGGGTTTACATGTCTAGGTCAAATATGTAGCATTCGTTTTAGGGCAACAGCTATGGTATCAACCCAATTAAACAAATCATTTCACAGGTATTTATAATACTAGATATTAATCATAATTAAATCAGATTAACCCTAATCATGCTAATTAAATAATTTAACCCTAATTTCTGGGCGAGGGGGTTTACAACATACCCTCCTTAGAGCATTTCGTCCTCAAAATTAAAACAGACATATAGAATAACTGTTGAATGAAATAAGTACTATCACATACCTAGGCCTTCGAAGAGATGGGGAAAACGTTGCCGAATATCGTCCTCTCGTTCCCAGGTTGATTCACCTAGTGCATGATGCCTCCATGCGTCACAAACTAGAGGGATAGTCTGGCCTCACAGTACCTTCTCGCTTCGGTCTAGGATCTCTACTGGCTCCTCCTGGTATGATAAGCTTGGACCAACGGTGATCTCCGAGTGGTCAAGCACATGACTCGGATCCGGTATGTGCCTCCTCATCTGAGATACATGGAAGACGTCGTGAACTGCTTCCAGTGTCTGCGGCAAGGCCAATCTGTAAGCAACTTCTCCGACGTGCTCTAGCACATCGAAGGGTCCGATGTACCTCGGACTCAGCTTCCCTCTGCCTCCAAATCTGATGGTTCCTCTGGTAGGAGAAATCTTCAAGAACACATGTTCTCCAACCTGGAACTCTAAGGGTCGTCGATGCACATTAGCCCAATGCTTCTGCCTGTCCTGTGCTGCTCGTAGATGCCCCTGGATCTTCTTCACCTTCTCCACTGTATGGACGATCAGCTCTGGTCCTAGAATCTGCCTCTCGCCTACATCGCTCCAACATACTGGGGATCGACACTTCCTACCATACAATGCCTCATAGGGAGCCATCTGAATGCTCGCCTGATAGCTATTGTTGTAGGAAAATTGGACCAAGTGCAAGTGGTCCTCCCATGAACCGCTGAAGTCAAGCATACATGCCCTCAACATGTCCTCCAGCGTCTGAATGGTGCGCTCGGATTGTCCATCTGTCTGCGGGTGGTACGAAGTACTGAACTTAAGGCAGGTACCAAGACTCTCTTGCATACTCCTCCAAAAGTACGATATAAACCTCGTATCTCGGTCAGACACGATACTGACTGGCACTCCATGCAATAGTACAATCTTCCTCATGTACATGTCTGCCAAGACTTCCGTAGATTGCCCAACCCTGAAGGGTAAAAAGTGGGCAGACTTGGTGAGTCTATCCACGATTACCCATACCGCATTGCGACCACTAGGACTCCTCGGGAAACCCGTGACGAAGTCCATGGTGATGTGCTCCCATTTCCACTCCGGTATCGGAAGCGGCTGAAGTAATCCGGCAGACCTCTGATGCTCAGCCTTGACTTGCTGACACACCAGACACTTAGCCACGAAGCGGGCTATCTATCTCTTCATCCCGTGCCACCAGTAGTACTTCCTCAAGTCTCGATACATCTTCGTGCCTCCTGAATGTATAGAATAGGTCAAACTGTGGGCCTCCGTCATCAGCTCCTGGCGTAGCTCTCCATTCGGAACATAGAGACGATCTCCACATCTCAAAGTCCCGTCCTCGTGTATACGCAGTCCCGTATGTATTCCAGCCTCTGTCCTCTGTCGAAGCCTCTGAAATCTGGCGTCCGTCGGCAAAGCAGCCTTGATTCTCTCCACCAATGTCGATTGCACCTGGAAACTCGATATCTGGCCGTCTACTCCGGGTATGACGACTTCGATACCCAACTGTTCTAGATCTCTCAATAGATATTGTTGGGTAGTCAGGAAAAATGCTAAGGGCTTCCTGCTTAAAGCATCAGCTACCACATTAGCCTTTCCTGGATGGTACTGTAGCTCAATATCGAAGTCTGCCATCACTTCGAGCCCACGTCTCTGCCTCTGATTCAGGTCCTTCTGTGTGTAGACGTATTTCAGGCTCTTATGATCGGTGAATATCTCCATGCGCTCTCCGTACAGGTAGTGCCTCCAAAGCTTCAAAGCAAAGATCACTACGGCAAGCTCTAAGTCATGGGTAGGATAGTTCTTCTCATGGGTCCTCAGCTGTCTAGAGGCATAGGCCACAACCTTCCCATGCTGCATCAAGACGCATCCTAATCCTTTCCCGGACGCATCGCTATAGATCACGAATCCTCCGGGTCCAGAAGGTATGGTCAAGATGGGTGCTGTAGTCAGACGCTTCTTCAGCTCGTCGAACGCCGTCTGACACTCCTCTGTCCAGGTGAACTCCTGATCCTTGCGGGTCAAGCGGGTCATCAGCTCTGCGATCCTTGCGAAGTTCTCTATGAACCTCCGGTAATATCCGGCAAGTCCTAGGAAACTCCTCATCTCCGTGACGTTGGTAGGGGTCGGCCACGTCTCTACAGATGATATCTTCGCGGGATCTATTGAAATGCCATCTCCCGAGATAACGTGTCCAAGGAATGCGACACGATCTAGAAGAAACTCGTACTTGCTCAGCTTGGCATAAAGCCTCTCTCGTCTCAGCGTCTCTAGCACTAGCCTCAAATGCTCCCCGTGCTCCTCGTAGCTCTTCGAATACACTAAGATGTCGTCGATGAAGACTACTACGAACTGGTCCAGATACTCATGGAAGACTCGGTTCATCAGGTTCATAAACACAGCAGGCGCATTTGTTAATCCGAAAGGCATCACTAAGAACTCGTAGTGACCGTAACGAGTCCTAAATGCTGTCTTTGGAATGTCCTCCCTTCGCACCTTCACCTGATGGTAGCCCGATCTCAAGTCGATCTTCGTGAACACCACTGCTCCTGTCAGCTGGTCGAACAGATCGTCGATTTGCGGTAGAGGGTACTTGTTCTTGATAGTCAGAGCATTAAGGGCTCTGTAATTAATGCACATCCGGAACGTCCCGTCCTTCTTCGGTACAAACAGCACTGGTGCTCCCCAGGGTGATGCACTAGGACGAACGAATCCCTTGATCTGCAACTCCTCTAGCTGTAGCTTCAGCTCGTCAAGCTCTTTCTTCGCCAACCTATACACATTTGATGATACCGGTGCTGCTCCAGGTATTAGCTCAATGGTGAACTCCACCTCTCTATCAGGCGGTAGGCCTGGCAACTCCTCCGGAAAAACATCCTCGAACTCTGCAACCATTTCTGGGGGTGCCGTCTCCATCGCCATGTAAGCTCCAGCTGTATGTCCTACTCCTCGCTCGATGGTGCCTCGCATGAATTCGAACTCCGGTTGTCCTGGCAGTCTAAAAGTAACGCTACCCTTCCGGCAATCTAGTACGGCATTGTACTGGCTTAACCAGTCCATGCCCAGAACTACGTCGAAAGCTAGCATTGGGAGTACCAACAATCGCGCTCTCATCTCCCTACCACAAACTACTACTGAGCACGTTCTAATGGTGCTGGTAACCGGTACGATGCCTCCTCCAATAAGTATTCTCCAACTCTTAGGTAAGGGGGAGGTTGCTACTCTATGCATTGCTACGAATCTACTAGATATAAATGACAGTGTAGCTCCAGAATTAAATAGTGCAGTTGCAGGTAATGATGCAACTAAATTTTTACCTGCGATAGCCTCTTCTTCTGGTTCCTCCTCAATAGATGCTAAGGCAAAGGCTTGCCCGCGCCTCTGCCCTCCTGCCTGCTGGCGGGCCTGGTGGAAGTGTGCCTCCTGTGGAACCAAGGGTGGTCCTCTCTGCTGTCCTCCGGTGGCTGGTGGACGCTGTACTCCTACTGGGGGTGGTATCCTCAGTGGTGCTGCTGGTGGCCTCTGTCCAGTCTGGGGTGCTGCGTCTCTGCGCTGGGGGCAGTCTCTAGCAAGGTGCTGGCTGGCTCCACAGACCATGCAGAGCTCGAGCTTCTTCCTGCAGTCTCGGATGATGTGTCCCCTCTTGTCACAGAAGTGACAGGTCGGAAGCTCCTTCTGCTGGTAAGGCGCTGTCCTCTGCTGCACCTGCGCTCCTAGACGGCGGATCGGTCCTCCGGCTCCTTGCTGGGTCTTGGCTGGTACGTTCACGCTGGAACGTCTCGCTCCTCCTCCTCCTATAGCCTCCTGGATCCTCGCCTCTGATAGGACCTCTTCATAAGAGATCCTCGCCTGGGTAGTAGTGTACCTCTGCAGCTCATGAGAGAGGCCATGGTAGAATTTCCTGGCTTTCTCCAGGTCATTGGGGATCAGGGCTGCTCCAAATCGGCTGAGTCTGCTGAACTCTCCGTCGTAAGCGTCCACAGTCAGGTTCCCTTACTCCAGGTGCAGGAACTGAGAGTACAGGGCGTTCCTCACCATAGCTGGAAAATACTTCGTGTTGAAGTGCTCTAGAAATTCCTCCCAAGTCTGCTGCCGGCCAATGCTGCGCTCTATAGAGTCCCACCAGTGATGGGCGTTACCTGTGAGTTGGGCCCTCACCGCGGTCATCCAGAGATCAGGGTGTAGCTGCGAACCCTCTAACAGCATCTCAGTGTTGGAGACCCAGTCTGAGATCTCCTCTGCCATCTCCTTGCCCGAGAAGGTATCCGGGCCCATCGTTCTGAAGCCTCGTACAGTGCCTGCTCGCTGGGCAGGTGCTGGTGCTGGTGCTGGTTGAGCAGGTGCCCTCTCCAGTACTGCCATCAAACCCTGTCTGAGAGTCTCCGTCTGCTGCCACTGGGCCTGCATCATCATCTAGAAGAACTGCATCATCTGGGGCTGTCCCTTCGCTGGTGGCATCTGAGGTGGAAACGGTGGAGGTGGTGGAAGCGGTACCTCCGGCTGTCTCCTTGGGGTCTCCTCGGGTGCCGGCCTCTCGTACTGCGGCATCGGTGTCGCCCTCGAGGTCTGCCCCTCAAAGTACTGCCTCAGAATCGTCTGTGATGCCTGGCCCTCTGGCTGCTGCATCTCCTCGTCGGGAGAGACCTGATGCCAGTGCATCATCGGGGCCTGTGGGATCACCTCTGCCCCTGGCTGCTGCTGTCTGGGTGGTCCCTGTGTCGTATCCTTCCTCGGTGCTGCAGGTGGTACTATGGCACCGAGTATCTCACGTCGGCTCCGAAGGTTCATCTCGCTGTAAGAGATGGAACTTCATTAGAGAGAATACAGAAAAATCAAACAGGATGCAAATATATTATAATTCGGAAGAGGTTCAAAGGCGTAATCAAGTAGATGAGACTTAGTAATTTCTATCCTATTGCAGGCTCGCTGGGCACGTTTCCGTACCACAAGCGATAGATGTTTTGTGTTTCAGACCTGCATGGGCCACCACTAAAACCATGTCACGCCCGTCCCAAAATATTATGGAACTAGGCCACGTGGCATTGGCCAGCTGACACATCTTCGAGGATATCCCAATTTAATGGATCCTGGCGAAGTGTGCTACGCTGTCCTAAATCTAACAAGTCTAATATATCAACAGGCAGTGTCTAATCTCATCCACAAACAACAAGTAAAATACTGAAATGAAAGACTAGAATATAAGGACATAGTCGAATGACATAATACAACTGAAATATGTCTGGTGGGAACAAACCCACTATAAAATGTGCTGATAGTCTAAAATAAAGTACTGATAAGGAAAGTGACTGTAACAACGGCTAACTAGGTAAGGAGCTCCAGTCATAGGCGGAAGGCCTACCAATCTGATCAGGGGTAAACTGATGGAAGTACCTCCAGCTCCTCGTCAAGAGCAAACCTCGCCTCCACACCTGGGCCGTAAACTGTGGGATAATAGGCCTCGTCCAGATCTGGAAGATAACCAGGTCCTCAGAGGGACGTAACAAGATACAATATGCATGCTGGATATAGTACTGAAATAAAAGTAAAGAGGGGGTGTGCTAACCATCTAAGTGAATGCAATATAAGGACAACCTAGGAACGTATAAGTAGGTGTAGGCATAACGTCCAACGTCCTCTAGAGTGTGGTATCTGCAACGTCCATCATTCCGAGGAATGAGGTATCTGAATATAAGTATAACGTCCACACTCTAAGGACGTGGTGTCTGCAATATATATATACGTCCGTAATACTCCGTAGAGCGCGGTGTCTGAATATAGGGAGTCACCGGGTCTATGGTTCCTCTGGATACCACGAAATCCGGTGGGGGTATCCCATACGTTTATCAGTTGTCCTTCCCGCCCAATGTAGATACGCAAGTCGAATGCACGACTTGAGTGTACCATATCTAGATGCCAAGTCTCAGCTAACTATACTACTCTAGTAAACAGACTAATCCGTGATGTATGTCGTACGCACCGATAGCGAATCGGATATGCGGACCCGCATCCCAATATGAATGTACCATCGTGTAAGTGTCACGGTCTAGAAAGATATCAAATATCCTCACAGTGGGTGAGTCAGCTAGCAACTAGGTCAAGTACACTACTCATCGACGCAATGTCGACCGCACCCGAGTCATTCTCGGACGCGCACAGTTCATGTATATTTAAAATATTTAACATTTAAATTTAAAGCAGTAATCTAGCAAGGTATACTTGCCTGTCCCGGGTCGCTGCGAAATCCAAAGCCCTGCTCCTGATGCCTCGGCAGTAGTGTCCAGCAATCCTATATAGGATATAGTAATGACCAAATTAGTCGCTACAATAGCACGACTAAGACACACTGTTCGTATCTACAACTGACACAGGGTCTGGACTGTATATACATATAGCTATTACAAGTATATATATATATACACTAAATCATATTTAATTATATTAGAATAATATTTATGCTAGTAGTACAAAAATAATATTTATGTATTATTTAGTAATACACTGGTAATTATGTTTATATATACCTTCTCAAATACATACTAGATGTTTAATACGCACAAGTATTTAATATATAATATTGTATTACATATAATATACTTAGTCATAGAAAAATATATTTAAGAACAATATATATATGTATTTAATATTCTTCATGTAATAAAAATATACATACATACATACATACATACATACATACATTAGCCTTATCCTCCTATATATATTTATGTACCCACAAAATATATATATAGGTATATATATACACAATAGATATTTAAATAATATAGGTATTTAATGCCATATACTGTATATACTAGTTTATATTATATATATTTATATATATATATATATAAGGTTTTCAGAGTATTTAAAGATAGTATATATATATATATACACATTATATTTATTTAATAAAAATTCACAGTATTTAGAATTTATTTTTAAAATACAAAACAGTATAAATACAGAAAATACATATTTATACAAAGATATATATATAAGTATTAATTAGTATACTGAACATATACTTACATACATGCATTATTAGGTATTTATATATGTATAACAAATACACACACACACATATATATATATATATATATATATATATATATATATATATATATATATATATATATATATATATATATATATTACTATTATATATAATACTAAATACAATAAATATTTATATAATACGGTATTTATACAGGAGGTATAACTACACATTTAATTTATACAGAATATTATTTTTAATATACGAAACTACGTATAAAAATACTTAAACGAAACTAATACCCATGCACATGGAAATACATATAAAAATGATGATAATTATACATAAAATAATGTACCTATACGTTCGTCAGGTCGAGGGGTGTCCGGTGGTGGGTCGTCGCCGGCGGGGGTGGCCGGACGGCGCTCCAGCGTCGCGCGGGGAGGATCGGCAACAGCAGCCGCGGTTTGGAGCTAACGGCGCTGCGGGGTCGATATCTCCGCGGGGTGGCGACGACGTCGGCTGAAACTTCACAGGGTGGTGGAGGACTGGCTGGGGGAGGGCTCGGCGGAGTTTGGTGGCCGGAGGTGTAGGGGTGGCAGAGTACAAACCAGAGGGGTGGTCGGCTGTGCACTCGGGGAGGGAGCAGCCGGGTTCTGTGCGGGTTGTTGGGGGAGCTGCTCCGGCGTCGTGGTGGCCGGTGGCTGAGGTGGCAGGTGGGGAGGAGCTAGGCGAGGGTGGTCGGGTCGGTATGGTGGCGGTCGGTGGCGACGTTTGGCCGGTGGGAGGCGGCGGGTAGGAAGGTTGGGGTCGGATGAATGGGGAGCTCGGTTGGGTGAGGTTAGAGTTTTAGGTATAAACCTTGGGTTGTGTGCCTTCAATAAGGTGTAAAAAATTATATAAATAGGAGAGAGAGTGAGGGGGGCTGTCTTGGGGTTAGGGCCGGCTGTAGGAGGGTTTTGGGGAGTTGGGGAAGCTCCTACATGTTGAGGGAAGGGCTAGGATTTAGTCATTTGAAATGTAGGGCCATGATGTGCCCTACATAAAGTGATATAAGTACATAGGAAAGGGGGGAAATCAAATGCATACGGTTGGTCATGACATCTCTTTTCTCCATGATGGTTTGGGCCAATGAGAGGGGGACACCTCATTGCAATTTTTGCAATTAGGCCCCTGACAATTTGGTATTTGCACAATTAATTAGAATTAGGGATTTAATGAAAACAAATACCATGTTTGGTGTTCCTCATAGGACTAGGGTGGTGTATGGTGTTTTGTATGAGGCTTGTGGGTGTGGATGTGGGTTTGGGTTGGAGTTGGGTCCAATTTAATTTAGGTTAGGTCACCACATTAATTAATTCTTAATTAATGTAACGGTATTTCTAATTTAATTTAATTAAAAATCGGGAGTCTAAATTTGGTTGAACAAGGGTCTTTGGTGTAGTAGGCTCAGTGAACAATATTATCGTGATCTGGGTTGGTCAAAACTGGTTGAGGTTGGGTCTCAATGTCAATTGGAACGGGCAGCGAACGTAATTACGCATTTTAATTAAGTTGTGCGCGGACGTTTGCAACGACTTTTGTGCGACTAAAATCAGGCACAAAAATCCGTATCCGGGGTTTGTTCTAGGTTCAATATGATGGGTTTACATGTCTAGGTCAAATATGTAGCATTCGTTTTAGGGCAACAGCTATGGTATCAACCCAATTAATCAAATCATTTCACAGGTATTTATAATACTAGATATTAATCATAATTAAATCATATTAACCCTAATCATGCTAATTAAATAATTTAACCCTAATTTCTGGGCGAGGGGGTTTACACATGTGTTTGATCACTTGGAGATAGAGGTGGACCCTACTCTTAGCTATCTAGAGCAGTCAATTGAGATTCAGGATCAGAGAGAGTAGGTGCTAAGGAACTAGACAATTTCTTTGGTGCACGTCGAGTCGAGGCATCACTCGCCAAAAGAGAGTACTTGGGAGCGAGAGACCGAGATGCGCGAGCAATATCCATATCTATTCGAGCCATGAGGTATATTTCTTTCTTGCATTGTATTGATTACTTTTGGTAGTTAGTTTTTTTCCTTAATTTCGAGAACAAAATTTTCTAAGGTGGGTAGGATTGTCACCCTCACATTTTCAATTAAGGGTAATTTGGTAATTAGCATAGGTATTTTTATTTTAGTATTATATTAAATATTGTGCATATATAATTGTTTATTTGGATATTCGGGCACGAGTACGTGGTTACGCCCAGCCTACGCCGCAGTATCGGTGGTAGAACGCTGTCTGGATTATTTCTAACTATCTAACATCTCAACAATATAATATGGTACCTATCAATCATCTCAATTCCAAACGGAGGAACAATATGGTATCTCACAAGTATATCTAATCTCAATCACAAAACAAACTAAGAAAGAATAATGCACGAATGAAAAAGCGAAGGAAAGAATAAAAATATAATCCACAATATGAAATAATAATATAACTGTTAATCTCAACAGATAATAGCCTAATACGATCCAACATAATAAACTAGACCTCCTCGGACTCTGCAACTAAGTCCTCCTGGTCTACAAGAGTATCCTCTAAAGGTACGCCGTCCTGCGGCCCATAGAATGTGGGACACTGCCTTATAAGCCAATCATCTGGAAAAATATATCCAGTCAGGATTGGAGCAAAGTACAACCCAATAGCAGTTTCAATTAATTGACAAAGACTATAAACAGTTATAGTAAGTAATACATGATGATCAAGGAAGGTAAATGAGTCAGAGAAATACATACAGTCACAGTTAAAGTAAGAAGCAAGACAAGATATGCATAGTAAATCAAGAAAATACTATAAATAATATTGTGAATAGATGAGAAATGAACTAGATAGATAAGATGTGTGTCCAGCAAGTATCATATGAGTCCAGCAAGTGTAATGTGAAGCCAACAAGAAAGTACTAACTAGTATGTTTTAAAATACCGCTTTTGACATGTAAACGACGAGGGGTAAGTACGGCTCATCGCACACTTAGTGTACGACTGCTATCATTCCTGATTAGACCAGAGGGGGTGATTCCAGATTTTGGGGATGTTTATATGTCTACTCGAGTATTTCCCTACCCGACTAGTATAAATAAATCCAATCCCGACACGCAAATCAAATATGAGTCCAGCCAGATAAAATAGGTAATTCTAGTAGGTGAGTCCTGATGTGATATCGGTAACGAGTCCTAAAGTAGAGGCCAGACAAGTATAATGTACGTGTCACAAGAAAATGAATTCAGGTAAATCTATCTCATCCACAAAATATGAACATGGGAATAAGTGCTGAATATATATAATGTTGAGTCTGAAAGTCATAGTACACATCTTGTGGGAACAACCCACTACAAAAGATAATAATAGTGCAGAAAATAAGATAGACTAAGTATCGTCTATCTATGGGAAATAGCTCCATCTCCAGGTGAACAGGCTTCTAGAATCAGGCAAATTTTGATGATGGCTCCTCTAATTCCTCCTCGGTGGCACACCCAGTCTCTTGTCCTGGACCATACACCGTGGGGTAGAAGGCCTCGTCTAAATCTGGAAGGGAACCAGGTCCTCAGTGGGACATAACAAGATACAGAAAAATAACATGCCAGGTATGTAAATACTGAATAAATAAATACAGGGTGCTAACCATCTAAGTGAATGCAAGTAAAGACCTTGTAGTACGCATGAAAAAGTGTAGGCCAGACATATGCTGACTTAATTCACCAATCGTGGTGACTGGCTAGTATATGTGTCATATGACCCCAGACTCATGGGCACTCTGCAATCGTCCATCTCCGAGGAGCATGGAACGAAGGATAAAGACTCAAGGAGGGGGGTGTCCCATATGTCTACTAGTTATCTTTCCCGCCCAATGTAACTAATGCCAAGTCGTAATTATTCCTGAGTTTTCCTAATTTTATGCTAAGCCGTAATGCACGTCACACGTACTGGTAGCTAATCAAATACGCAGCTCGCATCCCAATATGTATTGCAACCATATTGCGTGTTCCCGTGACAGGGTCTAGGAGGATATTAGGATACCCTCACAGTTGTGGGTAAGTCTGTAAAGACTAAGTTAATTACACTACTTGTCAACGTATCTGTTGACTGTACCCGAGGCAATCTTAGGTACTCATAGTCATATGAAATTCATGAGCAATAACATATAACAACTTTTGAATTTAAACAGTAAACTTGGCAAGGTATACTTGCCTACTTTCTGATAGTGTTAAAAACCTCATCTCACAGTCACGTTTGAGGGGTCTTGTGACAGGGGGTCACTGACTGCGCTGAAGATGTATTCTGTTTAAGACATTACAGGGCTCGTAAATTTTATTTAAATAAATGGGTACAATATAATACTTATGTAAATATATATAGAAGTCAATATATATATATATATATATATAGTCATATAGTATTTATATACATAACATAAATATATATTGATATTTATATAGCATATGATATTAGGTATATAAATAAAACATATGTATATATTTATATATATATTTAAATACATACATATATATATATATATATATATATATATATATATATATATATATATATATATATATATATATATATAGGGTACATATATATATATATATAGAGTTTATATACATACTATATGAAATAAAAAGAAAAAGTAATATATATATATAAGTGTACATATATACATAGTTTATATAATATAATGCAACATATATATAAATATATATTATACATACATATATATATATATATAAAAACATAGAAGGCATATAGTATATATTATGCATATATATATATATATATATATATATATATATATATATATATATATATATATATATATATATATATATATATATATATATATATATATATATATATACATATATTCATATATATGTAAAAGGAGAAAAATAAAAAAATGTATTTATATACATACATATATATTATATATACTAAAAGTATATATATATATATATATAATAATATATATTGTATATACATAATAATATTTAGATATATATATATATATATATGAATTACATATATATATATATATATATATATATATATATATATATATATATATATATATATATATATATATATATATATACATATATGTATGTATAAAAAAAGGAAAAAACAAAATATATATACATAATAATATTTATATTATATATATATATTGTATATTTACAGTATAATAATATATATGTATAATAATAATATATAGATAAATATATATATATATATATATATAATTACATATATAGATATATATATTTACATATATATACATATATATATATATATATATATATATATAAAAGGAAAAATAAAATAAAAATAGAAAATAAAATATACATATTTATTGTATATACATTAGCATATATATATATATATATATATATACTGTATATATACTCAGTATATTAATATATTATATATATATATATATATATATATATATAATAGTATATAGATAATATATATTTATATAAATAAATAAATAAATAAATAAATAAATATATATATATATATATATATATATATATATATATATATATATATATATATATATATATATATATATATATATATATATATATTTACATATATACATATATACATATATATATATATATATAAAAGAAAAATACAGAAATATAAATACATACATATTTACTGTATATACTGTATTTATAACTTTAATATTAATATATATAATTAAATACTTATAATAATATATATTAATATAAGTAAATATATACATATATATATACATATATAAATACATATATACATACATATAGGAATAAATAGGTATTTATGTATTAAATACGGTATTTATACCTGACAGGTCGACAGGGGGGCCCACAGCTCGTTGCCGGCGGGAGGACGGCGGCGGAGCCGACGACGACTGGCTGGAGGGACGGCTGCAACAGCATCTGCTGTTAGCAACAACTGTAGTGGCAGCAGCTTGCGGGGGCGGCAGCGGCGCAGGCGGCGGCGGAGGTGGCAGTGCAGGCGGTTGGGTCGACGGAGGGAGGGTGGCGAGGCGACTGGTGGTGGTGGCGGAGGTCAGGGGTGGCGGTGGTGGTGGCTGGAGGCGGTCGGGATGGGAGTGGCAGTGCTGGTTTGGGTGAAGGCGGAGGGGCTGCGGGGATGAAGGCACGTGTATGGTGCACGTTCAATTTTGGGTTTTTAGGATATTTTCCTGATATTTTCAGATATTTTGGTGGGTCCCACTGCCACGTGTATGGTGCACGTTCACCAGCCAATAGGGGGGTGACACCTCACAGGGAAAATTGCAGAAAAACCCCTATAATTTTATAAATTGCAAATAGGTCCTAAAATTGGGAATTTGCGTAATTACGCAATTTGTCTGATTAAAAACACTGATTCCTAAAAATACTGAATTGCACAAAAATGACGGGGAAATCTGGGGGAGTGCCTTGGGGGGTGTGGGGTTGAGCCTGGGCAGGGGCAGGGCCTGGTTCTTTGGGTGATACGGGTCACCGTATTTATTAATTAATAAATACTGCGCATGGTGTTCTCTAATTATTTAGAGGCAGGTAGGGTCATAATTTTACTATGGTGTCAATATACTAATTGTAGTATATTCAAAGTAGAATATTATCATATTTTTGTTTGGGCAAAACTGGTGCAGGTTGGGCCTCTAATCTCTAGGGGTACAGAGATGGGTAAAGAGCAGGAAATTAAATAGGAAATAAATACAGACGTTTGCTACGATATTTGTGCATCTCAAACGAGGCTCAAAATAAAGCATCTGGGAGTTGCACAAAATTTAAGAAAATAGTCTAACATGTCTAGGGCAGGTATGTGAATTTTGTTTGGGGATAACAGCTAGTGTAATGCTCTAATTAATTGGGTAATGGACAGGTGCACAAATCAATAGGATATGTAAGCAAAATAAATTTAAAAAAGTTTCAATAATTCTAATTAGTCAAAAATAATCCTAAATTACTAAAATCTGGTCGAGGGAGTTTACAGGTTCGTCGAGGCGGCGGAGCTCAGGCGGAGCTGAGGTGGCGGAGAGGTCGTCGTGGAGGAGGGGAGATGTTGAGCGGGGCTGGGAGCGGAGCTGAGACGAGGAGATGGCTGAGGGCGGGGCATGGTGAGGTGTGGCGGAGGATCGGGTTGACGGTCAGTCGTCGGGGGAGTGGGAGATCCGGTGGAGGAGATGGCCGCTGGTCGCTGTGCAAGCTGGGAGGTCGGGAAGGAGGGTGGTGGAGGTCGAGGAAGGGACGGGCAGGGCTGCTCCGGCGGGGGTCGGCTCACCGCGGGGGAGGCGAAGGACAGGGAAAGAGGGTGGCGGCTGTCGGCTAGGGTTAGGGTTAGGTTTAGGTTTAGGGATTTTTGTGGTTTATTTTTGTTGGAGAAAACTAGAAAAAGTATATTTATACATGTAGCAATTTTTGGTTTGGGTTTAATCTAGAATTTAGGGCTTGATCAACACTTCTTGGTATGGACCTTGGGCTCACTTGGGGATGATGGGAGGGCTAGAATTACATTAATTAAATACAAGGATAGATTTAAAATAACGGGGCGATGTTGCGAATTGCATATCCCAAAAATTACAAAAAAATCTACGTGAAGGGAAAATTGGGTTTCTTCACGTATTGTCCAATGATGGGGGCACCTCAATGCATTTTTGCATAAAAGTCTCCAACAATTGGAAAAATTGTACAAAGACAGAAATTGGATTTAATTTATGAAATTGAATGCTCACGATGTTCCGGAATTAATTAGGAGTACTTGGGAATAGAATTAGGTCGGACACAAGTGTCTGGGGAGTAGAATATTAATAAAATTTGGGTTGTACAAAAAGGTCAAGATTATGTCTCCAATTTCTATTGGAACGCACAAGGGTACAAAGTCGGGATTTATTTAGAATTAAGAAATAATGTCCGCGACGTTTATTGTGCGACTAAAATGTCGCACCAGAAAGCATGATTATAAATTATACAGAGGTCATAATAGATGATGGTCTTGTCTAGGATAGGGTTGTGAAGTTTGCAGATAGGCAATGGCTAGCGTAGTGCTCCAATTAATGAAGCAACGGTAAGGTGCGCTATACGATAAAATAATGTACAGTTAAATCAAATGCCGTGTCCTAAATTCTAATTGGGTTCAAACTAGCCCTAATTCTACTATATAAGCAAAGTAAACCTAATTTCGGGTTAGGGGGTTTACAATCTACCCAACTTAAAAATAATTTTGTCCTCAAAATTAAAATAAGGCATAATTGGTTTAACTCCTTCACTTGCGTACGTAAGACAAGTTAAATCGCAAACTCTTCCAAAATTTAACTTATTCAAATCCATCGAAATTCTTTTTAAATTTAACCATTGTTTAAATCGAACGTCAACACATCGCGCTGTCTTCTCCATTCTTAATTTAATAATCCACATCCAATCTAATTCAAATCTCTATGACATCCTAAATCAGAATTTACGTCGCAATCTTCAACTGTCAAAATTTCCTCTAGAAATTATAATCAATTCTTATTTCTATCCTCAACTTGTGAATTTCATACTCTTCAATTTTTAAATTCAATTTATATCCTTAATATTTTCAAATAGGTAATCCCACAATTAATATTTAACTTTTAATTTAAGGCCTCAATTTGAGATTTAATCCGTCCATGTCCATGTCCATGTTTAGAGTTCTATTTATTTTCCTCGAGGTTTAAATTGTTGATTCAACCTTCCATATTAAAATTTAAGTCATGTGCTAAATATTAAAATTCATCGATCCTCATCCTCTCACTTATTCGTCCAACATTATAGAATTTAAACTGACTTGAACCTTTCAATCAAATTTGTTCGATCACAATCTAAAGAAATTCCTTTCAAGCTGATAATGCAACTGCTACCCAACTTATAATCTACCCCTCTATCACATAAGACTCTTACATTTCAGAAATCTCATTCCTCAATTTTACTTAATCCTATTACTCAATCCTCAAAAATTTTTAACACCAAATATATTACATGGGATATGCCTTTGGTTACAAAATAATCATCAATTAATGTATTTGGCCTATAGGGTAGCTCTAATACTATCCGTGTATCAACTTATGCTAGGCACGAGGTTTCATCTTTTCGAAATAAGGAAAGACGAAAAACAATAATAAAGAGTTCAAGGGGAGGTAATTGATTAGAAGTATGGGGATCAAGGCGTTTAAAGAATTCAATGGGAATTATCAAGGCAGTTGTGGATTAAAATCCTATTTTGAGAAATTTCTATTCACATGCTCGCATCGGTACAATCATGTAACAGATACGATATGCTCAGACATATCTAGAGGACAAGTACATTTTGTCTACTAATCACTATATATCTCAATCCACATAAAGTAGTTATACGAAGGGCGAACCAAGAGCACTATGGTTGATCAGACCGTAGTACACTGATTCTGAAATGTATTAGTGTACGCGTCCAATAATACATATGTCATGAACAAGCTTGATAAAAGGATGAGCTTGCAAAACTAGGCTGTAACAGCAGCATAAGTCGAGGTAGTACAAAACATAAGTACGCTAGATTAGGATGAAAGGAGGTACAAAAATAATTTAAATTCACAAAACCAAACAAGATACAAAATTTAGGTTCTACAATCTCTACAGTTGTCATACTCACTCCTTGTCTAAGTCGCTAGTCGACTAAATAGGGGTATGGACCTTTAATTTCTACAGTCTGAATAAACACTATCTTTTTTTATGCAAGTCTAAGGTTGTGTCATCCTATTATACTTCATTAATGGGTCAATAGGGCTAGGTGATACTATGTTGTGAGGCATTCTACCCAGCTTAGAAATATTAACTAATATTGTGATAGTCTTAAGGGGATCCTGTAAAATAATTTGGTCTTTGTGGTTAAGGTAGAAACTCTTGTTAGGGCATACAAGGGAAAGATCTTGGTACAGATCAGGGTATCTGATTGCCTTATATAGGTAGTGGTCATCTTAAGTCTTAATCATAGTGTTTATGGAATGCACGTGTTAATACTAAGAATGGAGAATTATTGGCCAAGGGAGAGGGGAATTATAACTCGTATCGGGGTATGGTACGAGTTACGCGATTTAAAACTAAGAGATAATCATCATGTCACAATCTAAGGGAGCAACTTAAACTATCAAATTCTAACTACCACGCACAAAATTCAAAGTTCAAGATTACAATTATCCTCCTAGCAAACTATATATCCTAACATAGAATAAGATCACTTGGATTATAATCAGAGGTGTCAAATGGCACGAATTGAAAGATAGATAAAAGAGGAATCATAATTTAGTCGTCGCGCAATTAGTGAACGCTAAGGTTATAGAGAATAAGATATAAAATCAAAAATAGGAAGACTTTAGATAAAATTATGGTTTCTTAAGGGGGAAGTAATATGCTAATCTCTGTGCTCAAGGTATGATCGAGGAATTTCCATATTCATTCATCTCGGGTTCCTAGGGTACTGTCTGCTAATATTAAGACAAGGATCTATATCTTAACATTATCTCACTATGCAAATTTGGTTCAACCCCTACATTCGATCTCGAATTTCTATTGGTTCCTCTATACTAGGGTCAAACATTAGGGTCAAATCTCTAACTAGCTCTAGTAATGCCTATACTATTCTTAGGTCATTCATAATTATGTCAAGGAAAAATGGTAAGCCATTCTTTAGATAGGGATGCTAGGGTTTCACTCAAATATTCTAAACTTAGTGACGTGTCAGGGTTCTAGTTACTCTTACTAGGAAGGTTACCCTACTTATTATCTAACAACAGGGACTTCCATGTTCTAGGAGAAGGCTACACTCAAGGAACTATCAGGGATGCACATGAATCAAACAGGATGCATTCGTTCAAATAGAATGGATTGGAAAAAAGATGAGTCATAGTCAGTCGTGGATGAGATCCTATACTCTAATCCTATTTGCAGGCTTGCTCGGTACAGTAACGTAACAGAGACAATATGCTCTGACCTGCATGGGCCACCACAAAAACATGTCACGCCCCAGTCCCAAAATATGTAGGACTAGGACACGTGAGCATGCCAGCCGTATGAATATGGCACTCCAATATATATGAAAACCATAACACACGTACGCTGTATATGAATAACAAAATCCACAAGTGGTATAAATCCAACACAAGTCACATGGTATAATCTAGATCTCATCCATAAAATCAATATAATTAAATGACCTGTAGCTATGAAACTAGTTTTCAATAAAAAGTATCTAAAGGTGACAGTCGGATGGAAACAAATCCACTGCCGAACTAAAGCATATAGAATAGTCAAGATACATACACATAAGAATATCAACTACCAATTATGGGCTCGACGAGAAGACCTCATCGCAAATGCGTAGCAAGTCCGAATATGTGCTCCTGCGAATACTCATGAACAATACACCTGGAAAGGGACCAGGTCCTCAGAGGGACATAACAAGATAAATAAAAACATGCCATAAAGTAAATACTGAATAAATAACTCCGGGGTGACCTAACCATCTATGTGAAATGCAATTTGAGGACAACTGTGAGTATATAGGAAGGTGTAGGCTAGACATATGCTGACGTAATTCACCACTTGTGGCAACCGGCTAGTATATGCCATACATGCCCCCTATAACACGGGTGCAGGAATACAGTAACGTCCAACATTCTTTAGAGTGTGGTATCTGTAATATCACCAAGTAACGTTCAACACTCTACAGAACGTGGTATCAGTAATATATATATACGTCCGTATCACTCCGTCGAGTGTGGTATCAGTGTAAAGGAGTGGGGTGTCCCATATGCCTACAAGTCGTCCTCCCCGCCCAATAATCTAAGCATGTTGTATCCATAACACGCGTCAGCTACTACGCCTCGGCGTCGTAACTCTGGCTCATAGACTATCGTTAGAGCAAGGGTCCATCCTTACAACCAAACAAGGACAGGGATGGGACCATCGTACCACGCTAGTCTATGCTCCACCTACTAATAACTGCTAAGTCTTCTAACATGCATCACTATTAGCAGTTACACCCTATCTGTCGTACGCCTACACGTACAGGTGGCCAACCACATACGCAGGACCGTGCCTTACATGAGACTCACAATACGTGTAAGAAATGTATCAAGGCCTGGAAGTCATACCAATAACTCCACAACTTTAGGTGGGTCTTACTAGACACTAGGTCAGACACTATCCTAATGTCAACGCCTACGTTGACTGCACCCGAGTCTCTCTCGAACGCGCACAATTAAATAATAAATATGCAGCTAATAATACAGAATTTAAATAGTACAACAAGACAAGGTATACTTGCCTGGCAAGAGAGCTGCGTAGTACCCATAACCTGCTACAAAAAGTTGTGCAGAACAATCCAACAGATCTCCGGGATCAGTGTGCACAGGTACGGGAATTAGGGTGACTGCTGTGGGTTGTATGGCAAGGGTGACGATCTAAGATGAACACGAGGACGAGGGTGATTAGATTATGGTTAAGGTGATGACTAGGTCAAAGATGGTGTTTATGTTAATGATGGGGGGTTATAATGGTAGTGGTGGTTACAATGGTGATGATGATAGAATGATGAGGGGATTTATGATAATGGTGGTGACATGGATGATGACTAGGATGATGGTGATGTTCATGGTGAAGGTGATGGTGATATTAATGACGATGATAAGAAGGTGATGATGACGGCTGGCTTCGATGATGGTGGTGAGGACGTTGATAAGACGATGATGAGGAGGACGACGACTAAGGGTGATGATGATGATGATTAGGTTTTATGTGTTTGAGAATGAATGATGATGACGATGGTTTAGGCGATGACGACAACGATGATAGCGATGATGATGGCTGAAAGTGATCGTGATGACGACGACTAGGTGTTGCCGGAATCCGGCCAGTGGGGGATGTCCGGCCGGAGGGGGGGGGACAGGGACACAGGAAGGAGGAGGATTCCAGGCCAGGGGGTTCAGCGATGGAGCTCGGCTCAGTCGAGAGCAGCGGGGCTGCTCGGTCGAGTCAGGCGGAGGGTTTGCTCGGCGTGGGTGGCTGACATCTGGATGGAGGAGATATCGACTGGTGGAGGGGCTCGGGTTGGCTAGGGCACCGTGGCGGAGGGGGTCGCGGCGAGGTGGTGGCGGGTCTCAGGGATCCTCGGCGGAGGCTCGTCGAGGACGACGATCTGACGGAGGCGGCTCTGTCTCCTGCAGGGACTGGTTCTTCGAGGCGGCGGAGCTCAGGCAGAGCTGAGGCTGCAGGAAGGTCATCGTGGAGGAGGGGAGATGCTGAGTGGGGCTGGGAGCGGAGCTGAGATAAGGAGACGGTTGAGGACGGGGCACAGTGAGGTGTGGCGGAGGATCGGGTTGACGCTCAGTCGCCGGGAGAGAGGGAGATCCGGTGGAGGAGGTGGCTGCGAGTTGCTGTGCAGGCTGGGAGGTCGGGAAGGAGGGAGGTGGAGGTTGAGGAAGGGACGGGCGGGGCTGCTCTGGCGGGGGTCGGCTCACCGCGGGGGAGGCGGAGGACAGGGAAAGGGGGTGGTGGCGTCGACTAGGGTTAGGGTTAGGTTTAGGTTTAGGGATTTTTGTGGTTTATTTTTGGTGGAGAAAACTAAAAAAGTATATTTATACATATAGCAATTTTGGGTTTGGGTTTAATCTAGGATTTAGGGCTTGATCAACACTTCTTGGTATGGGCCTTGGGCTCACTTGGGGATGATGAGAGGGCTAGAATTACATTAATTAAATACAAGGATAGATTTAAAATAACGGGGTGATGTTGCGCGTTGCACATCCCAAAAATTACAAAAAAATCCACGTGAAGGAAAAATTGGGTTTCTTCACGTATTGTCCAATGATGGGGGCACCTCAATGCATTTTTGCATAAAAGTCCCCTACAATTGGAAAAATTACATAAAGACAGAAATTGGATTTAATTTATGAAATTGAATGCGCACGATGTTCCGGAATTAATTAGGAGTACATGGGAATAGAATTAGGTCGGACACAAGTGTCTGGGGCATAGAAGATACAAAGTAGAATATTAATAAAATTTGGGTTATATAAAACGGTCAAGATTATGTCTCCAATTTCGATTGGAACGCACAAGGGTACAAAGTCGGGATTTATTTAGAATTAAGAAATAACGTCCGCGACGTTTATTGTGCGACTAAAACATCGCACCAGAAAGCATGATTATAAATTATACAGAGGTTAGAATAGATGGTGGTCATGTCTAGGATAGGGTTGTGAAGTTTGCAGATAGACAATTGCTAGCGTAGTGCTCCAATTAACGAAGCAACGGTAAGGTGCGCTACATGATAAAATAATGTACAGTTAAATCAAATGTCGTGTCCTAAATTCTAATTGGGTTCAAACTAGCCCTAATTCCACTATATAAGCCAAGTAAACCTAATTTCGGGTGAGGGATTTTACATGCACTGCCTGCACTGCTGATACACATGTTGTTTCTCAACACTAAAATTGTTGTATTGCATCATAACTTAACCTCTGATACAACTAACCTTGAATTCAGCACTAACACCACCTCACTAACTGCTACAACCACTTGAACTTGCTGTTATTTGCAAGTTAAAACTTTTGCAGTCCCACACTCTTAAAACTGGGTACAACACAGTTCACACTCTCTAACACATACACACTCACCTCATAGTATAACACATGCACACACACATGTAAGTAACCATAATAGCATCATCACCAATACATGTTCTAACAACAGTTGTATGCTAACAATACCAATAATCAACACCTAACCCGATTAATACTTACCAAAGCAGTGTAACACACAACATCCAGCCACAACATAGTTACACCCCCTCACTTTACCATACACTGATAACCATCAACAATAACCCAAAACCCACATACATACGTATATGTAAAAATATATATGATACACTATATGAACACACCTTCAAACCCAAATAACAAACACGTGGTATGCACCATTGATGCACACCATGATATATCATGATACGACCAACCCGTATACAATTGTGGATATGTATACCCTTCTAACCCAAAAATTATAGCCTCTACTAATCAATAAACCTATTCTTAAACACAAAACCCCAAAGGTAAATACAACTTCATGAAGAAACACCATAAAAACCAATAGAGACTCATTCTCTCCCCATGTGGCTATTCCTAGACCATGGGTGGTATCCTAATGGTCAACAAAAAAATAGAACAAAATTTAAAAGAGAGATTTTTAGAATTTTACCTCTTAGGAGATGGATTCCCAATGCAAAGGTCAGGGTTCTCTAGCCAAGTTTCTTCTTCTCTAATGCTCCTTGAAACCTAAGCTTCTAGGCTTCTTAGATGAGGAAAATGAGAGGGATTGGGGTTTAATTTATGAAATTTGGTAGAGGAATGAGATTTTTTTTCGAAGAACTAAATCTAGGGTTTCATGAACAAATGAATGCACTTGAGGGAGGCTCCCCCTTTCCTATATAGGGCCGACCACATGTGGACCTAGGGCTAGCTAATTCATAAAGTCCCATATGCCCTCAATGATTTTCATGGAGAGTTTTCCAATAAGTGAGGTTTTCATTCCAAGTGAAGGTTTAACAATTTTCTAATTAAAAGAAAGGGATTAAATAGTGGGTCCAAAAATGTCTAGTCTAAGGTTGAGTCTAATGGTCACATCAAGTCTAGCCCACTAACCCAAATCATTAATACTAATAATATAACATATTGTACATATTATGTAACTACAAACACAACATATATATAAATATTACAAATGACAATAATGTCCCTACTCTAGAAATATGGTAGTGAGAAGTCTACCCTCCTAAAAAAACTTTGTCCTCGAAATTGAACTAAACCAGCACAAGAACACAAACAAAACAATAAGAACAATACCTCAAGGCTCGAAGAAATATGGGTACTACTCGCGTATTTTGTCCTCTCTCTCCCAGGTTGACTCACCTAGAGAGTGATGTCTCAATGCAACATAAACTAAAGGAATAGTCTGGTTCCGCAATATCTTCTTCATGCGATCCAAAATCTCTATGGGCTGCTCAGGATATCTGAGAGTCGAGCCAATCTCGATCTTCGAGTAATCTAGTACGTGACTAAGAACTGCCACGTACCATCTCAGTTGTGACACGTTGAACATGTCATGTACTACCTCTAGTGCAGGCAACAAGTCTAGCATATAGGCCAGTGCATCGACCCTCGCAAGAATACCAAAAGATCCGATGTCTTATGGACTAAGCTTTTCGCCTCCAGCAAAGTAAATCGTGTCCCGTGTCGAAGAAATCTGCAAGAACACCAAATCACCAACCTAGAATAATACATCCTTAACACGCAATCTAAAGCAAATCAATTACAAGCAATTACAATAAATCCTTTACCTCAAATTCCAAGGGTCTACGGTTGTTGTCGGTCCAATGTCGTTGTTTGTCCTGCGCCCTTCGAAGTCTATCCCTGATGGGCTTCACCTTCTCAGCTGTATACATAACCATCTTTGGTCCCAACAAGGCTCTCTCTCTCTTTTCTAAATGACCCCAAGATAACGGTGTGCGATACCTCCGTCCATATAGAGCCTCGAATGGTGACATCTCAATAATGGCCTGGTAGCTGTTATTGCAAGCAAACTCTACCAGGTGTAGATGATCCTCCCAAGAATCTCTGAGATCCAGAACATAAGTGCGTAGCATATCCTCGAGAGTCTGAATAGTCCTCTCCGACTGCCTGTCTGTCTCGGGGTGATATACAGTACTGAACTTGAGCTGAGTGCCCAAGCTAGCCTGCAAACTCCTCCAAAAGTTGGAAGTAAAATGACTATCCCGATCCGAGACGATGCTCACAGGAACCCCATGTAGTCTGATAATCTATCACATATATATCTCCGCTAGCTTCTCCATTGATGTACCAACTTTGAATGATAAAAAGTGGGCTGATTTGGTCAACCTGTCTACGATGACCCAAATTGTGACTTTTTATCTTAGAGAACACGGAATCCCCGAAACAAAATCTATAGTCACATGGTCCCACTTCCACTCTGGGATGGGTAAAGGCTGAAGAAATTCACCTGGCCTATGTCTGTCCGCCTTTACCTGCTGGCACACTAAACACCTGGACACAAAGCGTGCTACCTCGCACTTTATACCATACCACCAAACGTGCTCCCTTATGTCTCGATACATCTTGTTGCACCTGGATGCATCGAGTACTAAGAGCGATGCACCTCCTGTAAAACCTTCTCTTACAACTCCCCGCTTGGCATACATATCCTTGTACCGTGCCACAATGATCCATCATCAGCAATAGTAAAGTCCTCGGATAATCATGTTTGAACCTGTACCCTGATACTCTTCAGAGCCTCATCATCATACTGCCTATCTATGATTCTATCCATCAGCTCAGACTGTATCTGCAATCCCCACATCTAAATCTCGATACAAGGAATTAGCACTTTAATTCCCAAGCTCTCAAGATTGGCCAACAAGTGTCTGTCTGTCGTCAAATACATAGCCATCGGATACCTGCCCATGGAATCGGCGAGTACGTTGGCCTTCCCTGTATGGTACTACAATAAAATATTGAAGTCCTTCATCAACTCCTACCACCTTCTCTGCCTCATGTTCAGCTCTTTCTGTATAAACATGTACTTCAAGCTCTTGTGGTCTGTGAAGATCTCCATACGCTCTCCGTATAAATAGTGTTTCCACAGCTTTAGAGCAAAGAAGACCTCTGCCAACTCCAAATCATGGGTGGGGTAGTTCTTCTCATAAGGACATAATTGCCTGAAAGCATAGACAATCACCTTCCCGTGCTGCTGAAGAAAGCAACCCAAACCCTTTCCTGAAGCATCACTGTAGATAGTGAATCCACATATCCCTGATAGCAATATCAAAATTGGAGCTGTCATAATTCTCATCTTCAGCTCATCAAATACGGCCTGACAATCCTTCATCCAGACAAAATCTATATCCTTCCTGGTCAGCCTAGTCATCGGCTATGCAATCTTGAAGAAGTCTTGTACAAACCTCCTGCAGTAACCTGCTAATCTGAGAAAACTTCTGATCTCAGCCACTGAACTGGGAGTAGTCCATGACTCTACTGCCATGATCTTCTTTAGGTTAACTGAGATTTTGTCACCTATCACTACTTGTCCAAGGAATTCAACCGTGTCAAGGAAGAACTCACACTTTGAAAGCTTCCCGTAAAGCTCCTCTTTCCTGAGAGTCTCTAAAACCATCCTCAGGTGCATGATCCTCCATGGTCATTGAATACACAAGAATGTCATCGATGAACACCACCACAAACTTGTCAAGGTACTGGTGGAATACTTTGTTCATCAGGTTCATAAATAATGCCGGTGAATTAGTCAACCTAAACGACATCACCATGACCTCAAACTGGCCATATCTAGTCTGAAAAGCTGTCTTTGGAATGTCTTCTTTCTTCACTTTCAGCTGGTGGTATTCTGACCTCAAGTATATCTATGAGAATACCTTTGCTCTGCTCAACAGATCGAAGAGATTATCTTTCCCCGGCAGCAGATATTTATTCTTGACAGCGAGGTTGTTCAGAGCTCTGTAGTCGATACACATGTGTATTGACCTATCCTTCTTCGGTACGAACAATACCAGTACAACCCACAGTGATGAACTAGATTTAATGAAGCCCTTATCCTGCAAATCATCAACCTGCTTCTTCAGTTCTGCCAGTTCACAGTTGTTGACCTTGTAGACGTGTTGTGATATTGGCTCTGCGCCTGGCACCATGTCTATAGAGAACACGATATCTCTGTCTGGCGGTAAACCTAACAACTCCTATGGAAAGATATCTAGGAACTCTTTTATCAAAGGATGTGGCAACACCTTCTCTTCCACCCTGGCTCAACAAAATATGCCGCTTCTCTACTCTGCTTCTCCTTTGAAAACCTCGAACTCTGGCTCTCCTGGCAGTCAAAATATCACTCTGCCTACACGATAATCTATAGTAGCATGGTGCCTACTCAACCAGTCCATCCCTTGCAATATCATATCCCAGAATAGTATTACGAGTAAGCACACACTCAACTCTCGGCCTCCCAATAAAACTCTTCGGTCCTTGCAATAATCACTGACTAGGATAATGCCTCCGCCAGTCGTAATCTTATAATTTCTATTTAAGGGTTCCGTTTCTAAATGATGCTTAAGAGCATAAGATACAAATACGAAACTATGGGAAGCACCGGAATTAAATAATGCAAATGCTGGAATAGAATCGAGAAGAACAGATCATGATATCCCGTCTCTACCTGTTTCGGTCTCCTCGACCGTCATGGCATACGCTCGTCCCTGGGGTGCACCTCTCTGCTGCTGATGGTGTTGGGCAAACCTCTGCTGCTGTAGCGGAAGTGGCAGTCTCCTCTGCTGGCCTTATGGTACAGTAGGTACTCTGGCAGGTCCCCTCTGAGCGGCTTCTCCACCCTGACCTGGACTAGTCTGAATAGATGGGCAATCTCTCAACTGGTGCGCTAACGATCCAGAAGATAAACATGTACCCAGCCTCTTTCTGTAGATGTCTTTCGTGTGTCCCGTCTTACCGTAGTACGCACACTGAACAACGGGCTAGGTCTGCCTCTGCGGCTGCTGTTGGATATGTCCTCGAGTTGGTGCCTGGTGCTGCCAGTACTGATACGGCCTCCGTTGCTACGTGCCTGGAGCTGTTGGTGCTGATAATGCTATTAGAAAGTGGGGATGCTTGGTCGATTCTGTGCTACCACTCGCTCCTCTAGAAATATTGTATCCTCTCTTGGGCTTGAGGTCCAGACCATCCTCCGCAATATGAGCATCCATCATAATGCCTTCAAAGGTAGCAGTACGACGTTCAGAAGTACAAAATTTGATCTCTCTCATCATCCCCTTCCTGAACTTCCGAGCTCGATCTCCTAGGTTCCGAATCATCGACGATGTAAAATGAATCAAGCGACAAAATTTTGCGACGTACTCGTCGACCGACATGTTCCCTTAGACCAAGTCATGGAAATGACTCTCCAAGGCTCCCAGGGCTACGTCTGAAAATAACTTTTCCTTGAAAAGCTCCTTGAAAGCCTCCCAAGTAAGTCCTCTAGCAGTAAGTCTTGGCTCCGTATGATACCAAGTAAGCGCGATATCAAACATCTGTCTTCCTGCAGCCTCGATCTGCAGACTCTCTTGAATCTGAGCCAAGAGCAAGTTTCTCTCTATGTCCTCTACCCAGTCATCAACATAGAGTATTCCCTCATCACCCTTGAACTTCCGAGGCATCATCCTTTTGAATTCCACTATATTACCTGGTCTCTGTTGCTGCTGCTGGCCAAGATGCTGATGTACAACTCTCTCCACTACCTGGAGAGCTACCTGATGAGCATTCGCCATGCTTTCCCTCATCAACTCAGTTTGCGCTTGGTGTGCCTCTGCCTATACCCTTTCCGCCTCTTTCTGAACTAGCTGAGCCTTGGCCGATGTTCTATGAGCATCCACATGCCTTGGATCAATATGAATATTTGTACCCCGTCAACGGGAACACATCTTGGAAATAGAATCTGTGGTGGTGGAAGGTCCTCCGTAACAGCCGAAACAACCCTCTGGACAGGTGAGAGAGGAGGACCCCTGAAAGCTGCAAAAACTTCTACATGAACAAGTAAAGTAGGAGGAGCAACTCCAGCTGTCTGGGTAGCAGGTCGAGAGATGGCAGACCTCTCGGAAGCTGCGGGTCCTAATCTCAGCGACCTAGTCTTCGATGCTATACTGAAGACAGATCGAAAGAAGAAATCAATTAAGGACAAAAATACGATATCATCAATAAAGGATAGTCAAATTTAAAAGAAGCAATTATTCAGAATAGCAAAATAAAATTTAAAATTTCCTAGTTATGATTAAGCATACTCTCATTTATACCCTATCTCATGCTCGCAATAGTATTCTAAGTCTGAGTGCTACTACGATACTGTACTAGTTGCGACCTAATCTTACTCTTCTAGATAAACATGGGCTACCACTAAAATGTGTCACGACCCGCACCCAGAATTTGGGCAAGAGCCGTGGGTACGACCAGCCTATGCCGCAGCATCAACAGTAGAACGCTGTCTAAGTCTCAAAAATACTAACACAACTCACAAAAATAACCTGTCAATGACCTCAACTCCATAAAGAGGACAATAAATATGCATATGATCATCGATTCATAAGGTACTCAATCACAATAACTATAAGAAGGTAAATGGCATGATAAGATATAAAAGATATAAAGAAGTTCTGACATAAGTCTAAAACACAACTCAAATAACAAAAGTCTAGAGTCTAGCTATCTCAACATAAAATAACCCAAGTCTCAAAGTTTAGAACAATCCAATACGTAATTAAACTAGGCTAAGTGTTGTCTAACAAATTGTAGGCGGTGTCTCCTCTAAGGGGAGTGGCTTCTCTGAAATCTCCGGGATGTAATCTTCATCTAATCCAGGACCATAATGGATAGGACAGAAATCCTCAAGATTCTTTGAAAAATGTTATCCAGTCAGGATTTGGAGTGAAACACTAACACTAATAACAGTTTCAAATATATTGATAAAACTATAAAATAATGTAAAGGAATACATAATGGAAGAAATACTTGAAGATAAGAAATACTGGAGAGACATAAAATCATCATATGGAACTAACTAGCAATGAAAAGATATATGTGAATGCTAGAAATGAATGTACTGAAATAAAAGAATAGAATATTTTAGCTAAGTTTTGTGAAATATCAGTTTGCTATGTGATCGGCTTGGGACTAGATCAGGCTTGTTATATATGATTGGCTATGATACATGTGAGGTCAGGCTAACCATCTCGCTAGGTACGATATGAGCAATAGTTATGCTAATTACATATAACAGACTATGAGGCATGTTAATGGTCAGTCTACACCCTACATGATATATGGAGTGAGCTATGATGCATGTAAAGTGGGGTATGATCATATAACTTGCTAACATTTCTCCATCCCTAGCTAGTACGATATATTCCAATCATGACTCCTCATGACAGGTATCTATGATACTAGTCCATATATTCGCTGTGTCAGAATTAAGTATACACTATAACTAGAATTATAGTAAGGATCAAAATAATAAAAACTATCAAAGAATGTACTCGCATGGTATCTGGAGTGAGGAACAGTAAATAGTGCCCATATTGGAGTCCAAGTGTCCTAAATAAGGAATATTAATGTTAAAGAATAAATTGGAATGATAAACATATGTAACTAGCTAAGGGTGGTGTTTCTAGGCCACTTCTAGGTCCATACTAGGTTAACTAGGTCAATACCTTGCTACTCTAGGTTTTCTAACTCATACTAGATCAATCTAGTCAATATCTTAACTTATAATAGTATCACTACTAACTAAGTTAATATTAGCTATACTAAGTACATATAATATATATAGCTCATATGTATTGGTATTAAGTTAATACCTAAATCTAATCCCACCTCTTGACTGAACCTTAATCCTCTACTAATATCTTATACCTTAGCTATTACCTTGCCAAACTTAGACTCAAAACCCCTGTACCTTAGCACTATGCCTCAACTCATCTATTACTATTTGGTATTACTGACAAAGGGTGTACAAATCATATGATGTTACTATTACTCATGATCAATATCTTTATAAGTATTACAACCCCCAACCTAGACCTTAGCACAAATAATTTAAAACTTCTACTGGAACTCGAGCATCACCTACCACTTGATATCCCTTATTGTTGCTAGTCCTGACATTAATTTGCAGTATTCACTGATATGAACACTAATACCACTGTACTTTTGTAGGTAAATAGGGAACACTCCTTCTCTTCTACTTGCCACTCTCGAATGAGCTAATCCCCATATACTATAGGTAAGGTACTTAGATAATCTGAGTGTCTAATCTCCCTTTCTAATCCCAGTCCCATACTAATACATGTATCAATATTTAGAAGCTCAGAGTCACCAATGTTTGGGCTTTCATACTTCTAACCCTCCTCTATATTCAGATACTGAAATTTGCACCTAGTGTATTTTAATATCTTAATGCAGCTTGTTTGCTGTTACCCCCTTTCAGTCCATTTGTAGCCACATCCAAACCCCCTTTTACCAACCCTGAATCAATATATAATACTCAAAATTAGTTTTCCCCTCACATACACATCAAGTATTACTGTCAAGACCTTCCTTACTCATACACACTGCCTCCAATGTAGTGAATTAGCTCTATCTCCTTACCTCGAGATTGTCCGATCTTTCTTTTACTCTCCTGAGTTTTCTTCCACTTGTACCCATACATGCTAGATCTGTAATTAACCTCGATCAAACACAATAATGTATATTAGTACCCTGCCTATACTACTGATACACATATTGTCTCTCAATACTAAACTTGTTGTATTGCATCATTACTTAACCTCTGATACAACTGAACTTGAATTCAGCATTGACACCATCTCACTAACTGCTACAACCAGTTGAACTTGTTATTACTATAAGTTAAAACTTCTACAGTCCCACACTCTTGAAACTGGGTACAACACAGTTCACACTCTCTAATACACTCACACTCACCTCACAGTATAACAAAGGCACACACACATGTAAGTTACCACAGTAGCATCATTACCAAGACCTGTTCTAACAACAGTTGTACGCTCTCAACCCCAATAATCAACACCTAACATGATTAATACTTACCACAACAGTGTAACACACCAACATCTAACCATAATATAGTTACACCCCGTCACTATATTATACACACAATCATCAACAATAACCCAAAATCCACATACATACGTATATGTAAATATATATATGATATACTATATGAACACACCTTCAAACCCAAATACCAAACAAGTGGTGTGCACCATTGATACACACCATGATGTATCATGATACGACCAACCCGTATCCAAGTATGGATACTTATACCCTTCTAATCCAAGAATTATAGCCTCGACAAATCAATAAACCTATTCTTAAATATAAAACCCCAAATATGAACACAACTTCATGAAGAAATACCATGAAAACTAATAGAAACTCATTCTCTCCCCTTGTGGATATTTTTAGACCATTAGTGGGCTCCTAATGGTCAACAAAATAATAGAACCGAATTTAAAAGAGAGATTTCAGAATTTTACCTCTTGGGCGATGGATTTCCAATGCAAAGTCAAGGGTTCTCTAGCCAAGCTTTTTTTTCTCCAATGCTCCTTGAAACCTAAGCTTTTAGGCTTCTTAGATGAGGAAAATGAGAGGGATTGGGGTTTAATTTCTAAAATTTGGTGGAGAAATAAGGTTTTTTTTTGAAGAACTAAATCTAGGTTTTCATGAACAAATGAATGCACTTGAGGGAGGCTCCCCCTCTCCTATATAAGGTCGGCCACTTGTGGACCTAGGGCTAGCTAATTCATAAAGTCCCATTTGCCCTCAATGATTTTCATGGAGAGTTTTCCAATAAGTGAGATTTTTATTCCAAGTGAGGGTTTAACAATTTCTAATTAAAAGAAAGGGATTAACTAGTGGATCCAAAAATGTCTAGTCTAAGGTTGAGTCTAATGGTCACATCAAGTCTAGCCCATTAACCAATATCATTAATACTAATAATATAATATATTATATATATTATGTAACTATAAACATAATATATATATAAATATTGTAAATGATAACAATGCCCTACTCTAAAAATATGGTAGTGGCAGCTCCTTGCAAATCCAAGCTCCAATGCTCTTTTCTTGATGAAATTGAAAGAGAATGGGTGTAAATTGGGTTAAATTTGTGGACGGATGAGTCAATTTGGGGAATAAGACAAATGGAAATCTAATTGGAATAAACTAATAAAGATGAGATAGAATGGGAATGCCTCCTATGGCCGGCCCTTCCTCCTTCTCCAAGCAACAAAAAGTGTCTAATATACCCCCACTCTATAATTTTGAAGAATAATTAAGAAGAGCTATTATAGGAAAGGATCTAAACTAATGCAAATTAACTAATCTCTTTAATTAATTTAAAGAAGAGGGTCTAATGGGCTTGGTCTCATGTTGGGCTCAATGTGTCATGACTAACTAATGGGTCCACTAATGACAAGTCTAATGAACCTAGGCTAGCCCACTAACAAATAATATTTAGCACAAACACAATCTAAATATATATAGCATAATATAAATAAATATTAATTACTAAATAATAATTATACTAAATTATTAAAATACTCTCATCTAGAAATATGGTAGTGATATGATGGCACCTTAAAACGGGCATTTTGGTCAACCTCTTCTTTAGCTCATCAAATGTATCCTGACATTCCTTGGTCCACAAGAACTCACATCCCTGTAAGTGAGTCTAGTCAACGGCTCTGCTATCCGAGAAAAATTCTTCACAAATTTCCTGTAATATTCGGCCAATCCTAAGAAGCTTCTAATCTCTGCAATAGAACTCGGAGTGGTCTAAGACTCTACAGCAACAATCTTTTTCGGATCCACCGATATCCCGTCTCCAATTACCATATACCCAAGGAACTCTACCTTATCCAGGAAAAACTCACTTTTTGAGAGCTTCCTATAGAGCTTCTCCTTTCTGAGGGTCTCCAACACAATCCTCAGATACTCCTCGTGCTCGTCTAACATTTTTGAATAGACGAAAATGTCATCTATGAACACCACTATGAATTTATCAAGGTATTGATGAATATCTTATTCATCAAGTTCATGAAGATTGTCGGGCTATTATCCAACCCAAACTGCATCACCATAAACTTATATTGGTCGTATCTTGTCTGAAATATAGTTTTTGGAATAACTTCCATCTTTAGCATATGATAGCCAGACCTCATGTTGAACTTCGAAAATACTCTTGTGACGCTCAACTGATCAAAAAGATCATCTATCCTTTGTAGCGGATATTTGTTCTTGATGGTGAGGTTACTCAGGGCCCTGTAGTAGATGCACAATAGTACCGTTCCATCCTTCTTTGGTACAAATAAGACCGGGGCTCCCCAAGGCGAGAAACTCGATCTAATGAAACTCTTGTCTAGTAATTCATCAACCTGCTTCTTCAGCTCTGCTAGCTCGCTATTGTTGATCTGGTAAACCTGCTGCGATACTGGTTCTACTTCCGGTACTAAGTCAATATAGAATTCTAGATCTCTATCAGGTGGCAATCCTGGTAATTCCCCGAGAAACACATCTAGGAACTTCGCAATAATAGGATATGACAATCCCTTTTCCTCTACCATTGTTACTCGATGTTCTCGATATACGTATTTGGGACATATTAGTTTTCCTGGTTATATTAATTCTTGTTTGCTTGGTGATTAGATCGCATGTCATGAAAACTAGACACTTTCTTTGGTTCAATTAGACTCATGGTTTAATTGTTGTGTTGGGTTAATTTATTTATGAGTGTACCTATGGTCTAAACCTCAATCCTAGAATATATAAGCTAACTTATTTCTCTCTCTTCCCTCATTCTCTCATTTTTTTCTTTCCTTCATTATAGGTAACTACACCTTACATTAGATGGAGAAGCCTCTTAATTTTTATTCTTGCTCTTCCCTTGTATTTTATTAGTCTAATATGTGTGCAATATTATTCTAAACCCTTTTAATACTTGGAGTTTTTGATTTTGATGGCTAGATATGAGTAGATCTATATTTAAAGTTTATGGTTTTCATGGGTTCCATGTGTTTATCGTGGTATTGATCTATTAAAATATGGTATTTTAGAAAATTAGTTTTTATGGTTGATGGAGCACTTTATTTCAAGCATTTTGGCTTTTGTCTTACTTGATTCAGAGTTAAAATAAATTTTTTATGAAGAAAGCAATTTTTGGGTTTTTGTAGTTTTTCCGTCAAGGCTGAACTTGCTGTGTGGAGAAGATGTAGTTCTCATGCGGCCATCACCATTTGTGCCCGAGAATTTCATACGGCCTGATCCTTATGCGACCTGGACAATTTGCTGTATAACCAACCAACATGCGTCTATCTTGTTAGATGCATGACTGGCCATTACAAAAAAGTTTTAGAGCTAAGTAAAATAAATACTTATGTTTTGTTCGATGGACGAATGAGAAATTCGCTAAGTCCAAAGAGCAATATGCAGCCGTATGACTTGTGCAGCAAGCAGAGTATTCGACCACTTTTTCTTGGATGCCTGACTCTGAACCGTTGGCACATCTTTCTTTGATTTTGTCTTTTTGCTCTGACACTTTATAGCTTATCACATCCATCACTTCAGTCACTTCTCTGACACATCACTTTGGCAATTTTTCTAAAGAGTGGACTTTTGTCCGAAGATTGTGACTTAGGTATGGGGCCTGGGATCGTATGCGTCCTGGGATCGTATTTGGCCCGAGGTAGCATGCGGCCGATAATCCATGCGGCACCCATCTCATGCGCCTAGTTGTGCTTGCGGCTTAGCTATTTTATTTAGAATGCTTCTTTGTTCTATGTGGTTGGTCTTGACAATTGTTTGTGATTTATCCTAAGAAAGAATGGGCTTAGTAACCCGACCTTGTGCTAGACATGACCATGTTCTAGAATTGACTATGTCATAAGTGACTAACTAGCTATGTTCATAACATGAGCTACGTGTCCCAATGTGATAATGCTCATATGACCAACTATAAGTTTGGTAATTTGACCCAATTTTTTGTATCCGTGCTGATACAATTACTACGTGCTATGTGTATATGTGTTATAAGGTGCACTGAGGTATGACTATATTATAATGTGCACTGAGATATGACCATATTATAATGTGCACTGAGGTGCGACATAACTCTCTACACAATATGAGATTATATATTTTGGGTTGTTCATCAAGAATTCCTCCTATACTATACGACATATAATATTATTATATTAATTTTCTAGCACGGGCATGGTATATGGGTCAAGTACCAAAGTGTGGCTAGGACTTGATTGATTGTTGCATCACCCTCAGGTGAATCCAGTTCTAGCTATCAAGTAATAAAGTAGATTGATATCTAGCGTGGATCGTACTATGGTACGACATATAGGGGGATTGATCATGTGACCATGCCATGGAATTCCTAACATAACTATAGGTTTAATTTAGGCAACTAAAATTTATAGAGCATTGGGAGGGATAAAATCTCGAGATCGTGCACATTAGCCACCTCAGACAACTGTCATGACGTGCAAGGCTGACCCCCATGGATATTGGTCATGTCCTCACTAGGCGACGGCAATATCCGAATACTTTTATTATATAATACGTTCTATATGATCTTAGCATGGTGGCCTTACGAGGGGCCGATGCATAATATACAATAAGCTATGTGATACTATGGCTAAATTTTTCCTGCTAAATAGCTCACGATATGAGCATTTCTCTTATGCATCCAATCTGAGATAACTCAGACTCCATAGTAGCAAGCTGTAAAAATGATTGACTGTCATATAACTGGACTTGGTTATGGTTGTATTATCATGTTAGTAGTCTAGGGACATAGACTATCATAGTGTGATGGTTCAACCCTTGTACTTGTTTGGTTGTAGGATTGGGCTATTATGCTAGGATGGGCTATGGACCAAAACTACGACACAAAACCTATATTATACCTATCTATTGCTCTGGGCTTTGTTTCTTTATTTCGTGCTTCCTTTGTGGTATTATTATTTGGGGTCTAACCCCACTTATTTTTTATGGCCAGGTTTTGAGCCAGTTCCAGAGGATCCAGCTTACTTCCCCCTTCCTTATGGCGCGCACCAGGCGGATAGTCGCTGAAGGGCACGAGTGGGTTTCTTCTTTCCTGCTCGTTATCTTATATCCTTTTGGGCATTTAGCCATCGATACTTGTTAGCCATAAATTTGGACATTTAGTTTCCGTTAAATGATTATAATTAATCAGACTGCAGCTGATCATGGTCATGTACTTTTGCTACTATGCCAGCTTTTTATTTTGTACAGTCGATTTCTAGAGTATTATGGCAGGGCGTTTGAGACGTCTTACTTTCTTGTCATATATGTTATATATTTACTATTATTATTTAACTGATTGAGATAATAGATGCTCTTTATGACACTAAGTAACTTGATTGTAGCATATACCCCCTTGTCTAGCTACAGTCGTGATCGTCGTGAGACGTATAGTACCTTGTATGGGGTAGCTGGCCATGTCCATCTTCGTATTCCTGTATTGGGGCATGATAAAGTTTTAGTGGTGGCCCATACAGGTGGTATATTTTCAGACTTGTAGAGTGTTATGGTCATAGGAGTCTCAATCAAACAAGTGCCCTTGAAATCATGAATTTATTCTTCTCGAAGCCTTGCTTGACTTCGAATTAATTATTTCCTTGATCTTTTACGTCCTGTTCTTGATATTTTTGTCCTTTCTTTAGGGCTTCCTCAATTGCTGGAGCAACAGGCATAGTCGGACAGGGTTCCCCTAGGCAACAATGGGATGTAGCGCCTTCCCAGAGTCAGATCCGGATAGAGCCAGTAATTGAGCAAGCTCACACCATAGAACCAAAAGTTGGGCATGTTGAGCCATAATCCCCTGAGATCTCCGTACCCCCAGTAGTATCAGTAGTACCAGTGGTACTAGACACTCCGATATTACCAAAGATTCTCCTGGGAATGATGGCTACGCAACAATATCAGATGACAGTACAAAAGCACAACAGTTTCAACAACAAGAGCATAATGTCTTGGTAAGTCAGGATTTGCAAACGGCTCTGGAGAGAGGCAGACGGACTGATTCAGGTGTGTCAGTCAAATTTTATCGCCTTAACCCGAGATACTTTGTCACCCTCACTTTTTCAATTAGGGATAATTCAATAATTTAGCCTATTTATTTTATTTTTATAAATTATAATATTAATTAGAGTGTTAAAATTAATTATTTATGATTTATATTATTTATTATAGTTAGTAGACTATCCTTTTAAATAGACTTGACAACTTGTGAACCCAATAAGACTTGTCATGACAACTTGTGAGCCCAACATGGACTAGGCCCATTAGACCTATTCCCTCTAATTAATTAGGAGGATTAGACTAATTTGCAATAGTATAGAATTTCCCAAAATAGCCTCCCAAATTATTTCCCCATAATTCATCATATAGGGGTAAACTAGGAAATTGGAGGTAATTTAAGGAAGAGGGAAAGGGTCGGCTATTTAAGAGAGTTCTCTTCTCTTTATTTGCATTTATTTTAAAATCTCCAATTCTTTAGATCCCCAATTCATTTCATTCCTCAATAATCTCTCTCAATTCATTCATATTTCCTCTCATTCTCATCACTCAAGGAGCATTGGAGTTTGTAATTGCAAGGAGCACTAGGAGGAGGAGCTTTGACAAGGAGATCGTGTCCGAATTATGTTCGTAGAAATAATTCATTGGGAATCCATCTCCCAATAGATAAAATTCTGAATTTACCTTCATTCTAGCTTCCAAATCATGCATTTGACCACTAGGAACCACCCCATCGCTTAGGGCTACTTATAGGAACAAGTTTTAGGCTAATTGGTTGTGTATAGAGAATTCTACATAGGTTTTTATATGTATTTTAAGAGAATTGCGAGATTGACACATCAAGTATGTGTCATGAGACCAATTTAGTCTAATTGGACTTAGATCGGGGTTGAGAGACTAGCTACATGTCCATAATTGGATACGAGTAGGCCGTATCGTGACATAACATGATATGGTGTGATACAGAGCTCATTTTGTGTATTTTTGTGCAATTCTCTTCTATACCTTGTAATTATTTATAATAGATATTACTATATGTAATTTATGTTTGGGATTGATTAATTGTAGAGTATCATGGTATTTTGGGTACGTATTACGAGCGTATCATGGGTACCTTGTTGTGTGCACACCAAGTATTTTATACTTGGCCTAGTGTTAGCATTTTAGGGGTATTGTGTGTGTGTGTGTGTGTGTATGTGTGTGTGTGTATATATATATAAGTACTTGTGTAGTGTTGTGATTGTGAAGTGGTATTTTGGGAGTGTGGCATATTATGAATGTGAATGGGATTGATGTTCGGGAGAGTACTGTACAAAGAGGCACAACTGAACTGAGTTCAGTTGCAGGTAATTGACAAGGGAGTGCAGTCAGGGTTCATCAAGTGGGGTTAGGGGCAATAACAGAGGAACAATAGCAGCAATAAGAGAACAAGCAGCAACAACAACTAGATGTTATGGCATTAGAGTTTTATGGCAATTAGGGGAGTTGACATTGCACTCGAGTACTGGTCTGGATGTGTTTTAGGTTGGGCAAGAAGTGTTGTTATGGGGATCGAGTTTAAGAAATACAAGCAGTAGTAGCATTGTCTGGACAAGCAGGTATCAAACTAGCAAGTAGCATGCATCAATTGGCAATAAGCAATAGTACTAGCAGAAATAATTGAAGTAATAGCAGCAATAATAGTGACATAAAGGGAATGCTCGTTGTTCAGGTGGGAGATGGGGTATAGGTAGTGTTATGAGGGGAAGTTGTTCAGTTCATGTCTGTTAAGAGGAGGAGAAATAGAACTGACACGAGGTATCGGGTTGAGGTAAAATTATGTGTATAGTGTTTTGAGGTGAGAAATTGTTGAGAAGGGTGTGTGCGTACACATATCTGGGTGTGTGTAATGAGGAAGTAAACAGGGGATCTTGTTTGGACTGATATTGGCATATCAATGTTAGAGGAATAAGAGTAGCAGTAGGACATGGGTGTTATGGGGAGGAGCAGGCTTGCATTGCCCTGCAATGCAAGCACCATCAATTAGAAGCAGTGGCAGTAGCATTAGCATTAGCATACACCAGTAGTAGTGCCTGTTGTGCACTCATTTGTGCATCATAGCATATATAGAGCACTGCAACTAGGGGAGCAAGGAAAGTGAATCAGCTGTAGATACTGATACAATTGTATTAGTAGAAATGTAAATGTGCACAGGTTATCAGAAGTTTGGAAAAATTAGGACCTAGCAGCATTGATTTAAGAGTGGGAATTGAAAGTGCTAACACTAGAATTTGATAAGTGGCAGTATACAAGTTAGTGTCATTGAGTAGTGACTAATTGAAGGTGATTTATATGAGTTCAAGTACCAAATATAAGGGGAGTATAACTATCAGTTGAAGGTGAGTATCATATCTGATACAAAGTGAGGTAACAGGTCAAATGCCATATTCAGGTATTATAAGGGTTTTATAGAGGGTACCAAGCTAGGATGAGCTAGGTAACACTAATGTTAGGATAGGTAATGTCACTACCATATTTTTTAGGAAATGATATTTTAGTCATTTGGTAATTAATTAAATATTATGCATATTAAATATTTATTTGTTCTATTATTTATTTATCGTTAGCATGTTAGATTTATTTTTGGACTTGTATTAGTGGACCAACTAGTTTAGTTTAGACTCATGGACCAATATTTAATTCTAGTTAGAATTGAGCCCAATAATTAGAAGCCCAATTATTAGGAGGATGATTAATTATGTTAAACCCATTAGACTAGAAGCTTCCCTCCTTAATTAATTTCTTCATGAGAGGCCCCAAGGGATATTTTAGACTTTACATAGTAGCTTGAGGGAGGAGGCAAGTGAGGCCTATATAAAGGGGATAAAAAATTTCTCTCTTTATTTTTTCTTCCAAATCTAGATCTAGAAAATTCCCTCAACCAAATTCCTACCAAATTTTTACCCAATTATTTTCTAAATCACCATTAGAGGCTATTAGAGTATGGATCTATAAGAAGGAAGCATAGATCTACAAGAAGAAAGCATAGATCTATAAGGAGTAAGCATGGATCTACAAAGAGGAGCAAGTATCTACAAGTTGAAGGCCAATTTTACCAATTTTGGAGGTTTCATTGAGAATCTATCTCCCAATAGGCACAATTTAGTTTTTCTCCTTAATTTAGGTTCTAAATATGAGAATTAACCATAGAAAATTAACCCATATGCATAGGCTACCCATAGAATTTAGTTTTGTGTTCATATGAGGCCTATTGATAAAGATATGGTATTTTTTGTGTCAATTTTAGGGGAATTCCAAGATTGATATTTGTTGTATATTTTAATTGGTCCTATAGATTAATTTGGCATTTGTTTGTATGTTTGGGACTAGTGTCGGGTACGTGTAGGTCGTATCCCAACAATTTGGTGATACGTGTTGATTTGGGGGTTTTTCCTCCCACATGGGACTTTGAGCATGTCATATTTTGACACGGATACGTAGATTTGTATTTTACTCTTCGTATTGTTCATAAATAATATATATGACTTGTTCGTGTCCTTCGGGGTACGTTTGGATGTGTGGTAGACTCGTGTCGCAAGCGTATCCTAGATCTAGTGGGATAGGGGATGATACATTCAGTGTGTGTGCAATTTAATTGTAGATCTAATTCTTTTGTGTTCTTATTTTATGGAGAAGTGTAATTATATATATGTATATATATATATATAATATTGTATATATATATAGTGTCTTAGATCTCGATGATACCAACTCGTGTATACAACAATGTCAGAATCATGTACGCTATACAAATTAAGATCATAGAGATAAACATAATGAAAACTGTTAAAGAATGTACTCGCCTGGGGGTCCTCTGCTGGCAATACCAATATCCTGTTTCCAAAGTCTTGTCTAGAAAATCCAACAATCCTATATATATATATATATATATATATATATATATATATATATATATATATATATATATATATATATATATGTTACTATGTGGTATTTTATACAATTTATCATGTATAAGTGTATGTATAGTATACATATAGTTTTATATACATTTTGCACACACACACACACACACACATATATATATATATATATATATATATATATATATATATATATATATTGTGGGTTATATATATGTATATATATATATATATATATATATATATATATATATATATATATATATATATATATATTGTGGGTTATATATATGTATATATATATATATATATATATATATATATATATATTGTGGGTTATATATATGTATATATATATATTATGGGTTATATATATGGTATTTAAATAGATATTGTGTATATATATATGTATATATATTTTTATTAGTGACAGCAGCGGGAAAAGCGTCGCAAATAGCAGCAAAGGCAACACAGCAGCAGCGATAGCAGACAGCGACAGTTGCAGAAAACTGTCGCTGAAACAACAGTGTATCAGGAGCGTATCAGGAGCTTTAGTGACAGTTTTTAGCGACATTGCAAAAAATTGTCACTAAAACAACAGTGTATCAGTATAAACAACAGTCTTCAGCGACAACGGGCAGAGTTTTTAGCGACAGTTTGGCAGTTTATATATATATATATATATATATATATATAGATAAATATGTATATATATATGGTAATTAATATATATATATAAATATGTTCCTAATTGCTATTTATATTATAGTATACTATATATGTATATATTTAGTTATAGCATATAATATTATTGGGTAAGTTAGTATATTTTAGTTATCAATTGTTATGAGTATGTTTTATATATTATATATTTGTAGGTATGTATGTACGTATATATGTATTAATAGTTAGTATATATATGTAGTTGGTAGTTATTATTTATTCTATTAGTACATACTAGAGTTATATTGGATTGATATATGTAGTTATTGATGAATAGTTAGTATAAATATGAATATTTTGGCAATTACCTTTAGATACCAAGGTAAGTATCAAGAGATACCAAGGTATGAGTAGTAGGTATTGGCATAGTAATAGGATAGTTATAAACTAATTATGGGTTGGTATTAAGGTGACTAAAATAAGGTATATAGTATTGTATAAATATTAAATGCATTATAGTTTATAAATATTGTTGGCTAGTTAGTATAAATAAGATTTTTAATTTACCTTGAGATACCAAGGTAAATGCCAAGGTACTGAGGATACCCAAGGTATTGGGTTTGGGTATCAAGATAGAGGTTTAGTATTGCGATACCAATTTGGTTTAAAACCAAGGTATCCTTTTAGCTTTTGTAATTAGAATTTATATATTTAATATTGCTTTATTATAGATATTTGATATTATCTATTGTTTGTGTATCATGAGATACGGTATCTTAGTATCCTAAGATGTAGCTTGTATGGCCTAGATTCATAGTGTGTGAGCCCAATATCTTTGAGTTAGACTCATACAACCTAGAAATAGGTAGTTGACCATAGTTTGACTATAGTTGACCATAGTTGACTTAGAGTTGACCTAGTTTTACTTTTGACTTAGAATTGACTTGTTGACCTAGAAGTTGACTAGTTTAACTTTTTCTTTCCAGAATCTTTTATTGATGTTGTATCCCATATTTAGGTCTTCGAGGCACCGTATCAGACATCTGTGAGACTATTTATTAGACTTCAGATGAGTACATTCTCTGATAGTTTCTTATTTATGATATCCTCTATGTTCATTATATTTAGTGTAGATATTCATGTTCTCTTGACACGATAGTTACACGGATTGGTATATCCGGATCTCGTCATGCGATATTATTCCTTGGTATATGATGGATCTTGTGCAGTCCTTGTTTCATTGATTATCTTGTACATATATAGACATTGATTCTCGGGAAGAGTCGCTATCTTCTTGGAGAATCTCGTGCCAGAGCATACCATGGTTGGATCTATTATACCAGTCAGGGTTGGAGAGTATGTAGTGTAGATATGTGATCATACCCTCCTTGTATCAAGTCTTGTATTGAATAGTGTTAATCATACACCACACGTATGATTAGCCATACCATAAATCTTGTATCAAGTTCCCAAGCCAATCACATATTAAAGCTGGTACTCACTTACTTAATCATTAGTATATTCTTGTTTATTTGCCAATTGTTTATTCTTGTATTTATTTTTAGTATTTTTTTATTACATATCTCTTGTACATGTATATGGCATCTTGTATATTCACATCTATTTACTGCTATATAGTTTATATTATTGATTTAGAACTGTTGTTAGTGATGTACTTCGCTCTATTCCTGACTGGAAAATATTTTTCAGAGGATCCGAGAGATTTGTGTCCGACATAATATGGACTTTGACTTATAGATGGTGCAGACTTGGACCCATTAGTTCTGGAGTAATTGACGGAAGGTTTATTCGGATCACTAGTTTTCATAGTTAGTTTCTTTAGCATTTTGGTACCGGATTTGTTTCCGACTTATAGTTTGTGATTGGATATTATTTTATTATTGATCATTATATTTTTGATGTATAGTTAGACTTCCTTCATATCTTCTCGTGCTTTAGATTATGATTGAGTTTTGTGTGAGCTATTGTTGGCAGAATTTCTATTATTATGAGATATTAGATAGTATAGTAGACCAAGACAGCGTTCTACCGCCGATTCTGTGGCGTATGCTGAACTTGTTTTCGACTTGCATCCCAACATCGGGTGTGGGTCGTAACACGTTTTTAGTGGTGGCCCATGCAGGTCAGGCTTCGCAAGTTGTGCGATATCGTAGTAGTGCAACAACTTAGTTGTACTACTACGATCCTGCGATAGGATATATGATATAAGATATTAGGATGAGAGGATACTCAATCACAAATTTCTTTAGAGATTTCTGGAATGACCCTTGAGAATCTAATTACAATTCCCATTTCCAATCTTTTTTCTTATTTCCGTCCGCTCTCACTTGTTGTTGTTGAATTTGATTCTTGGTGATCAGTTGTTGAACTTGATTCTTGGTGATCAGTTGATTTTAATTCTTGGTGTTTGTTATTTTTGATTTCATATCGAGAGAAATTTTACGGACTAAGTTACGGTATCATCTGATGACATATGTTGATGAGGACAGTGAGAAAGGTGAAACGTCTGCTTTGGTTATGGAGCCTAGAGTTTATTGTAGCCATATTAGCTGGCATAGCAGAAACGTAGGGACCTGACTTCGGATATACATATCGTAGTTATGAAACTTAGAGTTTCTCGCTGCCATACCGGTTGGCATGGTGAGGATTCTAGATGACATGATTATAGAGTTGCATACCCTAGTTATGGAATCTATCATTTATCGCAGCTATGCTTACTGGCGTGGCGAGGATTCTGAGTGTCATGATTTCGGACAGACGTATATGATTATCAGATTGTATCTTAAATTGGTTCTTAAAGTATTATCTCAATACTTATTCAATTCTATTATTTCAGGACTTTGTTCCATTGTTCCTTAGCTTAGTAGTAGAGATACTTTTCAGTTCTTTAGTCTAGTTCCTTATAGAGCTTCATTAGGGTTCCTTGATTAGTGTGATTATTGGTGACTTACAATTAGGTCTGTGTCTTGAGTATCAATATTGACTGTTGAGAGTGTGGCTTATAAGTCTGTAAGTGGTTCTTGGTTGGGCAGGTGAGCAATAGGCATAAATCTAGGGATAACCTATAGCATAGTGCTTTGTAGCAATAGTTCTATGATAGATGTCATTAGTGCTTTGTAGCAATAGTTCTATGATAGATGTCATTATAGATAGTATGGGTACTATAGGTAGAAGAGGGAGTAGAGAATTTTATTAGTGGTTCCAGGAGTTAGTATCAGAGTCAGCATGCCAGATCTGAATAGTCATAAATTTAGGTAGTTGGGTGATCCATGTAAATATTTAAGTATAAAGGAAATTGTGTTAAAAAATAATAGAACATGATATTCAATTTGGTGGTTGATACTTCGGTGTATTAAGAGTAGAGAAATGTAAATGCATCAAGGATATTAGTGAGTGTGTCATAGTAGAATGATACCCATAAGTATATAGGAGAGTGTGAGGGAATCAGAATACATTATGCTAAGGTAGTAGGACTTGTGATACAGGTTGATATGAGTAGATAGGAGTGTACCAGTATATGACTAATGATGGGTATATTACCTGATATTGAGACTAGTGATGTGTTGGAAGCAATAGGTGGAAGAGTGTCTAGAAATTGTGTGCAGGATGCATAGTGGGTGGTAAGTGTCAATGTGAAAGTTCATGAGTATCAGAAAGTGGAAGATTGAGTGTTAATATTATATCATGGGTTAGGAAATGTCAAGATTGGTCATGGAAGATATGTATCACTGATTTGTATATCCGTCTGTAAAAGGTTTGAGGAGAAATACATATACATCAATAAAAATATGGAACAATATGTCTGCCTTTGAGAGTGAAGTAAAATGTGTGTATTATAGAAGTTAATAACTAGTACATTGGATGCAAGTAATCATGAGTTCTAGTGAGTATGATAAGGTGATCTAATAATGAAGCTAGTGTCCTAGAACATTAAGCGTATATATTATGTAGTTTTGAAGCTAGTGTTACTATATCAAGAGTCTTAGTATTTCTATATCAGGGATTAGTTGAGTAATGTGCGAGTAACAGTAAGTACCTTATGTGATAATATTAAATTGGTGTATCAGTTATATGGATAGAAAATTATTTGGAAGTAATAGTATAACTGATCCAAGCAGTAGAGAAGAAAGACAATATATATATATATATATATATATATATATATATATATATAAGTTTAGTAGGTATAGTACCTTGCCAATTTTGAGTATAGAGGTCTTATGTATCAGAGAATAGTCCGAGGGGTATAAGGATACCAGTGAGATGTCATAGTGTTGTAATGGCTAGAAGGTAATTGCGTATGTATTGTGATACTAATGTACAAATGAGAACCTTAAGATGATTAAACAAATATTAGAGGATGAGTTGCACCAAGTATCAGATAGAAAGAGATACCCTAGTAATAAGATACAAAGTACCTCAAGTATTATGAAAGTTTAGGCAAGCATTTTAGTGACTAATATAATAATATAGAGGATAGACATGAGTAACTTATTATGAGGATGTCAACTAAAAATATATATGAGAGCTGGTGCCTTGTGTAGACAGTAACAAAATTTAAGTAAGGCATCATATTGGGAGTATTAGGTTGGAGGAGGGTGTGCTAATAAAATACATGATTGAAAAGGTATACAAGTATTCCTTGCAAGAGAATGATTAAAAAAATTGGTGAGTGAAATAGAACAAGGAGGTAGTATCTTAGCAGTATTTTGTATAGTATCCTAGGTAGCAAGTGCCAGTGAGTTAAGCGTGTCCATGACTTAGAACTATAGTATATTACTAGTATTTGGTAACCCTCAGTATTAAGAATACCTTGACTAGATTAATGATTAATAGTGTGTGATGGAGTAGGCCACAGGTGGCATAACAGGTTATCTTGTACCAGTAGAGGGAGACACCCTAGCAGAGCAAAGACAAATTTCATAATAGTTAGAGACTATATCCAAGTATGTAGAATGATATGATTGTATGTTATAGGATATATACTATTTTAGACTGTGATTGATGGAGTTTGACCATAATAAGATTTGTATGAATAGGATATGACTGACCCAAGAGAGAGAGGTGAGAATTTTAATTTTTAGGACAAAATTCGTCTAACGAGGTTAAATTTGTCACTACCACATTTTCTATGAAAGGATATTTTAATCATTTAGTAATTAATTAAATATTATGCATGTTAAATATTTATTTGTTGTATTATTTATTTATTGTTAGCATATTAGATTTATTTTTGGACTTGTGTTATTGGACCAACTAGTTTAGTTTAGATTCATGGACCAACATTTAATTCTAGCTAGAATTGAGCCCAATAATTAGAATTCTAATTATTAGGAGGATGATTAATTATGTTAAACCCATTAGACTAGAAGCTTCCCTCCTTAATTAATTTTTTCATGAGAGGCACCAAGGGGTATTTTAGACTTTATATAATAGCTTGAGGGAGGAGGCAAGTGAGGCCTATATAAAGGGGATGAAAACTTTTTCTCTCTTCATTTTTTATTCCAAATCTAGATCTAGAAAATTCCCTCAACCAAATCTCTGCCAAATTTCTATCCAATTATTTCCCAAATCACCATTGGAGGCTATTAGAGCATGGATCTATAAGAAGGAAGCATAGATCTACAAGAAGGAAGCATAGATCTACAAGGAGGAAGTATGGATCTACAAAGAGGAGCAAGGATCTACAAGTTGAAGGCTAATTTTACCAATTTTGGAGGTTTCATTGGGAATCCATCTCCCAATAGGTACAATTCAGTTTTTGGAGAATCTCGTGCCATAGCATACCATGGTTGGATATATTATTCTAGTCAGGGTTGGAGAGTATGTAGTATAGATATGTGATCATACCCTCCTTGTATCAAGTCTTGTATTGAATAATGTTAATCATACGCCGCACGTATGATTAGCCAGGCCATAAATCTTGTATCAAGTTCCCAAGCCGATCACATGTTAAAGCTGGTACTCACTCACTTAGTCATTAGTATATTCTTGTTCATTTGTCATATTGCTCATTCTTGTATTTATTTTCAGTATTTATTTTATTGCGTATCTCTTGTACATGTATATAAAATCTTATATATTCACATCTATTTACTGCTACATAGTTCATATCATTGATTTAGAACAGCTATTCGAGATGTACTTCACTTTATTCCTGACTGAAAAATATTTTTCAGAGGATCCGAGAGATTGGTGTCCGACATACTATGCTATGGGGGTAGTATGTATATAGCTAAGATATTGCTAGTATAGATATAACTCATAGTTATTTAGTTATATTAGCTAGTCTAGCTATTACCATATGATATTGACCTAAAAATCTACATAGCCCCTAGTATTAACCTAGAAAACATATGGTAGTGCATTCTAACTTTTTTTATCAATTTTTAATACCTATTTGACATGGTATCTTATTTTTAGGGTTGTGTGACACCAGCTCCGGCACCGAGTTATACCCCTTGTTCAGGACCACGGGCAAGTACATCTCTCTGTTAGTTTTTATTTTATGATAGTATATATCACATATTTTAGAACTGTATACTTGATTCTGATAAATTGGTTACACGCACTGGTACTATATGGATCCTGTCAAAAAATATTATCCCCTTACCGTGTTCAGCGGGTACTCCTTCCCATATATTTTATCGTGTGTATTGGGTATTAATTATCGTATACTTCATGTTCACACACTGCTCGTGTTCAGTATGCTTATATTCATGTTCGTAACGTGTCACGATTGGACCATCAGTTTGGCTGGGGATAGGGGAGTAGGAATTGGTTATGTGATCAACCCCAGTGTATTCGTGTACATGTCGATTATATATAACACGTATAAGCGAGTTACCATATTATATTCATGTTCAACCCAAATAGATCACATAAAGAACTTGTACTCTATGGCACATTAGCTAGTTTATCTATTTTGTTCACTTACGGCTATTCATATTGTCTGTTCTTTACTTTTTAGTATATTACATGTTCACTCTAGTTTATTCCATTTTCTATTGCTAGTTATCTTGTATTATTTTCTTTTATTTGTCATGTATGCTCTAACATGTACTTGGAATTGCTATCAGAGGTATATACTTCGCTCCAATCCTGACTAAATATATTTTTCAGATGATTGACTTGTGGAGCAGTGTCCACTTATTACGGGCCGCAGGATGACGAGCCATTAGAGGATACTCCCCTAGAGCTGGAGAACCTAGTACTAGTGATCGAGGAGTCCTAGTTTCATATTTTGTGATATTGTATTAGTCTCATTCTAGACTCATGGTATGTATATATTATTTTGGGAGTGACTATGTCTCGACTTGTCACTACCATATTTTCTAGGAAAGGGTATTTTGGTCATTTCATAATTAATTAAATATTGTGCATATTATAAATTTATTTATTATATTATTTATTTATCGTTAGATCTTAGTATTTGATTTTGGACCTGCATTAGTGGACCTAACTAGTTTAGAATAGATCCATGGACCAACATTTAATTCTAGTAAGAATTGAGCCCAATAGTAAGCCCATTCATTAGAATAATAAATTAATTAGTTAAAACAATTTAACTAGAATCTTTCCTCCTTAATTAATTTCTTCATGACAAACCCCAAGGGGTATTATGGACATTTTATAGTAGCTTGGAGGAGGGGTTAGTGGCCGGCCATAGGGGGAATGTAGGGAGACTCTCTCTCTCTCTTCATTTTTATTCCAAATCTAGAACTAGAATTACCCTCTTCCAAATTCCTTCATCCCAACACTAATTCTAACCCAAATTTCTTGCCAATTACTTCCCTATTCATTATTTGAGGCTATTAAAATAAGGAGGAAGCAAGAATCTACAAGGAGAAATCAAGGATCTACAAGGAGGAGCAAGGATCTATAAGTTGAAGGCCCTTGACACTCAATTTGGATATTTTATTGGGAATCTATCTCCCAATAGGTATAATTCAATTTTCTCTCTTTAATTAGACTCTATATCTATAATTTAAATATTATGAACCCTCTTATGTACTAAGGCTATCCATAGAAATTGGAATTAGGTTCACATGAGGCCTATGGAGAAAGTTATGTGGTATTTTGTGTCAATTTTGGGAGAATTTTGAGATTGACACATCTTGTATTTGTCAATAGGTCAATTAGACCATATTGACATATGTTTGATTGTGTGTGACTAGTGTCTTATCCACAATTTGATACGTGTAGGTCGTATCCTGATAATTTGGCGATACGGGTTGAGTTGGGGGTTTTCTTCTGACACGGGGTTTTAAACATGTCACATTTTGACATGGGCGATACGTGTTGCTTCTAATTGTGATTTTAGCTTTGCTCGTTTCCTTCGGGGTATGTTTGGTGGTGTGGTAGACCCGTATTGCAAGCGTATCATAGATGAGTATGATACGGGTGCGATGCACTCCACGTCTTTGATACTTTGCTTTATAATTCAATTTACCTAAGCTATAGCTATTAGAGTATTGTAATTGTAATTGTTATATGATATATATATATATATATATATATATATATATATATATATATATATAAATATAAATATAATTATGTGTATGTTCTATATTTCTTTGTGATGTATTGGTGGTCATTGGAGAATATGAGAGTTCATATGCATTACTAGTATGGTTATCTATAAGCATATATATATAAGGATATATATACACACACACACACACACATATATATATATATATGTGTGTATAGATGTGTGCATGTGAGCTGGGGGCAATAAGCAGGCCGGATAAGTAGTGAGAAGCAACAGAAGTAGCGAGATACAACAACAGAACCAGAAAGAAGCTGCAGCAGAAGCAGTAAGCTGCAGCAGGAGAAGCAGTAAGCAGCATCAGAAGCAGAAAGCTGCAGCAACAGCAGAAGCAGTAAGCAGTAAACAAAAGCAGAAGTTGCAGCAGTAGCAAAAGCCATAAGCAGCAGCAACGATAAGAAGAAGCAGTAGTAGTTTGAGTGCTTAGAAAATAAGTCGTAGATAAGTTAAGTTAAGCTAAGCTAGTTAATAAGCTAAGTTAGTTTATACTAATAGTTAGTTATGTATATATTGTTAGTGAGTTAAGTGTATATATATATATATATATATATATATATTAGTTAGCATTAGTTAGTATTATTTCTAGATTACCATGAGTTACACCAAGGTAAATATTAGTTAGCATTAGTTAGTATCTTGGGTATGGGTATTGAATATCCGAAGGGGTATGTTAGTATATTAGTTTAGTATAATATTGTTATAAGTATAAATGCATGCTAGTGTATAGTGAGGTTTGTTTTTGTTGGTTAGTTAGCTATTGTTATATATTGTATTACCTTGTGATACCAAGGTAATGTCAAGGTATGGGTTTATACTCAAGGTATTGAGTTTGTATATCAAGATGGGTGTGTAGGTGGTGTGATACGGCATTTGGTTCAAAGCCAAGGTATCCACTTAACATTAGTTTAGCTAGGAGTACTATATATTTTGTCATGTATATATATATTATAGTATTTTTATATCAAATATCTTGTGTATCTTATGATACGATATTTTGTTGGTATCCCTAGTATCCTAGTATAGCTAGTATAGCCTAGTTACATAGTGTATGAACCCAATATCCTATTGATGGACTCATACAACCGAGAAATTGCTAGTTTGACCAAGTTTAACTAGTTTGGCCTAAAGTTGACCTAGTTTGACTATTTTGACTTAGCAATGGCTTTATGACCTATAATTTGACTAGTTTAACTTATTTTTATTCAAAAATATTGTATTGATATAATATTCCATATTTAGGTCTCTTAGGCACCGTACCGGACATCTTGATATTGTTCACTGGATTCCATGCAAGTATATTCTTTGATAGTTTCTCATTCATGATATCCTCTGTGTTTCTTGTATTTAGTGTAGATATCCTTGATTTATTAACACGATGGTTACACGGATTGGTATATCCGAATCTCATTATGAGATGTTATTCTTTGGTATTTATGTTGTATCTTGTGTAAGCCTTGTTCCTTATTTTTCTTGTACATATACAGATATTGATTCTTGGAGAGACTTAAAAATTTTTGTGTCATAACGTACCATGGTTGGATCCACTATACCAGTCGAAGGCGGGGAGCATTTTGTGTAGATATGTAATCATACCCTCTTTGTGCATGTCTTGTTCCTTGAATAGTGTTAATCATACACTACACGTATGATTAACCAGGCCATATTCGTTGTGCAAGTTTCCATGCCGATCATATGTTAAAGCTGGTACTCACTCACTCAGTAGTAGTATTTCTTGTTCATTTCTATGATGCTCATTCTTGTATTTATTTCCAGTATTCCTATTATTGCATATATCTTGTACCTGTATATTGCATCTTATATATTTGCCCTATTTATTATTACATAGTTTATATTATTTATTGGAAGTGCTATTAGAGATGTACTGTGCTCCTTTTCTGACTGGACATATTTTTCCCAGATGATACTGAGGAGTGGTACCCCACTCACTACGGGCCTCAAGACGTAGTTGGCTTAGAGCCAGAGACTTTGGCTCAAGAGAGCTTCATCCCGATTAAGACCGATGACACATGACTCATAGCTCAATAGATAGATCTTTTTGTACTGGATTTGTCTCCAACATTATTATTAGTATTTTTTTATGACTCATTGGATATTATTTATCTTGTGAGTTGTATTTGTCTCTTCAGTTCTTTTATTATATTCGTGCGATTGTTCCATCTTATAGATCTTTGATTGAGTATTCATATTTCCTTGGTAGCATTATTATATTTTGATTGCTAGATAGATTCTTTACCAAACAGCGTTCTACCGATGATGCTGCGGCGTAGGCTGGGTGTTGTTCAATACTCATGCCCCTACACCAGGTGTGGGTCGTGACACATTTTTAGTAGTAGCCTATGTAGGTCTTCGAGGTCGCAATTAGTGCGATTCGTAGTGGTGCTCTGATTTGAGTGCTATTACGAGCCTACTTCCGGATATAGGATATATGCTATAGGCTGAGAATACTCAATCAAATCTAGAAAAAACTCTATTATTTATTTTAACTGTTCTTCCTTAATATTGATAATTGATCTTTAACTATCCTTCTTTGAATGCATTGCATCATGTGCCATATTGATTCTTTCCTTCCATCTCCACCCTTCCGTGCCAACAGATGTGACTCAGAGTGCCCAGTCAGAGGCTCACGAGAGGCAGACCGACGTATTACGGTAAGGTATTGAGATTTCTCATTATTTTTCCCTTGTTGTAGTTGAGAGAGGAGCTCCGGTCCAGTAGCAGGTTGCTCCGCAGGTTGTCCAGCTTCGGTCGGGTAATATCCAGGACTTCAAGAAGCTGGAACCTCGGGTCTTCAAGGGGACTGAGGGCATCATCTACGCTGATGATTGGCTCGAGGATATTCAGTATCTCATGAGGGTGTCTCGTCTTGCTGAGGATCTGAAGGTTGAGGCAGTCGGACTTCAGCTGTTTGACATCGCCCGTACTTGGTTCAGGAATGAGCTACTTCTTGCTGATACAGAGTAGTCTTGGGGGGTATTCAAGGACCTCTTCAAGAGAAAGTTCTTTGCTCGGGTGGACGAATTAGACTTGGGGAGGCAGTTTGAGGGCCTTACTCAGGGGAGCATGTCCGTGGAGGAGTACGCCGCAGAGTTCGGTAGGCTGAGCAGATTTACAGAGTATTTGGTAAGGGAGCCAGAGGTTCAGGCTATCCGCTTTTGCTTGGGTCTAAACTAGGAAGTGAAGATCCTCATTCCATCTTTCTATGAGACGTATTTAGAGATACTTGCAGAGGCACGAAAGGTTGAGCGAGAGTTGGGCTTGAAACCCAAGAGAGATCGCAATTCTTTTCTGGGGACTAGTAGCAGCGCAGTGACTGCTAAGCGTCCTGATTTCTAGTCCAGGCATTTTCAGCAGCCACAACCGTACCAGACTCCAGCTAGGGCACTATTTTACCAGGCACCGCAGCAGCAGAGACAGTCAAAGCAAGCTTCATGCCACTACTGCAAGAAGCTCGACCATATCTGGGAAGTTTGCAGGAAGAGGTTGGGAGTTTGTTTATATTGTGGTACCGAGGGACATCAGCTGAGGGATTTTCCTTCAAACCCTCATCGTACAGTTCAAGGAGCAGCTCCAGCTCCGAGGACACAACCGAGGCCACCTGTAGTACAATCGAGAGGATCGCCGCTTCTGACCCAACAACAGTGTTATGCCCAGCACCAATATCAAGGAGGTGCACATCAGGGACGAGCATTATTCTGATGGTCGAGGAGGCCGATCCCATCGGCAATGTCATCGTTGGATCTGTTCTTCTTGATTCTATTCCAACTTTAGCATTATTTAATAGTGCTTCCCATAGTTTTGTATCTGTTTTTTTTGCTCTAAAGCATCATTTGGTAGCTGAGTCTTTGCTAGTAATTGCAAGATCATGACTGGGGGAGGCATTATCCTGTTTAGTAATATTTATAAGGATCGAAGAGTTACTCCGAAAGGCCAGGAGCTTAGTGCGTGTCTACTTGTAATGCCACTTTTGAGCTACGATATTGTACTCGGGAAGGATTGGTTGAGTAGGCACCATGCTAGTATAGATTACAGAGGAGGTAGAGTTTTTTTAGCCCGCCTGGAGATCCAGAGTTTGAGTTTGATAGATGAGTTGTAGAGCAGAGAGAAGGCATTATCTGTGGAGCCATGGTGGAAGACAAGGAGTTGCCGCATCCGTTGATAGCAGAGTTCTTGGATGTGTTCCCTGAGAAGTTGTCAGGATTGCTGCCAGATCGAGATATTGAGTTCTCTATAGACTTGGTGCCAAGTGTAGAGCTAATTTTATAGCATGACTATAGAGTAAACAACATCTAGCTGGTCGAGCTGAAGAAGCAAGTGGATGATTTACAGGATAAGGGATTTATCAGATCTAGTTCTTCACCGTGGGGAGCCGCTAAATTGTTTGTACCGAAAAGGATGGATTTGTGCTCATGTGCATCGATTACAGGGCATTGAATAATCTCACTATTAAGTATAAATACCCGTTGCCATAGATTGAAGACCTGTTCGATCAGTTGAGTGGCGCCAAGGTATTTTCTAAGATAGATTTGAGATCAGGCTACCACCAGGTAAAAGTGAAGCCGGAGGACATTTCGAAGACTACTTTTAGGACTCGGTATGGCTATTATGAGTTCATGGTAATGCCATTTGGGTTGACTAATACTCCGATGGTATTTATGAATTTGATGAACAAGGTATTCCACCAGTACCTTGACAAGTTCATGATGGTGTTCATCGATGACATACTCATATACTCGAAGATACAGGAGGAGTACGAGGAGCATTTGTGGATTATGTGGGATGTACTGAGGAAGGAGAACCTGTATAGAAAGTTGTCCAAGTATGAGTTCTTCCTAGAAAAGGTGGAGTTCTTAGGACATGTTGTGACTGGTGATAAAATTTTAGTAGATCCGAAGAAGATCACGGCAGTGGCATCTTGGAAGACCCCAAATTAAGTGGCAGAGATCAGAAGTTTCTAGGGTCTAGCAGGCAACTACAGAAAGTTTATACAAGATTTTTCAAGGATTGTTGAGTCGATGACTAGACTCACCAGGAAGGATGTAGAGTTTGTTTGGACAGAGGAGTGTCAGGTTGCTTTTGAGGAATTGAAGACGAGGTTGACGTCTGCTCCAATTTTTTTGTTGCTATCAGGGTCTGGAGGTTTCACTATTTATAGTGATACATCAAAAAAAGGGCTAGATTTTGTTCTTCAGCAGAATGGGAAAGTGATTACCTATGCATCCAGTCAATTTTGACCTAATAAGAAGAACTATCCTACCCACGATTTGGAGTTGGCAGCAGTCATCATTGCCTTGCAGTTATGAAAACACTATTTATATGGAGAGCGTATGGAGATCTTCCCAAACTACAAGGGCTTGAATTATATTTTCACTCAGAAGGAGTTGAATATGAGGTAGCGTCGGTGGCTGTCATCCTCACTTTTCCAGTAAGGAGTAGTTTGGTAATTTGGCATGGATAATTATTTTAAAAATATAATATTAAATATTGTGCATGTTGTAAATATTATTTATTTATTGTTAGATGTTAATATTTGATTTTGGCCTTGTGTTAGTGGACATAACTAGTTTATATTAGATCCATGGACCAACATTTAATTCTAGTTAGAATTGAGCCTAATAGTAAGTCCATTTGTTAGGAGTATGAATTAATTAGTTAAACAGTTAGACTAGAACCTTTCCTTCTTAATTAATCCCTTTATGACAAGCCCCAAGGGGTATTGTAAAAACTTTATAGTAGCTTGGAGGAGGGGTAAATGTTAGCCACCATTGGAGTGGGGAGAGACTCTCTCTCTCTTCATTTTTTATTCCAAATCTAGATCTAGAATTTTTCTCTTCCAAATCTCTTAATTCCTACACCAATTCCTACCTAAATTTCTTTCCAATTCCTTTTCTATTCTTCATTGGAGGCTATTAGAACAAGGATCTACAAGAAGGAAGCAAGGATCTACAAGGAGGAGTAAGGATTTACAAGTTAAAGGCTCTTGACACTCAATTTTGAGATTTTATTGAGAATCCATCTTCTAATTGGTATAATTTAGTTTTCCCACTCTAATTAAACTCTAAATCTATAAATTAATCATTAGGAACCCTCCTATGTACTAAGGGTTCCTATATGAATTGGAATTAGATTCATAGGAGGCCTATGGAGAAAGTTATGTGGTATTTTGTGTCAATTTTAGGAGAATTTTGAGATAGACACAACTAGTGTTTGTCAATAGGTCAATTAGACCAAAATGACCTGTGTTTGATTATGTATGACAAGTATTGTGTCCACAATTAGATACGTGTAGGCTGTATCCCGATAATTTGGCGACACGGGTTAATTAAGGAGTTTTCTTTCGACACGGGGGGTTTGAGCATGTCATATTTTGACACCGGTAGGTAGTTGACTAGCTAGCTCTTCGTGTTGTTCATAATTATGATTTTAGACTTGCTCGTATCCTTCGGGATATGTTTGTTAGTATGGTGGAGCCGTATCACAAGTATATCATAGATTGAGTGTGCTACAGGTGCGGTACACTCCACGTGTTTATTTTCTTGTATTTTAATTCAATTTACCTTGGTTATAGCTATTAGAGTATTATAATTATAATTGTTATATGATATATATGCATATATATAATTATAATTATGTGTATATGCTAAATTTTATTTTGATGTGATGGTTGTCATGGGAAAATAGGAGAGTGCATGTGCATCACTAATGTAGATATGTGGTGACAAATATATATATATATATATATATATATATATATTTATTTATTTATTTATTTATATTTATATATATATGTAGTTATGTGAGTGAGTGTATGTGTGTATTAGATGTATGCATTTGAACTAGAAGGAAGAATTATAGGCCAAAAAGCAGCAGGAAGTAGGCCAGATAAGTTGTAGTAAGCAGCAAGAAGCAGCAGCAGAAGCTGTGAGCAGTAGCAGCAATAAGTAGAAGTAGTGAGCAGCGACAGCAGAAGCAACGATAAGCAGCTATTGCAGAAGCAGTAAGCAGCAGCAGAAGCAGCGATAAGAAGCTACAGCAGAAGCAGTAAGCTGCAACAACAGTAATAAGCAACAGTAATGTTAGTTAGGAAAAAGTTAAGATAAGCTAGTTAATAAGCTAAGTTAGTTTTTATTGATAAGTTAGTTATGTATATATATTGTTAGTAAGTTAAGTTTATATATATATATATATATATATATATATATATATATATATATATATATATATATATATATATATATATATATATATATATATGAACTAGTTAGCATTGGTTAGTATTATTTCTAGATTACCTTGAGTTACACCAAGGTATTGAGAGTTGAGCTATCTTGGGTATGGGTATTGAATATCTATTGGGTATGTTGGTTAGCTAGCAATGTTAGATATTGGATTACCTTGTGATACCAAGGTAATGTCAAGGTATTGGTTTATACTCAAAGGTATTAAGTTTGTATATCAAGATGGGTGTGTAGGTGGTGTGATACCCGTATTTGGTTCAAAGCCAAGGTATCCACTTAGCATTAGTTTGGCTAGGTGTACTATATATTTTGTCTTGTATATATATTATAGTATTTTCATATCTAATAACTTGCTTATTTTATGATACGGTATTTTGTTGGTATCCTAGTATCCTAGTATAGCCTAGTTACATAGTGTATGAACCCAATATTCTAGAGATGGACTCATACAACCTATAAATAGCTAGTTTGACAAAGTTTGACTAGTTTGACCTAGAGTTGACCTAGTTTGACTATTTTGACTTAGAAATGACTTTATGACCTAGAATTGAACTAGTTTAACTTATTTTTATTTCAAAACCTTGTATTGATGCAATATACCATGTATAAGTTTGTGTGACACTATCTTGGGCATCAAGAGATACACCTTGCTCAGGACCTCAGGCGAGTGTATTTCTCTGTTAGTTTTTATTTCATAGTAGTCTATATATCTTAATTTCTAGAACTGTATACTTGATTTCGACATAGTGGTTTTACGGACTGGTACTACATGGATCATGTCAAGAGATGTTATCCCTTACCGTGTTCAGCGGGTACTCCCTCACATATATTTTATCGTGTGTATCAGGTATTAATTTAGTATACTTCATGTTTATATACTGGTCGTGTTCAGTGTTGTGTACACAGACTGCTCGTATTCAGTATGTCTATATTCGTGTTCTTAACGTGTTGTGATTAGATCCATTGGTATTAGTTGGGGATGTGAGAGTATGAGTTGATTATGTGATCAAATTCAGTGTATTTGTATACATGTCGATTACATATCACACTTGTAATCGAGTTACCATATTGTATTCGTGTTCAACCTAAACCGATCACATAATAAACTTGTATTACATGGCACATTAGTTAGATTTTAGTTAGTTCTATTATATTGTAGATATTTGGATTGTATGTTCTTCTTTCCAGTATATTACTTGTTCACTCTAGTTTATTTTATTCTGTTGTTTAGTTATCTTGTATTCTTTTCTATTATCTATTTTATATTCTAGATTATGTATTTGAAACTGCTTTCAGAGGTATGTACATTACTCCAATCCTGATTGGATATAATTTTTAGATGATTGGCTTGTAGACCAGTGTCCCATATACTACGTACCATAGGAGGGCATACCATTAGAGGATACTCCTGTAGACCAGGAGGACTTAGTACTAGTGCCTGAGGAGGTTTAGATGTTTGTTAGACTTGTATTAGACTTTTATTGAGGTTATTGGCATGTATATATTATTTTAGATTTATGGTTGTATTGTGACTCTTTTTCTTTGTTATTCTATCTCGTGCTTTATCTTCCCTAGTTTGTATTATGATTGAGTATAGTTACATATATCAGATACCATATTGTTCCTCCGTTTTGAGTTGAGATGATTGACAGGTACCATATACATATTGTTGAGATATTTATTTAGTAGAGTTAACCCAGACAACGTTCTACCGTCGATGTTGTGGCATAGGCTTGACGTAACCACGTACTCGTGCCCGTATATCCAGGTGCGGGTCGTGACACATTTTCAGTGGTGGCCCATGCAGGTCTAGAGTCACAAATAGAGCGATATCATAGAAGTGCTCACCTAGAGTACTGCTACGAGGCTGCTTTAGAATATAGTATTTAGGCAGAGAGTATACTCAATTACCACTAGAAAATACTTTAAATATTAGTTTTGCTATCCGTATCTATTGAATGTTTGCTTTAAAGAAAATATGTCCTTCATTGATTATATCGTATCATATTCAATATTGATCCCTTTGTTCCATCTATCTTTAGGATGCTGCCGAAGACGTCTTTCCAGCACTCAGGCGCAATGTCAGTGAGGTCGGTCACTTCGTTGCCTATGAGGGTTGCTCCATCAGACGATGTTCCAGCAACTATATTTCAGAGGTCAGTTTCACCGATCCAGGTGGGCGTTTCTACCGCAGCTTTTGGAGGTGCTCCACCTTTGATATAGAGGACAATATCGACAGTTTCAGGGGATCTTTCACCCCCACCATCCGCAGTCGATCAAATATAGATGTTTGTGCTCTTTCAGCAGATGATGAAGGCACAACAGTGTCAGTCAGAGGTTATGAAGCAGGGCATTGGGAATGCTCACCAGATTATGCTCATAGAAGTCGAGAGAGTCACCTTAGTCCAGCCACAGATAGCACCACCTCAGTTCACCCCGAAGTAGCCGAGGCCGGGGACTATCATAGATTTCTAGAGGATGGGGCCGCAGGACTTTAAAGGTACTGAAGGAATCATTTATGTTGATGAATGGATAGAAGACATTGAGCGAAACCCGCGGTTGGCACAGATTTCAGAGAGGTTGCAGATAGAGGCTGTAGGGAGCATGATATTCGATATTGCATTGACTTAGTTAAGGATGGACCCCATGATCTTAGCACCAGGACTTACTTGGGAAACTTTCAAAGTGCTCTTTAAGGATTTTTTTTCTAGATATAGCTCTGACATCTCTAGAGAGCTAGTTCCAATAACTTGTTCAGGGAGGTATAATGGTGGATGAGTATGCGGTAGAGTATTACAGATTAGGCCACTTTGTGGAGGGACAAAACCCCAAAGAAAAAGCCATAAAGTTCAGGAAGGGCCTGAATAGGGAGATCAAATCACATACGAATGGAGATTCTACCGCTACTTTCGAGGAAATTCTGAGATAGGCACAATGGGCAGAGGATGATCTAGAGCTTGGCTTTAAGAGGCCGATAGACATAGGAGGATCCAGTACCAACATGGGTCCAATAAAGCGGGCTTATTTTTAGCAGCAACACCAAAGGCATTTCCAGGAGCCGAGACAGCAGTATCATGGACCAGCTAGGGAGCCGGTACTACAGATGCACCAGATCTATATGACACTATTCCATTCACATTATGGAAGAAGCAAGGACATGGATAGGATGCATGCATGATGAGATTGGGCCAATACTTATTCTACGGATCAGGAGACCATCAGTTGAGGGCTTGTCCTAAAGTTTCAGCTCGTCCAGCTCAGGGCAAAGTTCAGGCACAGAGAGCTCCCGCGAGACCACTAGCAGGACAGCAGAGAGGACCTCCTCTACCACCACAACAACAGCAGTTTGCTCAGCACCAGCAGTAGCAGAGAGGTTTCCACCGACATGGGTGAGCTTTTGTTTTGATCTTCGAGAAGGAGGAGCCAGTCGGTGATATTATCTCAGGTTCAGTCCATCTTGATTTTTTTTAGCTCATGCTTTATTTGATTTTAGTGCTTCACATATTTTTGTATCTGTATATTTTGCTCTGAAACATCACCTTGGACTGAACCGTTGGCAAGGACTTGCAAGATCATGATCAGGGGTGGCATTATCCTGGTCAGGGATATTTGCAAGGATCAGAGAGTTTCTTTGGGAGGCCGAGAGTTGAGTGTATGTCTACTCATAATGCCATTTTTGAGCTACGATTTAGTGCTCGGGAAAGATTGGTTGAGTAGGGACCATGCTAGTATCGATTATCATGGATGCAGAGTTTTGTTCCAGACACCAAGAGAGCCATAGTTTCAGTTCGTCAGAGGAGCAACAGAGAAGAGTGAAGGAGACTTCTGTGGAGCTTTGGTAGAAGAGCATGAGGTGCCACATCCATTGATTGTAGAGTTTATAGACATTTTTTTGCAGAAGTTATCGGGTTTGCACCAGACAAAGATATGGAGTACTCTATAGACTTGGTGCCCGGCGCAGAGCCAATATCACAGCACATCTATAGGGTGAACAACAGCGAACTAGCAGAGTTGAAGAAGTAGGTGGGTGAGTTACAGAAAAATGGCTTCATCTGCTATAGTTCATCACCGAGGGATACTCTGGTATTATTTATACCAAAGAATGATGGGTCGGTACGCATGTGTATCGACTACAGGGCACTCAACAACCTATCACCCCCACTTTTTTTGCTAGGAATAATTTGGTAATTTGGCCTAGTTATTTAATTTTAGAAATATAATATTAATATTAGTGGGCCATGTATATTTATTGATGCTTGTATTAGTTATTTGATCATTAGAGTGCTATATTTAATTAGAGGCTTGTAGCATTTAATTTAGTTAGTAGGCTAGCCTATTTAATTTGACTTGACATTTATGGACCTAAATTAGACTTGTCACTACAATATTTTCTAGAAAAGGATATTTTGGTTATTTTATAATTAATTAAATATTATGAATGTTGAATATTTATTTATTGTTAGATGTTAGATTTTATTTGGGACTAGTGTTAGTGGACCCAACTAGTTTAGACTAGATCCATGGATCAACATTTAATTTTTGTTAGAATTGAGCCCAATAGTAAGCCCATTCATTAGGAGGATAAATTAATTAGTTAAACCAATTAGACTAGAACCTTCCCTCCTTAATTAATTAGTTAAATATGTGTTTGATTGTGTATGACTAGTATCGTTTCCACAATTGGATATGTATAGGTCGTATCCTGATAATTTGGTGATACGGGTTGATTTGGGAGTTTTCTTCCGACACGGGGGTTTGAGCATGTCATATTTTGACACGGACACGTAGACGAGTAGCTAGCACTTCATGTTGCTTCTAATTATGATTTTAGACTTGTTCGTATCCTTCGGGGTATGTGTGGTGGTGTGGTGGAGCCGTATCGCAAGCGTATCATAGATTGAGTGTGACACGGGTGCGGTGTACTCCACGTGTTTGTTACTTTGCATTCTAATACAATATTACCTTGGTCATATCTATTAGAGTATTATAATTATAATTATTATATAATATATGTATATATATATAATTATGTGTATGTTCTACATTTTATTTTGATATGTTGGTTGTCATGGGAGAATAGCAAAGTGCATGTGCATCATTAGTGTGGGTATATATATATATATATATATATATATATATATATATATATATATATATATATATGTGTGTGTGTGTGTGTGTGTGTGTGTGTGTGTATAGGTGTGCGTATGTATGCTAGGGGGAGGTCGGATAACCAGCAAGAAGTAGCAGCATAAGAAACAACAGCAGCAATAAGCAGCAGCAGTAAGCAGTTGCAATAAGCAGCAACAGCTGTAAGCAGTAGCAGAAGCAGAAAGCAGCAAGCTGCAATTATAATAAGCAGCAACCGCGATAAGCAGAAGCAGTAGCAATAAGCAGCAGTAGTTTGAGTGCCTAGAAGTTGTCACTACCATATTTTCTAGAAAAAGATATTTTAGTCATTTGGTAATTAATTAAATATTGTGCATGTTGAATATTTATTTATTCTATTATTTATTTATTGTTAGCTTGTTAGATTTATTTTTGGACTTGTGTTAGTGGACCTAACTAGTTTAGATTAGAACCATGTACCAACATTTAATTCTAGTTAGATTTGAGCCCAATAATAAGCCCATTCATTAGGAGGATGCATTAATTAAGTTAAAACAATTAGACTAGAACCTTTTCTCCTTAATTAATTTCTTCATGAGAGGCCCCAAGGGGTATTTTAGATTTTATGTAGCTTGAGGGAGGGGGCAAGAGAGGCCTATATAAAGGGGATAAAAACTTTCTCTCTCTTCATTTTTTATTCCAAATCTAGATCTAGAATTTTTTTCAACCAAATTCCTTCATCACTATACCAAATAGTTTTCCAATTCCTTCCCAAATTATTATTGGAGGCTATTGGAGTATGGGTCTACAAGGAAGAAGAAATAATCTACAAAGAGGAGCAATGATCTATAAGTTGGAGGCTCTTTTCACCCAATTTGAGAATTTCATTAGGAATCCATCTCCCAATAGGTATAATTTAGTTTTTCCCTTTAATTAGGTTCTAAATCTGTGAAATAACCATAAGGAACTACCCCATATGCATAAGCTACCCATAGAAATTGGAATTCGGTTCATAGGAGGTCTATGGAGAAAGTTATGTATATTTTTGTGTCAATTTTGGAAGAATTCTGAGATTGACACATGTTGTGTTTGTCAATTGGTCAATTAGACCAAATTGATATATGTTTGATTATTTGTGACTAGTGTCTTATCCACAATTGGATACGTGTAGGCTGTACCTCATCATTTTGACGACACGGGTTGATTTGTAGGGTTTTTCTCCAATACGTGGCTTTATGCATGTCACATTTTAATACGGACATGTAGTTGTGTAATTGACTCTTCATATTGTTCATATATACTATTTTAGACTTGCTCATGTCCTTCAGGATACGTTGGGTTGTGTGATGGAGCCGTATCGCTAGTGTATCATAGAATGAGTGTGATACGAGTGCGGTGCACTCCACATGTTTGCTTTATTGCCTTTTAATTCTATGTGGCTTATGTATATATATTAGTATGATATATATTATGCATGAAACCTATATGTATATGTATATAGTATATATAAGTATAGATATCTATGTATGTGTATGGTTGTATATATGTATATGTATGAGAGACTATATGGTTGTATGTGTGCTTGAGGGTATAGCTATATATATATATATATATATATATATATATATATATATATATATATATATATATATATATATATATATTTATATATATATATATATATATATGTATGTGTATATATATATATATGTATGTATGTATATGTATAGAGATGATAGTGTGTATACATATATATTGATATCTATATAGCCTATGTAAGTATATATATATATATATATATATATATATATATATATATATATATATATATATATATATATATGTGTGTGTGTGTGTGTGTGTGTGTGTGTCTGTGTGTATGTATATATGTGTGAGTGCATGAGTGTTGATGTTGTGTGTGTGTATATGTGTGTGTGTCTTAGTATGGTGAGTGTTTGAGTGTTTAAGTGAGTGAGCATGAGTGTGTGTGTGTGTGTGAGAGGAGCGAGCGCAGTAGGTCAGCGCAGCAGTGTGGTGTGCGAGCTGTAGCGCAGCAGCGTGCACTGCAGCAGGTTGTTGCAGCAGCAGCGTACGGTGCAGTGCGAGCAGCGCGCGATACAGCACGCAGCAGCAGCAGTGCAGCATGCACAACAGCGTGCGGTGCAGTCCGAGCAGCATGCGGTGCAGCGCACAGCAGCAGCGTGTAGCTGCAGCGTGCAACAGCAACAGCAGCTGGTAGCTGCAGCGAGCAGCGCATGGTGCAGCCCGCAAGCAGCGGACTACTACAACGAGCAACTCAAGCAACAGCATGGTTTGCAGGCAACATGTACGGGTTCAGCTAGTTGGTTAGAGGTTTAGTAGTTTATAGTTTGGTTAGTAGTTTATTACTAGTATAATTAGTAGATATAGCTAGATAGTTAGTAGTTATATATATATATATATATATATATATATATATATATATATATATATATATATACTTGATGGTGTAATAGTTAAGTGTTAGTATAACAGTTAGTTATATACCTTATTAGCTAGTAGTTGGATAAATATATTCATACTTGTTAGAAAAGTAAGTTAATATGTAGGTATTTTATCTATTTATTGTATGCATTCTTAGTGTTAAATAGATTAGTAGCTATATGTTAGTATTTAGTTAGACTATCATAACTAGTTAGTTAGGTATTAGTATTAGTTACTATTAGTTCTAATTATCTTGAAGTATTACTAAGGTATTAAGATTAGAATACTACGTTATTAGAACACATTTTAAGGTAATATTGGGTATCAAGATACTCGATATTAATAGAAGGGTAAATGGTAAGTAGCTATATGTAGTATTTTATATAAGTATTGTATATATATGTTGTTAGTATTAGGTATTTAGTAGTATGTAATAGTTTAGTATGTTAGTTATAGTTTAGTATTGGGTAGTGTGCTATATATTAGGATTTTACTTACCTTGTGATACCAAGGTAATGTCAAGGTATCGGTCGATACTCAAGGTATTGGGTTGATACTCAAGGTATTGTGTTTGAGTATCGAGATGGGGGTTTAGTAGTAAGCTATGCATTGGTTCAAAGCCAAGGTATCCTCCTTGTATTTGTTAGCTAAGCTACTATATATATTGTCTTGTATATATTTATAAATTACTATTTTCATATCTAATAACTTGTGTATCTTAGGTAACAGTATCTTATAGGTTGTTTAGTGTCTTAGCTTAGCTAGTGTGGCCTAATTGTATAGTTTGTGGACCTAATACCCTAGAGTTAGATTTATACAACTTAGAAATAGCTAGTTTGACCAAGTTTGACTAGTTTGGCATATAGTTGACCTAGTTTGACTGTTTTGACCTAGAAATAGCTTTATGACCTAGATCTGAACTAGTTTAACTTAATTTCATTCGAATACCTTGTATTAATATAATATTCTATATATAGGTCTGTGTGACACTAGTTCGGACACAGTTTGACACTCATTGCTCTAGATGGTAGGCGAGTACATTCTCTGATAGTTTCCAATATTTGATAATTACTATAATGCGAGTATTTAGAAATATTTTATATGACACTTGACAAATTGGTACACGGACTAGTACACACATGGATCAGTCATGGGATATTATATATATATTGTTTCATTGTTCCTTGTATTCTCAATATTTAACTTAGATAATATTTAACTTAAACAATATTCAATGTTCAATGTTCAATATTTAATGTTTAATGTTCAAGGTTTATTATTTACAATGCCTTGAGTATCTTGTATCGTAATATGTCAAGGTTAGATCCGTTGTACTAGTCAGGAGAAATGAGAAGTGTTATCTAGATATGTGGTCAAATCCTAGACAATGTTCAATGTTTAACTTAGACAATATTTATCCAATATTAAAGTAGATAATATTCACCCAAGCCAATCACATATCTAACTAGTATTTCAATCACTTAGCATAGTTATAGTTCTTCACCATATTCTAGTTCATTGTCTCATTCTATTGCCTTGTTTTAGTTTATCGTGATCAGTGTATACCATATTGTTCGTGTTTACCGGTTTCTTCTACCATCATATGATATTGTTCATTATTTCTCGTCTTGTATTATATTCACTATTTCTATTTATAGTTATTATCAATTAATTGGAACTGCTACTGGGTTGTACTTCGCTCTATTCCTGACTGAAAAATATATTTTAGAAGATCTCGAGAATTGGTGTCCGACATACTATAGACTCCGACCTATATATGGTGCAGACTTGGACCCACTAGTTCTGGAGTGATTGTCGAAAGATCTAGCCGGAATCACTTGTTAGCGTAGTTAGTTCTCTTTAGCATTTTGGTACCGGATTTATTTTCGAATTATACTTAAGATTTTGGTTATTATTTCTATTGATGTTGTTATATTTGTTTAGATTGTATAGTTTTGTTAGACTTCCTTGATATCTTATCGTGCTATAGAATTATGATAGAATATTATGTTGAATTAAGTTTGTTACTCTCTTCTCGGAGTTGAGATATTATTGGAGGATTATGCATTATTGTGAGATAATTAGATAGTATAGTTGACCATGACAGCGTTCTACCGTCGATGTTGCGGCGCAGGCTGGACGTACCCACGTACTCGTGCCCTTCACCGGATGTGGGTCGTGACACATTTTTAGTGGTAGCCCATGCAGGTCAGGCTTCACAAGTTGTGCGATATCGTAGTAGTACAACGACTTAGTTGTATTACTACGAGCTTGCGATAGGATATAGGACGTAGGACACTAGGGTGAGAGAGGATACTCAATCACAAATTTCTTGAGAGATTCCTGGGACGACCCTTGAGAATCTTATTATAATTTCTAATTCAAATCTTTTTCCTTATTTTCGTCCATTCCCACTTGTTATTGAATTTGATTCTTGGTGATCAGTTGTTAAATTTAATTCTTGGTGTCATTATTGATTTTAATTTTATATCGAGATAAATTTTATGGACTAAAATACGGTATCATCTGATGACATATGTAGATGAGGATAGTGAGAAAGATGAAACATCTGCTTTGGTTATGGAGCCTAGAGTTTATCGCAGCCATATTAGCTGGTATGGCAAAAATGTAGGAACCTGACTTCGGATGTACATATCTTAGTTATAAAATTTAGAATTTCTTGTAGCTATACTAGTCGGCACAGCGAGGATTCTAGATGACTTGATTATAGAGGTGCATACCTGAGTTATGGAATCTATTGTTTATCTTAGCTATGCTTACTAGTATGGCGAGGATTCTGAGTGTCATGATTTTGGACATACATGTATGACTATCAGATTATATCTTAAATTGGTTCTTAAAGTATTATCTCAATACTTATCCACTCCTGTTATTATAGGATTTGTTTCATCATTCTTTAACTTAGAAGTAGAGCATTTATGTGAGTGGATAAGAGTGTACCAGTATATGACTAGTGATAAGTATATCACCTGATATTGAGGCCAGTGATGTATTGGAAGCAATAGGTGGAAGAAGTATCTAAAAATTGTTTACAGAATAAACAGTGGGTGATGAGTGTTAGTGTGGAAGTTCATGAGTATCAGAAAGTAGAAGCCTGAGTATTAGAAAATTTTAATAGTGTGTCATGGGTTGAGAAATATCATGATTGGTCATGGAAGATATGTAGTATATCACTGATTAGTATATTCATCTGTAAAAGATTCAAGGAGAGATGCATATACATCAATAGAGATATAGAACCATGTGCCTGCTTTTGAGAGTGAAGTAAAATATGTGCATTATAGAAGTTAATAACTAGTGCAAGTGTTCATGAGTTTTAGTGAATGTGATGAGGTGATCTAATGATGAAGCTAGTATCCTAGAATATAAAGGGCATATGATATATTGTTAGGAAGCTAGTGTTACTATATCAAGAGTGCTAGTATTTCTATATCAAGGATTAGTTGAGTAATGTGATAGTAATAGTAAGTACCTTGCATGATAATATTGGATTGGTGTATCAGTTAATAAGGATAGAAAATTATTTGAAGTAATAGTGCAAGTAATCCAGGCAGTAGAGGAGAGACATGAGTAACTTGGTATGAGGATGTTATCTAAAATGCATATGAGAGCTGGTGCCTTGTGTAGACAGTAACAAGATTTGAGTAGGCTGTTTAGGATAATAAAGGAGAAAAGATTTGATGAACGCGAAAAACGAGGTCTTGTGCGAAGACCCGCCCTTCTTTTATGTTTACAAACAAGATTGTACAAATTTGATCCTACACGAGGATGTCTAAGTATAATTTATTTAATCTGGGTGAATATTGCTATAGGTGTCTGATCTGCAGTCGATCACTTTAGCCCTTGGATCACACAATGTTGAAGAAGTGCCGTGGAAGACAGGTAGCAGCTTCGAAGGTTGCTAAAGAGGGTGGATGTACGATGCCAAAGTTGTCGATCCCTTCTCTTTGCCTGAGCTCTGGATTCTCCTCTCTCTCTCTCTCTCTCTCTCTCTCTCTCTTTCTCTCTCTCTCTTCTTTTTCTCCAATTTGTCGACCTTGTTCCTCATTGATAGAGGTCTCTATTTATAGAGTTTTAGTGACAGTGACGACACAGTCGGCGTAGAAACCGAGTAGTGGAAAGTACATCACCCTTTTATACGACGGTTTAAAATAACCAATGCTTGCGTATAAATGACCTTTTGAGTGAGCATGAGACGTGCGTCCAACTAAGGGACAGAACGCGTATATCTGCTACGAAGATCACGGCGTAGAAGCCACGTAGGTAGTTATCCCTTGTGTAGATGAGGTTGGCGTAGAAGCCAAATGACTGTCATCATGACATAGAAGCCAAGTAGGCATAGAAGCCGAGCAGGCATAGAAGCCGAGTGGTCATAGAGGCCGAGGAGGCGTAGAGGCCGAGTGGGCATAGAAGCCGAGTGGGCATAGAAGCCGAGCAGGCGTAGAAGCCGAGCGGGCATAGAAGCCGAGCAGGCATAGAAACCGAGTGGGCATAGAAGCCGAGCAGGCGTAGAAGCCGAGTGGGCATAGAAGTCGAGCAGGCGTAGAAGCCGAGTGGGCATAGAAGCCGAGCAGGCGTAGAAGCCGAGACGATGTGGACGTTTTAGCCGGAATTACGGCTCTTGAAGATATAATCAAATCTCTTGCATTAAATGCAGAGATCTGCCCCCATCTTGTGCATTAAATGCAGAGTCCTGTCTTTAAGATTTGCCATCATTCCGCAGATACTGTAAACCCCCTGATTTGGCAAGAATTTTTAAATTGGGATTTTTCATAATTTTCTGGAATTTTCTGAGATTTTTCTGTAATTAAAATCAGGTTTCTAATTATTGAATGATTTTTAGTTGATAATAAATAATATTAAAATATTATGGAAATAATATTTTTGGGTGTAAAATGGAAAACTGGACTAAGGATAATTTTTTTAGAATTTATTGGGCCTTGGAGCTAATTTAAAATACCTAAAAACTAACTAATTATTATTATTATTATTATTATTTATTGGTTTTCCCGGCCCATTTACGCTGGCCCAGCCCATTGGGCCTAGCCCAGCCAGAGACCCGGACCGTCCGAGACCCGACCCGCCGACACTTCCCCCCCCCCCACGACCTTCCCTCGACCCCGCCAGAGCCGCCTCGTCCGGCCAGCCTCGCTCCCCTTCAGCCTATAAAAGCCCCTCGACACTCCCCTCCGGCCACCACGAACTCGTCCGGCTCACCTTCGCCGCTCACCGCCACCCTCGCCCAGCGCCGCCTCGCCCAGCGCCTCCTCGCCCAGCGCCGCCTCGCCCCAAGCCGTGAGCAGCCGGCCCCTTCTCCTTCCTCCTTTCACACGAGCAGCCGCGTCCGGCCGCCCCTCCGCTCCGACGCCGCCCTCGACCCCGACAGCAGCCGACGAGCCGGCCCTCGCCGCAGCTTCCAGAACCCTAACCCTAGCCCTAATTATCCCCTGTGTCAACACGTGTCGGACACGACACGGACACGAGAAATCCTAATTTCTCGAGCCCCGTTCAGGTACGTGTAACTTTCTCCTCGCTGCGCCATTTTTAATTTTGTAAATTGCGTTGAGAAGCCTGTATGACCCTCTCGGTGCCCGGATGAACCGCTCGGGGCATCGCGTCCTGTGGCGATCGCACACCGCGATCCAAAAACAGGAAAAACAATGACCCGATTCACCCCGGAATTGGGTACGCCCCGCCAAACGGGACGACTTGGTCACGTGCGGTCTTCACAGATACGTGCGCGTCGTTGATACGGACGTGTGGGATTTCGCAGAAGTCGATTCGGGTGTACGTGCACACCGGGATCAACGCGTATCCGCGGACAACGCCCCGTATCCGGCTTTTCTGAATTATACCCTATTTTTCTGTATACACGTCGGATCAAAACGAAACTTGCGCCATCGGACTCGTAGCGATACGCTGGTCCTGTGACCTAAGTTTGGTTCGATTCTGAGAATGTTGACGAAATTGCGTGTCGTGGGCCCCACAGGCTCCGCTCGACGGACGATTTTGTGATCGGCTCATCGGAATCCAATTCTGGAAGTTCCGTTGGGTTCGTATCATCGCTCCTGACCTGTTGACACTAAGTTTGGTGAATTTGGAGACCTTTGACCCTGACACATTTTTCGGTGCAAAGCGGGCCTACCTACGGACCCCGTTTTGACCCAAAATTACCGTTTTTGCCCTTGTCTCCGAATTGAACTCAAGGACAGGCATTTCTAGCTATTTGATATCTTCTGAGCATGATGGTAATATTTATTTCAGCATCTGGACATATTGTTGGAATTTTTCCCCGAGAACATAACCGTAGTGGGATCCAAACATGAGGCAAGTACCTGCACTTCAAGTTTATTCTTTATATTGTGATAAATAATTTCTTGCTCTACTGGTACCATTGATGATTACATGTAGTGTTAGAACACTGGATTTCATGTCTTGCTTTTTGTGTCGGAAGGGAGAATACTAGGAGGCATGTGGTTTACCCTTCCCCCTGTCATGTCTGATAGCTGTTGGTACGCGACTGTACCATCAGCCTGATACTCGATTATTCATGTCTGATAGCCATCTATGACGGCCGGATTAGCCTTATAAGCCCCTATATGCCAACTATGTATTCTAAACACACATTTCACACACGCATAGTTCCTGATGTCTTGTTGCAGTTCCTGTTGTCTTGTTGCAGTTTTATTTACTTGTTTCATTATAATCCTGTTTTACTCATGTCCCTGGTTTATAGCAATTAATCCTGTTTTAATTATATTCCTGATTTTTAGTGCTTAACTCTTAGTTAATTTTATTACTTATTATGCATATTCTTATCATGATAGTTAGACAGTTTCTTTTCTACTTGTCATAAATATTTAGTTTAATCTTGTTGTGTATTGGTACTTTGCTCCTTTCCTGACTGGATCCGTTGACATATTAGGCGACGATGAGGACTATGCCCCCACCTTCATGGCCCATGTGACGTAGCAGATGATACCTCTGAGGAGCCTGTTCCTACCCAGGAGACTACTTTTGAGGAGTAACTAGCCAGTTAGCTAGTATCTTCTTTCAGCATAACACTCGGGTTTGTCCCCGATTTATCTTCTAGATTATGTATTAAACTATGGATTTGTATATCATATTTTGTCTTATAAAATCTTAGTATTCCTATTTCCTGTTATTATCCTTGCTTATTTATTCTTGTAGATGAGCTAGATTTTAATTTAACTGTGAATATGACCTAGACAGCGTACTACCGCCGACACTGCGGCGTAGGCTGGACGTACCCACGTACTCGTGCCCGAATATCCGGGTGTGGGTCGTGACACATTTTTATGGTGGCCCATGCAGGTCAACGACTAAATTGTTCGGTTTTAACTTCGGGACCGAACAGGCCTGCAATAAGATAAGGATAAGTTTAGGATCTCATCCACTTGCTTGAATCGTTCTTGACATCTATCTCGGATTTGAATTGATTCCTTGACTTGCATCCTGTCTTGATTCCTGTGCGCCCTTATCGTTTATTTTGGATGCAGAGTAATGGATCTATCAGCAAGCGACGAGGTTCCTACAAGATCACCACGAGATGCTCTACCAGCACTCGAACCGAGACCACCTTGGTACCACAAGCAGCACTCTTCCAGCTAACCCAGCAACAGCAGAGGGCACCACCACAAGGACGCGGACAAGCTTCCACGATAACCGTGGAGAACGCACAGACTCTTGGAGTAGCTAATACGCGTAAGTGATTTGTAGCTGCCGTTTCTAGTTTAGCTCGTGCCTATTGGTTCGTGACCTCGGCCCCAACCTAGTAATTTTGAACTTGCTAATAACCTGGTATGCTTTTATATTTAATAACTATAGAGATTGTAGAGTCTTTTGTTATTGTGCTTATTGTGTGTTGTTTTGTGAACTTAAATAATCTGTACCTCCTTTTATCATCATCTAGTGCACTTAATTTTGCTGTACTTGACTTATGCTGCTATTCTATAGCCTAGTTTTGCAAGCTTACTCTTTATCGAGCTTGTTCATGACAAGTGTATTATTGGGGAGGCCCACAATAATACATTTTAGAATCAGTGTATTACGGTCTGATCAACCATAGTGCGCTTGATTCGCCCTTCGAAATAATACTTTACGTGGATTGAGATATGTAGTGATTAGTAGACAAATATACTTGCCCTCTAGATATGTCCGAGCATATCGTATCAGTTACATAACTGTACTAATACGAGCATGCGAACAAATGATTACCAGAATAGAAATTCAGTCCACAACTGCTTGACAATTCCCATTTGAACTCTTTAAACGCCTTGATCCCGATACTTCTGTTCTATCATCTCGCCCTTGAACTCTTTATTATTGATCTTCGTCTTCCCTTATTTCGGAAAGACTGTCACTACCACATTTCCAGGTAAGGGCATTTGTGTATTTTCACTATTTTGAATAATTATGTATTAAATTAATCTGCTGAGTTTTTAAAAAAAAACTATTTATATGTTGTTAGTTGTGTTTGGTTTAGGTCAAACCCTAGAACTCATTAGGACTAACCCTAATGGCTAAACCCTAAACCACACTTTGAATTAGGAAGTTAAAACCCTAGAATTAGCCAACCTTAGTTAATTAAGTTTTTCATGACTTAACATAAAGGATTAGCTTAACCCTTTGCATTAGAAAAACCCTAAAACCTAGCTTTATTATAAAAGGGAGCCACCCTCAACCCTCTTTTCCTTCATGAAAAAAAAAGAAACCCTAGCCCCCATAAGAAAAACCATTTTTTCCTCACCCCAAAATTCCGAATCAACCCTAGGATTCCATTTTTCCTCTTTCAAAGCAAGGGGGACAAGGAGCTTGGGTCAAGAATACTTGGAGAAGGAGAACCTCCATTGAAGAAGCCATCTCCCTAGGTAAAACCCTATTTTTATTTAATTATATTCTGTTTTCTGTTGATTATTGCCCAATAGGAAACCCCTTGTTGTGTAGATCTCGATTTCTAAGATCCTACATGAAGACCTAAGAAATTCTAGGGGTTTTGGTGTCCATACGTTGGTTTTCCCCAATTCAGGAACCCTAAACCTAGGGATTTTATGTAAACAGGATTTCACCTCCTACATATGAGTTTAGATCTCGATCCTTAGGTTTTCGAATTTAGGATTCATGGGTACTTGTGTAGGATCCGATTTCAGCCCCCTAGATGTTTGTAGCAATGCCCTTAAGGATTTACCTATCCAATTCTTTCTGATATTGCAAGTTTTAATATATAAATATATATATACACACATATATTGCATATGTATTGAATGAGTTGTGTGTTTTGGGGAGAATACACTATGGAGATTCACTGTGCACAGCCAGGGAGGATTCTGTTCAGTCGGGTTTTGAACTGAGTTAGGGTTCAGTGTTCAGTAGCAGATTGGGGGAAAGGGTATCCCACTGTATAGTCGGGTTTTAGAGTTCTGTGTGTGCTGTGTATTTTGGATCTTCATGGTGCACATTCGAATTAGGAAAGAATAATGTGTATGTGTTAATAGGTAGGTTGTGTTGTATTGTATCAGTAATTTAATCATATGTAACCTGTGTTAGTTCTAGAGTACCTGGGTATCACTGAGAATTGTGAGAAGTTCAGTTCAGAGTCTGTGTTGGGTTATCTTTGTGTCTAGGAATTGTATGTGTCAGTGTCCTAGTGTTACCTATGTCTCAGTCAGTTAATTACCTGTGCAGTGAGATACCCATGTGTTAAATATGTGACTGTGTAGTGTAAATTCTGTGTGAGGGAACTTGTGTCTGTGTGTATCAGGTATGGGGGTGTTGGTTTGGGGGTATCTCATACAGTTACAATATCAGTGAGCATTGATACTTGTTGAGGCCTGACACAGTGTATATATTTTACTGATGTGTTGTGTTATGTATCAGTAAACTTTCACTGTGGGTGTATCAGTTATATGCCTGTGAGTGAGGGTAAGTTAGAAGTTATTAGGTGTGGATACTATAAGGGGATAGTTGGGTTGCAGGAACCTGAGTATGTTCAGTCTAGATAGGAGCTGCAGTGAGAAGGGGATTGTTCCCTGAAAACAATGAGTTACAGTAACTTTGGTTGCAAGTAGGGGTGTTTGGGTTCAGTCCTTGTGAACTCGAGTGACAATGCCTGGGTGTGAAGATGTCCAGTAGGATATTAAGTGCAGGGGGGATAAGTGTCTGTGTCAGTTAAATTTCTGTGGAGCAGTGTGTTAGGGGTGTCTCAGTGAGGGGTTTATATGTGTGTATGTGTCTCAGGGAGAAGTAACATGTGTGTTTGAGGTGTAGTTCAGTACCAGTGTGAGGTCAGTGAGAACTCAGGGAGTGAGTTCAGTGGGTGTTTTATCTCAGAAATCTGTATGTGTATCAGTTAGAACTTGGTGTAGATCAGTGTGAGTGTGAGTGATAATTTACCTAAGGTTAATATGAAACTGTGTGTCTTGTATCAGTAACTGTGTCTGTGGGAGTCCTTGTGTCTTGTGTAGTGTAGTGTGTGTGTATTCATGTATCCAGAACTTATGCAGCTTAGTATCAGTCAGTTTGAGAGTGTTCCTATGTGAAATATGTGTGTGCTGTGTGAGTTAGCAGTGAGTTGTGTGTGTACCTGTGTATTCTCAGTGAGTGTCTGTGTAAACACCAGTGTGTATATTCCTGTGACTGTAGGTGTGTGTATCAGTTAGCAGTGAATACATGTGTGAGAACTTGTGTAAGTACCTGTGTGTGAGCAGTGAGTGGTGAGCAGTAAATTTCAGTAAGGGAGTTTAGTTATGAGTTAAGGGTTGCATTTGGAATACTAGTTTTGGTAAGGGTTAAATAGATTTAATAATACCTTAGAACCTAAATAGGAGTTATATCTATACTAAATGCCTAGTATGTAAATATTGCTTAGTATTAATATAAAGCCTAGAGTAACAAGTTAACCTAGTATTGACCAGTAGGTTTTAGTATGACCTAGAGGCCTCATATTTAATTTAGTTAACATATTATTCCTTTAATTCAGTCTCTGACATTTATATTCCACACATAGGTCATTGTGATCCCACTTTGGACATCGATCCTCACCCTTTGCTCAGGACAACATGCGAGTACATTCTCTGACAGTTTTTATTTTGTTGATTACTTCTATAATCTAGTTGTATTACATACTTGATTCCGACACTATGGATACACGAGTTAGCACCCTAGATCCCCATCATGAGGAGTCGTGATTGAAATCCATCGTGCTAGCTGGGGGATGGGGAACTATTAGTAGATTATGTGATCATATCCAAACATTTACATGCATCATAGCTCGCCCCACTTCTCACGTCGGGTGCGGCCTGACCATTTATATGCTTCATAGCTGTTATAAATGATTAGCCTGACCACTACATGCATCATAGTTAACCATATGGTTAGCCTGACCTACATGAATTATAGTTAATCATATATAACCAGCCTGATCTAGTCCCAAGCCGATCACATAATATACTGACAATTCAAACACTTAGCTAGATGTCTATTCTTTATTTCAGATTCACTTGTTCTAGCATTCACTGTTTATTGTTCATTGCTAGATGCTCTATTGCCTATTTCATTTCTCCAGCACTTTATATTTCCTGTATTTCTTCTCATCTTGTATTCTTACACTGTTTATAGTTTTTGTCAATTTAATGAAACTGCTGTTAGTGCTTGTGCTTCGCTCCAATCCTGACTGGATAACATTTTTCAGAGGACCTGGAGAACTATTGCCCCACTCATTACGGCCCAGGATAAGAGGGAGATTTTACTCCAGAAATCCCAGAGGAGTTGCCTATTCTAGAGGAGATCTTACCTGCCAATACTTAGATTACTTTTTCTGTATTTATTGTTTCAGACTGAGACTGAGTTATATTATTATTTTGTGACTTTGTGAGGTCATCTAGACCCAGGACTTGTGTTGCACTTTTGTGATTGGTTTATATAGAACTCTTTTGCATTCTCTTCATGCCATTATTTCTTATAGCTTGTGATTGAGTATATTTATAGAACTGTGGATTATTATCATTGTCCTCCGTACGGAGTTGAGACTATTGACAGGATATATATGTTATGTAGAGGCCTAGACAGCGTTCTACCGCCGATGCTGCGGCGTAGGCTGGACGTACCCACGACTCATGCCCAAATTTTGGGTGCGGGTCGTGACAAAGACAAAATCTCATGCTTGGTATAAGTTTGAGATATAGACAGTACTAGATATACCCCACAGTCCGGTCGAATTGATGATGACCCTTTATGATTAAGGGAATACCATAGGTGAAGTCTTGGTGTTAAAGACTTAAGGATTCAATACCAAGATTAAATAAGTTGGGACATAGCTTCACTAGTTGTATAGCCTTAGATGATAGATGGGTAAAATCTAAGTTGGGTAGAGACCACAATGTTCACTTGAGAGGAATCCTTTAGACCGTAATCAGGTGAGATTGGATAGAGAGAACCCTACCATATTTTAATTTCAAGGACGAAATTTTTATAAGTTGGGTAGATTGTAAACCCCCTGATTTGGCAAGAATTTTTAAATTGGGATTTTTCACAATTTTCTGGAATTTTCTGGGATTTTTCTGTAATTAAAATCAGGTTTCTAATTATTAAATAATTTTTAATTGATAATAAATAATATTAAAATATTATGGAAATAATATTTTTGGGTGTAAAATGGAAAACTGGACTTAGGGTAATTTTTCTAGAATTTATTGGGCCTTGGACCTAATTTAAAATACCTAAAAACTAACTAATTATTATTATTATTATTATTATTATTATTATTATTATTATTATTATTATTATTTATTGGTTTTTCCAGCCCATTTACCCTGGCCCAGCCCGTTGGGCCTAGCCCAGCCTGCAACCGCTCGCGGGTCGGGTCGGGTCGGCCAGACCCGTACCGACCGAGACCCGACCCGCCGACCCTTTCCCCCCCCACGACCTCCCCTCGACCCCGCCAGAGCCGCCTCGTCCGGTCAGCCCCGCTCCCCTTCAGCCTATAAAAGCCCCTCGATACTCCCCTCCGGCCACCACGAACCCGCCCGGCTCACCTCCGCCGCTCACCGCCACCCTCGCCCAGCGCCGCCTCGCCCAGTGCCTCCTCGCCCAAAGCCGCCTCGCCCCAAGCCGTGAGCAGCCGGCCCCTTCTCCTTCCTCCTCCCACACGAGCAGCCGCGTCCGGCCGCCCCTCCGCTCCGACGCCGCCCTCGACCCCGACAGCAGCCGACGAGCCGCCCCCAGCCCCTCTCCGGCGTACCTACGGTCGGTCCCCGCCGCAGCTTCCAGAAACCTAACCCTAGCCCTAATTCTCCCTTATGTCGACACGTGTCGGACACGACACGGACACGAGAAATCCTAATTTCTCGAGCCCCGTTCAGGTACGTGTAACTTTATCCTCGCTGCCCCGTTTTCAATTCCGTAAATTGCGTTGAGAAGCCTGTATGACCCTCTCGGTGCCCGGACAAACCGCTCGGGGCATTGCGTCCTGAGGCGATCGCACACCGCGATCCAAAAACAGGAAAAACAACGACCCGATTCACCCCAGAACTGGGTACGCCCCGCCAAACGGGACGACTTGATCACGTGCGGTCTTCACAGATACGTGCGCGTCGTTGATACGGACGTGTGGGATTTCGCAGAAGTCGATTCGGGTGTGCGTGCACACCGGGATCAACGCGTATCCGCGGACAACGCCCCGTATCTGACTTTTCTAAATTGCGTCCTAACTTTCTGTATACACGTCGGATCGAAACGAAACTTGCGCCATCGGACTCGTAGCGATACGCTGGTCCTGTGACCTAAGTTTGGTTCGATTCTGAGAACGTTGACGAAATCGCATGTCGTGGGCCCCACAAGCTCCGCTCGACGGGCGATTTTGGGATCGGCTCATCGGAATCCAATTTTGGAAGTTCTGTTGGGTTCGTATCATAATTCCTGACCTGTTGACACTGAGTTTGGTAAATTTGGAGACCTTTGACCCTGACACATTTTTTGGTGCAAAGCGGGCCCACTTGCGGACCCGTTTTGACCTGAAATTGTCGTTTTTCCCTTGTCTCCGAATTGGACTCAAGGACAGGCTTTTCTAGCTATTTGATATCTTCTGAGCATGATGGTAATATTTATTTCAGCATCTGGACACATTGCTGGAATTTTTCACCAAGAACATAACCGTAGTGGGATCCAAACATCGGGCAAGTACCTGCACTTCAAGTTTATTTTTTATATTGTGATAAATAATTCCTTGCTCTAATGGTACCATTGATGATTACATGTAGTGTTAGAACACTGGATTTCATGTCTTGCTTTTCGTGTCGGAAGGGAGAATACTAGGAGGCATGTGGTTTACCCTTCCCCCTGTCATGTCTGATAGCTGTTGGTACACGACTGTACCATCAGCCTGATACTCGATTATTCATGTCTGATAGCCGTCTATGATGGTCGGATTAGCCTTATAAGCCCCTACATGCCAACTATGCATTCTAAACACACATTTCACACATGCATAGTTCCTGATGTCTTGTTGCAGTTCCTGTTGTCTTGTTGCAGTTTCATTTACTTGTTTTATTATAATCCTGTTTTAATCATGTCCCTGGTTTATAGCAATTAATCCTGTTTTACTTATATTCCTGATTTTTAGTGCTTAACTCTTAGTTAGTTTTATTACTTATTATGCATATTCTTATCATGATACTTAGACAGTTTCTTTTCTACTTGTCATAAATATTTAGTTTAATCTTGTTGTGTATTGGTACGTTCCTCCTTTCCTGACTGGATCTGTTGACATATTAGGCGACGATGAGGACTATGCCCCCACCTTCATGGCCCATGTGACGTAGCAGATGATAACTCTGAGGAGCCTGTTCCTACCCAGGAGACTACTTTTGAGGAGTAACTAGCCAGTTAGCTAGTATTTTCTTTCAGCATAACACTCGGGTTTGTCCCAGATTTATCTTCTGGATTCTGTATTAAACCATGGATTTGTATATCACATTTTGCTTATGAAATCTTAGTATTCCTATTTCCTGTTATTATCCTTGCCTATTTATTCTTGTGTATGAGCTAGATTTTAATTTAACTGTGAATATGACCTAGACAGCGTACTACTGCCGACACTGCGGCGTAGGCTAGACGTACCCACGTACTCGTGCCCGAATATCCGGGTGCAGGTCGTGACAGATACGTGCCTCGAATCCTGTACGAAGAGTGACTGCTGATGTGGCGGTCTGTTTGCCTTCTACGGAGTGTAAGAAGCTCACGTCTGCCTGTGTAAAACTGGACAGCGTATTCCCTTATATGCGTAAGAGTAGTTTACGCAAAGGGGATGCCACTAAACGACAGTTCGGTGACATTTACTCAAATCTCCTGCATTAAATGCGGAGATCTGCCATTATCCTGCTCATTAAATGAGGAGGCGTGGTTTGAAGGTCTGCCACCCTTCTGTGCCTCAAGTGCAGAGACATGCCTCAGGCATCAGCCAGTATTCGGTGCTTCAAATGCAGAGACGTGCCTCAAGAAACTGTCACCGCTCTGCGCATTAAATGCAGAGACGTGCCTCGAGCCCTGTACGAAGTGCAGCTTTTGACATGGCAGGCTGTTTGTCTTCCGCGGAGCGTAAACAGCTCACATCTGCATGTGTAAAACAAGACGGCATATTCCTTCGTATGTGAAAAAGTGGTTTACGCAAAGGAAATGGCAGTAAATGACAGCCTGGGTTGCAATGCCGCGCCATCATGATACCCGTCGTTTGGGTTGTCATGCAGTACTCTTTGTCAGGAGTCCAGACGTCAGGTTTATTGCATGATCTGACAGGTTTATTTCGAAGAATACGAAGCGTTCCTCGTACACTTCAATGCTGTATTAAAAGCGGATGAGTTTTACGCCATATAGGCGATGTAGCACCTCTTTTACGCTGAAGCAGCCTGGTCATATTACACTACGCGGATGGTCCTTGAGCTTATATTTTACGCCGTGCCCAGCGGAGAAGCTCTGTTGCAAGTTGATGGCTCTGAGATCATCTTTTTACGCTGCCCTGTATGAACATATTGCGTATACCTATCCAGCGTATTTTTCATGCTTCTACAAGACCCCCTTCAAAGATTTTAAATTCCTCGTAATTTGAAATACTTTGAATGAAGCATGAACCGTTCCTCGTAACTCGAAACGCTCTGAGTGGAACCCGAAATGGTCAACCCTAACACGTTCTTTCATGGCTAACTTTATGGCGGAGTTATTGGGGATCGATGATCTTTCTCGCCTATAAAAAGGCTGAGTAGTTCTCCTGTTCTTCCCACACTTCCTTCACCACACAGAGATGATGGCCGAAGTTCGTCGGGTCGACTTGAGGAAGAAGGAGATCATGCTTTTTTAGCATGTAAGGAGCCAAAAAAGATGGCATCTTCGAGCAAATGTCCTCTGCAACGATGGATCATGGAAGGATATCATAGCATCCTTTGCTCGGGATAATCAGCATCTTTGTATGGTGGTTCTTCGGGAGAGAAGAAGGGTCGTATTTGACCAGGCAGCTTGCAAGTGGTGCCTTCTCCTATTACCTCCGTGGCGCAGGATGTAAGAAAGCAGAGTTACCCAGCTTTTCTTCTGTTGGCAGTATGGGCCTACGCCCAGTTCTGTATCCTCCCGCTGTGGACCAATATGTCAGTCAGTTTGCTGTTACTGACTGACTGCCAGAGAAGATAGATGAAGAATGCCTCCTATTCGAGAACCTGGCCGAAACAGATTCTGGACGCGATCTTAAAAATGAAAATGAGAAACCCTTTGTAGACGGGATTTCCCTCATATGTAACCACGAAAATAGAGAAAAACCCTTGTAGATTGGATTTCCCTTATATGTAATCGTGATTTTAATAAGATTATTTTATTCTTCATATGATCATGTTGTCATACTTTGCTGTGAAGTCTGAATATGTGTAGCTTCGACACGTCTGATTCTTTACACTGACTCTGTGTAAAAAGAGCGCTAGGTCCTGTCCTATCTTTTACGCATAACTAAGGATGTGCAGAAAGCCGCTTAGCAGTCGAGTGTTCGAACTGTCCTGCTGTTAGGAACCGCGTAGAATTCTGAACTGTTCTTTGCTTCTGATAAACATAATTTTTGTTCAGACCGTCGTCTTGAAGAATGATTTCTCGAAAATCCTTTGGAACAGGGTGAGAACTGGCTGTCAAACTGAGTCGCCGTCTTGGTTTTGTAGACGAAATATTCAGACTTGATTCTGGATGAACTTCGAATCGACCCATGAAGAAGAGTAATTTTCAATGTTGAACTCTGTATGCTTCGGGTACTTGGGGTATCTTGAGGTCAAGAAGGAGTTTCTTCTGTGTGAACTCCTGTAATTGACCGCCTTGAGAATCATTCAGATGTCCTGTACTAGCCTGCACATCTTTCAGATGTGCGGAAAGTCGTGGAGCGTGAAATCATAAGTTCGTTGCCGCTAAGCGTAAAAAGCCACCGAACGTGAAATCATAGACCTGTAGTTCCTGAGCGTGAAGTCGTAGGTTTGTAGCCTCTCGAGCATAAAAGATACCGAGCACAAAGGCATCCGGGCGTAAAACCATAGACTTGTAGCCATTGGAACGTAAAATCGTAGATTTGTAGCTGTCGAGCATAAAAAACTCCTTGGTGCAGAACTGTAGATTTGTAGCTTCTGAAAAGAAAATCTTCCGAGCGTGAAGTCATGGATCTGTTGCCTCTGAGCGTAAAAAGCCACCGAGCGTGAGATCATAGATTTGTAGCTACTGAGCGTGAAGTCGTAGGTTTGTAGCCTCTCGAGCGTAAAAGCTACCGAGCACAAAGGCATCCGGGCGTAAAACCATAGACTTGTAGCCTGTGAGCGTAAAACCGTAGATCTGTAGCTGTCGAGCGTAAAAAGCCCCTTAGCGTAAAAACCACGTATCTTCCTCGCGCGAAAACTTTTCGAATTCGCTGACTGTCCGCCTTCTCTGAGTGATAGGCTGACGTAGTACCCAATCATAATCGGATATTAATTATGAGATTTGGTTCGGGATTCGAGGAGTCCATCCGAACTCTATATATACCCCAAGTTTCTGAGAGAAAAAAATTTCATCCGTCTTCTGTGAAAGAAAGCCTTCGTCTGTTAGAGTTTTTCTTCGTTTCTTCTCCGAGATTTCGAAGTTTCCAGTAATGGACTCGAAACAATCCACCTCCACTAAGGAAAAGAAGGTTGATTCTTCTTCTCGTTCTTCTTCTCAAGTGAGAGCGTCCTCGGTCGGGCAAGGCGAACTTCCTTCTGAGCGAAGTATCCCGCCGACGAGCAGTGCACCCGACCTAAAAGGTAGAGCATTTGGGATAAAGAAGAACGACCGAAAATCCTTCGCACATGGTGTATAAAATTTGAGTGTTACGCTTCTGGATGAAGATTATGGCATAATACCTCAACTTTATCAGTCTGGCATACAGCACAGACTGTATACTGCCAGCCTTAAATTTTTATGCTTTTAGGAAATGGATTCCAGCATAATGGTCAAGTTTTTACGGTCTTGGCCTAAAGCACAGACTGTTGATTTTTGGTGTGTGCTGCAAGATCTGTAATGTCTAGTTATAGGAACTGACATATTTTTCTTGCATTCTTGCAGTTGACTTGCATGTGTCTCCGCTAGCCGATGTGATGGGTTCTGTCGCAGGGATGCTGCACTCCAACTATCTGGAAGATCTGTCACACGTGACATTTCCTATCTCTGGGCCGTAGTATCCTGAAGGAAGGAAGATTCTGATATCGGCTCAGGGCGAGCGAATGCTGCTGAGCATGATTAACGGGGAGCCCCTGACGTATATAGACGGGGACCAATACATAAAGCCGACCTTCCTCTTCGGGGACATAATTGACAAGCAGTCCCAGACGAAGCCCAAGAGAGAACTCTGGGTTTTCCCTGCCGGGAGCTTGGTTTTGTATCTGCCCAAGATGCCAAGAGACTATCCCATCTCGGCTTTCTTCCATGCCACACATCCCAGGAAGATTTTGTGGACGCTGACTCCCGATCTTTACGGCAGGTTGGGGAAGATCTTTCATCTGAAAGGAGCTGACCAGGGGTCGTTTGTCAGCCGGCCTACCAGCAATGTGACGGTGTTCAAGGGACTTTACCTGGGCAGTATCCCGAGTGAAGACAACTTGGTGATCCAGTCGGTCCAATTACCGACTTTCTCCAATAATTTTATGGGGCACGGGGTAGTATACCCTAAGGTGAACCCTAGGTGTGGTGGGTGGATCACCCCTTCAAACCTTCGATGGGCTCGCTTAGTTGATTGGGCCTTGAAGCATTTTCAGACCGAGTTGGAGAATATTGGTCTATTTGCAGCTGTGAGTGCTACCAGTGTTGGGTTACCTCTTAACCCCAACCTGTTCCTGGCACTGATGGAGCGATATATTTCGCTCACCGGGACTTTTGCCACTCCACTGGGGGAGTTGGGATTAGCCCTTCATGAGATAGCAGGGATCTCGAGACTGCCGATGGGAGATACTCCATATGAAGAGTATGTTCCCACGAACCGGGAGCTGGGGGATTCAGACTCTCGGGTAGTGGAGGTCTATAAGGAGCTGATGTGCCACTACCTCGCTTGCACCACTTTTATGATAAGCCCTCAGATTTGGCTCACATCAGCAAATGGACGTCCTACCTCTTCTTTTACCGGTCCAGGACTGCTAAGCCGGAGAAGGTATTAGAGGGCAAGGATCTGCCTGTGAATCCTCTGAGCGTGCTTAATGCTCAGGTAGTCGACGATCTCATAGTGGATGTTGGGGCTCCGGACTTGATCCTCGACGAAGGGATCGGACAGTATCTTGTAGGCACTAAGGCCTATAGTTATTTGAGGCGCTGTCGCAGGCCTCTGTCCAGGGAAGCTCAACTGGCTGGCTTCCCCTCCATATGGCTGCGCCGAGTGGTGATACCTGGCGTCGCATCTGCGGACCGCATTCACCGCAACACACTGTGGCCTGTAGTGCGTCTGGTGTTCGGGGCAAGACTGGTCTTGCTTTCTGCCATGGTGTGCCGCATTCAAGCCGGCATGAGGGCCATGATTGACGGGCTGCTCGCCAATGAGACTCGACGTGATAGCTTTCCCAAGATAGAATTACCATACATGTATCTGATAGGATGGTTAATTCTTCATAACCCCAGGGTTAAGTCTCCCGGCTCCGGCAGTAGTTCGGGGACTAGTTTCCTGTTGAACTACCAGAAGTCTTCCTGGAACGTGACCACGGTTCTAGACTGTCGGCGGGTGCTGGGCCTCAGTCACAGCTGGAAGCTCTTCTGCACTGTCCTCTCCGTACATCGCAATCAATCGGGGATTAGGCTTGAAGATTTCGGTAGAGAGAAGACCAATCTTTCTCCTGAAGCTTTTAATTGATTGGTCTGCATTAGACCTTCCTATCTACTATACAGGAGTGAAGACCATTGCTTCTTGGAGCCCTACCTGCTTAGTCGGTTTGCCAGGCAGTTTGGGTATGATCAGTTGTACGTGGGCAACGCCTTCACCAGCTTCCGGTCCAGGGGTGGACTCATTGATGGAGCGAGAGGATGGGGATATTTCCTCATGGGTTGTACTGGAGAAATTTTTACCGTGCCGGTCATTACACTCTCCACGGAGCTGCACATCCTCCACTTGTATGCCCAGTTCTATATAGCAACGAACACCTTCCATCGCGATTTTGACATGCATGGAATTTTTAGGGTACCCTCCTCCAAGTCTGGGGGAAGAGTCGAAGTCCCCTCGGTTTCTTCTGACGAGGGTGAGGAGTTTGTCAATCCAGATGAGCCTCTGGTGGCGGTATCGAGGGGCGACGTTCATCTGCCTGCAGGCCCTTTGGTGATTTCTGGGAAGCGAAGGGCCCCTACTCCGAAGGAGACTTCTCCTCGTAAGAGGAAGAAGAGGATGGCTAATCGTCCTCTCCGGATCCTTGGTGTTGAGACTCCCGAAAGTGAGCTTGCATCTCCCCATGTTGGGGATGATTCTTTGATTGGGGGTTCCTCGCCTTTTAGAGAGGGACCCTCTAATATTCCGGCTGGTGGTGCCGGAGAATCTTTGCTGGAGGCTGCCGTCGCTGCTACTTCTTCAAGTAGTGGAACGAGGTCGCCTTCGGGGCTGAGAATACCTTTATGTGGCTCGGCATCGGGAGAGACTCCTGCCGTGTCTGCCAGTACATCTGGCGAGATTCCAGTCGATGAGCCTTGGTCGAAATTTGACGAGGACCTGGAAGAGCATTCGCCGGTGCTTCTTAGAGCACCCCCTTCTCCAGGTATATTAGCTTGCCTAGCATCATTAAGGAATGATTTAGCTGTATAGGCTGTAGATACGACATATATGCCGTCGGCTATGGGTAAATGTCGTCTTTACGCCTTTTCTTTTAGGAAAGTTAACATTATGCTGATATTAACTTCCTTTCGTCCTCTTTTCAGGGGAAGACCTCTTCGGGGAGGGCAGTGTAGATGCACCCTTCGGCTCTGTGTCAGGTGCTGGCAACGATACGGAGGTGGCTGATTTTGAAGAGGAAGCCTCTTCGGGTACCGGCTCGCCTGTCGACGGGATTCTGATATCTCAAGAGGAGGACGAGCTTGTCATTGCGACAATGCCTCCTTTGAGTATGCTGGTATCTTCGTCCGGTGTTGGCACTTCTTCTTTTGTCGCACCACCTGTTGAGGCGACGACCGTGGCAACATCATCTGTGATTGTTCTCGGAGGGAGGTTCGCCAATGTCGAGGCCACCCCCAGCGTCCAACCGAATCTAGCTGTGCTAATCGGGCAGTACACTGATATCTTCTACACCACTTTAAAAATGTTAATATCAAGGGTGTTGGCGAAGAATCTGAGCTTTGCGTCGCTGAAGAGGTCCTCCCAGTTAGCGATAATGTCGATCCGAGAATTCGACAACACTGGGCTAGCTGAAACGCTGGAGGAGATAGTTAATGGTTTGGAGCAACCCAATAACGAATACTTGTAGCTAGCTCAAGGCAATGTTGAAGATCAGGTCCAGGCTAGATACAACTCCATGACTGCGCGGCTTACCAAACAGATGGCAGGCATAAATAAATCCATCCAGAGACATCAGCAGGAGATAGATAAAGAAAAAGTCGTCTTGGAGGAGACTATTGCTCTTCGAACGAAGTGCCAGGCCAAGCACGAAGGGAATGTAGCGAGGGTCCTCAGGCTGGAAACGAAACTCGCTCAGGCAAAAGAGTGGGCTTCCCAGTCGTCGGAAGCTCTAGCTGTGGTGGATAGCCGATTGGGCGTAGCACAACAGAACTTGGCACGTGCAGATGTCGCTCGCGCTGGTTTTCTTCGGGCTAGAGCCGAACTGTCCCTTATGAGAAATGACGAGGCACGACTGGAATGGGCTCGCCATGATGTCTTGGATTCCAGGACTGAGAGGATGGCCGCATTGGCGCAGCAACTTCACGACCTGACCGCTCCCCCTAAATGATGTACTTTTGCTTTTGCTTTTTAATGTACTTTTGCTCCTTTTTAGGAATAATAAAGAGGCTTTCATCTGACTTTATGGACCCATCATTTCGGAATATAAATGACAGGTTTGGGGTGAAAGTGATATCAGAGGTAATATGGACGTGATATACTCTCGGTAAGTTTTAGCAGGATACATCTATTCAGAGGTTATATAGACATGATAGAATACGATCCCACTAGTTTCGCTTTTGGAAGTAGTTTTGTCAGAATGAGATTTTCGCCATATTCCACTTGAGCAGAGGAGGTTAAGCATAGTACTTTTTCAGGAATTTGCCATTGATAGGAGCCATTAGCAGGTCTCCATTAGGCTGGGCTAACCTGTAAGCGCCATTTGAGAACATCGTCTCGATCACATAAGGGCCTTCCCATTTGGGCTGGAATTTGCCCTTACTTCTGTGAGTGAGAATCATCGGCCTTCTTACAGCTAAGACTAGCTCGCCGACTTTGAACACCCTTTCCTTCACTTTTTGATTAAAAGCTTTGGAAATGCGTGCTTGGTAGAGCACGATGCGCTGTTGAGCTTGGAGGCGTTTCTCGTCTAATCCTTCTAGCTCTTGAAGCCTTATCAGGTCTTTCTTTTCTTGAGTCAGCTCATTAGCCATGGCTATCCTGAGTGACGGAATTTAGATCTTGATGTGGAGAACTGCTTCACTCTCGTAGACTAATGAGAATGTGGTGCAACCTGTCGGTGCCCGTACCGTTGTGCGGTATGCCCAGAGACATTCTCCCAGTTTCTTATTCCAATTCCTTTGGTTCGAAGAGACAAACTTCTTCAAGAGCTTGATAATGGTTTTGTTGAAAGCTTCCGCCAAACCATTAGTAGCAGGATTATATGCCGTAGAGGCGACATTCTATATCCGATTTTTATCGCAAAATCGATGAAACGCTTGGCTGATGAACTGCGGTCCATTGTCATAGATTTTCCTTCGGGGTATCTAGAAGCGATAAATGACATGATGCTTGATGAAGATGATCATATTAGATGCCTTTACCTCAGCAAGAGGGATTGCTTCCGCCTATTTGGAGAAATAATCCGTGATGGCCAGTATGAACTGGTGACCTCTGGAAGAAGACGGGTGAATAGGACCAATAATATCCATACCCCATGCTTCGAAAGGCCAGGACGCAACCGTAGGATGTAGATATTCGAAAGGTTGATGAATAAAGTCTGCATGGACCTGACATGCCCTGCATTATCTTGCATACTTTATTGCGTATGTGATCATAGTAGGTCAGTAATAGCCCATTCTCCTGATGCGATCCTGTAGCTTAGTACCGGGTTGATGCGCTCCGTATACGCCGTCGTGGGCTTCACAGATAATCCGCTGTGCTTCATCACCAGAGAGACATCATAATAATAGTCCGTCATAAGACCGGCGATATAGACATTGTGACGATGCGTCAAAATAGAAGCGTAATGATCGTCTTTTAACGGATACCGCTTCTTTAGGATCCTCTGGCAAGATTTCGTATGCAACGAAATCTATGAAGGGACTTCTCCAGTCTCTTCTGGGAGGATCTGTGTTCACAGCGTGCCTGCCTTCGATGTGAAAGTTGTTTTTCACACAGAATAAGTCTCTGTTAAGAAGGATTACCGAATTCTACTTTCTTATAGGGGTAGCTAAGTCTGCAGCTAGACTGGCTAGGGCATCTAGGAAGAAACCTTTGAACGTCATGGCTATCTCGACCGTTACTCGGTGGTAGGGGATGAGGTCTGGATTCTGGACTTCATAAATTCCTCTGACTTGATTGACGATCAGCAGAGAATCATCGAAAGCTTCCAGAGATTCGATGCCCAATTCTTTAGCGACTTGGAGGCCGATTAGTAGAGCGTTGTACTCTGCCACATTGTTGGAACAGGGCTCGCTAAGGGAATATGCTCGGTAGATGATGAGCTTATCAGGAGTAACCAGGACAATTCCTACTCCCGAGACCATGTTTCCCCTGGGACCAGTTCTGGAGGCGCCATCGAAGAATAGTTGCCATGCATCACTCTCCATTACGGAATTATATTCTGCAACTTCATCGAGAATGTTCTCGTACAGCTTAGAGGCCTCCGGGATTGGATGAGCAGCTAGGAAGTCAGCCAGTGCTTGGCCCTTGACAGATTTTTAGAGGACGTACACCATGTTATACGGTGTCAATAACATCGCCCAAGTCGCGAGTCAGGAATTAAGAACACTTGGCTTGTTCATCAGTACCCGAAGAGGATTGATCCTGGAGATGATGTGAATGGTTTGGCCTGTGACATAGTGTCGCATCTTTTGGATAGCGAATATCAGAGCCAAGCATTCTTTCTCCACTGGATTGTACCGGTGTTCGGCTCCGACCATCATCCTGCTGAGGTAGTAGATAGCCTGCTCATGACCCATATTGTTCTTTTATGCGAGAAGAGCTCCCGGAGAATGATCCATCGCTCGAACATACAGCACGAATGGTCTTCCCATGACAGGAGGCACCAGAACTAGCGTACTGGTAAGGTAGCACTTGATATCACCAAACGCTTGCTGACAGGCTTCGTCCCATACGAAGGATACACCTTTCTTTATAAGATGAGAAAATGGCTGACATCTCCCCGAGAGGTTAGATATGAACCTCCGGATATAAGCCAGACGACCTTGAAATCCCCTGAGTTCCCTCAGTTTGCAGGGCGGTAGCATTTCTAAGATGGCCTTGACTTTATCAGGGTCCACTTGAATGCCTTTGGCAGTAATGACAAATCCCAGAAATTTGCTACTAGATACACCCAGAAAGGACTTTGTAGGATTTATTTTGAGTTGATGTTGGCGCATCAATTCAAATACTGTCTTCAAGTCTTGGATGTGATGATCCTTGAGGCAGCTTTTGACAGCTACGTCGTCCACGTAACACTCCACTGTCTTGCGTAAATGCTCATAGAATCTGTTACTCATAGCCCGTTGGTACGTAGCCCCGACATTCTTTAATCCGAAGGGCATGACCGTATAGCAATATACTCCCAGTGGTGTCCGAAAGGCAGTGTGCTTCTCGTCTTCAGGATGCATCTTGATTTGATTGTATCCTGAAAATCCGTCCATGAAAGACATATATTCAAAACCCCTAGTATTGTCAATCATGACGTCTGTGATGGGAAGAGGAAACTCATCCTTGGGGCAGGCTGCGTTCAGATCTCGAAAATTGATACAGACTTGTATTTTCCTATTTTTCTTCATGACCGGGACAACATTGGTGACCCAGTCGGGATGTTGTTCTTCTCGGATGAAGCCACAGGCTATCAACTTCTTGACTTCAGCTTCAATGGCGTCCATCATATCCGGGCGGAACCGGCGTTGGTGTTGCTTCACAGGCTTCGAATCAGGCAATATGTTGAGCCTATGAGTAGCTACCTTTGGATCAAGGCTTGGCATGTCCTCATAATTCAACTCAAAGACGTCGATATATTCTTTTATCAGCTGGATAACTTCTTCCCTTTCTGCTTCGGAAAGATTGTTACTGATAAATATCGGCTTTGGAGAAAGTTCATCCCCAACGTCAATCTGGATAACTTTGTCTTCAGTGGGAGGTTCTCTCTGCTCAAAGTAAAACTCCCATTGTGTATCTATTTGCTGAGCCCAAGCGTCATTCTCAAACGGTTCGAATTCTTGTTCGTCTGATTCGAAGAAATTCGTTACTACCATATTTGCTGATAATGTTCGCTCGAGAGATGAGATGAGTCGGAGGGTGCTGAGCCGTTTTGAGAGGAGAAAAAGATATCCTTGCTTGACTCAGGAGCGGCGAGGGAGGTGGTATACCCTAACCCAAAATGAGTTCGTTGATAGTAGGGATTGCCGTACAGCGGCATTCGTCTGCCTTTCCCGTAGTTGAGACCCGGTTCCAGCTTCAAGTTATAACCCATATTTTGTATGATCTTCAGAGCTTGTGGGCTGTATCTGTGAACCTTCATTTTACCGGTATCGTCGTCGGAAGAATCCTCTTACACTGTCGGTTCATTGCGCATGCGGCCGAAGACTATCGAATGCTGACTGCTGCAAGTAGGCGGGATAATGAAGATAGAATCCTCATGCGGTCCGTATGTCGTTGTGACATTGGATGATGATGCCACTTCCCATATATACGGATGATAGGAATCTATAGCTTCCAAGAATTTTTGTGCTATAGGTTCTATATCGTCGTAGGGGGGTGATTCCTATTCTAGAATTTGGGCATCAATATACCAGAAAAGAGGATGTTTATTATCATCTGAAACTCCTTTCCCGGTTGCATTTACATCACTCGGCTGTTTGCTGCGTCGGAGGTTGATGATCAAGGATGGAGGCTTCTGGTTCAAAGTGATCACTAGAGGATCACTCTCTTTTCCTAATCTGGTCTCGTTCAGGTGGATCGTCGTAGGCTTTATGGCTTTTGGACGAGTAGTCCGTCCTTTCACCTTGATTGACAGAGGTTGCTTGGCAGAGGGTTGCTCTGGCTCCCAGTGGGATTCCTGCTCTGCTTCGGCTGTCACCTCTTCCGTGCAGTTTTAAGAGTACAACACGGCATCAGAGTAGTAGGATTCTACTCCTCTGAACGGGTTCAGGTCAGCAATCTCGTTTGTACTGTTACTCGGGCGTCTACATATTTGAAGCATTGGTGTAGAGTTGAAGGAACAATGCTGTGGTCGTGGATCCAAGGTCTACCAAGCAAAATGTTGTAGGACACCTCTGAATCGATGAGGTAACATGTAGCCACAGATCTGAGGTTGCCAATCTGGATCCTCAGGCGAATCTTCCACAACGGCTTACTTCTTCCGACGTTGAACCCCACGATCGTAGTGGTGGTGTAAGCCAACTCGCTGATTGACGATCCCGGATCTATGTGTATCCGGTCGACCTCCATGGAACTGATGTACCCGGTGTAATAGAGGGGTCTGTCATGCCTGTTATGTTTCAACAGCATATCGTCTTGAGTGAAAGTGATGTTTGGGATCACCTCCATCACACTGTGGCATTGAGGACACGCCACGAGTTCTTCGTCAGGGGACTTGAGCTGGGTCAAGTATGTATCTGCCTGCATCAATGCTTCGCTCAGGGCTTGACGAGTGTCCTGAGAGAGCCTGAGTAGCTCGAAGATGGACAGCCTGGCTGGTGTATTAGACAGTTGGGCCAGGATGTCGAAGTTGTATGGCTTCTCTAAACCTTTGTTTTGAATGTTTTTCACAGGTTTATCAAAGCGCACTTCTTTTTGCTTCCCTTTGTCCGCCGAAGTTGGTCTTGAAGGACCGGCCTCTGGTACGACGGATTCCGGTTCTGAAGGTTTGGCCGCTGAAGCGTCTGTCGATACATCTTCCTGGCTGGCTCCATAGTTCTGGAGGTAGGCTTTCCCTGAGCGGGTTCCAATAGCCAAGACCTCGTCTTCTGATGCTGAGTGTACCGCAATCATGTGACACGGTTTGTGCTTTGAGTTCTTTTTAGACTTAGCTTTAGCAGCTTGAGTCTCTTTCTCGATTTCTGGCACCAGATCTGGATGAACCCACATAGTCTCGTCTCGCTGGGTAGTTAGTGGTGGCAGGTCGTGATTTTGATCTCTAGCTGGAGGAAGATTAACGATGCTCATCGTCGTCCGGAAAATAGGCGTAACACCGTCCAGAATTTCTTGGGGAGGCAGATTGCCAAATTGCAGGAAGATCATGTTGGCAGTGACCGTCTTCTCGCTGTTGCGCAGAGTGATGGCCTTGGCATCGATCAGCTCCTGGATCTTCCTTTTTAGTATATAACACGCCTTGGTGGGGTGGTATTTGTACCTATGGAAGAGGCAGTACTTGGGGTTGTTGGTACTGCCGGCCTTATTGGGCCGTCTTACTTCGGGAAGGGTAATCTTGCCACTCTTGACGAGACATTCGAATATGCTTGAAATATCGTCGTCGTCGAAAGAGTACACCTCGATGGGCCTGGAAGTCCCGGGTTTCGTCTGCGTGGTAGCCACCGTCTTTTGCCTGGACGTGTTGATTGCCAGAGCTTCTTTACCCTTGGAACCCCGAGGATGGTCGATGTTGGAGGATGACCTCTTGCCTTTATCAGAGGCCGAGATCATGATGCCATTATCGCGCGCCTTCTGACTATTGTCCTCCGCGGCTACCGCTTAGATGATGAACGAGGTCCAATCACGGAACAGATATGGTCCTGTGAACACCGAGATCACGGAGAGAAGGTTCTTCCTGCAGATGTCGACCAACGCCGAGTCTGGGACTCCTAGAGGCATTTGCAGAGTGGCTTGACGAAAATGTTCGATAAAAGTACGAACATTCTCCTTTTCCTTCTGCCTGACTTCGATGAGAGAGGACATAGACATGTCCATTCCTCCCTCGTAGAATCGCGTGAAGAATAAGGCTTTGAAGTCTTCAAAGGAAGTAATGCAGTTGTCCGCCAGACTTCGGTACCACTGGTAAGCTACCCCCGAGAGACAGCCTTTGAACACCCGAGTGAGGAGGGCATCGTTCCCTTGTAACAACACTGTCATCATGTTGAAGTAGTTCATGTATTGACTCGGTGATATTTTTCCCTCGAAAAAAGCTATAGTCTGTGGTTTGTATCTTGGAGGAAAAGGGACCTCTTCCCAGATAGCTGGGTAAGCTTGGTTGATTCCCAATTTCTTGAGCTGATCTTTGTGCTTCAGGGCATCAAATTGGGCTTTCAACTCCCGTACTGCCTACATCGGGTCCTCAGCGGGTGGCGGAACCACGGAGTGATGAGGAATTGATTGCATCGCGACCCCGGTGGGAGGTAATACGTTCTCCGAGTTAGGAAGCGGAGGAACTGCTGACTCCTGATATAGAGCAGGCTTTTGGACCGTGTTGGATGGTGGTAAGTCCACCCCCACACGTATCTGAGTTGGAGGAGCCGATGCTGGCGCCGTGGAAGCTGCGTGTTGAGTTAGCATCATCTGGTGCATGTTCTCTATCATGGATTGTATTTTCTTCAGAGACGTCTCTAGTATAGTGATGCGCTGCTCAGTGTTCCCGGATGGAGAAGCTTCCTCGTATTCATCTCCAATGGCATAAACTCTCCTCTCCCTGGGTGTCATTGAAAGATTAGTATAGGTCTCTGTAGAAGTTGACTCTATACTTTCGGCGTCTGATTCGGGAGACTGCCGACCCCCGGCATCGGAATCAGAAGAGTAAGAAGCTGGTTGTTGCGACCTCGAACGAGTATTTTGGATCACCCCAGCTTCGATGTTCCTAAGGAGAATGTTGAATCTCCTTCGGCTCGGAGTTCTAGAGGGATGACGTCTTGAGCTCGACCCTCCTCTAGGTACGTGTGAAGCCATGTTCACAGATGCATGCGTGGGCTCTTCTTCCTGAAAAGATGGAGAGTAGCTCAACCAGTCAAAAACCGGCCGTTTTGCTTCAGAACAACAACAATTAATTACAATCCTATGACTATTACAATAGTGCTCGCTAGGAGGCGTAATAGACATGCTGGAGATCCCCTCTCCCTGTGCTTCTGGATCAGATAATTGCGCAGGTCAGTAGGAGCTATAGAAGAAGATGATCGCTTGTTCCTTTGCTGGCGTGAAGTTGAGTAGTCCGTCGCATGCTTTCCCTTGCGTAGGTTGCAGGGATCATCTGCTTTTCTCCGGAAGACAGATGCATTTTTATGCGCGGAGCGCGTTTGTGATTCTTGATTTGGCGCTGAGGCATCATCAGAAATTTTGTCTATTCCGCCAGGGATGGGAGACTAAAATTTACTCACAGAGCGTGGTTTAGGCTCCTGGACTAGCGCTGAGGCATTGTCAGAAGTTTCGTCTGTTCCGTCAGGGATGGGAGACTGAATTCTACACGCAGAGCGCGGATTATACTTCTGGGTTAGCGCTGAGGCTTTTCCAGAAGTTTTGTCGGTCCTGCCAGAGACAGGCTACTGAATTTTACGCGCAGGGCACGGATTATACTTCTGGGTTAGCACTGAGGCTTTGCCAGAAGTTTTTTCGGTCCTGCCAGAGACAGGCGACTAAATTTTACGTGTAGGGCACGGAGGGAGAAAAGCTATAACCTCATTGGTCGGAAAGATTGGAGAGTCCACAGGAATGGCAGAGGATGTCTTGGGCATCCAGACCCTGTGCAGCTTCCTGTTGCTTTGGACGGAGAGGGAGTGAGAGCTACCCCCTGCTCGAAGCATGTCTTCGTAGGCCGACTGGTCAAACTGGATGACCAGTGTCTTCTTCACGGATCCCACGGATACCGCATCATGTTAAGCAATAGCTTCCTCATCAGAAGAGAAAGATGTCCCCAGTAGAGTCGCCATCTTGTTTAGGATAATAAACGAGAAAAGATTTGATGAACGCGGAAAACGAGGTCTTGTGCGAAGACCCGCCCTTCTTTTATGTTTACAAACAAGATTGTACAAATTTGATCCCACACGAGGATGTCTAAGTACAATTTATTTAATCTGGGTGAATATTGCTATAGGTGTCTGATCTGCAGTCGATCACTTTAGCCCTTGGACCACACGATGTTGAAGAAGTGCCGTGGAAGACAGGTAGCAGCTTCGAAGGTTGCTAAAGAGGGTGGATGTACGATGCCAAAGTCGTCGATCCCTTCTCTTTGCCTGAGCTCTGGATTCTCCTCTCTCTCTCTCTCTCTTCTTTTTCTCTAATTTGTCGACCTTGTTCCTCGTTGATAGAGGTCTCTATTTATAGAGTTTTAGTGATAGTGACCACACAGTCGGCGTAGAAACCGAGTAGTGGAAAGAACAACACCCTTTTATACGACGGTTTAAAATAACCAATGCCTGCGTATAAATGACCTTTTGAGTGAGCATGTGACACGCGTCCAACTAAGGGACAGAACGCGTATATCTACTACGAAGATCACGGCATAGAAGCCACGTAGGTAGTTATCCCTTGTGTAGAAGAGGTTGGTGTAGAAGCCAAATGACTGTCACAATGGCATAGAAGCCAAGTAGGCGTAGAAGCCGAGTAGGCATAAAAGCCAAGTAGGCATAGAAGCCGAGCAGGCGTAGAAGCCGAGTGGTCATAGAGGCCGAGGAGGCGTAGAGGCCGAGTGGGCATAGAAGCCGAGTGGGCATAAAAGCCGAGCAGGCGTAGAAGCCGAGTGGGCATAGAAGCCGAGCCGGCGTAGAAGTCGAGTGGGCATAGAAGCCGAGCAGGCCTAAAAGCCGAGTGGGCATAGAAGCCGAGCAGGCGTAGAAGCCGAGACGATGTGGACGTTTTAGCCGGAATTACGGCTCTTGGAGATATAATCAAATCTCTTGCATTAAATGCAGAGATCTGCCCCCATCATGTGCATTAAATACAGAGGCCTGTCTTTAAGATTTGCCATCATTCTGCAGATACGCGCCTTGAATCCTGTACGAAGAGTGACTGCTGATGTGGTGGTCTGTTTGCCTTCCGCGGAGCGTAAGAAGCTCACGTCTTCCTGTGTAAAACTGAACAGCGTATTCCCTTATATGCGTAAGAGTAGTTTACGCAAAGAGGATGCCACTAAACGACGGTTCGGTAACATTTACTCAAATATCCTGCATTAAATGCGGAGATCCGCCATTATCCTGCTCATTAAATGAGGAGGCGTGGTTTGAAGGTCTACCTCCCTTCTGTGCCTCAAGTGCAGAGATGTGCCTCAGGCATCTGTCAGTATTCGGCGCTTCAAATGCAGAGACGTACCTCGAGAAACTGTCAGCACTCTGCGCATTAAATGCAGAGACGTGCCTCGAGCCCTGTACGAAGTGCAGCTTTTGACGTGGCAGGCTGTTTATCTTTTGCAGAGCGTAAACAGCTCATATATGTATGTGTAAAATAAGGCGGCGTATTCCTTCGTATGTGATAAAGTGGTTTATACAAAGGAAATGGCATAAATGACAGCCTCGGTTGTAGTGCCGCACCATCATGATACCCGTCGCTTGGGTTGTCGTGCAGTACTCTTTGTCAGGAGTCCAGACGTCAGGTTCATTGCATGATCTGACAGGTTCATTTCGAAGAATACGAAGCGTTCCTCGTACACTTCAATGCTGCATTGAAAGCGGATGAGTTTTACGCCATATAGGCGATGTAGCACCTCTTTTACGCTGAAGCAGCCTGGTCACATTGCACTACGCGGATGGTCCTTGAGCTTATATTTTATGCTGTGCCCAGCGGAGAAGCTCTGTTGCAAGTTGATGGCTCTGAGGTCATCTTTTTATGCTGTCCTGTATGAACATGCAGCGTATAGCTATCCAGCGTATTTTTTATGCTTCTACATAGGCATCCTATTGGCGGATATGAAAGTTGGACAAGGGTATGGTAATAGAATGCATGATTGAAAAAGTATATAAGTGTTCCTTGCAAGAAAATAGTTGAGAAATTTTGGTGATTACAAGAACTGAAGCAGAACAAGGAGGTAGTATCTTAGCGGTATAGTATCCTAGGTAGCAAGTGCCAGTGAGTGAAGTATGTCCATGACCTAGAATTTTAGTATATCACTAATATTTGGTAACCCTCAGTATTAAGAATATTATGACTAGGTTGATGATTAGTGAACGCTTAGTGTGTGATGGAATAGGCCATAAGTGGCATAACAGATTACCCGCACCAGTAGAGGGAGACACCCAGCAGGGCAGAGACTGGAATTTATGATAGTTAGAGACTATATCCAACTATGGTTCCTCTATCAGTAGAATGGTAGGATTTTATGTTATATGATAGGACTATTTTAGACTGTGATTGACAGGGGTTTGACCATAGTAAAATTTGTATGAATAGGTTATGACTGGCCAAGAGAGAGGGGAGATAGTTTTAATTTCGAGGACGAAATTCTTCTAAGGAAGGTAGAGTTGTCACTACCACGTTTTTTAGTAAAGGATATTTTAGTCATTTGATAATTAATTAAATATTGTGCATGTTGAATATTTATTTTTTATATTATTTATTTATTGTTAGCATGTTAGATTAATTTTTGGACTTGTGTTAGTGGACCTAACTAGTTTAGATTAGAACTATGGACCAACAATTAATTCTAGTTAGATTTGAGCCCAATAATAAGCCCATTCATTAGGAGGGTAAATTAATTAAGTTAAACCCATTAGACTAGAACATTTTCTCCTTAATTAATTTTTTTATGATGGGCCCCAGGGGATATTTTAGACTTTACATAGTAGCTTGAGGGAGGGGACAAGAGAGGCCTATATAAAGGGGATAAAAAATTTCTCTCTCTTTATTTTTTATTCTAAATCTCGATCTAGAATTTCTCTCAACCAAATTCCTTCATCCCTACACCAAATTATTTCCCAATTCCTTCCTAAATCATCATTGGAGGCTATTAGAGCATCGATCTACAAGGAGGAAGTAAGGATCTACAAAGAGGAGCAAGGATCTACAAGTTGGAGGCTCTTTTTACCCAACTTGGAGATTTTATTCGGAACCCATCTCTCAATAGGTATAATTCAGTTTTTTCCTTTTAATTAGATTCTAAATCTGTGAATTAACCATAAGGAACTACCCTATATGCATAGGCTACCCATAGGAATTGGAATTAGGTTCATAGGAAGCCTATGGAGAAAGTTATGTTTTTTTTGTGTCAATTTTGGGGAAATTCTGAGATTGACACATGTTGTATTTGTCAATTGGTCAATTAGATCAAATTAATAAGTGCTTGATTGTTTGTGACTAGTGTCGTATCCACAATTGGATACGTGTAGGCCGTACCTCGTCAATTTGACTACACGAGTTGATTTAGGGGAGTTTCCTCCGACAGGGGGCTTTGTGCATGTAATATTTTTACACGGACACGTAGTTGTGTAATTGACTCTTCGTATTGTTCATATATAGTATTTTAGACTTGCTCGTGTCCTTCGGGATGCGTTGGGTTGTGTGGTGGAGTCGTAAGCGTATCATAGAATGAGTGTGATACGAGACTGCGGTGCACTCCAAGTGTTTGCTTTATTGCCTTTTAATTCTAGGTGGCTTATGTATATATATTAGTATGATATATATTATGAATGATACCTATATGTATATGTATATAGTATATATAAGTATAGGTATCTATATGCATATGGTTGGTATATATGTATTTGGCTAGGAGTCTATGTGTATAAGTATATATATGTATATCTATATGTATATATGTAAGTGAGTGATATATCTATGTATGTGTATGGTTGTATATGTATGAGAGACTATATAGTTGTATGTGTGCCTGAGGGTATATATATATATGTATAGAGATGATAGTGTGTATACATATATATTGATATCTATATAGCCTATGTAAGTATATATCTATATATATATATATATATGTGTGTGTGTGTATGTATATGTATGTGAGTGCATGAGTGTTTATGTTGTGTGTGTGTGTGTAGATGTGTGTGCGTGTGTCTTAGTGTAGTTAGTGTTTGAGTGAGTGAGCGTGAGTGTGTGTGTGTGAGAGAGGGACGAGCACAGTAGCTCAGCGCAGGAGAGCGGTGTGAGAGCTGCAGCGCAGTAGCGAGTTGCTACAGCAGCGTAGCGTCCGCAGCAGCGAGTGGTACAACAGGTTACTATAGCAGCAGCAGCGTACGGTACAGCGTGAGCAGCGTACGGTACAGCGCGAGCAGCGCGCAATGCAGCGCTCGGCAGCAGCAACAGCTGGTAGCTGCAGCGGGCAGCACGCGGTGCAGCACGCAAGCAGCGGACTACTGAAGTGAGCAGCTCGAGCAACAGCAAGGTTTGTAGGCAACAGGTAGGGGTTCAACTTGTTGGTTAGAGGTTTAGTAGTTTATAGTTTGGTTAGTAGTTTATTGCTAGTGTGATTAGTAGATATAGCTAGATTGTTAGTAGTTATATGTATATATATACTTGATAGTGTAGTAGTTAATTATTAGTGTAATAGTTAGTTATATACCTTGTTAGCTAGTAGTTGGATAGATATATTCATACTTGTTAGAATAGTAAGTTAATATGTAGGTATTGTATCTATGTATTGTATGCATTTCTAGTGTTAAATTGATTAGTAGCTATATGTTAGTATTTAGTTAGAGTATCATAACTAGTTAGTTAGGTATTAGTATTAATATTAGTTACTATTAGTTCTAATTACCTTGAAGTATTACCAATGTATTAAGTTTAGAATACTAAGGTATTAGAACACATGTTAAGATAATATTGGGTATCAAAATACTCGATATTAATAGAAGAGTAAATAATAAGTAGCTATATGTAGTATTATATATAAGTATTGTATATATATATATATATATATATATATATATATATATATATATATATATATATATATATATATATATATATATATATATATATGTTGTTAGTATTAGGTATTTAGTAGTATGTAATAGTTTATAATAGTTTAGTATGTTAGTTATAGTTTAGTATTGGGTAGTGAGCTATATATTAGAATTTAACTTACCTTGTGATACCAAGGTAATACCAATGTATCGGTCGAAACTCTAGGTATTGGGTTTATACTCAAGATATTGGTTCTGAGTATCGAGATGGGGGTTTAGTAGTGAGATACGCATTGGTTCAAAGCCAAGGTATCCTTCTTGCATTAGTTAGCTAAGATACTCTATGTATTGTCTTATATATATATATATATATATATATATTACTATTTTCATATCTAATAACTTGCGTATCTTAGGATACGCTATCTTGTTGGTTTCTTAGTATCTTAGCTTAGCTAGTGTGGCATAGTTGCATAGTTGGTGGACCTAATACCCTAGAGGTAGACTCATACAACTTAGAAATAGGTAGTTTGACTAAGTTTGACTAGTTTGGCATAGAGTTGAACTAGTTTGACTGTTTTGACCTAGAAATGGATTTTTAACCTAGAACTGAACTAGTTTAACTTAATTTCATTCCAACACCTTGTATTAATATAATATTCTATATATAGGTCTGTGTGAAACCAGTTCGAATACAGTTTGACATTCATTGCTCTGGACGGTAGGCGAGTATATTATCTGATAGTTTCATTTATTTGATAATTACTATAATACAAATATTTAGAAATGTTTACATGACTCTTGACACAATGGTACACGGACTAGTATACACATGGATCAGTCATGGGATGTTATATATATATTATTTTATTGTTACTCATGATCATAATATTTAACTTAGATAATGTTCAATGTTTAATATTTAATATTCAAGGTTTATTGTTTACAATGACTTGAGTATCTTGCATCATAACGTGTCATGGTTGGATCCATTTTACTAGTTGGGAGAAGGGAAAGTGTTAGCTATATATGTGATCAAATCCTAGACAATGTTCAATTTTTAACTTAGATAATATTTATCCAACGTTAAAGTAGACAATGTTCACCCAAGCTGATCACATAACTAACTAGTTTTTCAATCACTTAGCATAGTTACAGTTCTTCACCACATTCTAGTTTATTGTCTTATTCTATTGCCTTATTTTAGTTCATCGTGATCAGTGGATACCATACTGTTCTTGTTTACCTATTTCTTCTACCATAGTATGATATTGTTCATTGTTTCTCGTCTTGTATTATATTCTCTATTTCTGTTTATAGTCATTATCAATTATTTGGAACTGCTATTGGGTTGTACTTTGCTCCATTCCTGACTAGAAAATATTGTTCAAAGGATCCCGGGAATTGGTGTCCGGTATACTATGGAATTCGACCTATAGATGGTGTAGACTTTGACCCACTAGTTCTGGAGTGACTGTCGGGAGATCTAGCCGGAATCACTTGTTAGCATAGTTAGTTTTCTTTAGCATTTTGGTACCGAATTTATTTCTGGCTTATATTTAAGATTTTGGTTATTGTTTCTATTGATGTTGTTATATTTGTTTAGATTGTATAGTTTTGTTAGACTTCCTTGATATTTTATCGTGCTATAGAATTTTAATTGAGTATTGTATTGAATTAAGTTTATTACTCTCTTCTTGGAGTTGAGATATTATTGGAGGATTATGCATTATTATGAGATAATTAGATAGTGTCCTACCGTCGATGCTGCGGCATAGGCTGGACATACCCACGTACTCGTGCTCCTTCACCGAGTGCGGATCGTGACAGAAATTAAGTTGAAGATAAGTTAAGTTAAGCTAGTTAATAAGCTAAGTTAGTTAGTTTATTTTGATAGTTAGTTATGTATATATTGTTAGTAAGTTAAGTGTGTGTGTGTGTATATATATATATATATATATATATATATATATATATATATATATAAGCACTGGTTAGCATTGGTTAGTATTATTTCTAATTTACCATGAGTTACAACAAGGTAATGAGAGTTGAGGTATCTTGGGTATGGGTATTGAATATCAGATGGGTATGTTAGTTATGTTAGTTGGTATAGTATTGTTATAAGTGTAAGTGCATGTTAGTGTATAGTGAGGTATCTTGGTTAGCTTGCTAATTTTAGATATTGTAATATCTTGTGATATGAAGGTAATATCAAGGTATTGGGTTATACTCAAGGTCTTGAGTTTGTATCTCAAGATAGGTGTGCAGGTGGTGTGATACCACATTTTGTTCAAAGCCAAGGTATCCACTTAGCATTAGTTTGGCTAGGATTACTATATATTTTGTCTTGTATATATATTATAGTATTTTTATATCTAATAACTTGCGTATCTTATGATACGGTATTTTGTTGGTATCCTAGTATCCTAGTATAGCTAGTATAGCCTAGTTACATAGTGTATGGATCCAATATCCTAGAGATGGACTCATACAACCTAGAAATAGCTAGTTTGACTAGTTTAGCCTAGAGTTGACTTAGTTTGACTATTTTAACTTAGAAATGGCTTTATGACCTAGAATTTTACTAGTTTAACTTATTTTTATTCCAAAATCTTGTATTAATATAATATTTGACATATAGGTTTGTGTGATGCCAGTTTGGATACCGTTTTACATCATTTGCTCTAGACCTCAGGCAAGTACATTCTCTGATAGTTTTTATTATTTGATAATTACTATAGTACAAGTATTTAGAAATATTTTACTTGATTCTGATACAGTGGTTACACGGACTGGTACTCTGTGGATCCTGTCAGGAGATATCATCCCATTATCGTGTACTTTGGATACTCCTTCACATTTACTTTATCGTGTACATTGGATATTTCTTGTGCTCGTGTTCATTCGTGTATATTTATGTTCTTCGTGTACTCATATTATATTCGTATTTGTGACGTGTCGTGATCGGTTCCATGAGTATTGGTTGGGGGCAGGAAAAGTGTTAGCTAGATATGTGATCAAAGTCTAGACAATATTCAATATTCAATGTTCAATGTTTAAGTAGATTATGTTTATCCATTTGGAGTTGAGATGGCATGACAAGTATTATATATATTTTGAGATGTTAGATAGTATAGAAGATCGAGACATCATTCTACCGTCGATGCTGCGGCGTAGGCGGGACATACCCACGTACTCGTGACCCTATACCAGGTGCGGGTCGTGACACATTTTTGTGGTAGCCTATGCAGGTCAGGTTTCGCAATAGTACGATGTCGTGGTAGTGCAACGGCTTAGTTATACTACTACGAGCCTGCGATAGGATAAAATATAGGATGAGAGAGTATACTCAATCACAACTAGGAAATAATTCTAACCTAATTGAATTTGCCATCTTTATCGTTCTTAATATTGCCTTCCTTTAAAAATTTTGTCATTATTTGATGATATCGTATCCTGCTCAATATTGATTCCTTATTTTTGAATGTTTTCAGGATGCCGCCGAAGACACTTTCCCAGCGCTCAGGCGCAATATCAGCGAGGTCAGTCACTTCGTCGCCTATGAGGGCAGCACCAGCAAACACTGTTCCAGTAGCTATATTCCAGAGGTCTGCTTCACCAATCCAGGTGGGCATTTCTGCGGTAGCTTTCGGGGGTGCTCCACCTCCGGTACAACTGTCAACACTGACAGTTTCAGGGTATCTTCCATTCCCACCACCCATAGTCGATCAGACGTAGATGTTTGTACTCTTTCAGTAGATTGTGCTCGCCACAGTCGAGAGAGTCACCTTAGTCCAGCCACAGACGGTACCCGCCTCAGCCCGATCCGTAGTAGCTGAGGCCGGGGACTATCATTAAATTCAAAAGGATAGGGTCTAAGGACTTTAAGGGCACCGAGGGAATCTTATACGTAGACAGCTGGATAGAGGACATTGAGAGGGACCTACAATTGGTGCAGATTACTGAGAGCTTGCAGGTAGAGGCGACGAGTAGTACGATGTTCGATATTGTGCTGACATAGTTCAGGACAGACCCTAGGATATCAGCGTCGGAACTTACTTGGGAAGCTTTCAAACAGCTTTTCAAAGAGAAGTTCTTCCTGGATGTAGCTCAGAGTACTTTGGAGAGTCAATTCTAGAACCTTGTTCAGAGGAACTTGATAGTGGACGAGTATACGGTAAAGTATTATCGATTGGGATAATTTTGTTGAGGGACAGAATCCTCGGGCCAAGGCTAGAAAGTTCAGGAAGGGATTGAACAATGAGATTAAGTTCCATACTAATGGCGATCGTACCGCTACTTTTGAGGATATTCTGTCACGACCCGCACCCGGTGTAGGGATGCAAGTCGGGAACAACGCCCAGCCTACGCCGCAGCATCAACGGTAGAACGCTGTCTTGGTCAATTATACTATCTAATTATCTCATAAAATTGCATAAACTTCCAATAATATCTCAACTCCAAGATGAGAGTAATCAACTTAATTCAACACAATACTCAATCACATTTCTATGGCACGAGAAGATATTACCAAAATCTAACATAACTATGCAGTTAAAAATATAACAAATAGAAATAATATCCAAACACAAATATATGCCGGAAACAAATTCGGTACCAAAATGCTAAAAAGAACTAACTATGCTAACTACTAAAACCAGCTAAATTTTCTGGCAGTCACTCCAGAACTAGTGGGTCCAAGTCTGCACCATCTATAGGCTGAGGTCCATAGTATGTCGGACACCAATCTTTCGGATCCTCTGAAAAATATTTTCCAGTCAGGAATGGAGCAAAGTACAAACCAATAGCAGTTTCAATTAATTGACAAAAACTATAAAGTAGTAAAATAGAAGATGCTATCTATGATGAAAATATAACTGATAATCAAGAACAACCAGAATAAGCAATACTAGCAACAGAATATAAATTAATGCGTACAAGAATAAAGGAATGAACTATAATGTCAGAATAGGACAAGGTAATCAATGAACTAAATAATGGAATCTACAATAACTATGTGTTTTGAGATACTAACTAAATATGTGATCAGCCTGGGAAATTCAATGATTGCACTAAGGAGCTAACTCAACCATACGTGAATTGCATGGTTAGTTAGTAGCCAATAATTACACTACTAGCCGATAGTTTCTTGATCACATATTTAATTGGTATTTCCCCTTCCTCAACTGATATGATGGATCAAATCATGACAAGTTACTAGTCAATGTATCCAATATTTAATCTATAATATTCAATGTTATCCAATACCAACAAGGACAGCATCCGATACCATCTCCATAATCAAGGTAACATACCATGACTGACGATCCAATAACAATACCAAACCGTGTACCATCGTGTCAAGAATCATAAGTAACATTTCTAAATACTTGAATTATATTAGTAATCAAATAATGGAAACTATCAGAGAACGTACTCGCCTGTGGTCCAGAGCAAATAATGCAAAATGGTATCCGAACTGGTGTCACAGACCTATATATGGAATATTGTATTAATACAAGTTTTTGGGAATAAAAATAAATTAAACTAGTCAACTTCTAGGTCATAAAGTCATTTCTAAGTCAAAAGTCAAACTAGGTCAACTCTAAGTCAACTATGGTCAACTATAGTCAAACTATAGTCAAACTATGGTCAAATACCTATTTCTAGGTTGCATAAGCCTAATACAAAAATATTGGGTTCAAAATACTAAAGTCTAGGTCATAAAAAGCTATATCTTAGGATACTAGGATACCGTATCTCTGGATACGTAAATACAATAGGTAAAATATACATACATATATTGTCAAACAATATTAATATATATACACAATCTTAATATTAAATAGATACCTTGGTTTTGAACCAACTTGGTATCACAAAACTAAACCAATATTGTTACCCAAACCCAATACCTTGGATATCCCCAATTACCTTGGCATTTACCTTGGTATCTCAAGGTAATGTCGTCTAGTATATATTACCTACCCAATCTCTACACTATAGGCTAATATGTATTTATCTAATACAACTACTAGCTATAACTATTAATATTTACTAATACCTAACTACCTATTACTACTAACATATTTTATATACTAATACATAGATATTAACTTAATATATGATACACACCTACTAACTTACCCCATAATATAATATATGCTACACTAAATATTATACATATAGTATATATTAAATACTATTAGCACGTATAAATATATTTATATATATTTCAAATACCATATACATATATATATCTATATATATATATAATATCTAGTATCTAAAACTGCCAAACTGTCGCTGAAGACTCTGCCCGCTGTCGCTGAAGGCTGTTGTTGATATTGATACACTGCTGTTTTAGTGACACTTTTCTGCAACTGTCGCTGAAATTGTTACTAAAACTCCTGATACGCTGCTGATACTGCTGCTGTTTCAGCGATAGATTTCTGCAACTGTCGCCAACTGCTGTCGCTGTTTCTCCTGCTGCTGCTGCTGTTGTTTTACTGCTGTTGCGACACTGTAATATGTCGCTGTAGCTCCTACTCTATAATATATATAACAAGACATATATATATATATATAATATATATATAACACATAAATATATTTACTAAATGTACACATATAGTTACTACTAATGAATATACATAGACCCATACATATATATGTACATAATAACTATATGTAACATACACACATACATAGTAATATATATATATATATATATATATATATATATATATATATATATATATATATATATATATATATATAACACTATACATATATGTATACGTATATATAATCATACAATAATGTGTAGACATATATATATATAAGTATAATATAACCACTTATATATTTATATATATATATATATATATATATATATATATATATATATATATATATATATATATATATATATATATATATAATACATAACCACAATATATATATACTACAATATATATAATATATCTTACATATAAAAGAAATATCTACATAATAAATATACACATATAGTATATACATAGGTACATAGATCTAAGACACAATATTACATAAATATAATATATATCCACCACCATATACATATATATATAACAACCACATATATATATATACAATAATTAGTAGATCTTACATATGTAGAATAATAACTACATAAATATACAACACATATATATATATATATATATATATAATAGATATATAGATCTATGATATTTAATACATAAATATATATAAAAATAATATATGTATATATATACATATATATAATTACACAATACCAAGGCCAAGAACACAATAGAAAATAGATCTATAATTAAATTGCATACACATGGAACGTATCATCCTGTATCCCACTAGATCTAGGAAACGCATACGACACGAGTCCACCACACATCCAAACGTACCCCGAAGGATACGAACAAGCCACATATATTATTTATGAACAATATGAAGAGTCAAATACAAATTTACGTGTCCGTGTCAAAATATGACATGCTCAAAGTCCCGTGTCGGAGGAAAAATCTCCAAATTAACACGTATCACAAAATTGATGGGATACGACCTACACGTACCCAATTGTGGATACAACATTAGCCCCAAACACACAAGCACATACCAAATTGATCTATAGGAACAATTGACACACACAACAATTGTCAATCTCGGAATTCCCCCAAAATTGCACAAAAACTACCATAACTTTCTCAATAGGCCTCCTATGAACACAAAACCAAATCATATGGGTAGCCTATGCATATGGGTTTATTTTTTATGTTAAATCTCAGATTTAGAACCTAAATTAAGTAGAAAAACTGAATTGTACCTATTGGGAGATGGATTCCAAATGAAACCTCCAAAATTGTTAAAATTTGCTTTCAACTTGTAGATCCTTGCTCCTTTTTGTAGATCCTTGCTTCCTCCTTCTATATCCTTGTTCTTTTAGTCTCCGATAGTGATTTCGGAAGGAATTAGGATAAATTTTGGTAGAGATTTGATAAAATTTGGTTGAGAAAAATTCTAGATCTAGATTTGGAATAAAAAATGAAGAGAGAGAAAGTTTTTATCCCCTTTATATAGGCCTCACTTGCCCCCTCCCTCAAGCTACTATATAAAGTCTAAAATATCCCTTGGGGCCTCTCATGAAGAAATTAATTAAGGAGGAAAGGTTCTATTCTAATGGGTTTAATTTAATTAATCATCCTCCTAATAAATGGGCTTCTAATTATTGGGCTCAAATCTAACTAAAATTAAATATTGGATCCATGGATCTATTCTAACTAGTTAGGTCTACTACACAAGTCCAAAAATAAATCTAACATGCTAACAATAAATAAATAATATAATAAATAAATATTTAACATGCATAATATTTAATTAATTATGTAATGACCAAAATATCCTTTCCTAGAAAATACGGTAGGACATATTCTGAGACAGGCACAGCGGGCGGAGGATGATTTGGAGCTTGGCTCCAAGAGGACAAGAGACACCGGAGGAGTGAGTAGTGGTGCTGGCCTAGCAAAGTGCATCCACTTTCAGCAGCCGAGATTATACCAGCATCAGCAGTATCTTGTGCTAGTTAGGGCACTACCTCCACAGATACAACAGTTTCAGAAGCAGGTTCATCAGGCACCGCAGCAGCCTTAAAGGCAGACTCGGCAGACTTTTCCTTGTGCCTATTATGGAAGGCATGGTCATGATTGGGAGGACTGTCGGAAGAGGCTCAGACTATGCATGTATTATGGTTCCCCTGACCATCAGGTGAGGGAGTATTCCAACAACCCGTATGGACCAGATCACGGTCAGAGAGGTAGAGTTAGGCCACCTGCGGTACCGCAGACTGCCCAGCACCCACATAGGGAGCCACCCCAATAGGGCGGGGCATTTGCAATGGCAGTCGAGGAGCACGACACTTCAGGTGATAGGTTAGCTTGTTTTGTCCTATTTTGTTCCTTTCCTTTCCTTTCCATCTGTTGCTTGTGTGCTTAGTTAGTACCTTATAAACTACTTGTGAGTTATTGTATGGTTAGTATACCCTATCAGATACTGCAAAACTATGATAGACAAAGGCCATACTTTTAATTTCTTTTAAATTGTATATTGTATATTTTAGTTTAAACTGGGGTTGACCTAGAGGTTGGTACGATCATCGTTAAATTTTGAGGACAAAAATTTTCTAAGGTAGGTAGGATTGTCACCCCCACTTTTCCAACTAGAGGTAATTTGGTAATTTGGCCTAGTTATTTAATTTTAGGAATATAATATTAATATTAGTGGGCTATGTATATTTATTGATACTTGTATTAGTTATTTGATCATTAGAGTACTATATTTAATTAGAGGCTTGTAGCATTTAATTTAGTTAGTGGGCTAGAATATTTAATTTGATTTGACATTTGTGGACCTAAATTAGACTTGTCACTACCATATTTTCTAGTAAAGGATATTTTAGTAATTTTATAATTAATTAAATATTGTGCACGTTAAATATTTATTTATTGTTAGATATTAGATTTTATTTTGGACTTATGTTAGTGGACCCAACTAGTTTAGATTAGATCTATGGACCAACATTTAATTCTAGTTAGAATTGAGGCCAATAGTAAGCCCATTCTTTAGGAGGATAAATTAATTAGTTAAACCAATTAGACTAGAACCTTCCCTTCTTAATTAATTCCTTCATGACAAGCCCCAAGGGGTATTGTGGACATTTCATAGTAGCTTAGAGGAGGGGGTAGAGGCTGGACACATTAGGAGTGGAGAGAGACTCTCTGTCTTTATTTTTTATTCCAAATCTAGATCTAGAATTTTTCTCTTCTAAATTATTTCATCCCTACACCAATCTGTACCCAAATTTCTTCCAAATTCCTTTCCTATTCATCATTAGAGGCTATTAGAACAAGAAGTAAGAAGGGATCTGCAAGGAAGAAGCAAGGATCTATAAGGAGGAGCAAGGATCAACAAGTTGAAGGCTCTTGACACTCAATTTGAAAATTTTATTGGGAATCCATTTCCCAATAGCTATAATTCAGTTTTTTCTCTCTAATTATACTCCAAATCTATAATTTAATTATTAGAAATCCTTCCATGTACTAAGGCTACCCATAGAAATTAGAATTAGTTTCATAGGAGGCCTATAGAGAAAGTTATGTCATATTTTGTGTCAATTTTGGGAGAATTTTGAGATTGACACATTATGTGTTTGTCAATAGGTCAATTAGAACAATTTGATATGTGTTTAATTGTGTATGACTAGTGTCGTATCCATAATTGGATACATGTAGGCCGTATCCCGATAATTTAGCGATACGAGTTAATTTGGAAGTTTTCTTCTGACACGGGGGTTTGAGCATGTCACGTTTTGACACGGACACGTAGACGAGTAGCTAATACTTCATGTTGCCTCTAATTATAATTTTAGACTTAATCATGTTCTTCGGGGTATGTTCGGTGGTGTGGTAGAGCCGTATCGCAAGCGTATCATAGATTGAGTATGATACGGGTGCAGTGTACTCCACATGTTTGTTACTTTGCATTCTAATTCAATTACCTTGGTTATAGCTATTAGAGTATTATAATTATAATTGTTATATCATATATATATATTTATATATATAATTATGTGTATGTTCTATATTTTATTTTGATGTGTTGGTGGTCATGGAAGAATAGGAGAGTACATGTGCATCATTAGTGTGGGTATGTGGTAATATATATATATATATATAAGTGAGTGTATGTGTATAGGTGTGTTTATGTGTACTAGGGGGAGGTCGGATAAGAAGCAAGAAGCAGTAGCATAAGCAGCAAGAAGCAGCAGCAGCAGCAGAAGCAGCAACAATAAGCAACAACAACAGCAGTAAGCAGTAGCAATAAGCAGCAACAGCAGTAAGCAACAAAAAATAAGTTGCAGCAACAACAAGAAACAGCAGCAGAAGTAGTAAGCAGCAAGCAGCAATTAGAATAAGCAGCAGCAGCGATAAGCAAAAGTAGTAGCAATAAGCAGCAGTAGTTTAAGTGCTTACAAATTAAGTTGTAGATAAGTTAAGTTAAGCTAGTTAATAAGCTAAGTTAGTTTATTTTGATAGTTAGTTATGTGTATATTGTTAGTAAGTTAAGTGTGTATATGTAAATAAATAAATAAATAAATAAATATATATATATATATATATATATATATATATATATATATATATATATATATATATATATATATATATAAGCACTAGTTAGCATTGGTTAGTATTATTTCTAGATTACCTTGAGTTACACCAAGTTAATAAGAGTTGAGGTATCTTGGGTATGGGTATTCAATATCCTATGGGTATGTTAGTTATGTTAGTTGGTATAGTATTGTTATAAGTTTAAGTGCATGTTAGTGTATAGTGAGGTATGTTGGTTAGTTAGCTAATGTTAGATATTGTATTACTTGTGATACCAAGGTAATATCAAGGTATTGGATTATACTCAAGGTATTAAGTTTGTATATCAAGATAGGTATGTAGGTGGTGTGATACCACATTTGGTTCAAAGCCAATGTATCCACTTAGCATTAGTTTGGCTAGGAGTACTATATTTTTTTTCTTTTATATATATTATAGTATTTTCATATCTAATAACTTGCGTATCTTATGATACGGTATTTTGTTGGTATCCTAGTATAGCTAATATAGCCTAGTTACATAGTGTATGGATCCAATATCCTAGAGATGGACTCATATAACCTAGAAATAGCTAGTTTGACCAAGTTTTACTAGTTTGACCTAGAGTTGTCCTAGTTTGACTATTTTGATTTAGAAATAGCTTTATGACCTAGAATTTGACTAGTTTAACTTATTTTTATTCTATATAATATTCCATATATAAGTTTGTGTGATGCCAGTTCGGATATCATTTTGCATTATTTGCTCTGGATATCAAATGAATATATTCTCTGATAGTTTCTATTATTTGATAATTACTATAATACAAGTATTTAGAAATATTTTACTTAATTTCGATATAGTGGTTACACGGACTGGTACTATATGGATCCTATCAGGAGATATTATCCCATTATTGTGTACTTTGGATACTCGTTCACATATACTTTATTATATGTATCGGGTATTTCTTGTGCTTGTGTTTATTCATATACATTCATGTTCTTCGTGTACTTATATTATATTCGTGTTCATGACATGTCATGATCGGATCCATGAGTATTGGTTGGAGGAAGGGGAAGTGTTAGCTAGATATGTTACAAAGCCTAGATAATGTTTAATGTTTAAGTAGACAATATTTATCCAACGTTAAGTAGACAATGTTCAACCAAAGATGATCATATATCTAACTAGTATTTCAAACACTAAGTTTAGTTATAATTCTTTACCATGTTCGATTTTATTGTCTTATTTTATTTTATCGTGATCAGTGTATACCATATTGCTCTTGTTTATCTGTTTCTTTTACCATAGTATGATATTATTCATTGTTTCTCGTCTTGTATTATATCCTCTATTTCTATTTATAGTCATTATCAATTAACTAGAATTGATATTGGGTTGTATTTTGTTCCAATCATGACTGGATATATTGAAGCTCCGACGGAAAGGGAAGGCCTGCCAGGCCGTATGCCCATGGGTGCAGGATTCTTCTAATAAGCGCGGGCTGACTCGGAGACCTAGGACCTTGGCTTAGCAACGAATAAAGGAAAGCTCTTCGAGCTTTCTCCGCCCGGCAAGCAAAGTAAGCTTTGGCTTATAATCGCTTTGACAGTGCTACCTCTTTACTTTACCAATTGTCTGTAAATAAAAAAAAAGGCGAGCGGAGTGAGCTGAATAATAGATGACTGGTTAGTGAGGATGTGTCCCACTTACTATGGGCTATCAGATGGAGTGTCACCTGAGGATGTAGTGCCAGATAGTGAGGCCATTTAGATTTCCATATCTTGTAATAGTTGTTTCTAGTTAAACTTTGGATTGTATTATCATTTTGAGATCTTGAGTTGTGTTTAGATGTTGTCTTGGACCTATGATGTATTAAGACTTGTACTTCTTTTCTTTCCATTCTATGTCGTGCTTACATCTTCCTTTAGTTTTTATATGTGATTGAGTATTGACTACCCTTTATTATATTATCATAATGCTCCTTCATTTGGAGTTGAGATGGCATGACAGGTATTATATATATATTATGTGAGATGTTAGATAGTATAGAAGACCGGGACAGCATTCTACCGCCGATGCTGCGGCGTAGGCTGGACGTACCAACGTACTCGTGCCCATATACCGGGTGCGGGTCGTGACACAACCTCACTATCAAGAACAAATACTTGTTGCTGCGGATTAACGATTTATTTAATCAGTTGACCAGAGCGAAGGTATTCTCAAAGATAGACTTGAGGTCGGGGTACCACCAGATAAAAGTGAAAAAGGAAGACATTCGGAAGACAGCTTTCAGAACTCGGTATGGGCAGTTTGAGTTTGGTGATATCATTTGGGTTGACCAATGCCCCAACAGTATTCATGAACCTAATGAATAAAGTGTTTCATCAGTACTTAGATCAGTTTATGGTAGTATTCGTTGATGATATATTGATTTATTCGAAGACCCCGGAGGAGCATGAGAAGCACTTGAGGATAGTTCTGAAGACCCTCAGGAAGGAGAAGCTAAGTAGCAAGCTTTAGAAGTGTGAGTTCTTCCTTGATAAGGTTGAATTTCTCGGACATGTGATTGTAGGAGACGAGATCTCAGTAGACCCGGAGAAGATTTTAGTAGTTGAGTCGTGGTCTACCCCGAGTTCAATAGCGGAGATCAGGAGTTTTCTTGGATTGACAGGCTATTATCAGAGGTTTGTTGATAATTTTTCCAGGATTACAGAGCCAATTACCAGACTAACAAGGAAGGACGTGGACTTTGTCTGGACTGAGGATTGCCAGTCTGCTTTTGAGGAGCTAAAGAAAAGGTTGACTACACCTCCAATATTGACATTACCATAAGGGACAGAAGAATTTTCTATATATAGTGATGCATCAGGTAAAGGTTTGGGTTGTGTGTTGCAGCAGAACGGGAAGGTGATTGCCTATGTTTCCTAGCAATTACGCCCGCATTAGAAGAATTACCCTACCCATGACGTGGAGTTGGCAGCAATTATTTTTGCTCTTAAACTGTGGAAGCACTATTTTTATAGAGAGCGAGTAGAGATCTTTATAGATCACAAGAGCTTAAAATATTGGTTTACAGAAAAAGAGCTCAACATGAGGCAACGACGGTGGTTGGAGTTGATGAAGGACTTCGACATTGCTTTATAGTATCATCTAGGGAAGGCTAACATAGTCACGGATGCCTTGAGCAGGTATCCAGTGGCTATGTACTTGACAAGGGACCGACATTTATTGGCCGAACTTGATAGCTTGGGCATTGAAGTATTAGTTCCTGGAGTTGCAGCACAAATATAGGGACTTCAAGTAGAGTCAGAGTTGATGGACCGGATCAGAGCTGCACAGTTCGAGGATGAGCCTCTGAGGAGCATTAGAGCACATGTCCAGATAAGGTTGGCAAAGGACTTCAGTATTGCAGATGATGGATCATTGCGGTACGATACCAGATTGTGTGTGCCGATTGGAGCATTACGCGAGAAGATTCTTCAGGAGGCGCATCAAACTCAGTACTTTATGTATCCAGGTGCCAATAAGATATATAGGGATATGAGAGAGCATGTTTGGTGGTATGGTATGAAGCGGAAAGTGGCTACCTTCGTATCCAGATGCTTGGTATGCCAGCAGGTAAAGACAGAGAGACAGAGGCCAAGTGGATTGCTTCAGCCATTATCTATTCTAGAGTGAAAGTGGGATCATGTGACGATGGACTTTTTTTCAGGGCTTCCGCAATCTCTAAGAGGTAAAGATCTGATTTGGGTCACCGTAGATAGGTTGACCAAATTAGTGCACTTTCTGTCATTCAAAGTGGGTATGTCTACGGAGAAGCTCGTGGAGATATATATGTGTCAGATAGTCAGATTGCATAGAGTTCCTATGAGCATAGTCTCGGATCAGGATAGTTATTTTATGTCCCACTTCTGGAGGTGTTTGCATACTAGCTTGGGCACTCAGCTCAAGTTCAGTACCGCATATCACCCGCATACAAACGGGCAGTCAGAGAGGACTATTCAGACTCTCGAGGACATGCTACGCACCTATGTTTTGGATTTTGGAGGCTCTTGGGAGAATTATCTTCATTTGGTAGAGTTTTCTTACAACAACAGCTACCATGCTAGTATAGAAATGTCACCAATTGAGGTATTATATGGATGAAGATGCTCACTCCGTTATTATGGGATGATGTTGGTGAGAGAGCCTTATTGGGACCAAAGATGGTCGTGGATGCAGCTGAGAAGGTAAAGTTCAATAGGAATAGACTTCGGGTGGCGCAGGACAGACAATAGCATTGGGCCGATATCTACCGGAGACCTTTGGAGTTTGAGGTATAGATTTTTCCTTTAATTGCTTGTGATGGGTTATTTTTATTATAGTGCTAAGGTTGTGTTTCATGCTAGGTTGGTGTTTGGTGTTTCTAAGGATTTCTTCGATATGAGGCACGATTCATTTCGGTGGAGGCAGAACGCTTAGTTCGCGATTCATCTGACCTTTCAATATTCTCGAGAGGGTCGGTGCAGTTGCTTAGATGACTTGCCACCTGTATTAGACGGAGTGCACAATGTATTTCACGTATCATAGTTGAGACAGTACATGGCGGATCCTAATCACATATTGGATCATTCGGAGATAGAGGTGGGCCCTACTCTTAGCTATCATGAGAAGCTAGTTGTGATTCTGGATCAGAGAGAGAAGGTGTTGAGGAACCATACCATGTCTTTGGTGCACATCACGTGGAGGCATCACTCGCTAGGAGAGAGTACTTGGGAGCGAGAGGCCGAGATGCGCGAGCGATATCCTTATCTGTTTGAGTCGTGAGGTATAATTCTTTCTTGCTTGTATTGATTGCTTTTGGTAGTTAATTTCTTCCTTAATTTTGAGGAATTTTTTTTTAAGGTGGTAGGATTGTCACCCTCAATTTTTCAGCAAGGGTTAGTTTGGTAATTTGGCATATATAATTATTTTTAGAAATATAATATTAAATATTGTACATATTATAAATATTATGTATTATATTATTTATTTATTGTTAGATGTTAGTATTTGATTTTGGCCTTGTGTTAGTGGACCTAACTAGTTTTGATTATATCTATGGATAAACATTTAATTCTAGTTAAATTGAGCCCAATAGTAAGCCCATTCATTAGGAGGATGAATTAATTAGTTAAATCAATTAGACTAGAACCTTTTCTTCTTAATTAATTAATTCATAACAAGCCCTAAGGGGTATTGTGGACATTTCATAGTAGCTTGGAGGAGGGGTAATGGTCGACCACCATTGGAATGGGGAGATCTCTTTTTTTTATTTTTTATTCCAAATCTAGATCTAGAATTTCTCTCTTCCAAATTTCCTTATTCCTATACAATTTCTACCAAAATTTCTTTCCAATTTATTCTCAATTCTTTATTGGAGACTATTAAAACAAGAATCAATAAGGAGGAAGCAAGGATCTACAATGAGAAGCAAGAATCTACAAGTTGAAGGCTCTTGACCCTCAATTTGGAGATTTTATTGGGAATCCATCTCTAAATTGGTATAATTCAGTTTTCTCTCTCTAATTAGACTCTAAACCTATAGTTTAATTATTATGAACCCTCTCATATACTAAGACTACCCATAGGAATTAAAATTAGGATTATATGAGGCCTATGGAGAAAGTTATGTGGTATTTTATATCAATTTTGGGGGAATTTCGAGATTGGCACAACTTATGTTTATTAATAGGTCAATTAGACCAAATTGACATATGTTTGATTGTGTGTGGCTAGTATCGTATGCACAATTGGATACGTGTAGGCCGTATCCCGACAATTGGCGATACGGGTTGATTTGGAGATTTTCTTCTGACACGGGGATTTTACCAAGTCATATTTTGACACGGGCACGTAGTTGAGTAGCTAGCTCTTCATGTTGTTCATAATTATAATTTTAGACTTGCTCATATCCTTCGGTATACGTTTGGTAGTGTGGTGGAGCCGTATCGCAAGTGTATCATAGATTAAGCATTATACGGGTGTGGTGCACTCCACATTTTTGTTTTCTTGAATTTTAATTCAATTTACCTTGGTTATAGCTATTAGAGTATTATAATTATAATTGTTATATGATATATATGTATATATATAATTATGTGTATATGCTTTATTTTATTTTGATATGTGTAAACTAGAGAAAAGAATTATAGGCCAAAAAGCAGCAGAAAGCAGGCCGGATAAGCTGTAGTAAGCAGCAATAAGCAGCAGCAGAAAGCAGCAGCAGAAGCAGTGAGCAGCAGCAACAATAAGCAGAAGCGTGAACAACGGCAGCAGAAGTAGTAAGCAGCGATAAGTAGCTACAGCAGAAGCGGTAAGCAGCAGCAGAAGCAGCGATAAGCAGCTATCGCAGAAGTAGTAAGCTGCAGCAACAGTAATAAGCAGCAGTAGTGTTAGTTAAAGATAAGTTAAGATAAGCTAGTAAATAAGCTAAGATAGTTTTTATTGATAAGTTAGTTATATATATATATATTATTAGTAAGTTAAGTTTATATATATGAGACAGACATATATATTTATAAGCACTAGTTAGCATTGGTTAGTAATATTTTTAGATTACCTTGAGTTACACTAAGGTATTGAGAGTTGAGGTATCTTAGGTATGGGTATTGAATTTTCAATGGGTATGTTGGTAAGTTAACAATGTTAGATATTGGATTACCTTGTGATACCAAGGTAATGTCAAGGTATTGGTTTATACTCAAGGTATTGATTTTGTATATCAAGTTGGGTGTATAGGTGGTGTGATACTACCGCATTTGGTTCAAAGCCAATGTATCCACTTAGTATTAGTTTGGCAAGGAGTACTATATATTTTGTCTTGTATATATATATTATAGTATTTTTATATCTAATAAATTATATCTTATGATACGGTATTTTATTGGTATCCTAGTATAGCCTAGTTACACAGTGTATGGACCCAATATCCTAGAGATGGACTCATACTACCTAAAAATAGCTAGTTTGACAAAGTTTGACTAGTTTAACCTAGAGTTGACCTAGTTTGACTGTTTTGACTTAGAAATGGCTTTATGACCTAGAATTGAACTAGTTTAACTTATTTTTATTCCAAAACCTTGTATTGATGCAATGTACCATATATAGGTCTGTGTCATATCAGCTTGAGCATCGATAGACAAATCTTGCTTAGGATCTCAGGCAAGTATATTTTTCTGTTTATTTTCATTTTATAGTAGTATATATATCTCATGTTCTATAACTGTATACTTGATTCCGACACAGTGGTTTCACGGACTGGTACTACATGGATCCTGTCAGGAGAAGTTGTCCCTTACCATATTCAGCGGGTACTCCTTTACATCTATTTTATCGTGTGTATTGGGTATTGATTTAGTGTACTTTATATTCATACACTGCTCATGTTCAGTGTTCTTATATTCGTGTTCACACACTTCTTGTGTTTAGTGTGCCCATATTAGTGTTCGTAACGTGTCATGATTGGATCCATTGGTATTAGTTGGGGATGGGCGAATAGGAGTTGATTATTTGATCAAGCTTCAGTGTATTCGTGTACATGTCGATTATATATCACACTTGTAATCGAGTTACCATATTGTATTCGTGTTCAACCTAAACCAATCACATAATAAACTTGTATTCCATGGCACATTAGTTAGATTTCAGTTATTTCTATTATATTACAGATATTCGGATTGTATATTCTTCTTTCCAGTATATTACCTATTCACTTTAGTTTATTTTATTCTATTGTTTAGTTATCTTGTATTTTTTCTATTATATATTTTATATGCTCAATTATGTATTTTAAACTGCTATCAGAGGTTTGTACTTCACTCTAATCCTGACTGGATATATTTTTCAGATAATTAGCTCGTAGACCAGTGTCCCACATACTACTGACCGCATGAGGGCATAACATTAGAGGATACTCCTGTAGACCAGGAGGACTTAGTACCAGAGCCTGAGGGGTTTAGATTTTTGTTAGACTTGTATTACACTTTTATTGAGGTTATTGGCATGTATATATTATTTCAGATTTGTGATCTTATTGTGACTCTTCTCCTTTGCTATTCCATCTCGTGCTTTATCTTCCCTAGTTTTTATTGTGATTGAGTATAGTTACATGTATCAGATACCATAATGTTCCTCCGTTAGGAGTTGAAATGATTGACAGGTACCATATACATATTGTTGAGATATTTAGTTAGTAGAGTTGACCCAGACCGCCGATGCTGCGGCGTAGGCTGGACGTACCTACGTACTCGTAACCGAATATCCGGGTGCGTGTAATGACAGCAGTTGGAACTGATGAAGGATTTTGACATATCTTTGCAGTATCATCCTGGAAAAGCCAATGTAGTTGCCGATGCCTTGAGCAGGTATCCGGTAGCTATGTTGTTGACGCATGATCGGTATTTGTTGAAGGAATTAGAGAGCTTGGGCATTAAGGTGATAGTCCCTGGTTTTTCCATGCAGATATTGGGGTTGCATATACACTCAGAGTTGATAGATAGGATCGAGGTAGCCTAGTACGAGGATGTATCTCTAAGGAGCATCAGAGCTCAGGTGAGAGTAGGATTAGAGGATGATTTCACGATTACTGAGGATGGTTCTTTGCAGCATGGTGCTAGATTATGTGTGCCTAGTGGGGAGCTACGTGAGAAGGTATTGTCGGAAGCGCATCACTCTTACTATTCCATGCATCCAGATACCAATAAGATATATCAGAATACGTGAGAGTATGTGGTGGTATGGCATGAAGAGGAAGGTGGCACAGTTTGTATCCAAATGCTTCGTGTGCCAGCAGGTAAAAGCCGAGAGGTAGAGGCCAGGTGGTTTACTTTAGCCATTACCCATTACAGAATGGAAGTGGGAGCACATTACTATAGATTTTGTTTTCGGACTTCCACGATCTCCAGGAGGGAAAAACGTAATTTGGAGGAGATGTATGTGAGGCAGATAGTCAGGATACATGGGGTTCTCGTCTGTATGGTCTCGGATCGAGATAGTCGTTTTACTTCTCATTTCTGGAGGAGTTTGTTGGCGAGTTTGGGTACCCATCTCAAGTTGAGTACTGCATATCACCCTTAGACGGATGGACAGTCAGAGAGGACTATTTAAACTCTCAAGGATATACGGTGCACCTGTGTACTAGATTTTGGGGGATCTTGGGAGGACCATCTTTATTTGGTAAAGTTTGCTTACAACAACAGCTACCAGGCTAGTATAAAGATGTCACCATTTGAGGCTCTTCACGGTCAGAGATGTCGTACTCCCTTATCATGGGACAATATTGGAGAGAGAGCTTTACTAGGGCCAGAGATGGTTATGGACGCAACGGAGGAGGTTAAGCTAATCAGAGACAGACTTTGAGTGGCGTAGGACAAACATCGGCATTGGGCCGATAGCCGTCGGAGACCTTTGGAGTTTGAGGTATAGTTTTAGATTTTTATTTTGTGCTTGATATTGGTTGTTTGTAACAAATTAAAGTTCTTAAGGTTGTATTTTATTCTAGGTTGGTGGTTTGATATTTTTGGGAATTTCTCCGACATGAGGCACGATTCATTTCGGTGGAGGAGGGAAGCTTAGTCCTCGATTCATCGGACCTTTCAGTATTCTCGAGAGGGTCGGTACAGTTGCTTATAGACTAGACTTGCCACCTGCATTAGAGGAAGTGCACAACGTGATTCACGTGTCGCAGTTGAGATGATACATGGCAGATCCTAGTCATATATTGGATCACTCGGAGATAGAAGGTGGGCCCTACTCTTAGCTATCAAGAGCAGCTAGTTGAGATTCTGGATTAGAGAGAGAAGGTGCTGAGAAACTAGACCATTCTCTTGGTACGCGTCGCATGGAGGCATCACTCTTCGGGTGACTATACCTGGGTGAGAGAGGATGAAATGCAAGAGCGTTACCCATATTAGTTTGTGCCTTGAGGTATGTTCTTTCCTGATTCTGTTCTATTTTATTTTTTAGGGGTAGTTTTATCTTTTAATTTTGAGGACAAAATTATTTTAAGGGGGGTAGACTTGTCAATACCATATTTTCTAGGAAAGGATATTTTGGTCATTTTATAATTAATTAAATATTATGCATATTATAAATTTATTTTTTATATTATTTATTTATTGTTAGATATTAGTATTTGATGTTGGACTTGTGTTAGTGGACCTAACTAGTTTAGATTAAATCCATGAACCAACATTTAATTCTAGTTAGAATTGAGCCCAATAGTAAGCACATTCATTAGGAGGATGAATTAATTAGTTAAACCAATTAGACTAGAACATTTTCTCCTTAATTAATTCCTTCATGACAAGCCCCAAGGGGTATTGTGGATATTTCATAGTAGCTTCGAGGAGGGGTTTGTGGCCGGCCATAGGGGGAATGGAGAGAGACTCTCTCTCTCTCTCTCTTTATTTTTTATTCCAAATCTAGATCTAAAATTTTTCTCTTCCAAATTTCTTCATCCCTACACCAATTCATACCCAAATTTCTTTCCAATTTCTTTTCTATTCATCATTGGAGGCTATTAGAATAAGAAAGAAGTAATTATCTACAATGAGGAAGCAAGGATCTACAAGGAGGAGCAAGGATCTACAAGTTGAAGGCACTTGACACTCAATTTTAAGATTTTATGGGGAATCCATCTCCCAATAGGTACAATTCAATTTTTTCTATCTAATTAGACTCTAAATCTATAATTTAATAATTAGGAAACCTTCCATGTACTAAGGCTACCCATAGAAATTAGAATTTGGTTCACAGGAGGCCTATAGAGAAAGTTATGTGGTGTTTTGTATCAATTTTGGGGGAATTCTGAGATTGACACATCCTATATTTGTTAATAGATAAATTAGACAAAATTGACATGTGTTTGATTGTGTATGACTAGTATCGTGTCCACAATTGGATATGTGTAGGCCGTATCCCGATAATTTGGCAATATGAGTTAATTTGGGGGTTTTCTTCCAACACGGGAGTTTCAGCATGTCATATTTTGACACGGGTACGTAGATGAGTAGCTAACTCTTTGTGTTACTTCTAATTATAATTTTTGATTTGCTCGTATCCTTCGAGGAATATTTGGTGGTATCGTAGAACCGTATCACAAGTGTATCATAGATGAGTGTGATACGGGTGCGGTGCACTCCACGTGTTTGATACTTTGCTTTACAATTCAATTTATCTTAGTTCTAGCTATTAGAGTATTATAATTATAATTATTATATGATATAGATATTTATATATAGTTATGTCATGCCCCAGTCCCAAAATATATGAAACCAGGCTACGTGGCATTGGCCAGCTGACACGTCTCTGAGGATATCCCAATTTAATGGATCCTGGCGAAGCGTGCTATGCTGTCCTAAATCTAACAAGTCTAATATAAACAACAGGCAGTGTCTAATCTCATCCACAAACAACAAGTAAAATACTGAAATGAAAGACTGGAATATAAGAACATAGTCGAATTACATAATACAACTGAAATATGTCTGGTGGGAACAAACCAACTACAAATATTGGAGATAAGTACTGATAGTCTGGAAAATAAGTGCTAAAAATGAGAGTGACTGGAACAACTGCTAACTAGGTAATGAGCTCCAGTCATAGGCGGAAGGCCTACCAATCTGATCAGGGGTACTCTGATGGAAGTACCTCCAGCTCCTCGTCAAGAGCAAACCCCGTCACCGTCTAATCTCATCCACAAACAACAAGTAAAATACTGAAATGAAAGACTGGAATATAAGAACATAGTCGAATTACATAATACAACTGAAATATGTCTGGTGGGAACAAACCCACTACAAATGTTGGAGATAAGTACTGATAGTCTGGAAAATAAGTGCTGAAAATGAGAGTGACTGGAACAACTGCTAACTAGGTAATGAGCTCCAGTCATAGGCGGAAGGCCTACCAATCTGATCAGGGGTACTCTGATGGAAGTACCTCCAGCTCCTCGTCAAGAGCAAACCCCGTCTCCACACCTGGCCCGTAAACTTTGGGATAATAGGCCTCGTCCAGATCTGGAAGATAACCAGGTACTCAGAGGGACGTAACAAGATACAATATGCATGCCAGATATAGTACTGAATAAAAGTAAAGAGGGGTGTGCTAACCATCTAAGTGAATGCAATGTGAGGACAACCTTGGAACGTATAAGTAGGTATAGGCATAACATCCAACGTCCTCTAGAGTGTGGTATCTGCAACATCCATCATTCCAAAGAATGAGGTATCTGTATGTATGTAACATCCAACACTCTAAGGGACGTGGTATCTGCAATGATATATACATCCGTACCACTCCGAAGAGTGGGGTATCTGAATAAAGGAAATCATCGGATCCGTGGCTCCTCTGGATACTACGGAGTCCGATGGGTGTATCCTATACGTCAATCAGTTGTCCTCCCCGCCCAATGTAGATACGCAAGTCGAATACACGACTTGAGTGTACCGTATCTAGATGTCAAGTCTCAATTTAACTATATTACTCTAGAAAACATGCTAGTCCGTGATGCATGTCGTACGTACCGATAGCAAATCGGGTATGCAGACCCGCATCCCAATATGAATGTACCATCGCGATACGTGTATAGTGCCATGGTCAAGGAAGATATCAAATTATCCTCACAGAAGAAGGTTAGTCAGCTAGCAACTAGGACATGTACACTATTCATCGACGTATTGTCGACTGCACCCGAGTTAATCTCGGACGCACATAGTTCATGTATATTTGCAACATTTAACATTTAATTTTAAGCAGTAATCCAGCAAGGTATACTTGCCTGCCCCGGGTAGCAGCGAAATCCAAAGCCTTGCTCTTGATGCCTCGGCAGTAGTGTCCAGCAATCCTATATAGGATATAGTAATGACCAAATTAGTCACTACAATAGCACGAATAAGATACACTGTTCGTATCTACCGCTGTCAAGGGTCGGGACTGTATATTTATATTATTATAAGTATACACATATACACTAAATCATATTTAATTATATTACATAAAACATTATTTTTGTTTAATAGTACGAAAATAATACTTATGTATTAATTAGTATAGACTAATAATACACTTATTAAATCTCTGTACATACTTGGTAACATCATAATTTCATATATATATACATATTTTTAGATAGAAAGTATATACAACAATTTATATACAACATAATAAAGGTATATGAATTTTGTATACATACATTGCAGGTATATATATATATACTTATATATATATATATACTAGAGGGTCAATATGTAAGTATTTAATATGTAGTAATCATATAATATACTTAATTTTCCAAAAAATGTATTTAGCATCACAAATATTATATACTTAATATTCTTCATATTTTAAAAATACATACATATATACATACATACATATATACATGCTACATGTGTATAACTATAAATACGTAAATATACTACGAAAATAGCATTATAATGTATATAATTTTTAATCACAGAAATTACTTGATTTTGATTTATATTAAAAACTTACTATTTTATACATTATACATTCATACATATATTTATATATATCTACATATAAATATATATATTTATACAAAATAGATGTTTATATACATACACAAATACACATATATAATTCTATTATACATAATATTAATTTCAATATATATATATATATATATATATTACATAATTTATACAGGAATGTTTTAAATAAAAATACTGATAAATACTAAAATACACTAATTAGTATCGAATACATATTTAAATACCTAAACTAATACACACATCTATACATTTATATTTGCAGTCCTAAATACGCATTCAAATACCCGTACTTATACATTAGATCATTTACCTCAGCGAAGCTCGGGTCGAGGGGGTCAAGTAGGTCGACCGTCGCCGGAGGGGGTGGCCGGACGGCGCTCCGGCGTCGCATGGGGAGGATCGGCAGCAGCAGCCTCGGTTTGGGGCTAACGGCGCTGCGGGGTCGATATCTCCGCGGGGTGGCGATGTCGTCGGCTGAAAATCGACGGGGACGGAGGTGGTCGGTCGGGGAAGAGGTCGGCCAAGTTTGGTGGGCGGCGGTGTTGCGGTGGCGGAGCACGGAGGGAATGGGTGGGCCGGCTGTCAGTGTGGGGAAGGGAGCAGCTCGGTTCGGTGTAGGCGGTTGGGGGAGCTGCTCCGGCGTCGTGGTGGCTGGTGGCTCAGGTGGCAGGTGAGGAAAAGGCAAGCGAGGGTGGTCGGATCTGTGTGGTGGCGGCCGGTGGCGGCGTTTGGCCAGAGTCGGGCGCGGGGAGGAAGGTTGGGGTCGGGCTGAGGGGAGAGCTCGGTTTGGTGAGTTTAGGGTTTTAGGAATTTTTAGGTTTTTCTTTTTCTTTTAATGTGTTGTAATGAAGGTATATGTAGGAGAGAGAGTGAGGGGGGCTGTCTTGGGGTTAGGGCCGGCTGTAGGAATTTGTTGGGGAGTTGGGAAAGCTTCTACATGATGAAGGGAGGGCTAGGATTTAGGTATTTCAAATGTAGGGCCATGATGTGCCCTACATAAAGTGATGTAGATAAAGGGAAAGGGGGGAGGGAAATTAAATGCATACGGTTGGTCATGACCAATACTTTTCTCTATGATGGTTTGGGCCAATGAGAGGGGGACACCTCATTGCAATTTTGCAATTAGGCCCCTGCACAATTTGGTATTTGCACAATAACTAGAATTGGGGATTTATTATAACCAAACACCATGTTTGGTGTTCCTCATTGGACTAGGGTGGTGTATGGTATTTTGTGTGAGGCTTGTGGGTGTGGATGTGGGTTTGGGTTGGAGTTGGGTCTAATTTAATTGAGGTTAGGTAGCCACATTAATTAATTCGTAATTAATATACCGGGTGTCTCTAATTTAATTTAAAAAAAATTCGGGAGTCTAAATTTGGTTGGACAAGGGTCTTTGGTGTAGTAGGCTCAGTGTGCAATAATGTCGTGATCTGGGTTGGTCAAAACTGGTTGAGGTTGGGTCTCAATATCAATTGGAACGGACAGCGAACGTAATTACGCAATTTAATTAATTTGCGTACGGACGTTTGTAACGACTTTTGTGCAACTAAAATCAGGCACGAAAATTGGTATCCGGGGTTTATTCTAGGTTCAATATGATGGGTTGGCAGGTTTAGGTCAAATATGTGGAATTTGTTTTAGGGCAACAGCTAGGGTATTATTCCAAATAATCAAATCATTTCACAGGTATTTATAATACTATATATTAAATCATAATTAATTCAAGTTAACCCTAATCATGCTAATTAATTTTAGTTAACCCTAATTTCTGGTCGAGGGGGGTTTACAACATACCCTCCTTAGAGCATTTCGTCCTCGAAATTAAAACAGACATATATCAAAACTATTGAATGAAATAAGTAGTATCACATACCTATGCCTTCGAAGAGATGGGGAAAACGTTGTCGAATATCGTCCTCTCGTTCCCAGGTTGATTCACTTGGTGCGTGATGCCTCCATGCGACACGAACTAGAGGGATAGTCTGGCCTCGCAGTACCTTCTCGCTTCGGTCTAGGATCTCCACCGGCTCCTCCTGGTATGACAAACTCGGACCAACGATGATCTTCTAGTGGTCAAGCACATGACTCGGATGGTATGTACCTCCTTAGTTGAGATACATAAAAGACGTCGTGAACTCCTTCCAGTGTCTGTGGCAAGGACAATCGGTAAGCAACTTCTCCGACGTGCTCTAGCACATCGAAGGGTCCGATGTATCTCGGACTCAGCTTTTCTCTGCCTCCAAATCTGATGGTTCCTCTGGTAGGTGAAATCTTCAGGAACACATGTTCTCCAACTTGGAACTCTAGGGGTCGTCGATGCACATTCGCCCAATGCTTCTGCCTGTCCTGTGCTGCTCGTAGATGCCCCTGGATCTTCTTCACCTTCTCCACTGTATGGACGATCAGCTCTGGTCCTAGAATCTGCCTCTCGCCTACATCGCTCCAACATACTGGGGATTGACACTTCCTACCATATAATGTCTCATAAGGAGCCATCTGAATGCTCGCCTGATAGGTATTGTTGTAGGAAAATTTGACCAAGTGCAAATGGTCCTCCCGAACCGCTGAAGTCAAGCATGCAAGCCCTCAACATATCCTCCAGCGTCTGAATGGTGCGCTCGGATTGTCCATCTGTCTGTGGGTGGTACGAAATACTGAACTTAAGGCGGGTACCAAGACTCTCTTGCATACTCCTCCAAAAGTACGATGTAAACCTCGTATCCTGCTCAGATACGATACTGACTGGCACTCCATGCAATCGTACAATCTCCCTCATGTACATGTCTGCCAAGACTTCCGTAGATTGCCCAACCCTGAAGGGTAAAAAAGTGGGCAGACTTGGTGAGTCTATCTACGATTTCCCATACCATGTTGCGACCACTAGGACTCCTCGGAAAACCCGTGACGAAGTCCATGGTGATGTGCTCCTATTTCCACTCCGGTATCGGGAGCGGTTGAAGTAATCCAGCAGACCTCTGATGCTCAGCCTTGACTTGCTGACACACCAGACACTTAGCCACAAAGCGGGCTATCACTCTCTTGATCCCGTGCCACCAGTAGTATTGTCTCAGGTCTCGGTACATCTTCGTGCCTCCCGGATGAATAGAATAGGTCGAACTGTGGGCCTTCGTCATCAGCTCCTGGCGTAGCTCTCCATTCGGAACATAGAGACGATCTCCACATCTCAAAGTCCCGTCCTCGAAATTAAAATAAGGCGTAATCTGTTCTCCCTTTACATACCTAGGGCAAGTCAATCGTGATATCTTTGCGATAGATAAATTTTAATCCATCCTTCGTAATCACTTCTAAATTAAGATGGTCATAGCCCCAAAAAGAAAAAAGAAATTTTAACCCAGCGTTCTTCCTCATCAACATCCAGTTTTAAATTTTTAATCCGCATAACATTTTCGCATATCAAACTTTATATCGCGATCTTCAAGTAACAAAATCTCTCTTAGAAATAAACTAAACAATATTTTCCCTCCTATGGACTTTTGTACTCTTCCAATTTAAATTCAATTTATATCCTTAATAGTTCAAATAGGAAATCCTGTCATCAAAATTTCTTTTAATTTAATCTTCCAATTTAAAATTTAATCTGTCCATGTCCATGTTTAGGGTTTTATTTATTTTCCTCTAGGTTTAAATTGTTGATTCAATCCTCAATATTAAAATTTTAAATCATATGCTCACGTATCAGTATTTTTTTTGTCAAATCCCGATTTTTTTAAAATTCATCAATCCCTTATCATATTAATCATTCTTCTAGAATTTTCAATTTAATAATCCACATTCACTCTGATTCAAATCTCTATGACATCTCGTATCCGAATTTGCATCGCCATCTTCAACTGTTAAAGTTTCGTTTAGAAATTTTGATCAATTTTATTATTTCTATCCTCAACTTGTGAATTTCGTACTCTCCAATTTTTTTAAATTTAAACTCTATTCTCAATAATTTCTAATAGGAAATCCCACAATCAACATTTAAAGGTCTCCATTTGAAATTTGAATTCTAGTTCACCAATCGTCCGAATCTAGATTTTCACATTTTTTCCTCAAAATTTAAATCAATGATTTAATCCTTCAATATCCAAAATTTAAATCATGCGCTCAAGTAAAAGTATTTGGTCCGCAATTTCCAGATTCTAAAATTTTTTGAATCATCATCATTTTAATCATCCTTCTAAAAATTCTCAAAATTTAAAATGACTTGAACCTCTACATCCAATCTTTCTCGACCCCAACTAAGAGGAGTTTCTCTTGAGTTGATAATGCAACTGCTACCCAACTTAGGGTCTACCCCTCTATCACATAAGGCTCTTACATTTCAGGAATCTCATTCCCCCACTTTTACTTAATCCTGTTACTCAATCCTCAAAAAGTTTTAACCCAAATATTACATGGGATATGCCCTTGGTTACAAAATAATCATCAAATGATATATTCAACCCATAGGGTACATCTAATACTATCTGTGTATTAACTTATGCTAAGCACGAGGTTTCGTCTTTCCGAAACAAGAAAAAACGGAAAACAATAATAAGGAGTTCAAGGGGGAGCTAATAGATTAGAAGTATGGGGATCAAGGCGTTCTAAAGAATTCAATGGGAATTGTCAAGGCAGTTGTGGATTGAAATTCTATTTTGGTAATTCCTTTTCACTTGCTCGTATCAGTACAGTTATGTAACGGATATGATATGCTCAGGCATATCTAGAGGGCAAGTACATTTGTACTATTCACTATATATCTCAATCCACGTAAAATAGTTATACGAAGGGCGAACCAAGCGCACTATGGTTGATCAGACCGTAGTACTCTGATTCTAAAATGTATTAGTGTACGCGTACAATAATACATATGTCGTGAACAAGCTTAATAAAAGACTGAGCTTGCAAAGCTAGGCTGTAACAGCAACATAAGGCGAGGTAGTATAAGTACGCTAGATTTTGATGAAAGGAGGTACAAAAATAATTTAAGTTCACAAAACCAATCAAGGACAAAATTAAGATTTTTACAATCTCTACAGTTGTTATACTCACTCCTTATCTCAGTCGCTAGTCGACCCAATAGGGGTTTGGGCCTATAATTTCTACCGTCTGAATAAACACTATCTTCTTATGCAAGTCTTAAAGTTGTGCCACCCAATTATACTTCATCAATAGAGACATAATAATCTATAAATTTTCAAGCAATACAACGAACATACCTAGGACTGGTGGAGCTGGCCTTGCACTATCTGTTTGGCCCTATTGACGTACTGGGGACACTCCTGAGCCTGATGCTGGTTTAATCCACACCTAAACCACTGTCCTGACCTTCTTCTGCAATCTTTCTGAATATGTCCCTTCTTCTTGCAATAGTGACATATCGGCATCTTTCTATGCGGATACGGCACAACCCTCTGTTGCGACTGTACTCCTGGATGCCGGATCGATCCTCCTACTCCCGGTTGTGCCTGAGCTGGTGTAGCTACACTGGAATGCCTCGATCCTCTGCTAATATCCTCTTGGATCCTAGCCTCCGACAGAACCTTCTCGTAAGAGATCCTCGCCTGGGTGGTAGTGTACCTCTGTAGCTCATACGTTAGACCATGATGGAACCTCCTGGCGTTCTCTAGATCTGCCATCAAGCTCCGTCTCAAAGTCTCGATCTGATGCCACTGCGCTTGCATCATAGTCTGGGAGAACTGGAACATCTGCGACTGTTCCTCTGGATGTGGCATCTGGGGTAGAAAGTGTGGAGGTGAATCCTCTGGTTGTGTTGTAGGTGTCTCCTGAGACGTCGGCCTCTCGGTCTGCGATATCGGCGTAGTCCTCGAAGTCTGGCCCTCAAAGTGCTGCATCGGGATAGTCTGAGAAGTTTGACCCTCATGCTGCTGTGTCGGATCGTCAGAAGAAGTCTGGTGCCAATATATCATCGGGGCCTGGGGGATCACCGGTGCCTGTGGCTGAGGCTGCTCTTCGGGTGGTCCCTGGGTCGTCTCCTCCCTCGGTAGGGTGGTGGATGGCACTACGGCACCGTATGCCTCGCGGTCGCTAAGCAAGTTCATCTTGCTGTAAAAGATGGAACTTCATTAAAAGAGTACGGAATCAAACAGGATGCAGATATTCAAATAATTAGATACGAAAGAGGTTCAAAGGCGATGATCAAGGTGGATGAGACCTAATAATTTCTATCCTATTACAGGCTCGCTGGGCATGTTACCATACAACAAACGATAGATATTTGGTATTTCAGACCTGCATGGGCCACCACTAAAACTATGTCACGCCCCAGTCCCAAAATATATGGAACCAGGCCACGTGGCATTGGCCAACTGACACGTTTCTGAGGATATCCCAATTTAATGGATCCTGGCGAAGCATGCTACGCTGTCCTAAATCTAACAAGTCTAATATAAACAACAGGCAGTGTCTAATCTTATCCACAAACAACGAATAAAATACTGAAATGAAAGACTGGAATATAAGAACATAGTCGAATGACATAATACAACTGAAATATGTCTGGTGGGAACAAACCCACTACAAATGTTGGAGATAAGTACTGATAGTCTGGAAAATAAGTGCTGAAAATGAGAGTGACTAAAATAACTGCTAACTAGGTAATGAGCTCCAGTCATAGGCGGAAGGCCTACCAATCTGATCAGGGGTACTCTGATGGAAGTACCTCCAGCTCCTCGTCAAGAGCAAACCCCGTCTCCACACCTGGCCCATAAACTGTGGGATAATAGGCCTCGTCCAGATCTAGAAGATAACCAGCTCCTCAGAGGGACGTAACAAGATACAATATGCATGCCAGATATAGTACTGAATAAAAGTAAAGAGGGGTGTGCTAACCATCTAAGTGAATGCAATGTAAGGACAACCTCGGAACGTATAAGTAGGTATAGGCATAACATCCAACGTCCTCTAGAGTGTGGTATCTGCAACATCCATTATTCCGAAGAATAAGGTATCTTTATGTATGTAACGTCCAACACTCTAAGGGACGTGATATCTGCAATGATATATACATCCGTACCACTCCGAAGAGTGGGGTATCTGAATAAAGGAAATCATCAGATCCGTGGCTCCTTTGGATACTACGGAGTCCGATGGGTGTATCCCATACGTCCATCAGTTCTTCTCCCCGCCCAATGTAGATACGCAAGTCGAATACACGACTTGAGTGTACCGTATCTAGATGTCAAGTCTCAATTTAACTATATTACTCTAGAATACATGCTAGTCCGTGATGCATGTCGTACGTACTGATAGCGAATCGGGTACGCAGACCCGTATCCCAATATGAATATACCATCGCGATACGTGTATAGTGCCATGGTCAAGGAAGATATCAAAATATCCTCACAGAAGAAGGTGAGTCAGCTAGCAACTAGGACATGTACACTATTCATCGACGCATTGTCGACTGCACCCGAGTTAATCTCGGACGCACACAGTTCATGTATATTTGCAACATTTAACATTTAATTTTAAACAGTAATCCAGCAAGGTATACTTGCCTGCCCCGGGTAGCTGCGAAATCCAAAGCCCTGCTCCTGATGCCTCGACAATAGTGTCCAGCAATCCTATATAGGATATAGTAATGACCAAATTAGTCGCTACAATAGCACGACTAAGACATACTGTTCGTATCTACAGCTGTCAAGGGTCGGGACTGTATATTTATATTATTATAAGTATACACATATACACTAAATCATATTTAATTATATTACATAAAACATTATTTTTGTTTAATAGTACGAAAATAGTACTTATGTATTAATTAGTATAGACTAATAATACACTTATTAAATCTCTGTACATACTTGGTAACATCATAATTTCATATATATATACATATTTTTAGATAGAAAGTATATACAACAATTTATATACAACATAATAAAGGTATATGAATTTTGTATACATACATTGCAGGTATCTATATATATACTTATATATATATATATACTAGAGGGTCAATACGTAAGTATTTAATATGTAGTAATCATATAATATACTTAATTTTCCAAAAAATGTATTTAGCATCACAAATATTATATACTTAATATTCTTCATATTTTAAAAATACATACATACATACATACATATATACATGCTACATGTGTATAAGTATAAATACGTAAATATACTACGAAAATAGCATTATAATATATATAATTTTTAATCATAGAAATTACTTGATTTTGATTTATATTAAAAACTTACTATTTTATACATTATACATTCATACATATATTTTTATATATCTACATATAAATATATATATTTATACAAAATAGATGTTTATATACATACACAAATACACATATATAATTCTATTATACATAATATTAATTTCAATAAATATATATATATATATATATATATTACAGAATTTATACAGGAATGTTTTAAATAAAAATACTGATAAATACTAAAATACACTAATTAGTATCGAATACGTATTTAAATACCTAAACTAATACACACATCTATACATTTATATTTGCAGTCCTAAATACGCATTCAAATACCCGTATTTATACATAAGATCATGTACCTCAGCGAAGCTCGGGTCGAGGGGGTCAAGTTGGTCGACCGTCGCCGGAGGGGGTGGCCGGACGGCGCTCCGGCGTCGCACGGGGAGGATCGGCAGCAGCAGCCGCGGTTTGGGGCTAACGGCACTGCGAGGTCGATATCTTCGCGGGGTGGCAACGTCGTCGGCTGAAAATCGACGGGGACGGAGGTGGTCGGTCGGGGAAGAGGTCGGCCAAGTTTGGTGGGCGGCGGTGTTGCGGTGGCGGAGCACGGAGGGAATGCGTGGGCCGGCTGTCAGTGTGGGGAAGGGAGCAGCTTGGTTCGGTGCGGGCGGTTGGGGGAGCTGGTCCGGCGTCGTGGTGGCTGGTGGCACAGGTGGCAGGTGGGGGAAAGGCAGGCGAGGGTGGTCGGGTCGGTGTGGTGGCAGCCGGTGGCGGCGTTTGGCCGGAGTCGGGCGCGGGGAGGAAGGTTGGGGTCGGGCTGAGGGGAGAGCTCGGTTTGGTGAGTTTAGGGTTTTAGGAATTTTTAGGTTTTTGTTTTTCTTTTAATGTGTTGTAATAAAGGTATATGTAGGAGAGAGAGTGAGGGGGGGGCTGTCTTGTGGTTAGGGCCGACTGTAGGAATTTGTTGGGGAGTTGGGGAAGCTTCTACATGATGAAAGGAGGGCTAGGATTTAGGTATTTCAAATGTAGGGCCATGATGTGCCCTACATAAAGTGATGTAGTACAAGGGAAAGGGAGGAAATTAAATGCATACGGTTGGTCATGACCAATACTTTTCTCCATGATGGTTTGGGCCAATGAGAGGGGGACACCTCATTACAATTTTGTAATTAGGCCCCTGAACAATTTGGTATTTGCACAATAACTAGAATTGGGGATTTAATGTAACCAAACACCATGTTTGGTGTTCCTCATTGGACTAGGGTGGTGTATAGTGTTTTGTATGAGGCTTGTGGGTGTGGATGTGGGTTTGGGTTGGAGTTGGGTCTAATTTAATTGAGGTTAGGTAGCCACATTAATTAATTCGTAATTAATGTACCGGGTGTCTCTAATTTAATTTAAATAAAATTCGGGAGTCTAAATTTGGTTGAACAAGGGTCTTTGGTGTAGTAGGCTCAGTGTGCAATAATGTCGTGATCTGGGTTGGTCAAAACAGGTTGATGTTGGGTCTCAATATCAATTGGAACAGACAGCGAACGTAATTACGCAATTTAATTAATTTGCGTACGGACGTTTGTAACGACTTTTGTGCGACTAAAATCAGGCACGAAAATCGGTTTCCGGGATTTGTTCTAGGTTCAATATGATGGGTTGGCAGGTTTAGGTCAAATATGTGGAATTTGTTTTAGGGCAACAGCTAGGGTATTATTCCAAATAATCAAATCATTTCACAGGTACTTATAATACTATATATTAAATCATAATTAATTCAAGTTAACCCTAATCATGCTAATTAATTTTAGTTAACCCTAATTTCTGGTTGAGGGGGGTTTACAAGTTATGTGTATGTTCGATATTTCTTTGTGATGTGTTGGTGGTCATTGGAGAATAGAAGAGTTCATGTGGATCACTAGTATGGTTAAGTGTAAGCATATATATATATATATATATATATATATATATATATATATATATATATATATCTATATATATATATATATATGTGTGTGTGTGTGTGTGTGTGTGTGTGTGTGCATAGATGTATGCATGTGAGCTAGGGGGGCCAATAAGCAGGCCGGATAAGCAGTGAGAAGCAGCAGCAAGAAGCAGCAGCAGAAGCAGCAAGAAGATACAACAGCAGCAAAAGCAGTAAGCAGTAAGCAGCAGAAGCAGAAAGCTGCAGCAACAGCTGAAGCAGTAAGCTGAAGCAAAAGCTGCACCAGCAGTTGAAGCCATAAGAAACATCAGCGATTAGCAGAAGTAGTAGCAATAAGCAACTGTAGTTTGAGTGCTTAAAAATTAAGTTGTAGATAAGTTATGTTAAGCTAGTTAATAAGCTAAGTTAGTTTATATTGATAGTTAGTTATATATATATATATATATATATATATATATATATATATATATATATATATATATATATATATATAAGAACTAGTTAGCATTGGTTAGTATTATTTCTAGATTACCTTGAGTTACACCAAGATAATGAGAGTTGAGGTATCTTGGGTATGAGTATTGAATATCCGAAGGGGTATGTTAGTATGTTAGTTTAGCATAGTATTCTTATATGTATAAATGCATGCTAGTGTATAGTAAGGTTTGTAGGCTAGTTAGCTAATGTTAGATATTGTAATATCTTATGATACCAAGGTAATGTCAAGGTATTGGTTTATACTCAAGGTATTGAGTTTGTATATCAAGATGGGTGTGTAGGTGGTATGATATCGCATTTGGTTCAAAGCCAAGGTATCAACTTAGCATTAATTTAGCTAGGAGTACTATATATTTTATCTTATATATATATATATATATATATATATATATATATATATATAATAGTATTTTTATATCTAGTAACTTGTATCTAATGACACGATATTTTGTTAGTATTCTAGTATCCTAGTATAGCTAGTATAGCCTAATTACATAGTGTATGGACCCAATATCCTAGAGATGGACTCATACAACCAAGAAATAGCTAGTTTGATCAAGTTTGACTACTTTGACCTAGAGTTGATTTAGTTTGACTTTTTTGACTTAGAAATGGCTTTATGACCTAGAATTTGACTAGGTTAACTTATTTTTATTCTAAAATCTTGTATTGATATAATATTCCATATTTAGCTCTCCGAAGCACTGTACCAGACATCTTTACTATTGTTCATCTGATTCCAGGCAAGTACATTCTCTGATAGCTTCTCATTCATGATATCTTCTATGTTTCTAGTATTTAGTGTAGATATCCTTGATTTCTTGACACGATGGTTACATGAATTGATATATTCGGATCTCATCATGAGATATTATTTCTTGGTATTTATGGTGTATCTTATGCAAGACTTATTCCTTGTTCTTCTTATACATGTACAGACATTGATTCTTAGGGAGACTTGCTACATACCTAGAGAATCCGGTGTCATAACGTGCCATGGTTGGATCTACTATACCAGTCTGGGGTGGAGAGTATTTAGTGTAGATATGTGATCATACCCTCTTTGTGCATGTCTTGTTCCTTGAATAGTGTTAATCATACACCGCACGTATGATTAACCAGGCCATAATCCTTCTACAAGTTCCCAAGTCGATCACATGTTGAAGTTGGTACTCACTCACTTAATAGTAGTATTTCTTCTTATTTCTATGATGCTCATTCTTGTATTTATTTCCAGTATTCCTATTATTGCATATCTCATGTACCTGCATATTGTATCTTGTATATTCGCTCCATTTACTGTTACATAGTTTATATTATTAATTGGAACTGCTGTTAGATATGTACTTTGCTCCTTTCTTGACTGGATATTTTTTTAGATGACACTGATGAGTGGTACCCCACTCACTAAGGACCTCAGGACGTAGTTGGCTTAGAGCAAGAGACTTTGGCTCACGAGGGTCTCATCCCGATTGAGACAAACGACCCAGGACTCGTAGCTCAGTAGATAGATCTTTTTGTTCTGGACTTGTCTCCAGCATTATTATTAGTATTTATTTTTATGACTCGTTGGATATTATTTGTCTTGTGAGTTATATTTGTCTCTTCAGTTCTTTTATTATATTCGTGCAATTATTTCATCTTATAGATCTGTGATTGAGTATTCATATTTCCTTTGTGGCATTATTATATCTTGATTGCTAGATAAATAGTTTACCAAATAGCATTATACCGCCGATGTTGCGGCGTAGGCTGGGCGTTGTTCACTACTCGTGCCCCTACACCGGATGCGGGTCGTGACAAGACTTATGGATTTGGACTTGTGGATGTAATATGACTCTTATTTCCTCTCTTTTATTCCATATCGTGCTTTCATCCTCCTTTAGTTTTATATTATGATTGAGTATTGTTTACCATTATCATATACCATATTGTTCCTCCATTGGGAGTTGAGGTAGCATGATAGGTACCCTTTTATATATTTTGTGAGATGTGTAGATAGTTATATTGACCCTGACAATGTTCTACTACCGATGGTGCACCGTAGGCTGGATGTTGTTCAGTACTCATGCCCTTATTTCGGGGGCGGGTCATGACACATTTTTATTGGTGGTCCACTCAGGTCCAGAGTCGCAATAAGTGCAATATCGTAGTAGTACTCTATGTCTGAGATACTACTACTAGCCTGCTTTAAGATATAGAATATAGGATGAGAGTATACTCAATCATAATTAGGAAATATTTCAAAATATCTATTTTGCTATACTTATCTATTTGAATGCTTGCTTTACTTTGAATAATTTTGTCCTTCTTTGATGATATCGTATCTTACTCATATTGATTCCTTTGTATCAATCTATTTTCAGGATGCCGCCAAAGACGCGATACCAACACTCAGGCGCAGTGTTAGTAAGGTTGGTCACTTCGTCGCCTCTGAGGAGGGCACCAGCAGATATTTCCTCAACAACTTCAGTTCAGAGGGCCGCTTCACTGATTCAGATAGGCGCTTCTACAGTAGCTTTCGAGGGTGCTCCATCTCCAGTCCAAAGGACAGTGCCTACAACTTCAGAGGATCTTCCACCTCCACCACCAGCAGTTGATCAGGGGCAGGTGTTTTAGCTCTTTCAATATATGATAGAGGCACAGCGGGCCCAGGAAGTGGTCCAACAGAGCTAGTCAGATGTTATGAGACATGGCATTGAGAATGCCCACCAACTTGCACTCGCCGTAGTCGAGAGAGTTTCCTTGGTCCAGCTACAGGTAGCTCCACCTTATTTCACCCAGCAGCAGCCGAGGCCGGGGACTATCATAGACTTCAAGAGGATGGGGCTAAAGGACTTTAAAGGCACTGTGGAGATTATTTATGCTAATAATTAGATCAAAGATATAGAGGGAAACCTACGACTGACGAAGATTCCAAATAGCCTATAGGTAGAGGCACCAGGGAACATAATTTTTGACATCGCATTAACTTAGTTCAGGACGGACCCCAGGATCTCACTGCCGGGACTTACTTGGGAAGCTTTTCAGGAGATTTTAAAGGAAAAAAATTCAGATGTATCTCGGACATCTCTAGAGAGCCAGTTTTAGTACCTCGTCTAGGGGAGTATGACAGTGGACGAGTATGAAATATCTCAACATGAGGTAGTGGCGATGGTTGAAGTTGATGAAGGACTTCGACATTTTTTTATAGTACCATCCAGGGAAGGCTAACATAGTTGCTGATACTTTAAGCAGGTATCCAGTGGCTATGTACTTTACGAGGGACATATATTTATTAGCCGATCTTGATAGCTTGGGTATTGAGGTGCTAGTTCCTGGAGTTGCGACACAGATATGGGGACTTCAGGTATAGTTAGAGTTGAAAGACCAGATCATAGCTGCACAGTTCAAGGATGTGTCTCTGAGGAGCATTATGATGCAGGTCTGGATGGGATTGGCAAAGGACTTCTGTATTATAAAGGATGGATCATTGCCATACGGTACCAGATTGTGTGTGATGAGTAGAGCATTGGGTGAGAAGGTTCTTCAGGAGGCTCATTGATCTCAGTACTCTATGCTTCCAGATGCCAACAAGATTTATAGAGACGTGAGAGAGCATGTTTGGTGGTATGGTATGAAGCAAGAGCTTCGTATCTAGATGCTTGGTATGTCAGCAAGTAAAAGTGAAGAGACAGAGGCCAGTTGGATTACTTCAACCTTTAGCCATTCCAGAGTGAAAGTGGGAGCATGTGACGATGGACGTTGTATCAGGGCTTCCGTGTTCTACAGGAGGAAAAGACGCAATTTGGGTCATCGTAGACAGGTTGACCAGATCGACCCACTTTTTGCCATTCAAAGTAGGTACGTCTACGAAAAAGCTCATAGAGATGTATGTGTCATAGATAGTCAGATTGCAAGGAGTTCCTATGAGCATAGTCTCAGATTGGGATAGTCGTTTTATATTCCATTTCTGGAGGAGTTTGCAGGCTAGCTTGGGCACCCAGCTCAAGTTTAGTACCGTATATCACCCTCAGACCGACGGACAGTCGGAGAGGACTATCCAGACTCTCGAGGATATGTTACGCACTTATGTTTTAGATTTTCGAGGCTCTTGGAAGGATCATCTTTACTTAGTAGAGTTTGCTTACAACAACAGCTACCAGGCCAGTATCGAGATATCACCATTTGAGGCATTGTAGTGACGAAGATGTCACACTCCATTATCTTGGGATAATATTGGTGAGAGAGCCTTTTTGGGATAAGAGATGGTCGTGGATGCAGCTGAGATGGTGGCGCCGGACAGTCAGCGATATTGGGTCGATAGCCACCGGAGATTTTGGAGTTTGAGGTATAGGTTGTTTTCATTATTTGTGATTGCTTATTTTTGATATAATGCTAAGGCTGTATTTTGTTCTAGGTTGGCGATCTGGTGTTCTTGAGAATTTTTTTGACACGGAGCGTAATTCATTTTGGTGGAGGCGAAAAGCTTAGTCCATGGTACATCGAATATTTCGGTATCCTTGAAAGGGTCAGTACAGTGGCCTACAGACTATATTTGCTGCATGCACTAGAGGGAGTGCACAACGTGTTCCATATGTTGCAGCTAAGATGGTACATAGAAAACCCTAGTCATGTATTGGATCACTTGAAGATCGAGGTTGGTCCTACTCACAGCTACCTAGAGCAGCCGGTGGAGATTCTGGATCGCAAGAAGAAGGTACTGCGAAACCAGATGATTCCTTTGCTACGAGTCGCATTGAGGCATCACTCTCTAGGGGAGTCAACCTGGGAGTGAGAAGCCGAGATGGACGAGCGATATCCTTACTTGTTTGAGCCGTGAGGTATAATTCTTTCTTGCATGATGTGACTGTTTAGTTGCTAGTTTCTTCCTTAATTTCGAGCACAAAATTTTCTAAGGTGGGACGGATTGTCACCCTCATTTTTCCAATTAGGGGTAATTCAGTCATTTGGCCTAATTATTTTACTTTTTAGATCATAATATTAATTAGAGTGTTATAAATAATTATTTGTGATTTATATTATTTATTATAGTTAGTGGGCGATCCTATTAAATAGACTTGACAACTTGTGAGCCCCACATGGACTAGCCTCATTAGACCCATTCTCTCTATCTAATTAGGCGGATTAGACTAATTTAAATTAGTGTAGACTTTCCTAAAGTAGCCTCCCAAATTATTTCTCTATAATTCATAATATAGGGCCAAACTAGACAATTAGAGGTGACTTGAGGAAGAGGGAAAGGGCCAGCAACTTTAAGAGAGGTCTGTTCTCTCTCTCCTCTTCGTTTGTATTAATTTTGAGATCCCCAATTCATTCATCTCTTCATCAATCCCTATCAATTCATTCATATTTCCTCTCTTTTTTATCACTCAAGGAGCATTGGAGTTTGGAATTGCAAGAAGCACTAGGAGAAGGAGCTTTGAAAAGGAGATCGTGTCCGGATCGTGTCCGTGGGAACAATTCATCGGGAATCCATCTCTCAATAGGTACAATTATAAATTTACCTTCATTCTAGCTTCCAAATTATGTATTTGACCATTAGGAACCACCCCATGGCATAGGACCATGTATAGGAATAAGTTTTAGGCTAATTGGTTGCGTATAAAGAATTCTACATAGATTTTTGTATGTATTTTAGAGAAATTACGAGATTGACACATCAAGTTTGTGTTATGAGACCAATTTAGTCTAATTGAACTTAGATCGGGGTTGAGGTACTAGCTATATATCCACAATTGGACACGAGTAGGCCGTATCGTGACACGGCATGATACGGTGTGACATAGAGCTTATTTTGTGTGTTTTTATGCAATTCATTTCTATACATATTATTTTTAGTCATAATAGATATTACCATATATAATTTATATGTGGGAATGATTAATTATAGAGTATCGTAAAGTTTTGTGTGCGTATCATGAGCGTATCATGGGTACCTTGTTGTGTCCATACCAAGTGTTTGGTACTTGGCCTAGTGCTAGCATTTTGGGGGTATTATGTGTGTGTGTGTGTATGTGTTTGTGTGTGTGTGTGTGTGTGTGTATGTGTGTAAGTGCAGATGTGTAGGGTTGTGATTGTGATGTGGTATTATGGGAGTGTGGCATGTTATGAATATGAAGGGGATTTATGCTTGGAGAGCACTGTAAAGCGAGGTGCAACTGAAATGAGTTTAGTTGCAGGTAATTGACAAGGGGGTACAGTCAGGGTTCATCACAGTGGGGTTAGGGGCAATAACAGAAGAATAGCAACAATAATAAGAGCACAAGAAGAAACAACAACTAGATGTTGTGGCATTGGAGTGTTATGGCAGTTATGGGAGTTGACAGTGCACTCGAGCACTGGTCTGGATGTATTTTGGGTTGGGTAGGGAGGGCTGTTATGGGGATCGAGTTTAAGAAATACAAGCAGAAGTAGCATTTTCTACACAAGCATGTATCAAACCAGCAAGTAGCATGCATCAAATAGCAATAAGCAAGAGTAGTAGCAGGAATAATTAAAGTTATAGCAGCAGCAGTAGTGACATAAAGGGAATAATCGTTGTTCAGGTTGGAGATGGGGTGTAGGTAGTGTTATGAGGAGAATTTGTTTAGTCCAGGCCTGCTAAAAGGAGGAAAAAAGGAAAATGATATCTGGTTGGGGTAAAATGATATGTGCAGTGCATTGAGGTAAGACAATATCGAGAAGGGTGTGTGCGTACACATATATGTGTATGTGTGTGTGATGAGGAAGTAAACAGGGGCTTGGGTTTGGACAAATATTGGAGTATTAATGTTAGAGGAATAAGAATAGCAGTAGGACAATAAGTGTCTGATACACTCGGGTACAGGGGTATTGTGTGGATGAGCAGGCTTGCATTGACCTGCAATGCAAGAACCAATAATTAGAAGCTATGGCAGTAGCATTAACAAACAGCAGTAACAGTGCCTACTGTGCACTCATTTATGCATCACAGCATATGTAGAACACTACAACTAGGGGAGCACGGAAAGTGAATCAGTTGAAGTTACTGATACAATTGTATCAGTTAACAGGTAAAGGTGCACAGGTTCAAAAGTTTGGGAAAATTAGGAGCTGGCAGTAGTAATTTAAGAGAGGGAATTGAATGTGCTAATACTAGAATTTGATAAGTAGTGATGTACAAGTTAGTGTCATTGAGTAGTAACTAATTAAAGGTGATTTATATGAGTTCAAGTACCAAGTATAAGGGGTGTGTAACTGTCAGTTGAAGGTGAGTATCATATCTGATACAAAGTGAGGTAATAGGTCAAATGCCATGTTCAGGTATTATAAGGGTATCATGGAGGGTACCAAGCTAGGATGAGCTAGGTAACACTAATGTTAGGCTAGGTAATATGATTATATGCTATGGGGGTATTATGTATATAGCTAAGATATTGCTAGTATAGATATAACTCATAGTTATTTAGTGATATTAGCTAGTCTAGCTATTACCTTAAGATATTGACATAGAAATATAATTAACCTCTAGTATTGACCTAGAAAACATATGGTAGTGCATTCTAACTTATTTATTATTTTTAACACCCATTTGATATGGTATCTTATTTATAGGGTTATATGACACCAGCTCGGACACCTAGTTATACCAATTGTTTAGGACCACAGGTGAGTACATCTCTCTGTTAGTTTTTATTTCATGAGAGTGTATATATCACATATTCTAGAACTGTATACTTAATTTCGATATAGTGGTTATACGGACAAGTACTATATGGATCATGTTAGAAGATGGTATCACCTTACTGTATTCAGCGGGTACTCCTTTACATGTATTTCATCGTATGTATCGGGTATTGATTATCGTGTACTTCGTCTTCATATACTTTTCATGTTCAGTGTGCTTATATTCGTGTTCATAACGTATCGTGATTAGATCCATGAGTATTGGTTGGGGATGGGGAAGTAGGAGTTGGTTATGTGATCATGCCCAGTGTATTCGTATACATGTCGATAACATATCACATGTGTAATCGAGTTACCATATTGTATTCGTATTTAACCCAAACTGATCACATAACGAACTTGTACTCTATAGCACATTAGCTAGTTTATCTATTTTTATCACTTGCAGCAATTCATATTGTCTGTTCTTTACTTTTCAGTATATTACTTGTTCACTCGAGTTCATTCCATTTCCTAATTCTACTTATCTTGTATTCTTTTTTATTATTTATCATATATGGAACTGCTTTCAGAGGTATGTACTTCACTCCAATCATGACTGGATATATTTTCTAGATGATTGGCTTGTCGAGTAGTGTCCAACTTATTACGGACCGCAGGATGGCAAGCCATTAGAGGTTACTTCCCTAGGGCAGGATAACCTAGTTCCAGTGACCGAGGAGGCCTAGTTTCATATTATTGGATATTGTATTAGTCTCATTCTAGACTCATGGCAGGTATATATTATTTTGGGAGTGGCTATGTCTAGACTTATGGATTTGGACTTGTGGATGTTTTATGACTCTTATTTTCTCTCTTTTATTCTATATCGTCTTTCATCTTCCTTTAGTTTTATATTATGATTGAGTTTTGTTTACCATTATCACATACCATATTGTTACTCCTTTTGGAGTTGAGGTAGCATGACAGGTACCCTTTTATATATTGTATGAGATGTATAGATAGTTATATTGACCCAGACAATGTTCTACCGCCGATGTTGCGGCGTAGGCTGGGTGTTGTTCACTACTCGTGCTTCGAGTGTGGGTCGTGACATACTTTAACGACAAAGGTTTCGGATGATGAGCAAGTTGACTTGGTCCGACTGCAGGTTCAGGACCTTGTCCATGACTGGGGGCATCAGTGGAAGTCGGTAGAACACTTTACAATAAACCTACACCGCAGTGTCGGCGGTAAAATATTGTATAATAAACCTTAAGCATTTTCTAAACTCACACATAACATACATATCCACACTATACTCAATCACAGATACTAAGATAATAAAATCATAGGGAGATAAAAAAATAATAGTCTCAAAATCATGGGTCCAAATAGTCTCCCAAATAATAATATCAAAATAATAATATCTAAATATAACAAAATGTCCCGGAGAATAATCCGGTCCAAAATAACTAACTAAGACAACTACTTTACTAAACTACTCAATCGCAGCCGGGATTTGAGCTGCTAACTCTCCATGATCCTCTTGAAGGGAAACATCAGGCTTTGCTATGTCGCCAACATACGGTCCATAATGTGTGGGGATCTCATCCTCATGATAAAAGAATTTTTGCTACATAAACTATTTGCTAGCCGCTTTTAGGACTTTCCATCGATAGGAATGTGTCATGACCAAGTAGTGAACAACGCCCAGCCTATGCCGCAGCATCGGCAGTAGAACACTATTTGGGTAAACTATCTATCTAATAATAAGATATAACAATGCCACCAATATAAATGAATATACTCAATCACAGTTCTATAGATGGAATAAAGCACGAATATGATAAACTAGAAGAGTCCCAAATATAACTCATAAGACAAAATAATATCCAATGAGTAAGAAAAATACTAATAATAAATGCTGGAGACAAATCCAGTACAAAAAACCTAACAACTAAGCTATGATGCTACGAGTCCTGGATTGTCTGTCTCAGTCGGGATGAGACCCTCCTGAACCAAGGTCTCTGGCTCTAAGCCAACCATGTCCTGAGGCCCGTAGTGAGTGGGGTACCACTCCTCAGTGTTATTTGGGAAAATATATCCATTCAGGAAAGGAGCATAGTACATCTCTAACAACAGTTCTAATAAATGATATAAACTATGTAACAGTAAATAGATATGAATATACAAGATGCAGCATATAGATACAAGAGATATACAATAAAGAAAATACTGGAAATAAATAAAGAATGAACAATATGGGAATGAACAAGAATACTACAACTAAGTGAGTGAGTATCAGCTTTAACATGTGATCGTTTTGGAAACTTGCACAATGATAATATCTTGGTTAATCATACGTGCGGTGTATGATTAACACTCACAAGGAACATGACATGCACAAGGAGGGTATGATCACATATCTACACTAAATACTCTCCGCCCTCGACTGGTATAGTGGATCCAACCATGGTATGTTATGACACGGGATTCCACAAGAAGGGCGCTACTACTAACATACAATACATATATACTAATATATGTATTGTATATATGTATTGTATTAACTAATGTATTAACTAATACAATATTAACTAATGTATTAACTAATACAATATTATATACTACTACTAACATACAATACATATATACATACATCTACACATATCACTAATTTTCTAACTACTACTAACAACAAGTACCTATACATATAACTAAAACAAGTAACTAACTAATAAGTAAATAATTAGCTAAACTTCATACAAAACTATTAATGAACAAACTAATTAAACTATTAATGATCTAACTAATCTTCCTTTCTACCTGCTCTAGCTGCTGCCCTCTGCTCTTTGCACTTGCTATTGTGGAGCTCTTGCTGCAGTTGTTGCTCAAGCTGCTGCTGCTGTAGCTGCAGCATGCTGCTGCTACTGCAATTGCTGATTTGCTACTGCTGCTCATGTTGTTGCTGCTGCTGCAATATGCTGGTGCAGTTGCTGCTACCTGTTGCTTCTCTATACTGTTGCTGTTGTGCTGCTTCAATTGCTGATTTGTTGTTGCTGTTGCTGTAACATGCTGTTGCAGCTGCAGTTGCTGTTTTGCTGCTACTGCTATGTTGCTGTTGTTGTTGCTCTCTGTGTTATACATGTTTGACCCCTCTAGAACACACACACACACACACACACACACATCTATGCACACACATATATATATATATATATATATATACACACACACATCTATTCACACACACACACACACACACACACACACACACATATATATAAATAAAACACTAGATATATACACCTATCGATACATATGCATACATATATACAATAGAGATACATATATGTATCTATATATATACATATCTATCTATACAATAGAGATACATATACATATACAAATAAATCATCATATATATTTGTATATATATATAAAACCATCAATCACCATATATATATATATATATATATATATATATATATATATACATAACCATACAATTATGATACTCTAATAGCTATAAACAAGTATATTGAAATTCAAGGAAATAAATATGTGGAGTGCATCGCACCCGTATAACACTAGATCTATGATACGCTTGTGATACGAGTCCACCACACCACCAAACGTACCCCGAAGGACACGAGCAATTCTAAAATAATAACTATTAACAATACGAAGATCTAAATACACATCTACGTATCCGTGTCAAAATGTGACATGCTCAAACCCCCGGGTCGGAAAAAAAACTCCAAATCAACATGTATGTCCAAATTATCAGGATATGGCCTACATGTATCCAACTGTGCATATGAAACTAGCCAAACATAATCAAACATATATCAATTTGGTCTAATTAACCAATTAACAAACACAAGATGTGTCAATCTCAAAATTTTCCAAAATTGACACAAAACAACACATAAGTTTCTCCACAAGCCTCCTATGAAACTAATTCCAATTCCTATGGGTAGCCTTAGCATATGAGATGGTTTCTAATAATTAAAATATAGATTTAAAGTCTAATCAAAGAGAAAAAACTGAATTATACCTATTAAAAGATGGATTCCTAATAAAACTTCCAAATTGGATAAAAAGAGCCTCCAACTTGTAGATCCTTGCGCCTCCTTATAGATCCTTGCTTCCTCCTTGTAGATCCTTCCTTCCTTCTTGTAGATACTTGCTCTAATAGCCTCCAATGATAATTAGGGAAGGAATTGGAACAAAATTTGGCTAAAAATTTGATGTGGGAATGAAGAAATTTAGAAGAGAAAATTCTAAATCTATATTTAAAAATAGAAATGAAGATAGAGAAACTTCCCTCCCTTACTAACTAGGCCGGCCACAAAACCCCCTCCCCAAGCTACTATGTAAAGTCTAAAATACCCTTCGGGGCCTCTCATAAAGAAATAATTAAGGAAGAAAGGCTCTTGTCTAATGGGTTTAACTTAATTAATCATCCTTCTTATGAATGGGCTTCTAATTGGGCTTAATTCTAACTAGATTTAAATATTGGTCCATGGATCTAATCTAAATTAGTTAGGTCCACTAACACAAGTCTAAAATAATAAACTAACATCTAACAATAAATAAATATATAACATGCACAATATTTAATTAATTATAAAAAGACCAAAATATCCTTTACTAGAAAATATGGTAGTGACAAGCCTGCACCCATTAAAATAATTTTGTCCTCAAAATTCAAAGATGAATCTACCCCCAGAAAATAAAATAGAACAGAACAGAAACAGGAAAGAACATATCTCAAGGCACAAACAAATATGGGTAACGCTCTCGCATTTTATCATCTCTATCCTAGGTAGACTCCCCCAGAGAGGGATGCCTTCATACAACGCATACCAAGGGAATAGTCTTGTTCTTCAGCACCTTCTCTCTCCGATTCAGAATCTCAACTAGCTACTCTGGATTGGTAAGAGTATGGCCCACCTCTATCTCCGAGTGATCTAATACGTGACTAGGATCTGCCATGTACCATCTAAACTGTAACACGTGAAACACATTGTGTACTCCCTCCAATATAGGTGGAAAGTCTAGTCTATAAGCAACTGCACCGACCCTCTCGAGAATAGTGAAAGGTCCGATGAATCGCATACTAAGCTTCCCCCCTCCACCGAAACGAATCATGCCTCGTGTCGGAGAAATACTCAGAAATACCAAACCACCAACCTAGAACAAAACACAACCTCTAGAACTTAATCTATAACAAACAACCAATATAAAGCACAAAACAAAAATCTAAAACTATACCTCAAACTCCAAAGGTCTCCGGTGGCTATCAATCCAATGCCGCTGTCTGTCCCGCGTCACTCAAAGTCTATCTCTGATCATCTTAACCCTCTCTATTGCATCCACAACCATCTTTGTCCCTAGCAAAACTCCTCTCCAATATCGTTCCATGACAAAGGAGTATGACATCTCCGACCGTACATAGCCTCAAATGGTGACAACTATAAACTAGCCTGGTAGTTGTTATTGGAAGCAAACCCTACCAAATAGAGATAATCCTCCCAAGATCTCCCAAAATCTAGTACACAAGTGTGCAGCATATCATTGAGAGTCTGAATAGTCCTCTATGAATGCCCTTCTATCTGGGAGTGATATGCAGTACTAAACTTGAGCTGGGTGCCCAAATTTGCCTGCAAACTCCTCCAGAAATGAGAAGTAAAACAACTATCTTGATCCGAGACTGTTCTGATGGGAACCCCATGTATCCTGACGATCTGCCTCACATATATCTCTTCCAGCTTCTCCGTAGACAAACCCTCCTTGAAAGGCAAAAAGTGGGCCGACTTGGTCAACATGTCAACGATGACCCAATTGCGTCTTTTTCTCCTAGATATCGTGGAGGTTCGGACACAAAATCTATAGTAATGTGCTCCTAATTTCATTCTGGAATGGGTAATGGCTGAAGTAAAACACATGGCCTCTGTCTCTCGGCTTTCACCTGTTGGCACACTAAGCATCTGGATATAAACTGTGCCACTACCCTCTTCATGTCATACCACCACACACTCTCACATATCCTGATACATCTTGTTAGCACCTAGATGTATGGAATACTGAGAGTGATGTGCTTCCTGTAATACCTCATCACATAGCTTTCTACTAGACACACACAATCTTATACTATGCTGCAAAGAACCGTCCTCAAAAACGGTAAAATCATCCTCAAATCCTGATCTCACCTAAGCTCTGATGCTCCTTAGAGATACAACCTCATACTGGGTTGCCTTGAACCTGTCCATCAACTCTTAGTGTATCTGCAACCCCCACATCTGTATAGCAAAACCAAAAACTCTCACCTCAATGCCCAAGCTCTCCAAGTCCTCCAACAAATACCGATCTTGCGTCAAAAATATAGCTATCGGATACCTGCTCAACGCATCGAAAACTTTATTAGCTTTTTCAGGATGATACTGCAAAGATATATCAAAATTCTTCATCAGTTCTAGCCACCGATGTTGCCTCATGTTCAACTCCTTCTGAGTAAAAATGTACTTCAAGCACTTGTGGTCTATGAAGATCTCCATACGCTCTCCGTACAAATAGTATTTCCACAACTTCAGGGCAAAGTTGACTGCTGCCAACTCCAAATCGTGGGTAGGATAGTTCTTCTCATGAGGATGCAACTGCCTGGATGCATAGGCAATCACCCTCCCATTCTGCTGAAGAACACAACCCAAAACTTTTTTCAATGCATCACTATAAATAGCGAAACATCTAAACCCTGATGGCAACGTAAAAATAGTAGCAGACGACAACCTCTTCTTTAATTCCTCAAAAGCAACCTGGCACTCCTCTGTCCAAACAAACTCTACATCCTTCCGGATGAGTCTAGTCATCGGCTCGGCAATCCTTAAAGATATTGTACAAACTTCCTGTAGTAGCTTGCCAAACCCAAGAAACTCCTGGTCTCTGCTACTGAACTTGGGGTCTTCAAAGACTCTACTGCTGCGATCTTCTTTGGATCCACTGAAATTCTATCATCAGTCATAACATGTCCTAAGAACTCCACCTTGTCCAGGAAGAACTCACACTTGGACAGTTTTTTATACAGCTTCTCCTTCCTCAGCACATCCAACACAATCTGCAAATGCTCCTCGTGCTCCTTCAGTGTCTTCAAGTATATGAGTATGTCATCGATGAACACCACCATAAACTTGTAAAGGTACTGGTGGACCACCTTATTCATCAAATTTATAAATACCGCTGGGGCATTAGTCAACCCCAATGGCATCACCATAAACTTATACTGGCTATACCGACTCCTAAAAGCAGTCTTCGGTATGTCCTCCGGCTTTACTTTCACCTGGTGGTAGCCTGATCTCAAGTCTATCTTAGAAAATATCTTGCCGCCACTCAACTGATCGAATAGGTCTTCAATCCGTGGTAACAGGTATTTATTCTTAATAGTGATATTATTCAACGCCCTGTAATCGATGCACATATGCACCAATCCATCATTCTTTGGTAAAAATAATATCGGGGCTCCCCACGATAAAGAAGTCGACTGATAAACTCCTTATCCTATAATTCATCTACTTACTTCTTTAGCTCAACCAGCTTGTTGTTGTTCACTCTATAGATATGCTGTAAAATTGGTTCTGCACCTGGCACCAAGTCTATAAAGAATTCAACATATCGATCTGGCGACAATCCTAGCAATTCCTCAGGAAACACATCCAAGAACTCTGCTATTAATGGATGCGAAAACTCATTGTCTTCCATCATAGCTCCACAGATAATACCTTCTCCTTTCTCTACAGCTCCTCTAGCAAACTCAAACTCTGTCTCTCCTGGTGGGCTAAACAAAACTCTACCTCCTCTATAATTTATACTAGCATGGTGCCTACTCAACCAATCCATCCCGAGTATAATGTCATAGCTCGGAAGTGACATTATAAGTAGATACACACTCAGCTCTCGGCCTCCTAGAGTAATTCTCCGATCCTTGCAAATATCACTAACCAGGAAAATGCCTCCCCCGATCATGATCTTGCAAGTCCTAAGCAAAGGCACAACTACCAAATGATGCTTCAAAGCAAAAGAAATAGATACAAAACTATGGGAAGCACCAATATCAAACAAAGCTAAAGCTGGAATAAAATTAAGAAGAATAAAACCTGCGATGACATCTTCGGTTGGCTCGACCTCCTCGACTGTCATAGCGACCGCTCATCTCTGACGTGTACCTCCCTGATGTTGGTGTTGGGCATAACACTGTTGTTGTGTCAGAAGCGGCGGTCCCCTCAACTGTACTACATGTGGCCTCGTTTGTGTCCTTTGAGCTAGAGCTGCTCGCTGAACTGCACGAAGAGGATTGGAAGGACACTCTCTCAGCTGATGCCCCTCGATACCTCAATACAAACAAACTTCCAATCTCTTCCTACAAACTTTTTATATGTGGTCGAGCTTCTAGCAGAAGTGGTAGGAAGCTTGTTGTAACTGTCTCTGCTACTACGGTGCCTGGTAAAACGGTTCCCTAGCTGGAGTCTGGTGCTGCTGTGGCAACTAAAAATGCCTGGACTGGAAATGAGGACGCTTAGAAGTCACTGTACTTCTGTTAGCCCCTAGAAAATAATTAGGATCTCTCTTAGGTTTCAAACCCAACCTTTGCTCAACCTTGCTTGCCTCCGCAAGTATCTTCGAATAGGTCTCATAGAAAGACGGAATAAGGATCTTCACTTCCCAGTGTAGACCCTCGCAAAAACGGATAGCTCGAACCTCCAGCTCCCTCACCAAATACTCCATAAAATGGCTCAGCCTACCGAGCTCTGTGGCATAGTCCTCCACAGATATGCTCCCATGAGTTAGGCTCTCAAACTGCCTCCCCAAATCTAACATGTCTGCCCGAACAAATAAATTCCTTTTGAAAAAGTCCTTGAACACCTCCCAAGACTGCCCTGCATCAGCATGAAGTGGCTCATTCCTGAACCAAGTACAGGCAATGTCGAATAGCTGAAGTCCTACTACATTAACCTTCAGATCCTCAGCAAGACGGGACACCCCCATGAGACGCTCAATATCCTCGAGCCAATCATCAGCATAGATGATGCCCTCCATCCCTTAGAAGACCCAAGGTTCCAGCTTTTTGAAGTCCAGAATATTGCTTGTCCGAAGCAGGGCAACCTGCTGCTAGACTGGAGCTCCTCTCTCTACTACAACAAGGGCAAGCTGATGAGCACTCTTAATTCTCTACCGCAATACGTCAATCTGCCTCTAGTATGCCTAGGACTAAGCCCTCTGAGCCTCCAACATCTCGCGAAACAGTTTGAACACCTGAGTCGCATCTGTCGGCGTGGAAGATAGAGGTGGACATCCCTCAGATACAGCCAAAACAGTCATCTAAGTTGTAGTTGGACCCCGAACGTAGCTGATATGCCAATCACCTGAGAAGTGACTGGTACAGGCCCTCGGGAAGTCACAGATCTATCAGAAGCTGCTCTCCCCTGCTATGATCTAGTCTTAGGCGGTATCCTGAGATAAAGTGAAATGAATGAATTAATATGGCATATGATATAATACATTCAAGGAAGGACAATTAAAGATTAAGTATCAATATCAAGGGAGAACAGTTAAAATGAATCAATAGAGTTTTTTCTAGATGTTATTAAGTATTCTCAGCCTATAGCCTATATCCTATATTCTATATCCTGAAACAGGGTCGTAATAGCACTCAATTAAGAGCACCACTATGAATCGTACTAATTATGACCTCGAAGATCTGCATGGGCCACCACTAAAAATGTATCACGACCCGCACCCGATATAGAAATGCATGTAGTGAACAATGCCCAACCTACGCCGCAGCATCAGTGGTAGAAGCTGTTTGGGTAAACTATCTATCTAATAATCAAGATATAACAATGTCACCAATGTAAATGAATATACTCAATCACAGTTCTATAGATAGAATAAAGCACGAATATGATAAAAGAATAGAAGAGTCACAAATATAACTCATAAAACAAAATAATATCCAATGAGTCAGAGAAATACTAATAATAAATGTTGGAGACAAATCCAGTACAAAAGGAACTAACTGCTAAGCTATGAAGCTACGAGTCCTGGGTCATCTGTCTCAGTCGGGATGAGACCCTCCTGAGCTAAGGTCTCTGCCTCTAAGCCAACTATGTCCTGAGGCCCGTAGTGAGTGGGGTACCACTACTCAGGGTCATCTGGAAAAAAATATCCAGTCAAAAAAGGAGCAGAGTACATCTCTAACAGCAGTTCTAATAAATGATATAAAGTATGTAATAATAAATAGATGTGAATATACAAGATGCAATATATAGATACAAGATATATACAATAAAGGAAATACTGTAAATAAATACAACGCTTGGAAATTTGCACAAGGATAATGACCTGGTTAATCATACGTGCGGTGTATGATAAACACTCATAAGGAATAAGACATGCACAAGGAGGGTATGATCACATATCTACACTAAATACTCCCCGCACCCGACTGGTATATTGGATCCAACCATGCTATATTGTTACAACCCGCACCCGGGGTAAGGGTACTAGTCGGAAACAACGCCCAGCCTACGCCGCAGAATCGGCGGTAGAACGCTGTCTAGAAAGTCTATCTAATATAATGAACCACCAAAAGATAGTGTACTCAATCACAGAACTAAGATAGAATGAACACGGATCAGATAAGAATAGAATAGTCATCAACTCATGAGTTTAAAATAATACATCAATGAGTCTGAAGAGTAACAAAAATAAGCTGAAGACAAATCCAGTACAAAAGAATACTATCATACTATAAGCTACACTCCAGGGTCAACTGTCTCTGTTGGGATAAGTCCCTCTTGAGCCAGGGTCTCCGAATCTAAACCCACAACATCCTGGGGTCCATAATAGGTAGGGTACTCCTCAGTGTCATCTGGAAAAATATATCCAGTCAGGAAAGGAGCAGAGTACATCTCTAACAGCAGTTCTAATCCATGATAAAAACTATGTAACAGAAAATAGCTGTGGACAAACAAGATGCACAAAATAGATACAAGAGATATATAGATAATAAGGAAATACTGGAAAGAAATACAATAATGAATAATATGCCAATGAAACAATAATATTAATGACTAAGTGTGTGAGTACTAGCTTAACATGTGACCGGCTTGGGCAAGATACAATGCGGCCTGGCTAATCATACGTACGGTGCATGATCAACACTATTCGCTTACCAATACTTTATTCAATAGGGATTTGATCACATATCTATACTAATACTCCCCACCCCCGACTGGTATAATAGATCCAACCACGGTATGCTATGGCACTAGATTCCCCAAGAAGATAGCTAGTCTCCCCGAGAATCGGTGTCTGTACATGTACAAGATAACCAATGAAACAATACTTGCACCATATACACCATATACCAAGGAATAACATCTCATGACGAGATCCGGATATACCAATCCGTGTAACCATAGTGTCGAGAGAAACATGTAAATCTACACTAGATACAACTAACATAGAAGATATCATAAATGAGAAACTATCAGAGAATGTACTCGCCTGAAATCCAAAGAACAGTCTCACAGATGTCTGACTCGGTGCCTCGAAGACCTAGATATGGAATACCACATTAAAACAAGGTCCCGGAAAGAGAACAAGTCAAACTAGTCAACTCCTAGGTCAATAAATAAATTCTAAGTCTAATGTCAACTATGGTCAACTCTAAAGTCAACTAAAGTCAAACATGGTCAAACCAAGGTCAACCTCACAAGAAATCTATATAAATAATATAGAAATAAAATATAACAATTTAGGAATAAAAATTAGATCCCAAATTATACTCACACAAAGTATACTACTAATACAAATAATATATACCCTAAAATAATATATATACAAACCAATATGTATACAAATAAAATAATATATTATTACAAATATTATACCTCACAAAACACATATATATACACATATATATATATACAATAATAATATATAAAATATAATTTAAAACTGCCAAAGCATCTCTGAAAACAGGGAGTTAAAAATACAATTTAATTAAAACAGCTTATAGTGACAGTCTAAACTGTCACAGAAAACGTCGCAAAAGCCACTGTGTAATAAAACCCACTGCTGCTGCATTGGTGACAGTTAATCAACTGTTAATCAACTATCACCGAAAACTGTCGCCACTGCTGCTAAGATCCCGCCCGCAACATTAATGACAGAACTGTCATTAATACACAGTGGGCTACAGCGGCTGCTGCTGACCCGCCTATTTAGCGACAGTTTCACTGTCACAAACCTACTGTCACTAAAACACAGAAATATATATATATATAAATAAATATATGCAATAATAATCACAATACATATATATAAATAAATAATTATATACTTATATATATATGCACATATAAACTTATAATTAAATACCAATAGTTACAACACATGCACATATTAATGTTCATATTTTACATGGCTAGAAGCACACCTAAAATATATACATTAATATACAAATAATTACATAATAATTATAAATAATATAATTACACAATTAAACACATAAATATATTTTATAAAACATTTATATATAATTTATACCATTAACATAAGTACATATATAATTACATGTAAGAAAGCTACATATTATATTTGTACATCATATTAGTACACACAAAAATATATAGATCTATGCTACAATAATTACTATAATAAATACACAAAATAAATATATAATATCTATATATATTTACTAATTATAATTGAAGAATTTAAACCATACATAATTAGATCTATTCAAAAATCCACACAATTGGAGAGTATCACACCGTATCCCACTAGATCTAGGATACGCATGTGACACGAGTCCAACACACAACCAATTGCACCCCGAAGGATACAAACAAATCACAAATAATATTTATGAATAAATCAAAGTGTCAAAAGTAGATCTATGTGTCCGTGTCAAAATACGACATGTTCAAAGCCCCGTGTCGGAGGAAAAACCCCCAAAATGACACGTATCACCAAATAGTTGGGATACGAACCACATGTACCAAATTATGGATACAACACTAGCCCCAAACACATAAGCTCATGTCCAATTGATCTATAGGATCAATTGATACACACAACAAAATGTAAATTCGGAATTCCAACAAAATTAACACAAAAAGTACCATAACTTTCTCCATGGGTCTCCTATGAACACAAAACAAAGTCTTATGGATAGTACATACATATAGGTTGATTTTACATGATTAAATCTCAGATTTAGAAGCTATTTAAATGGGAAAATCTGAATTATACCTATTGGGAGATGGATTCCCAATGAAACCTCCAATTGAGAAGAACTTGCTTCCAAATTGTAGATCCTTGCTCCTCTTTGTAGATCCTTGCTTCCTTCTTCTAGATCCTTGCTTCCTCCTTCTCTAATGGTGAATTGGGAAGAATTTGGAATGAATTTGGTAGGGAATTGGAATGGGAATGAAGGGAATTTGGGAGTGAGAAATTCTAGATCTAGATTTGGAATGAGAATGAGAGGAGAGAGAAATTTCCCCCCTCTTTTAATAGGCCGGCCTTGCCCCTCTCCCAAGCAATTGTAAAATGTCCAATGTACCCCTTGAGGCCTCTCATGAAGAAATAATTAAGGAAGGAAGCTTCTAGTCTAATCACTTAATTAATTTAATCCATCTCCTTAACTATGGACTTTCTAAATGGGCCAAATCTAACTATTTAATTCATGTTGGTCCATGGGTCCAAACTATACTAGTTGGGTCCACTAAAATAAGTCCAAAATAATTAAATAACATCCAACGACAATTAAATAATACAACAAAAATTATTTACCATGCACAATATTTATTTAAATAGAAAAAGACTAAAATACCCTTTCCTAAAAAATGTGGTAGTGACAAGTCTACCCTCCTTTAAATAATTTCGTCCTCGAAATTTAAATATGAAAACTACCCCCATGAAAATCATAGAACAGATCTAAAGAATCACAATTAACTAATGAACAGAACATAACTAGAAAATAATATACCTCAAGGTACAAACAAATATGGATAACGCTCTCGCATGTCATCCTCTCTCTCCCAGGTAGACTCCCCCGGAGAGTGATGCCTCCATGCGACGCGTACCAAAGAAATAGTCTGGTTCCTCAACACCTTCTCTCTCCGATCCAGAATCTCAACTGGCTGCTCTGGATAGCTAAGAATAGGGCCCACCTCTATCTCCGAGTGATCCAATACATGACTAGGATCTGCCACGTATCGTCTCAACTGTGACACATGAAACACGTTGTGCACTCCCTCTAATACAGGTGGCAAGTCTAGTCTATAAGCAACTGCACCGACCCTCTCTAGAATAGTGAAAGGTCCGATGAATCGCGGACTAAGCTTTCCGCCTCCACCGAAGCGAATCGTGCCTCGTGTCGGAGAAATCCTCAGAAACACCAAACCACCCACCTAGAACAAAACACCATCTTAAGAACTTAATCTATAACAAACAAGAACAAGCACAAACAAAATCTAAACTATACCTCAAACTCCAAAGGTCTCCGATGGCTATCGGCCCAATGCCGCTGTCTGTCCTGCGCCACTCGAAGTCTGTCTTTGATCAAATGAACCTTCTCTGCTGCCTCCACAATCATCTCTGGCCCAAGCAAAACTCTCTCTCCAACATCGTCCCAAGACAAAGGAGTACGACACCTCCGACCATATAGAGCTTCAAAAGGTGACATCTCTATACTGGCCTGGTAACTGTTGTTGTAAGCAAACTCTACCAAATGGAGATGGTCCTCCCAAGAACCTCCGAAATCTAGTACACAAGTGCGCAACATATCCTCGAGAGTCTGGATAGTCCTCTCTGACTGCCCATCTGTCTGGGGATGATATGCAGTACTAAACTTGAGCTGAGTGCCCAAACTCTCCTGCAAACTCCTCCAGAAATGAGAAATGAAACGACTATCTCGATCTGAGACTATGCTGACGGGAACTCCGTGTATCCTAACGATCTGCCTCACATACATCTCTGCCAGCTTCTCTGTAGACAAACCCACCTTGAAAGGCAAAAAGTGGGCCGACTTGGTCAACCTATCAACAATGACCCAAATTGCGTCTTTCTCTCCTGGAGATCGTGGAAGTCCGGACATAAAATCCATAGTAATGTGTTTTTACTTCCACTCTAGAATGGGTAATGGCTGAAGTAACCCTCCTGGCCTCTGCCTCTCGGCTTTCACCTGCTGGCAAACTAAGCATCTGGATACAAACTGTGCCACTTCCCTCTTCATGCCATACCACCACACACTCTCTTGCATATTCCGATACATCTTGTTAGCACCTGGATGTATGGAATACTGAGAGCGATGTGCTTCCTGCAACACCTCCTCGTGCAACTCCCCACTAGGCACACACAATCTTACTCCATGCCTCAAGGATCCATCCTCTGCAATAGTGAAATTATCCTCCAATCCTGCTCTCACCTGAGCTCTGATACTCCTCAAAGATACATCATCATACTGTGCTGCCTTGATCCTGTCCATCAAATCTGAGTGTATCTGTAATCCCCACATCTGCATAGCACACCCAGGAACAATCACCTCAATGTCCAAGCTCTCCAAGTCCTCCAACAGATATCGATCCTGCGTCAAGAACATAGCTACCGGATACCTACTCAAAGCATCGACAACTACATTGGCTTTCCCAGGATGATATTGCAAAGAGATATCAAAATCCTTCATCAATTCCAACCACCGATGCTGCCTCATGTTCAACTCCTTCTGCGTGAAAACGTACTTCAAGCTTTTGTGGTCTGTGAAGATCTCCACACGCTCTCCGTACAAATAATGTTTCCACAACTTCAGGACGAATATGACAGCTGCCAACTCCAAATCATGGGTAGGATAGTTCTTTTCATGAGGACGCAATTGCCTGGATGCATAGGCAATCACTTTTCCATGCTGCTGAAGAACACAACCTAAACCCTTCCCCGATGCATCACTATAAATAGTGAAACCTCCGGACCCTGATGGCAACGTCAAAATAGGAGCAGACGTCAACCTCTTCTTCAACTCCTCAAAAGCAACCTGACAATCCTCTGTCCAAACAAACTCTACATCCTTCCTTGTGAGTCTGGTCATCGACTCGACAATCCTCGAAAAATCTTGTACAAACTTCCTGTAATAGCCTGCCAATCCCAAGAAACTCCTGATCTCTGCTACTGAACTCGGAGTCTTCCAAGATTCCACTACTGAAATCTTCTTCGGATCCACTGAAATACCATCACCAGTCACAACATGCCCCAAGAATTCTACTTTGTCCAAAAAAACTCACATTTGGATAACTTCCCATACAGCTTATCCTTCCTCAGCACATCCAACACAATCCTCAAATGCTCCTCATGCTCCTCCGGTGTCCTCGAGTATATGAGTATGTCGTCGATGAACACCACCACGAACTTGTCAAGGTACTGGTGGAACACCTTGTTCATCAAGTTCATAAATACCGCCGGTGCATTAGTCAAACCAAACGACATCACCATAAACTCGTACTGACCATACCGAGTTCTAAAAGCAGTCTTCGGTATGTCCTCCGGCTTCACCTTCACTTGATGGTAGCCTGATCTCAAATCTATCTTAGAAAACACCTTCGCACCACTCAACTGATCAAACAGATCATCAATCCGTGGCAAAGGATACTTATTCTTGATAGTGAGATTATTCAAAGCCCTGTAATCAATGCACATGCGCACCGATCCATCCTTCTTTGGTACAAACAATACCGGGGCTCCCCATGGTGAAGAACTCGATCTGATAAACCCCTTATCCTACAATTCGTCCACCTGCTTCTTCAACTCGACCAGCCCGCTGTTGTTAACTCTATAGACATGTTGCAAAATTGGTTCTGCACCTGGCACCAAGTCTATAGAAAATTCAATATCTCGATCTGGTGGCAATCCCAGCAATTCCTCAGGAAACACATCCAAGAATTCTGCTATCAACGGATGTGGCAACTCCTTGTCTTCCACCATAGCTCCACAAATAATGCCTTCTCCCTGCTCCGCAGCTCCTCTAGCAAACTCGAACTCTGGCTCTCCTGGCGAACCAAACAAAACTCTACCTCCTCTACAGTCTATGCTAGCACGGTGCCTACTCAACCAATCCATCCCAAGTACAATGTCATAGCTTGGAAGTGGCATTACAAGTAGACACGCACTCAACTCTCGGCCTCCCAAAGTAACTCTCTGATCCTTACAAATATCATTAACCAGGATAATGCCTCCCCCGGTCATGATCTTACAAGTCCTAAGCAAAGACTCAGCTTCCAAACCATGCTTCAGAGCAAAAGAAACAGATACAAAACTATGAGAAGCACCACTATCAAATAAAGCTAAGGCTGGAATGGAATCAAGAAGAATAGAACCTGCGATAACATCTCCTGTGGGTTCCTCCTCTTCAACGGTCATAGCAAACGCTCGTCCCTGCCGAGCACCTCCCTGCTGTTGATACTGGACAAAACGCTGCTGCTGTGTCGGAAGCGGTCCCCTCGGCTGTGCTGCAGGTGGTCTCGTCTGTGTCCTCGGAGCTGGAGCTGCTCCTTGAACTGCACGACGAGGACACTCCCTCGATTGATGCCCTTCAGTACCACAATACAAACAAACTCCTAGCCTCCTCCTGTAAACTTTCCAGATGTGGCCGGGCTTCTTGCAGAAGTTGCATGGGGCCTGCTGTAACTGCCTCTGCTGCTGAGGTGCCTGGTGAAAAGGTGCTCTAGCTGGAGTCTGGTTCTACTGTGGCTGCTGGAAAGGTCTGGACTGGTAATGAGGACGTTTGGCAGATACTGCACTGCCGTTGGCCCCCAGAAAAGAATCACGGTCTCTCTTGGTCTTCAAACCCAGATCCCGCTCAACCTTGCGTGCCTCCGCAAGTATCTCCGAGTATGTCTCATAAAAAGACGGAATGAGAATCTTTACCTCCCAGTTTAGACCCTCTCGGAAACGAATAGCTCGAACCTCCGGCTCCCTCACCAAGTACTCTGCAAATCGGCTCAACCTACTGAACTCCGCAGCGTATTCCTCCACAGACATGCTTCCCTGAATGAGACTCTCAAATTGTCTCCCCAAGTCAAGCCTGTCTATCCGAGCAAAAAACTTTTTCTTGAAAAGGTCCTTGAATACCTCCCAAGATTGTCCTGCGTCAACTAGAACCGGCTCATTCCTGAACCAAGTACGAGCGACGTCGAACAGTTGAAGTCCTACCGCCTCAACCTTCAGATCTTCAGAAAGACGGGACACCCTCATAAGACGCTCAATGTCCTCGAGCCAATCATCAGCATAGACGATGCCCTCCGTCCCTTTGAAAACCCTAGGCTCCAGTTTCTTGAAGTCCTGAATGTTGCCTGGCCGAAGCTGAGCAACTTGAGGAACAACCTGCTGCTGGACCGGAACTCCTCTCTCAACTACAGCACGAGCAAGCGGATGAGCACTCTCGATGCCCTGCCGTAGGACGTCGGTCTGCCTCTGATGTGCCTCTGACTGAGCCCTCTGTGCCTCGAGCATCTCACGAAACAGTGTAAACATCTGTGACACCTCTGCTGGCATAGGAGGTGGAGGTGGAAGCCCCTCAGATACAGCTGGCACAGTCCTCTGAGTAGGTGGTGGACCTCCGAAAGCAGCTGACACTCCAATCACCGAAGAATTGACTGGTGCAGGCCCTCGGGATGTCGCAGACCTTTCAGAAGCTGCTCTCCCCTGCTGTGATCTAGTCTTAGGCGGCATCCTGAGACAAAGCGAAAGAAAGAATCAATATGGCATAAGATGTAAGACATCAAGGAAAGGACAGTTTAAGGGTTCAAGTATCAATGTCAAAGGAAAATAGTTGAATCAAAAGAATTTTCCTAGATGTGATTGAGTATCTCAGCCTATATCCTATATCCTATTGCAGGCTCGCAGTAGTACAACTAAGTTGTCGCACTACCACGATATCACATACTTGTGAAGCTAGACCTGCATGGGCCACCACCAAAAACGTGTCACGACCCGCACCCGGGGTAAGGGTACTAGTCGAAAACAACGCCCAGCCTACGCCGCAGAATCGACGGTAGAACGCTGTCTAGAAAGTCTATCTAATATAATGAACCACCAAAAGATAGTGTACTCAATCACAGAACTAAGATAGAATGAACACGGATCATATAAGAATAGAATAATCATCAACTCATGAGTTTAAAATAATACATCAATGAGTCTGAAGAGTAACAAAAATAAGCTGGAGACAAATCCAGTACAAAAGAATACTATCATACTACAAGCTACACTCCAGGGTCAACTGTCTCAGTTGGGATAAGTTCCTCTTGAGCCAGGGTCTCCGAATCTAAACCCACAACATCCTGGGGTCCATAATAGGTAGGATACTCCTCAGTATCATCTGAAAAAATATATCCAGTCAGGAAAGGAGCAGAGTACATCTCTAACAGCAGTTCTAATCCATGATAAAAACTATGTAACAGAAAATAGCTGTGGATAAACAAGATGCACAAAATAGATACAAGAGATATATAGATAATAAGGAAATACTGGAAAGAAATACAATAATGAATAATATGCCAATGAAACAATAATACTAATGACTAAGTGTGTGAGTACTAGCTTAACATGTGACCGGCTTGGGCAAGATACAATGCGGCCTGGCTAATCATACGTACGGTGCATGATCAACACTATTCGCTTACCAATACTTTATTCAATAGGGATTTGATCACATATCTATACTAATACTCCCCACCCCCGACTGGTATAATAGATCCAACCACGGTATGCTATGGCACTAGATTCCCCAAGAAGATAGCTAGTCTCCCCGAGAATCGGTGTCTGTACATGTACAAGATAACCAATGAAACAATACTTGCACCATATACACCATATACCAAGGAATAACATCTCATGACGAGATCCGGATATACCAATCCGTGTAACCATAGTGTCGAGAGAAACATGTAAATCTACACTAGATACAACGAACATAGAAGATATCATAAATGAGAAACTATCAGAGAATGTACTCGCCTGAAATCCAAAGAACAGTCTCACAGATGTCTGACTCGGTGCCTCGAAGACCTAGATATGGAATACCACATTAAAACAAGGTCCCAGAAAGAGAACAAGTTAAACTAGTCAACTACTAGGTCAATAAATAAATTCTAAGTCAAAAGTCAACTATGGTCAACTCTAAAGTGAACTAAAGTCAAACATGGTCAAACCAAGGTCAACCTCACAAGAAATCTATATAAATAATATAGAAATAAAATACAACAATTTAGGAATAAAAATTAGATCCCAAATCATACTCACACAAAGTATACTACTAATACAAATAATATATACCCTAAAATAATATATATACAAACCAATATGTATATAAATAAAATAATATATTATTACAAATATTATACCTCACAAAACACATATATATACACATATATATATACAATAATAATATATAAAATATAATTTAAAACTGCCAAAGCGTCACTGAAAACAGGGAGTTAAAAATACAATTTAATTAAAACAGCTTATAGTGACAGTCTCAACTGTCACAGAAAACGTCGCAAAAGCCACTGTGTAATAAAACCCACTGCTGCTGCATTGGTGACAGTTAATCAACTGTTAATCAACTATCACCGAAAACTGTCGCCACTACTGCTAAGATCCCGCCCGCAGCATTAATGACAGAACTGTCATTAATGCACAGTGGACTACAGCGGCTGCTGCTGACCCGCATATTTAGTGACAGTTTCACTGTCACAAACCCACTGTCACTAAAACACAGAAATATATATATATATAAATATATATATATGCAATAATAATCATAATACATATATATAAATAAATAATTATATACTTATATATATATGCACATATAAACTTATAATTAAATACCAATAGTTACAACACATGCACATATTAATGTTCATATTTTACATGGCTAGAAGCACACCTAAAATATATACATTAATATACAAATAATTACATAATAATTATAAATAATATAATTACACAATTAAACACATAAATATATTTTATAAAACATTTATGTATAATTTATACTATTAACATAAGTACATATATAATTACATGTAAGAAAGCTACATATTATATTTGTACATCATATTAGCACACACAAAAATATATAGATCTATGCTACAATAATTACTATAATAAATACACAAAATAAATATATAATATCTATATATATTTACTAATTATAATTGAAGAATTGAACCACAATTAAATAGATCTATGCAAAAATACACACAATTGGAGAGTATCACACCGTATCCCACTAGATCTAGGATACGCATGTGACACGAGTCCAACACACAACCAATTGCACCCCGAAGGATACAAACAAATCACAAATAATATTTATAAATAAATCAAAGTGTCAAAAGTAGATCTATGTGTCCGTGTCAAAATACGACATGTTCAAAGCCCCGTGTCGGAGGAAAAACCCCCAAAATGACACGTATCACCAAATAGTTGGGATACGAACCACATGTACCAAATTATGGACACGACACTAGCCCCAAACACATAAGCTCATGTCCAATTGATCTATAGGATCAATTGATACACACAACAAAATGTAAATTCGGAATTCCAACAAAATTAACACAAAAAGCACCATAACTTTCTCCATGGGTCTCCTATGAACACAAAACAAAGTCCTATGGGTAGTACATACATATAGGTTGATTTTACATGATTAAATCTCAGATTTAGAAGCTATTTAAATGGGAAAATCTGAATTATACCTATAGGGAGATGGATTCCCAATGAAACCTCCAATTGAGAAGAACTTGCTTCCAAATTGTAGATCCTTGCTCCTCTTTGTAGATCCTTGCTTTCTTCTTCTAGATCCTTGCTTCCTCCTTCTCTAATGGTGAATTGGGAAGAATTTGGATTGAATTTGGTAGGGAATTGGAATGGGAATGGAGGGAATTTAGGAGTAGGAAATTCAAGATCTAGATTTGGAATGAGAATGAGAGGAGAGAGAAATTTCCCCCCTCTTTTAATAGGCCGACCTTGCCCCTCTCCCAAGCAATTGTAAAATGTCCAATGTACCCCTTGGGGCCTCTCATGAAGAAATAATTAAGGAAGGAAGCTTCTAGTCTAATCACTTAATTAATTTAATCTATCTCCTTAACTATGGGCTTTCTAAATGGGCCAAATCTAACTATTTAATTCATGTTGGTCCATGGGTCCAAACTATACTAGTTGGGTCCACTAAAATAAGTCCAAAATAATAAATAACATCCAACAACAATTAAATAATACAACAAAAATTATTTACCATGCACAATATTTATTTAAATAGGAAAAGACTAAAATACCCTTTCCTAAAAAATGTGGTAGTGACATATGTTATCACAAGGGTTTCCACAAGAAAGGCGTTAATCTTCTCATGAACCAATGCTTGTATATGTACAAGAAGAACAAGAAATAAGACTTGCACAAGATACAACATAAATAACAAGGAATAATATCTCATGACGAGATCCAAATATACCAATCCGTGATACTATCATGTCAAGAAATCAAGGATATCACACTAGATACAAGGAACATGGAGGATATCATAAATAAGAAACTATCAAAGAATATACTCGCCTGAAATTCGGTAAACAGTATCACAAATGTTCGGTACGGTACCTCAAAGGCCTAAATATAGAATATTACATCAATACAAAGTTTTGGAATGAAAATAAGTTAAACTAGTCAACTTCTAGGTCGTAAAGTTATTTCTAAGTCAAAATAGTCAAACTAGGTCAACTCTAAATCAAACTGGTCAAACTTGGTCGAACTAGCTATTTCTAGGTTGTATGAGTCTATCTCTAGGATATTGGATATGTACACTATGTAACTAGGCCATACTAGCTATACTAGGATACTAGGATGCAAACAAGATGCTGTATCCTAAGATACACAAATTAAAGATAAAAAATTATCATAATATGTATATACAAACAACCATATCTAATATTCTTAACTAAACTAATACTAAGTGTATAGCTTGGCTTTGAACCAACGCGGTATCACACCACTACACACCTATCTTGATACCCAAACCCGATAGCTTGACATTTACCTTGGTATCTCAAGGTAATGTCAATTCTAGTATATTATTAACTACCCAACTCCTAACTATATACTAATGTATTAACTAATACAATATTACATACTACTACTAACATACAATACATCTACACATGTGACTAACTATCTAACTACTACTAACAACAAGTACCTATACATATAACTATAACAAGTAACTAACTAACAAGTAACTAATTAGCTAAACTACTTACTAAACTATTAATGAACTAACTAATCAAACTATTAATGATCTAACTAATCTTCCTCCTTACCTGCTCTAGCGGCTGCCCTCTGCTCTTTGCACTTGCTGTTGTGGAGCTTTTGTCGTCGTTGTTGCTCAAGCTGCTGCTACTGCTGCTACTGCAACATGCAGCTGCAATTGCTACTACCTGCTGCCTCTCCATGTTGTTTCTATTATGCTGCTTCAGTTGCTGATTTGCTGCTGTTGCTGCTGCTGCAACATGTTGCTGCAGCTGCAGTTGCTGTGTTGCTGCTACTGCTATGTTGCTGTGGTTGCTGCTCTCTGTATTGTGCATGCTCGACCCCTCTAGCACACACACATACACACACACACACACACACACACACACACACACACACACACACACACACACACACATACACATACACACACACACACGCACATCTATGCACACACATATACAAGTAGATATATATATATATATATATATACTTATATATGTATATATATCTATATACATATATAACACTAGATACAACACAAATCTATATATATATACACACACATCTATGCACACACATATACATATAAGTATATATATATATATATATATAACACTAGATACATACACCTATCTATACATATATATACATATCAATATATATACATATATATATGCAATAGAGATACATATACGTATCTATATATATACATATCTATCTATACAATAGAGATATATATACATACAAATCATCATACATATATGTATATATTTATAAAACCATCATTCACTATATATATATATATATTATATATACACATATAAACACAATATCACTATATATATATATATATATACACACAACCATATAACTATAATACTCTAATAGCTATAAACAAGTTTATTGAAATGCAAGAAAACAAACACGTGGAGTGCATCGCACCCGTATCACACTAGATATATGATACGCTTGCGATACGAGTCCACCAAACCACCAAACGTACCCCAAAGGACACGAGCAAGTCAAAAATAATAACTATGAACAATACAAAGAGCTAAATATACATCTACGTGTCCGTGTCAAAAAATAACATGCTCAAACACCCGTGTCGGAAGAAAAACCCCCATATTAACCAGTATCTTCAAATTATCGGGATACGGCCTACATGTATCCAATTATAGGCACAACACTAGCCACACACAATCAAACACATGTTAATTTGGTCTATTTAACCAATTGACAAACATAAGATGTGTCAATCTCAAAATTCTCCAAAAATTGACACAATATAACACATAACGTTCTCCATAGGCCTCCAATGAACCTAATTCCAATTTATATGGGTAGCATTAGCATATAGTGGTTCCTAAAGATTAAAACACAGATTTAGAGTCTAATCAAAGAGAAAAAACTTAATTGTACCTATTAGAAGATAAAAAGAGCCTCCAACTTGGATAAAAAGAGCCTCCAACTTGTAGATCCTTGCTCCTTGTAGATTCTTGCTCTAATGGCCTCCAATGATGATTAGGGATAGAATTGGAAAGAAATTTGGGTAAAAATTTAATGTGGGAATGAAAAAATTTGGAAGAGAAAATTCTAGATCTATATTTGAAAATGAAAATGAAGAGAGAAAAACTTTCCTTCCTTACAAACTAGGCCGGCCACAAAACCCTCTCCCCAAGCTACTATATAAAGTCTAAAATATTCCTTGGGGCCTCTCATAAAGAAATAATTAAGGAAGAAAGATTCTAGTCTAATGGGTTTAACTTAATTAATCATCCTCCAAATGAATAAACTTTTAATTGGGCTCAATTCTAACTAGATTCAAAATAATAAACTAACATCTAACTATAAATAAATAATATACTAAATAAATATACAACATGCATAATATTTAATTAATTATAAAAAGACTAAAATACCCTTTTCTACAAAATATGGTAGTGACAGATTGAGAAAATACAGATCGGTGCTCGTAGTACCTAAAATATTGTAATACAGTCAGGATTGGAACGAGTACATCATAGTGAAAATAGTTCCAACACATGGTAGAAACTATAAGGAAAAAAATATTAAAGAATATATGATAGCAACAAAACTGAAATCACAATAAGATAACCAGAATAACTAAATGCTAAAGTCCTGTCATGGCAATGATATACAGTAGCCACAAGCAATCATAGAAAATAACTACAAGTATGGGAGAAACAAATAGAATAAACTAATCTACGTGATTTAAAATACCTTGTCGACATGTGAAAGACTAAGGGTATTTTAAATACCTTGTCGACATGGATTAAGACATAGATGTTTACATTTATGGGATTTTATATAGTGCCCTTATTATACAGCTTATACGTATTCGAGTCAGACCAGAGTCTGGTCGATTGCGTAGCTGGCGTGTCACGTATTCCTAGTCCTATGTATTTTGGGACTGGGGCATGACAGTCCAAAAAAACTATGCGGCCTCGATTGCATGCGGCTGCGACTTCATGCGGCACCCTGTCTCATACGGTATCATGCTTCATGCGACAGCTTGCCTATGTACCTATTGTTCCTATGCTGCACCTTGTTTCTTACACACGTGGACACTCACTTGATTTAATGCTTTCAATTGATTGATTGATTGTGATGATATATGTTAAATATAGAAATGACTTGTATGTCCCAGATGTGACCATGTGCTAAATTTGACTAAGCACCTGACATGAGCCCTGTAGATGTGGCCGTATATGTACTAACTTGCTAACTAATATACTTTCCTTTGACCACCTTATTATGTCACCCTCACTTTTCCAAATTTGGGTTGTAAAACCCATCAACCAAAAATAGGTATTTTGTGTGTATTCTATATTTATTATGTTTATTTAGATTATTTTTAAAATTAATTTAAATCTAATTATTGTATTTGGATACTTTATCGTAGTCTGAACATTAATGACATAGGATGACCCCAAAATCTATATTACCCTTCGTAGGATGTAGCCTACATTGGAGATACTACCCGTAGGATCTGCGTGTGACACAAAATTTGACCATTTAGCATTAGTATGGCACTAGCGTAACAACCATAGATTATTATATTTAAAATTTAGATATTTAGATATGTAATTATTATCTAATACAACCTTCTTCATTAAGCAATCCATAAACTCTCCATGCTAAATTAGGCCACTTCCCTCTTTTGTAGGATTTAATTATTTATTTATTACTATTTTAAATCCCATAGAATCAAATATTTGTCCTTAATTGGTTAGTTGTTGACTTTTAAATAACTAACAAAGTAATTAGGAAACCTTCTAACTAACTACCAACTAAACCTAATCCTACCCATTTCCCTAATACCCTTCTACCCGCGGCTCCCCCTCACCAAAACCCACGCGACCCCTCTCTCTCTTTCTATCTCCACTTATATATATATATAGGGACGAATTGTAGGATAAGGGGTTTATCAGATCGAGTTCTTCACCATGGGGAGCCCCGATATTGTTTGTACCGAAGAAGGATGGATCGGTGCGCATGTACATTGATTACAGGGCTTTGAATAATCTTACTATCAATAATAAGTATCCTTTGCCACGGATTAAAAATCTGTTTGATCAGTTGAGTGGTGCGGAGGTGTTTTCTAAGGTAGATTTGAGATTAGGCTACCATCAGGTAAAGGTGAAGCTAGAGGACATACCGAAGACTGCTTTTAGAACTTGGTATGATCAGTACGAGTTTATGGTGATGTCGTTTAGTTTGACAAATGCACCAGCAGTATTTATGAACTTGATGAACAAGGTGTTCCACCAGTACCTTGACAAGTTTGTGGTGGTGTTCATCGACGACATACTCATATACTCGAAGACACCGGAGGAGCATGAGGAGCATTTGAGGATTGTGTTGGATGTGCTGAGGAAGGAGAAGCTGTATGGAAAGTTGTCCAAATATGAGTTTTTCTTGGACAAGGTGGAATTCTTGGGGCATGTTGTGACTGGTGATGGTATTTCAGTGGATCCGAAGAAGATGGTAGTAGTAGAATCTTGGAAGACCCCGAGTTCGGTAGCAGAGATCAGGAGTTTCTTGGAATTGGCAGGCTACTATAGGAAGTTTATGCAAGATTTTTCGAGGATTGCCGAGCCGATGACCAGACTCACAAGGAAGGATGTGGAGTTTGTTTGGACGGAGGATTGCCAGGTTGCTTTTGAGGAGTTGAAGAAGAGGTTGACTTCTGCTCCTATTTTGAAGTTGTCATCAGGGTCCGGAGGTTTCACTATTTGTAGTGATGCATCGAAAAAAGGTTTGGGTTGTGTTCTTCAGCAGCATGGGAAAGTGATTGCCTATGCATCCAGGCAATTGCGTCCTCATGAAAAAAACTATCCTACCCATGATTTTGAGTTGGCAGCAGTCATCTTCGCTCTGAAGTTATGAAAACATTATTTGTACGGAGAGCGTGTGGAGATCTTCACAGACCATAAAAGCTTGAAGTACGTTTTCAGGCAGAAGGAGTTGAACATGAGTCAGCGTCGGTGGTTGGAACTGATAAAGGATTTTGATATATTTTTGCAATATCATCCTGGGAAAGCTAATGTAGTTGTCGATGCTTTGAGTAGGTATCCGATAGCTATATTCTTGACGTAGGATTGATATTTTTTGGAGGACTTGGAGAGCTTGGGCATTGAGGTGATTGTTCCTGGTTATGCTATGCAGGTGTTAGAATTGTAGATACATTCAGATTTTATGGACAGGATTAAGGTAGCACAATATTAGGATGTATCTCTGAGGAGTATCAGAGCTCAGGTGAGAGCAGGATTGGAGGATAATTTTACTATTACATAGGATGGATCTTTGAGGCATAGAGTTAGATTGTGTGTGCCTAGTGAAAAGCTGTGTGAGGAGGTGTTGCAGGAAGCGCATCGCTCTCAGTATTCCTTGCATCCAGGTGCTAACAAGACGTATCAGGATATGCGAGAGAGTATGTGGTGGTATGGCATGAAGAGGGAAGTAACACAGTTTGTATCCAGATGCTTAGCGTGCCAGCAGGTGAAAGCCGAGAGGCAGAGGACATGAGGTTTACTTCAGCCATTACCCATTCCAGAGTGGAAGTGTGAGCACATTACTATAGATTTTGTGTCCGGACTTTTACGATCTCCAGGAGAAAAAGATGAGATTTAGGTCATCGTTGATAGGTTGACCAAGTCAGCCCACTTTTTGCCTTTCAAGGTGGGTTTGTCTACGGAGAAGCTGGCAGAGATGTATGTGAGGCAGATCGTTATAATACATGGAGTTTCCGTCAGCATAGTCTCGGATCGAGATAGTCATTTTACTTCTCATTTCTGGAGGAGTTTGCAGGAGAGTTTGGGCACTCAGCTCAAGTTCAATACTGCATATCATCCGCAGACAGATGGGCAGTCAGAGAGGACTATTCAGACTCTCGAGGATATGTTGCGCACGTGTGTACTAGATCTCAGGGGTTCTTGGGAGGACTATCTCCATTTGGTAGAGTTTGTTTACAACCACAGTTACCAGGCCAGTTTAGAGATGTCACCTTTTGAAGCTCTGTACGGTCAAAGGTGTCGTACTCCTTTGTCTTGGGATGATGTTGGAGAGAGAGTTTTGCTTGGGCCAGAGATGGGTGTGGATACAGCAGAGAAGGTTCAGTTGATCAGAGACAGACTTCGAGTAGCGCAAGACAGACAACGGCATTAGGCCGATAGCCATCGGAGACCCTTGGAGTTCGCGGTATAGTTTGGATTTTTGTTTTGTGCTTGTTCTTGGTTGTTTGTTATAGATTAAGTTCTTAAGGTAGTATTTTGTTTTAGGCGGGTATTTTGGTGTTTCTGAGGATTTTTTCGACACGAGGCACGATTCGTTTCGGTGGAGGCGGAACGCTTAGTCCGCGATTCATCGGACCTTTCACTATTCTAGAGAGGGTCGGTGCAGTTGCTTATAGACTAGACTTGCCACCTGCATTGGAGGTAGTGCACAACGTATTTCATGTGTCACAGATGAGACGATATGTGGCAGATCCTAATCATGTATTGGATCACTCAAAGATAGAGGTGGGCCCTACTCTTAGCTATCAGAGTAGCCAGTTGAGATTCTGGATCGAAGAGAGAAGGTGCTGAGGAACCAGACTATTCCTTTGGTACGCGTCGCATGGAGGCATCACTCTCCGGGGGAGTCTACCTGGGAGAGAGAGGATGAAATACGAGAGCGTTATCCATATTTGTTTGTGCCTTGAGGTATGTTATTTCCTAGTTATGTTCTGTTCATTGTTATGTTCTTCCATAGTTAGTTATGATTCTTTAGTTCTGTTCTGTTATTTTCTGAGGGTAGTTTTTGTCTTTGAATTTCGTGGACGAAATTTTTTTAAGGATGGTAGACTTGTCACTACCATATTTTTTTAGGAAAAGGTATTTTAGTAATTTCCTATTTAATTAAATATTGTGCTTGATAAATAATTAATTATTGTATTATTTAATTATTTTTAGATGTTAATTATTTATTTTGGACTTGTATTAGTGGACCTAACTAGTTAGTTTAGACCCATGGACCAACATGAATTAATTGGTTAGAATTTAGCCCATTTAGAAAGTCCATTGTTAAGGAGATGAATTAAATTAATTAAATCATTAGACTAGAAGCTTCCTTCCTTAATTATTTCTTCATGAGAGGCCACAAGGGGTATATTGGATATTACATAATAACTTGAGGGAGGGGAAATAGGGGCCGACCTATTAATAAAGGGTAGAAAATTATATTTCATCTTTTCATTCCAAAACTAGATCTAGAATTTTCCACTACCAAATTCTTTCATTCCCATTTTATTTTCCTACCAAATTTTATTCTAATTCCTTCCCAAATCACCATTAGAGAGTTGAGAAGCAAGGATCTAGAAGAAGAAAGCAAGGATCTACAAAGACGAGCAAGGATCTACAAGTTGGAGGCAATTTCATCTCAATTGGAGGTTTCATTGGGAATCCATCTCCCAATAGGTACAATTTAGTTTTCTCCTTAAATTAAGTTCTAATTCTTAGATTTAACCATGGAAAATCAATGCATATGCATAGGCTACCCATATGATTTGGTTTTGTGTTCATAGGAGGCTATGGAGAAAGTTATGGTGATTTTTGTACTAATTTTGGGAGAATTCCGAGATTGACCATTGTTGTATGTGTCAATTGATCCTATAGATCAATTTGGAATGTGCTTGTGTGTTTGGGGCTAGTGTCGTATCCACAATTGGGTACGTGTAGGTTGTATCCCAATAAATTGGTGACATATTAATAGGGAGGGGGTGTATTTATAGTCTTATTGGTATTTATGTATATATATATATTTATTATGGATTTCTTTTATATATATATATATATATAATTCAGAGTTTTTAGCGACAGGGTAATAATGACAGCAGCCACTGTCATTTAATACAGCAGCAGCCGCTGTAGCAGTGGCGGGAAATTAATGACAATAGCCGCTGTCATTAATAGCAGCAGCAACAGCGAGAAATGAACAGAAGCAGCGATAGCAGAATCGGTTGTAAACCGTCACCAACACAGCAGTAACAGGGAAGAAAATTAGCAGCAAACAGCGACGGCAGTTTCAGTGACAGGCAAAACTGTCACTAAAGAGGCAGCATATCAGAATATCAGTAATTCAGCACAGTTTTTAGCGACAGTAGGTAGATTATATATTTATATATTTATATACTTATAGATATATATATGTATATATATATTAGTATTAATATTGATGTAATATATTCTTAATTGCTAAATTCTTTATATGTATAATATTTAGTATATTTATTATATGTATATATATACGGGTAGTTAACAAAACAAGGCATTGGAAATTACCTTGAGGAACTAAGGTAATTGGGGATACCCAAAATATTGGGTTTGGGTATCAAGTTTGTGACTATTGTTGAGATACCAAGTTGGTTCAAAACTACGGTACCTAATTATTGTTGTAATTATGATTCTATATTATTATTAATATTTGGTTGATAATTATATTTTGAGGTGTTACCTTGGAATTTACGTATCCGGAGATACGGTATCCTAATATTTAAGATGTGGGTTTCTTGCCTTAGACTTTAGTATCTTGACCCAATATTATTGTGTTAGACTTATGCAACCTAGAAATAGATAGTTGACCTTGGTTTGACCATAGTTGACATAGAGTTGACCATAGTTGACTTTTGACTTATAATTGACTTATTGACCTAGAAGTTTACTAGTTTAACTTATTTTCTTTCCGGAACCTTGTATTGATGTTGTATTTCATATCTAGGTCTTCGAGGCACCGTGTTAGACATCTATGAGACTATTTATTGGACTTCAGACGAGTACATTCTCTGAAAGTTTCTCATTTATGATATCCTCTATGTTCATTGTATCTAGTGTAGATATCCATGTTTTCTTGACACGATGATTACACGGATTGGTATATCCGGATCTCGTCATGAGATGTTATTCCTTGGTATATGGTATATCTTGTGCAGGCCTTATTTTATTGATTATCTTGTACATATACAGACACTGATTCTCGGGAAGAGTCGCTATCTTCTTGGGGAATCTTGTGCCATAGCGTACCATAGTTGGATCTATTATACCAGTCGGGTGTGGGGAGTATGTAGTATAGATATGTGATCATACCCACCTTGTATCTTGAATAGTATTAATCATACACCGCACGTATGATTAGCCAGGCCATATATCTTGTATCTCTTATATCAAGTTCCCAAGCTGATCACATGTTAAAGCTAGTACTCACACACTTAGACATTAGTATTCTTGCTCATTGACATATTGGTCATTATTGTATTAATTACAGTATTTCCTTATTGTACATATATCTCTTGTATCTATTATGCATCTTATTTATTCACATCTATTTACTGTTACATAGTCTTTATCATTGATTAGAACTGCTGTTAGAGATGTACTCTGCTCTTTTCCTGGCTGGATATAATTTTCTAGATGAAACTGAGAAGTGGTACCCTACCTATTATGGACTACAGGATGTTGTGGGTTTAGAGTCTGAGACCCTGGCTCAGCAGGGACTTATCCCAACTGAGACAGTTGACCCACGAGTAGTAGCTTCATAGTATTCTTTGTACCGGATTTATCTCCAACTTATTTGTTATTTCTTTCAGACTCATTGATGTAGTATTTTAGACTCATTGAGTTGTATTGTGACTATTATATTCTTTATCTGATTAGTGCTTTCCATATTAGATCTGTGATTGAGTATATTATCATTGTTGGTGGTTTATTATATTGTTAGATAAATTACCCAGACAGCATTCTACCGCCGATTCTGTGGCATAGGTTGGGCGTTGTTTCCGACTTGTACCCCTACATCGGGTGTGGGTCGTGAAATATACGGTTCAGATAGTACATTGGGAGTGGAGAGTCTACTACTGAGCGTTTAGGATTTCTATTTCTAATGGTGTAGATGGTGTATATCGTGTACCCCTGAGTTCTGCGGAACGCCTGGTAAGAAGACTATTCTTCTATTTTTTTCCCCTCATGTTCTATTAGAGATGTATCGAGTGCATATCACATAGACGATTAGTTACCCTATTATTGTTTACTGCTTTATTTTATGCAAGTCAATTCTTGTGTACTTGTTATGTCCCTGTGAGGACCTGGCACCTTTTTCAGATCTCGACGAGCACTTGTACCCGTCGGACTACGGAGTTGGAGATCTTGCTGACGAGGACCTTGAGCTGGAGCCACTACAGTTTCCTTGAGCATCCTGGGCGATAGTTGCTTAGAGTCTTGGGTGTCATTATCTAGTTAGCTGACGCCCAGACTTCTTTATTATTTCTTTATTACTTAGTTGTATTCTTTCAGTAATCATTTGTACTCATTATTTGTGGATTGTTCTAACTAGATATTCTTTTGTAGTGGACTTGAGACTTACCTATTTATTCAGTTTCTTATTTTGTGATGGTTGTGGATGAGACTAGATTATACCTTCCTGTGTTATTGTGACTTAGTTATATTATTTAGCGTACTACGACTAGTTAGGTCCATTAAATTGGGTTTCTATACTTGTTTGTACAGCTGGCATGTGTACGTATACCTGGTCCTACGTATTTTGGGACTAGGATGTGATATATTTTTATTGGTGGCCCTTGCAGGTCCAGTTAGCCATTTCGATTACGTAACTGTACCGAGCGAGCCTGCACTTAGGATTAGAGTTTTAGGTCTCATCCATATTTGACTATAACTCATCTTCCTCCAAATTCGTCCTACTTGAATAAATGCTTGCATCATGCTTGATTCATGTAATCTTCCTAATCTTTCATTCATTTCTTGTAGAGAGATAAATTTACGTAACAGACGTACCGCTACTGGGGTAAACACGTCTCCTGGGGTCGCTAGCCACACACAAGGAGAGACCTCGATTGCTCATCTACTTCCAGGACCGGATGGGCATACTAACGATCTGATTCCATCAGCTCCTCCCGTAGTGCCTAATGGAGCTCCCCCATCTCTAGCTGCACCAAAAGATGGTCAAACACAGATGTTCTAATTCTTCCAGATAATAATACAGGAATAGAGACAGCAGGCTGCCACACTGGCTATCGAGCATAGGTAGTAAGCGGCAGAGCAGAGGCAGGAAGCCGCCGAGATGAGGCAGGGATTCCTGGCAGAAATTGAGAGGATGGCTGTACCAACACCCGCACCAGCCCAGGCATTAGCTCCAGTGCCACAAGCACGTATTGGTTCAATTAAGGACTTTGTGCAAATGAACCCCAAGCCATATAAAGCCAATGAGAGTCCAGAAGAGACCACAACTTGGATAACCAGCACTAAGAAGCTTTTGGAGGCATCACAGCTGCCTACAAATTTATGGATAATAGGCATAAGGACTCAATTAGAAGGGAATGCTCATCACTGGTGGGAATTAATGGAGTGCCAACGAGGTACACACATGACTTGGGAGCAATTCTTGGAGTAATTTGAGAAGAAATACTTTTCGGCCACTGTGAAGGATGCATTATACAATCAGTTCCTATATCTAGAGCAGGGGAACAAGACGGTCGATGAGTATGTATTTGTAAAATGCCCCTGTTGAGCCCCATGTTGAGGGTCCGATTACAGACAATTTTTAACAGATAAGGCAGATTTTTTATTCAAAATCTAATTGGCCGAATGAGCCCAGGACTAGGTGTATGGTTCTTGGTAAAGTGGTAGAGTGCCATATCCTAGATGGCGAGAGTCCAAATCACAGGCGTGACCAGCAAGGCCGCGATGAATGGTTCGCAGGATTAATTTGGAAAACCAGTAGAGAAATGCTCAGAGTTTAGCCGCCTAAGTAGATATAGTGCCGTTCTGATACCCAATATCTTTGAGAAAGCTAAAAGATTTCATCACGGGCTAACTCGGGAGCTTCAACACTATACCATATTATAATCTCGGATCTTTTATGCTAAAATATTGACAGAAGCCAGAGTTCAGGAGGCCATCAGCACGGGAAAAGGGAATCAACAGAGAATTCAGCAAAGATTAGTAAAGATGCAACAAGGAGGGCCTATCAGACGACCAATAGGACGTCAGCAGCAACAACAGAGGACGGGACCCTACCAGCTTAGAGAACCATCGACTTGTCACTTCTGTGGCAAGAAGGGGCCGATATGTACAAAGGGAGTACAAGAAGAGACTCAGATCATACATGATTTATGGATCAAGACAGCAACAGGCTCGGGAGTGTCCGCACCATAGAGCGATTTTACTAGTAGGAGTTCAAAAACCAGTAGTACCGACACCAAAAGCAACCAACCAAGGAGGAGGTTTACCTTGTTTACCAGCACCAGGAGGCCAGTAGAGAGCACCACCCTTGGCATCACAGGCAGTACAATTCGAGAGAGCCAGACAGCAGACAGGAGCTCAGAGGCAAGGACAGGTGTTTTTATTGACTCTAGGAGGAGTAGAGACTGAAGGAGAGTCTATTACAGGTATTATTCTAGTCGAATTAGTATGTGCCATTGTTTTATTTGATTATGGGACCACTATTTCATTCATATCATCTAGATTTGTAGCAATGCATAGAATAGCTACTTCACCCTTGACTAAGAGTTGGAGGATTCTTACCGAGGGAGGAATAGTTCTTGTAACTAGTACATGTAGGACTTATTCAGTTATTGTTTGTGGTCGGGAATGAGAGCTCGACTTTTGGTATTTCTAATGCCAAATTTTGATGTACTGCTGGGGATGGATTAGCTTAGCCAATATCATGTAGTATTAGATTGCCATAGAGGTTGTGCTATCTTTAAGCCACCAGGCTAGCCAGAGTTTGAGTTCATGAGAGAAACTATAAAGAAGGGAGTAGGCCAGTATGGTGGAGCTTGCATAGCGATGGAAGTTGAGCTGCCACCGATTATTGAGAAGTTTGTAGATGTCTTTCCAGACGAGTTGTCAGGTCTGCCACCGGACAAAGAAGTCGAGTTCACTATTGAGTTAGTGCCGGGAGCAGCACCGATATCTTCTAATGTGTATCGGCTGGGAAAGAAGGAGCTAGATGAGATGAAGATACAGTTGCAAGAGTTATAGGACAAGGGATTCATTAGGCCAAGTGCATCACCTTGGGAAGCCCCAGTTTTGTTTGTTCCAAATAAAGATGGAATAGTTTGCATGTGCATCAACTATAGAGCCCTTAATGCAGTGACCATCAAGAATAAGTTCCCTCTACCACGGATTGATAACTTGTTCGACCAACTGACAGGAACACAGGTGTTTTCTAAGATTGATCCAAGGTCGGGATACCGTCAAGTGAAGGTGAGGCACGAAGATATTCAGAAGACAACTTTCAGGACTCGCTATGGTTATTACGAGTTCTTGGTAATGTCTTTCGGGTTGACAAATGCACCAGTTGTATTTATGAACTTAATAAACCGAGTATTCCACCAGTATTTGGATAAGTTTATGGTAGTCTTCATTGACGATATTCTCGTATACTCGAAGAGCCAGGAGGAGTATTAAGAGCATATGAGGAAGGCGTTTGAGACATTAAGGCATCAGAAGTTATATGCAAAACTGAGAAAATACGAGTTTCTCCTAGATCATGTCTCTTTTCTTGGACATATTATCTCGGGAGAAGGCATATCAGTGGATCCAGCTAAGATATCAGCAGTAGAGATGTGGCTGACCCCAGCCGACGTCTCAGAGGTGAGGAGTTTTCTAGGACTTGTCAAATATTATCGAAGGTTTGTAGAGAATTTTGCAAGGATTGTAGATCCTATGACAAGGTTGACCCGCAAGGACCAGAAGTTTATTTGGACAGAGGAGTATCAATGGCATTTGATGAGTTGAAGAAATGCATGACTACAACACCGATCTTGACCATACCTACTAGAACGGGAGGATTTGTAATTTATAGTGATGCTTCTGGAAAGGGATTAGGTTGTCTCTTGATACAGCATTGGAAGGTGTTAGCCTATGGTTCTCGGCAGTTGAGGATCCATGAGAAGAACTACCCCACTCATGACTTAGAGCTTGTAGTAGTAATCTTTGCTCTGGAGCTTTGGAGGCACTATTTATACGGAGAGACTATGGAAATCTATACAGATCATAAGATCTTAAAGTATGTCTAAACTCAGAAAAATCTGAATTAGAGACAGAGACGACGGCTCGAGTTGATGGCAAATTTTGACATTGAGCTGCAGTACCATCCAGGCAAGGCTAATACAGTAGCAGATGCGTTGAGTAGGAGACCGATGGCGTACTTCTTGAAAACACAGAAAGAATTGTTATATGATTTGGAGCAGCTGAGCATAGAGGTGGTTATGCTAGGAGAAGTCGCAAGATTGATGTACCTTCAAGTATAATCATCATTGGTGGAGCGTATCAAGGCAGCTATGTCGACAAATGCAAGATTTCGGAGGCTTAGAAAGAGGACTGAGGCTGGGTTGCAGACTGGGCTGAGGATACATGAAGATGGGACTTTGAGGTGTGGGGATCGCCTCTATGTTCCTAATGGAGAGCTTCGACAGGAGCTAATATTGGAGGCTCACAGTTCAGCATACTTTATTCATTCGGGAGGTATAAAGATGTACAATAACTTGAGACAGCATTACTAGTGGCACGGGATGAAGCAAAAGATAGCACAATTTATGAAAAAGTGCTTAGTGTGTCAGCAAGTTATGGCTGAACATCAGAGATCGGCAGGACTAATCTAACCACTTCCAATTCTAGAGTAGAATTGGGAGCACATCACCATGGACTTCGTTACGGGTTTTCCTAGGAGTCCAGCTAGCTGAGATACAGTTTGGATGATTGTGGACAGATTGACTAAGGCAGCACACTTCTTACCCTTTAATGTTGGGTAATATACAGAAGTTTTGGCAGAAATGTACCTGAAGGAGATTGTACATCTACGTAGAGTACCAGTCAGTATAGTTTTTGACAGAGATTCGAGATTCACGTCACACTTTTGGAGGAGTATGCAGGAAAGCCTAGAAACTCGTTTAAAGTTTAGCACTTCTTATCACCCGTAAACAGACGAACGGTCAGAATGCACTATTCAGACGTTGAAGGTCATGTTAAGAGCGTGCATGCTTGACTTTGGAGGATCTTGGGAGGATCACTTACATTTGGTGGAGTTCTCTTACAATAATAGCTATCAAGCAAGCATTCAGATGGCTCATTTTGAAGTATTATATAAAAGAAAGTGTTGATCGCTAGTATATTAGAGTGATGTGGGCGATAGACAGATACTTGGACCGGAGTTGGTGACTCACACAGTGGAGAAGGTCAAGCAGATTCAAGGTCACCTTCGAGCAGTATATGATAGACAGAAACAGTGGGCAGATACTCACCGTCGACCTCTAGAGTTCAAGTCGGTAGATCATGTGTTCTTAAGGATCTCTTCTACTAGAGGAACCATCAAATTTGGAGGTAGAGGGAAGCTTAGTTAGAGGTACATCGGACCATTTGACGTATTGGAATAAGTTGGAGAGGTTGCTTATGGACTAGCATTACCGTAGACCTTGGAGGGTGTCCATGATGTGTTTCATATCTCACAATTGAGAAGGTATATGGCAGATCCTAGCCATGTATTGGATCATTCGGATATCACTGTAAGACCGAGTTTATCGTATGAGGAGTAGCCGGTTGAGATTCTCAACCGCAGAGAGAAGGTGCTAAAGGGAAAGACCATTCGACCAGTCCGCATTGCATAGAAGCATCATTCACCAGACTAATCAACTTGGAAGCGGGAGGATTCGATCTTAGAGCATTTTTCTCACTTACGCGAGTCTTCAGGTATGGACTTTACATACATACCGAATTATTATTTTTCTAGATTCTGTCATATTCTTAATTTCGAGGACAAAATTTTCTAAGGTGGGTAGGTTGTAAAATCCCTCTCCCAAAAATATGTATTTTGTGTGTATTCTATATTTATTGTGTTTATTTAGATTATTTTTAAAATTAATTTAAATCTAATTGTTGTATTAGGACACTTCATCGTAGTCTAAAAATTAATGACATAGGATGACCTCAAAATCTACATTGCCATTCGTAGGAAGTAGTCTACAGGGGAGACATTACCCGTAGGATCTTTATGTGACAAAAAATTTGACCATTTAGCATTAGTATGGTAGTAGCATAACAACCATAGATTATTATGTATAAAATTTAGATATTTATATTTATATATATATATATAATTCCTATGTAATTATTCTCGAATCCAACCTTCTTCACTAAGCAACTCATAAACTCTCCAGACCAAATTAGGCAACTTCTCTCTTTTGTAGGATTTAATTATTTATTTATTACTATTTTAAATCCCATAGAATCAAATATTTGTCATTAATTTGTTACTTGGTTAGTTGTTGACTTTTAAATAACTAATAAACTAATTAGAAAACCTCATAACTAACTAATAACTAAACCTAATCCTACCCATCCCACAAATACCCTCATACCCCCCTCTCCAAAACCCACGCGACCCCTCTCCCTCTTTCTCTTTCCACCTATATATATATATACATATACTCTCTTTCTCATCTTTCCTTATAAAAACCCTAAACAAAATTCTCCTTCAAAATTCTAATTTCTTCCATCCTCCAAGAACCATAGTCGCCATCATCACTACCAAGGTCGCCCCCCCCCCTTTACATGGGAAATATCACCTCCATCATCCAAGAACCCTAATTATTCATCCTTCTTCTTCTAGTAAGCCTCATTCTTCCTTAAAAACCTCTCTAATATGTATGATTGTTTGAATAATTGTTGTTATATATAAATAAATTATTTTCATATTTATTTGCAATCCATTGCCATATTCTTTATAGTAGAGTTTTATTTTCTGGTTGCGTGTAAAGAATTGAAACCATGAATGCTTGTATGCACCCATAGGTAGAATCCTTGTTTAAATATTATTTTTAATATAGAAATATGATATTTAAATTATTTTTACTCATATTTTTACTATTTATTTCAGATTATTAAATAATTTATTTTTAATAAATTGCATCTACAATGGGAATGGTGACCTAGTTTTATATTTTCTGCAAAACCCCGTATCGAACCCTTCTAAAACTTTATAAATAATTAAATTTTGATGTTATTAACCTATATAAAATTTAATTTTTAATTTATAATTCTATAAATATTATTTTTGATTTAAATGTGTTTTTATGCATAAAAAGTCACCTAGTTGACCTAGTTTTTATATAAATCTATTATAACTTGTTCTTTAGACATATATAAATGTCTTTCCTATTATTTATGATTAAAAAATTATTTTTTTAGAATTAGTTATGATTTTAGAATTTTATGCAAAGCATAATAGTAGGGTTATAATGGCAAAATTTTGCTAATACTATTGTTAGAAAACTAGTAGGTGTCCAATGAAAAGGCCAATAAGTATAATTGATAAAGATGCATATAAGAACTCATTTAATCATTATTTTCTAATATTTTATAATTATTCTCAGAATTTAACATTTTTTTTTTGAGGAATTGCATGTCGGAAAAATCTTATTTAGCATCTATATTAGAATGACTAGTTGACAACTCTCGTAGAAACCCTTTTGTAGAAGAAAAATTATTCTTTTGTATATTTTTATGAATAATTCAAGAATTATTATTATTTTTATTAATTAATATCTTTAAAAAGAATTTTGGTTATGATTAACGGTTAATATTATTTGAGGCTAGTTACTTGCATAGGTAATCAACGTAGAATTAATAACTAGCTAATAACATAATTTTTTACTTGATAGTAAGAGTCTAATTAATGTAATAAATTGGTAGATGTTCGTGACATTCCTATGGAGAGCTCTGGACCAGATTCGTTGTTCTCGCATTTTGGCTTGCCAGGAAAGTACACCTTGCTTGTTTGTATTATCCGGTTTACATTATGCCTAGTTCTTTTTATTGTGTTATTTGTATGCACGCGTCCTAGAAGTAGTTGACCTACCTGGTATGGTAAAGATACTTGATATCTTTTGACCTGATAAAGTTTCAAACATGTTCACTAAGTGAGTAAGTGCATGGACTGGCGTGTTGACTGGCCATTTGTACGTCAGTTCGCATCTGGTGTTAGTTGTTGGTGTTAGTTTGGGTTCTAGATTTTATTGACGTCTTGCATTATGTCTGCACCGCGTATATGGTTCGGATAGTACATTGGGAGGCGAGAGTCTACTAGTAAGCGTATGGGATTTCTGTTTCTAATGGTATAAATGGTGTATATCGTGTACCCTCGAGTTCTGTGGAACGCCTAGTGGAATGACTATTCTTTAATTTCTTCTCCCTTATGCGCCATTAGAGATGTCTCGAGTACATATCACATAGACGGTTAGTTACCCTATTATTGTTTACTACTTTACTTTCATGCATATCGGTTCTTGTCTACTTGTTATGTCCCACTGAGGACCTTGAACCTTTTCTAGATCCCGACGAGCACTTGTACCCGTTGGACTACGTAGTTGGAGATCTTGCTGACGAGGACCTTGATGAGGAGCCACTGGAGTTTCCTTGAGCATCCTGGATGACAGTTGCTTAGAGTCTTGGGTATCATTATCTAGTTAGCTGACGCCCGAACAATTTTAATTATTTATTTATTACTTAGTTGTATTCTTTAAGTATTCATTTGTACTCATTTTTTGTGGATTGTTCTCCACTAGATATTCTTTTGTAATGGACTTGAGACTTATCTATTTATTCAGTTTCTTATTCTATAATGGTTGTGGATGAGACTAGATTATACCTGCCTGTGTTGTTGTGACTTAGTTATATTTTTCAGCGTACTACGACTGGTTAGGTCCATTAAATTGGGTTCATATACTTGTTCGTACAGCTGGCATGTGTATGTATACCTGGTCTTACATATTTTGGGACCGGGGCATGACAGGGCTAATTTAGTAATTTGGCATAGTTATAATATTTTAGAAATTAAATATTACTTAGTGGGCTATATAATTATTTGGTGTCTTACATTATTTATTTATAGTTAGTGGGCTAGCCTATTAATTAGACTTGACACTAGTAAAACCAATTAGACTTGTCATGATAACTTATTGAGCCTAATATGGACTAGACCCATTAGACCTATTTCTACTAATTAATTAGGAGGATTAGACTAATTTGTATTAGTGTAGAAACTTTCCAAAATAGAAATCCTTAATTATTCTTCATAATTCACCATGTAGGGGCATTATAGACTATTATTTGTGACTTGGAGATGGGGAAAGGCGGGCGGGCCGGCCATATAGAGAGGCTTTTCTCTCTCTCCTCTTCATTTGCACTCATTTCTAGATCCCCAAATTCCTAGATCCCCAATTCACCTCATCCCTCCATCAATCTCTCTCAATTCTTTCATATTACCTTACATTCTCATCACTCAAGGAGCATTGGAGCTTGGAGTAACAAGGAGAACTTGGAGAAGAAGCTTTGGCAAGGAGATTATGTCTGAATCGAGTCCGTGGAAATAATTTATTGGAAATCCATCTCCCAATAGGTACAATTCTAAATTTACCCTCATTGGAGATTGTAACTTATCCATTTGACTATTAAGAACCCTCATATAGCATAGAGCTACCTATAGAAACAAGTTATAATCTAATTGGATGTGTATTATAATTTTTTATATGGTAATTTATGTCTATTTTGGAAGAATTATGAGATTGACACATCAAGTGTGTGTCATGGGACTAATATAGGCTCATTGGACTTAGATCGGGGTTGGGATACTAGCTACTTGTCCATAATTGGATACGAGTACGCCGTATCATGATACAATATGATATTTTACGATATTGGGTTTATTTTGGGGTGATTTGTGCATGTTAGTATAATTTCTTCCTAATTTTCATTGTAACTAGTTGCTTTAGTTATATATATTGATATTAATGTATATAATAAGTATTTGTTAAGTATTGGGGTTTTGGGAGTGTATCGTGGTGTGGTGAGAGAGTATCATAAGCTTGTGTGTGATACTCAAATTTGTACACCAAGTGTTTGGTGTTTTGTTTGAGGGATTGTTTATATGTGTATATCTAAGTATATAGATATTAGTATATATATTCTAGTATATACTTATATGTATATATATGTATGATTGGGTGGATGTGTGCATGTTAATTTTGATGAGGAGAGGGACTTAGGTTGGCAGTGAGGGACTTGTGTTGGAAACCATTATAGGTGCAGTGGTTTCAGTGTACATGCAAGTCTGTACAGATTTGGAGCTTGGATTGTGATCAATGTGGGGGCTTAAGTATGGTAAGGTGAGCAAGTAAATGTCTGCAGGGAGAAGATACAGTTGCTTGTTATATTGGTTGGGGTTGCAACTGCAACATAACCCATTCAGTAGCTGCAACTCGAGGCAGCAACCACTTGCTGTTCTACTATAGCAATTGTTATTCTGGTTTGTTGCTTCGGGTTCTAGGAAGTAGCACTTGTAGTGGGGTGAAGACTCGGTTCACCAATTGTAGGATTCAGGTATGTAGAAGGGTTTTGGGTATTTTTCAGTGCGAGGGAAGGAGACTTGCAGTTGGTTGCATATGACAGTTTTTCATGTGAGGGCTATTGCCAATGGTTTGGTTGTAGGTGTGTAGGAGCAAGTCAGCAACTAGGGTGCAGTAGCGAAGGGACTCGGGATGTCATTGAGAGCACAAGTGTAGAATATGCACTGCATACTATGTTTAGACCTGAGTACCGGTGGTAATGTTTATGAGGTAGGGTGGTTAGTTTAGTGTAAAGAGCGAGTGTATAGTGAGTTGGTATCACATTGATACAAAGTGATATTAGGATGAGGTTAAGGGTCAGGGTACTTGAGATATTTAGGGTATTAGTTGTGTATATGTAAGTTAGGTAATGAGTAGGTATCCTAGATATTGTGTTATTTTTAAAGTATTCAAGATACTTAGTTATGAGTTAAGATACTATGGTATTTTAAAATATCAATATATTGGTATTAGGTAAGAGGTATTGGTCATAGCTAAGTTATTAGTTAATAATATAGAATATCAGTTAGTAAGGATAGTTATGCAGTTGGCTATTATTTTAGTATTTCTTATGTTCGATATAGTTACTGGCGGGGTATTAATTGTTATAGAGTTTGATACGAAGTTAGTATGGTGTATGTAGTAGATCAGTTATGGACAGTAGTGAGTTAATGAAGCTATGTCAGTGTCGGATCAGCTAGCACTGTTAGTGTCAGTTATTAGATATTAGAATATAGTGTTAGTGAAGTGTATTATTACCAATTAATGCTAGTTAGTATAGGTATTAGTTGAGGTATCACTCATACACCTAGGTAATAACTTAGACTTAGTAATATCTAGTATAAGCTAGTATAAGTTAATTAGTGACCAATTTAGACCATCTGACTAGTGATACCTAAAAATAACCAAAAAAGCATATTAGTGCATTATTTAACTCAATTATCATCTATTACACCAAATTGACATAATGTTCCTAAATATGATTGTGTGACACAAGCTTGGGCATCGAGAGACACCTTTGCTCAGGACCAGAGGCAAGTACATCGCTTTGTTAGTTTTCAGTTATGATAGTGTATATATTACGTATTCTATAACTGTTTACTTAATTCTGACACACACTGGTAACACAGTGGTTACACGGACTGGTACTAAATGATAGTGTATATATCAAATTATTGCTTTTGTTATCCTTATTATTCTGAATGCCTGTTTACTTTGAATAATTCTGTCCTTCTTTGATGATATTGTTTCTTACTCAATATTGAATCATTTGTTTCAATATAACTTCAGGATGCCGTCGAAGACGCGGTCCCAGTGCTCAAGCGCAGTGTCAGCAACGTCGGTCACTTTGTCGTCCAAAGCAGGGCACCAGCAGCCACTGTTCTATCATCTCCAGCTTAGAGGGCCGCTTCACCGATCCCAGTGGACGTTACTATAACAACTTTCGGGGGTGCTCCACCTCCAATATAGAGTACCGTGCCTACAATATCAGAGAAGTTTCCAGCACCACCACCATCAGTTGATCCGATGCAGGTATTTACTCTCTTTTAGCAGATGATAGAGGCCTAGCAGGACCAAGCAGAGGCCCGACAGAATGAGTCTGAGTTCATAATACAGGTAATTAAGAATGCCCACCAGCTTGTACTCGTCGCAATCGAGAGAGTTGCCTTGGTCTAGCCACAGGTGCTACCACCTCAGCCTGCCCCACAGCAGCCGAGGCCGGGAACCATCATTGATTTCAAGAGAACAGGGCCCAAGGATTTCAAGGGCATTAAGGAAATTATTTATACGGATGACTGGATCGAAGACATAGAGAGGAACCTGCGGATGGTGCAAATTCTAGGAAGCCTATAGGAGGAGGCAGTAGGGAGCATGATGTTTGATATTGCTTTGACATATTTCAGGATAGACCAAAGGATTACAGCACCTGGACTTACTTGGAAAACTTTCAAGGAGCTTTTCAAGGAGAAGTTCTTCCAGACATGGCTCTGACTTCTCTAGAGAGCTAATTTTAGTATCTCATTCAGGACAGCATGATGGTGGACGTGTATGCAGCAGAGTACTGCAGATTTGGTTTCTTTGTGGAGGATCAGAAACCCCGGGAAGGAAGGCCAAGAAATTCAAAAAGGGTATAAATAGGAAGATCAAATATTATACTAGTGGACATCGTACCGATATATTTGAGAAGATTCTAGCGAAGGCACAGTAGGAAGAGGATGATTTGGAGCTTGACTCCAAGAGGATGAGAGATCCTTCATGAGCTAACAGTAGTACGGGCCCAACAATGCGGCCTCACTTTTAGCAGCAACATCAGAGATACGTTCAACTGCCGAGGCAGCAGTTACCTGCACCAACTAGAGCGCCACTACACCAGGCGCACCAGATTCAGAGCCCAGCTCAACCTGCTATTCCTTGCCTATTCTACAAGAAGCCAGAACATGGATGGGATACGTACAGGATGAGATTGGGCCAGTATTTATTCTGTGGATCAAGAGACCACCAGTAGAGGGCTTGTCCTAGGGCTCCAGCTTGTCCAGCTCAGGGCGGGGCCCAGGCACATAGAGCACCCATGAGACCACCTGTAGGACAGCAAAGGAGACCTCCATTGCCAATACATCATTAGAGGTTTGCACAGCATCAGCAGGAGCCAGCTTTTGCCTTGACCATCGAGGAGGAAGAGCCAGTTGGTGATGTCATCTCAGGTTTAGTCTATCTTGATTCTTTTCTATCTCATACTTTATTTGATTCTAATGCTTCACATAGCTTTGTATCTATATCTATTTCTTTGAAGTATCATCTTGAGATTGAATCGTTGGTGAGGACTTTCAAGAACACGACCGGGGGTGGCATTATCCTGGTCAGTAATATTTGCAAGGATAAAAGAGTTTTATTGGGAGGCGAGAGTTGAGTGTGTGTCTACTCTTAAGACTACTTCCGAGCTACCACATAGTACTCGGGATGGGTTGGTTGTGTAACATCTGATTCCCAGAAATTTTATTTTTCAAAAAAAAATAATAAAAAATATTATTATTTTATTTTATTTTAATAGAAATTATTTTAAATTAATTGATTTATAGTTTCCAAAATTTTTTTTAACTATGGAATCAATATAAGAATATTATAAAATAGAGTATTCTTTGATTAGTTTAATCAAGGTTCCTAATAACTAACAAGTGATTATTATTCTTTGAAATTTCTAGAAGCTTTCTCCTTAGACCAATGCCCTTCCTCTTTTCGAATATTGCAAAACTGTATTCCAACTTATTCTGGAAGGCTAAGAAAACTCTAACCAATATAAATCCTTCATTGATTTTCAACTTTTGCATCACGACCATCCACCCATCCTTTACTTCCTATTTAAAGGCAACATAACCCTTACTTCCTCCCTCATCTCTCCTGTCAAATAGCCGCCACTTATCTCTATTATATTCTTTCTTCTTTCTATAGTTCCTAAGTTTCTTTTCTTTACCAATGGAACAGTGAGCCTTGCCGTCAACAACTCTTCCATACCACAGCTATCCCATGCGGATCCAACGTCGGCTTGACCATCGTGGTGATCCCACCACCACCCTCTACATCTATTCGCCACCAGCGGCCGAAGCTGATCCCACAACCGCCGTATGTACATCAACTGTGCTTCTCCCCACGGTTTCCACCCCGGCAGTGCCATTATCCGGTGCCGTTTCCGCGATTGCTGATGACCAGAGACTTCAGCGTTGAACGCCCGCCGACTCGGAGGAAACCACCTCTGCGTGCCTCGCCATGGCTCCCCGAGGTTGAGCAAGTTCCGTATCCTCCACTGTCGTGGATTTGGACCACACACGAGTTCTCGACACCGTGCCTTGTTGGAATCGACCACTGATTCATGTCGATGACCTTCCCTCGGTGAGCCCACCCGCTCCTTCCATTTATCGGGCGTCGACGAGCAACCGACGCCATCGTCGCCTCTACCTTGCCTCGCCGTCCGATCCCTTAATCTGGCCACTTAGAACCACAACAGAGCTGAAGCCTATGTGAGCCCCTCTCTCTCTCTCTTTCAGTATATGTTTTGTTGTGGGCGTAGAGTTTTAACTTAGTCTTTAGACCTAATGTGGCTTGAGCTAACATTGATATAAGTATAAGAAATCAACCGTAAATTTTTTGGTAGAGATAAGGAATTTTTGACTTGTTTAAATAATACAAAAAATTGATGGTCTTTAAATATATATTTCTAAAGTGGGTTCCAAAATAAGTAGTTCTGTTAGACTTTAATGCTTTGGCTTTTTATGTTGCTTATTATTTTACACAATTCATTAGGTCTTTATATATAAATAATTTTAAATTAAATTATAAATAAAACTATAAGTATATTTCTAATATTGGGCATTGATTAAATAGGTCATTGAAATATATTATAGTATAAGAGTTTTGTAAATAACTAGGTCAACCCATTTTTATTAAACTTGATTATTATTTGAGATTAGCTAATTTGTACTTTTCTTGTTCTCTGTGGGCTGTTGTGGACCCACTATCTCTATCTCTAAATTTGTGCCATAATCTGATTCTGAAATTCTTTATATCGCCCCTAGCTATTTGGACTGCTCCGGACTCATTGGAACTAACTGCTACTTCATTTGGGATCACCTTGAGAAGTGTGGCATTATGTACATTCTCTGATTAGTTATATATATATATATAAATATTTGATTGATATATATACAAATATGTATTTTGGTATATAAATATATATTTATATACATCTATTTAGCGTATATATAAATACGTATTTTGTACAATTACTAATAGACACTTATATATATATTATATACATTTTATTGGTATATACTCTGAGTGTAAATGTGTATTATATACGTATCCCTACTAGATGACCCTAGTTGACTAGAGCCATGCCTGGCATAGCCCTGAGGCCAGGGTATTTCTATTGTGTGTTAGTGTAGCATCTGATACAATTGATATTATTATATGTTCATAGGACTGTCGAATTCTCCAGACGATACTCTGGGACATGACATTGGTATTGACAGCTAAGGACCCAAGGCGAGTACATTCTCTGATTAGTTTTTAATTAATGATATTCCCTATGTTCCCTGTATCTAGTGTAGATATCCATGCTCTTGACACGCTGGTTACACGGATTGGTATACACGGATCTCGTCATGAGATGTTATTCCTTATTCATGGTGTAGCTTGTACAAGACTTGTTTTCTTGTTATCTTGTGCATGTACAGACACTGAGACCCAGGGAGATTTGCTACCTCCCTAGGGAATCCCGTGCCATAGCGTACCATGATTGGATCTACTATACCAGTCGAGGGTGGGGAGTATTTTAGTACAGATATGTGATCATACCCAACTCTATATGCATCATAGCTCACCCCACATCTCACGTCGGGTGCGGCCTGACCATTTACATGCTTCATAGCTGTTACGTGTGATTAGCCTGACCTCTACATGCATCATAGCTAACCCACGGTTAGCCTGACCTCACATGAATCATAGCTAATCACATGTAACCAGCCTGATCAAGTTCCTAAACTGATCACATGTTAAAGCAAGTACTCACACACTTAGTCATAGGTTTCTTGCTCATTGACATATTGTTCTTTTCCTGCATTTACTTACAGTATTTCCAGTATTCTTTTATTGTACATTTCTCGTACTTATACATGCACCTCGTATATTTCCATCTAGAACTGCTACATAGTTTATATCATTGATATAGAACTGCTATTTAGAGATGTACTTTGCTCCTTCCTGATTGGAAAATATTTTCCAGACTGTGACCTTAGTGGACTGGTTTCTGACACACTTGAGGATTTGATGTTACTGATTGCAGGTATGGCTATTTTTGTCATTTTTAGATGTCTTATATTTCTTTGCTTGCCTTGATATCTCATCGTGCTTAGTTTATGTGATTAAGTATCCAGCATTATTTATGATATATACGTCTCCTTATGGAGTTGGGTATTCATGTGAGTTTGATTAGATAGTTACATGACATAGACAGCGTTCTACCGCCGATGCTGCGGCATAGGCTGGACGTACCCACGCACTCGTGCCCCTAAACCGGGAGCGGGTCGTGACAGGTTGAGTAGGCACCATGCTAGTATCAATTATCGTGGAGGTAGAGTTTTATTTCAGACGCCAGAAGAGCCAGAGTTTGAGTTCGTCAGAAGAGCAGTGGAGCAGAGTGAGAGAGACTTCTGTGGAGCTTGGGTGGAATAGCAGGAGCCACCATATTCGTTGATTGCAGAGTATATGGACATCTTTCCAGAGGATTTATCAGGGTTGCCACCAGATCGAGATATAGAGTTCTCTATAGACTTGGTACCTGACACAAAGCCAATATCACAGTACATCTATAGGGTAAACAATAGCGAATTAGCAAAGTCGAAGAATCAGGTGGATGAGTTATAGGACAAGGGCTTCATCCGCTCCAGTGCATCACCGTGGAGTGCTCTAGTATTATTTGTACCGAAGATGGAGAGGTCGGTACACGTGTATCCACTATATGTCCCTTAACAACCTTACTATCAAGAATAAATATTCGTTGCCGCAAATTAACGATCTGCTTGATCAGTTGAGCGGAGCAAAGGTATTCTCCAAGAGACTTGAGGTCGGGGTACCACTATATAAAAGTGAATAAAGAAGACTTTTCAAAGATAACTTTCAGGACTCGATATGGACAGTTTGAGTTCTTGGTGACATCGTCTGGGTTTACCAATGCCCCGATGGTATTCATGATTCTGATGAATAAGATATTTCATCAGTACTTGGATCAGTTTGTTATGGAATTTATTGATGATATATTGATATATTCGAAGACCCCGGAGAAGCACCTGAGGATAGTTCTGGAGACCCTCGGGAATAAGAAGCTATTTGGCAAGCTTTCCAAGTGTGAGTTCTTCCTTGATGAGGTTGAATTTCTCGGATATATGATTATAAGAGACGAGATCTCAGTAGCCCAGAAGAAGAAATCAGCGATTGAGTCGTGGTCTACCCCGAGTTCAGTGCCATAGACTAGGAGGTTTCTTGGATTGGCAGGCTATTATCAGAGATTTTTTCTGGATTTCTCCAAGATTGCAGAGCCGATGACTAGGCTGACTAGAAAGGAAGTTGAGTTCTTCCGGACAGAAGAATGTCAGGACGCCTTTGAAGAGATGAAGAAGAGGTTGACTATAACTCGAGTGTTGATGTTGCCATCAGGGACAGGAGGATTTTCTATATACAGTGATGCTTCGGTTAAGAGTTTGGATGTGTGTTACAGCAGAACGCGAAGGTGATTGCCTATACTTCCAGGCAATTACGCCCTCACGAGAATAATTACCCTACCCATGACTTGGAGTTGTAGCAGTCATCTTTGCTCTAAAGCTGTAAAAATACTACTTACATGGAGAGCGTATAGAGATCTTTACAGACCACAAGAGTATAAAATATGTGTTTACACAGAAGGAGCTCAACGTGAGGCAGAGATGGTGGTTGGAATTGATGAAGGATTTTGACATATCCTTGCAGTACCATCCAGGGAAGGCCAACGTAGTCGCTGATGCCTTGATCAGGTATCAAGTGGCTATATACTTGACAAAGGACAGACACTTATTGTCTGATCTTGATAGCTTGGGTATTAAGGTGTTAGTTCATGTAGTTATGGCACAGATGTGGGGACTTCCTTCAGGTACAGTCAGATTTGATAGATCAGACTAGAGTCGCACAAATAAAGGATGTGTCTCTGAGGAGCATCAGAGCATAGGTCCGGATGTGATTGGTAGAGGACTTCAGTATTGCAGAGGATGGATCATTGTGGCATGGTACTATATTGTATGTGTCGAGTAGAGCATTACGCGAGGAGGTTCTTCAGGAGGCGCATCGATCTCATTACTTTATTCATCCAGGTGCCAACATGATGTATAGAGACATGAGAGAGCATATTTGGTGGTATGGTATGAAGTGGGAGGTAGCATGCTTCGTATGCAGATGCGTGGTATACTAGCAGGTAAAGGCAAAGAGACAGAGGCTAGGTGGATTACTTCAGCCTTTACCCATTCCAGAGTAGAAGTAGGAGCATGTGAAAATGGATTTTGTTTTAGGGCTTCTGCGTTCTCTAGGAGGTAAATAAGCGATTTGGTTCATTGTAGATAGGTTGACCAAATTATCCCACTTTTTGTCATTCAAAGTGGCTACGGAGAAGCTCACAGAGATATATGTAATATAAATAGTCAGATTGCATGGGGTTCCTTTGAGCATAGTCTCATATTGGGATAGTCGATTCATATCCCGCTTCTGTAGGAGTTTGCAGGCTAGCTTGGGCACCCAGCTCAATTTTATTACCACATATCACCCTCAGACGGACTGACAGTCGAATAGGAATATCCAGACTCTAGAGGATATTCTACGCACCTGTGTTTTAGATTTTGGAGGCTCTTAAAAGGATCACCTTCAACTGGTAGAGTTTGCGTATAACAACATGTACCAGGCCAGTATCAAAATATTACTATTTGAGGCATTATATGGACGGAGATGCCGCACTCCGTTGTCGTGGGATAATGTTGGTGAGAGACCCTTATTGGTACCGGAGATGGTCGTGGATGTAGCTGAGAAGGTGAAGCTTATTAGAGATAGACTTTGGGTGGAATAGGACAGACAGTGACATTGGGCCGATAGCCATTGGAGACCTTTGGAGTTTGAGGTATAGGTTATTTGTATTATTTGTGATTATTTATTTTAAAGGGTGCTAAGGTTATATTTTATGCTAAGTGGGAGATCTGGTATTCTTGAAGATTTCTCCGACACGGGGCACTATTCGCTTTGGTAGAGACGGGAAGCTTAGTCTACGGTAGGGAAGCTTAGTCCACGGTACATCGGACCCTTCAGCATTCTTGAGAGGGTCGATGTAGAGGCTTACAGACTAGACTTATCGCTTGCAATAGAGAGAGTGCACAACATGTTTCATATGTCACAGTTGAGATGATACGTAGCAGATCCTAGCCATGTATTGGGTCACTCGAAGATTGAGGTGGGTCTGACTCTCAGCTACCCAGAGCAGCTTGTGGAGATTCTGGATAGCAGGAAGAAGGTGTTGCGGAACCAGATGATTCATTTGGTACGTGTCGCATGGAGGTATCACTCTCAAAGAGAGTCTACCTGGGAGCGAGAGGCCAAGATGCACGAGAGATATCCTTATATGTTTGAGATATGAGGTATAATTCTTTTTAGCTTATTGTAATTATTTTTGTAGTTAGTTTCTTCCTTAAACTTCGAGGGCAAAAAATTTCTAAGGTGGGTAGGATTTTCACCCTCACTTTTCCAAATAGGGGTATTTTAGTAATTTGGCATAGTTAAATTATTTTAGGAATTAAATATTACTTAGTGTTCTATATAATTATTTGGTGCCTTGCTTTATTTATTTATAGTTTATGGGCTAGCCTATTAATTTGACTTGACCCTAGCGAACCAAATTAGACTTTTTATGACAACTTATTGAGCCCAACATGGACTAGGCCTATTAGATTCATTTTTACTAATTAATTAGGAGGATTAGACTAATTTGTATTAGTGTAGAAACTTTCTAAAATAGTCATCATTAATTATTCTTCATAATTCATCATGTAGGGGCATTTTAGACTATTGCTTGGGACTTGGAGAGAGAAAAGGGGGGCCGGCCACTATAGAGAGGCTTTTCCCACTCTCTTCTCTTTATTTGCACTAATTTCTAGATCCCTAAATTTATAGATCCCTAATTCACTTCATCCCTCCATCAATCCCTATTAATTCTTTCACAATCCCACATTTTCTTATCACTCAAGGAGCATTGAAGCTTGGAGTAGCAAGTAGTACTTGGAGAATGAGCTTTGGCAAGGAGATCGTGTCTAGATCATGTCTGTAGAAATAATTTATTAGGAATCCATCTCCCAATAGGTACAATTCTGAATTTATCTTAATTGGAGGTTCTAAATTATGCATTTGACCATTAAAAATTCTTCCATGGCATAGGACTACCAATAGGAACAAGTTCTAAGCTAATTGGATGTGTATTATGATTTTTACATGGTAATTTGTGTTTATTTGGGGGGAATTATGAGATTGACACATCAAGTGTGTGGCATGGGACTAATATAGGCTCTTTGGACTTAGATTGGGGTTGGGATACTAACTACGTATGCATAATTAAATACGAGTAGGCTGTATCATGATACGGTGTGATACTTTGCGATATGAGGTTCATTTTGGGATAATTTATGCATGTTAGTGTAATTTCTCCCTAATTTCTATTGTAACTAGTTGCTTTAGTTATATATATTGATATTAATGTGTATAATAAGTATTTGTTAAGTATTAGGATTTTGGGAGTGTATCATGGTGTGGTAAGAGCGTATCATAAGCTTGTGTGTGATACTCAAATTTGTACACCATGTGTTTGGTGTTTTGCTTAAGGGGGTATTTATATGTATATATCTAAGTGTATAGATATTAGTATATATATATTCAAGTGTATACTTATATGTATATGTATATATATATGATTGGGTGGATTTGTGCATATCAATTTTGATGAGAAGAGGGACTTGGGTTGGCAGTGAGGGACTTGTGTTGGAAACCATTATAGGTGCATTGGTTTTAGTGTACAAGCAAGTCTGTACAGATTTGGATCTTAGAGTTTGAGCAATGTAGGGGCTTGAGTATGGTAAGGTGAGCAAGAAAATATCTACAGGGAGCAGATTCAGTTGCTTGTTGTATTGGTTAGGGTTGCAACTGCAACACAACCAATTTAGTGGCTGCAACTCGAGGCAGCAACCATCTATTATTCTACCATAGCAAGTGTTATTCTGGCTTGTTTCTTTGTGTTCTATGAAATAGCAGTGGTAGTAAGTTGAAGGCTCGGTTCAGCAACTATAGGATTCAGGTATATAGAAGGGTTTTGGGTGCTAGACAATGTGACGGAAGGAGAATGCAGATGGTTGCATAAGACAGTATCTCAAGTGAGGGCTATCGCCAATGGTTTGGTTGCAGGTGTGTAAGAGCAAGTCAGCAACTAGGGTACAACAGAGGTGGGACTCAGGCTATCATTGAGACACAAGTACAAAATTTGTACTACACACTATGTGCAGACCTGAGTATCGGTAGTAATGTTTATGAGGTAGTGTGGTTAGTTTAGTATAGAGAGAGAGTGTATGGTGAGTTGGTATCACATTAATACCAAGTGATATTAGAATGTGGTTAAGGGTCAGGGTACTTGAGATATTTAGGGTATTAGTTGTGTAAGGTAAGTTAGGTAATGAGTAGGTATCCTAGATATTGTGTTATTTTTAGAGTATTCAAGATACTTAGTTATGAGTTAAGATAGTAAGGTATTTCAAGATATCAATATATTGGTATTAGGTAAGAGGTATTGGTCATACCTAAGTTATTAGTTAATAATACAGAGTATCAGTTAGTAAGTATAGTTATGCAGTTGGTTATTATTTTAGTATTTGTTATGTTAGATATAGTTACTAGAGGGGTGTTGATTGTTATTGAGTTTGATACCAAGTTAGTATGGTGTACGTAGTAGATCAGTTATGGGCAGTAGTGAGTTAATGAAGATATGTCAGTGTCAGATCAGTTAGCACTGTTAGTGTTAGTTATTAGATATTAGAATGTAGTGTTAGTGAAGTTTATTATTACCAATTAATGCTAGTTATTGTAGGTATTAGTTGAGGTATCACTCAAACACCTAGGTAATGACTTAGACTTAGTAATACCTAATATAAGCTAGTGTAAGTTAATTAGTGACCAATTTAGACCATCTGACTAGTGAGACCTAGAAATGATCTAGAAATCATATTAGTGCATTGTTTAATTCAATTATCATCCATTACAACAAATTGACATAATGTTCCTAAATAGGATTGTGTGACACCAACTTGGACATCGAGAGATATTTTCTTAGGACCACAGGCGAGTATATCTCTTTGTTAGTTTTTAGTCATTATTGTGTATATATCACATATTCTAGAACTGTTTACTTGATTCCGACATAGTAGTTATATAGACTGGTAATAAATGGATCCTATCATGGGATATTATCTCCAATCGTGTTCAGTGGGTACTCCTTCACATGTATTCTATCGTATATATCGGATATTGATTATCATGTACTTCATGTTCACATACTTCTCATGTTCAGTGAGCTTATATTCGTGTTCGTAATATGTCATGATTGGCTCCATGAATATTGGTTGGGGATGGGGGAGTAGGAGTTGGTTATGTGATCAAGCCCAAATATATTTATGTACATGTCGATTACATATCACACGTGTAATTGAGTAACCATATTATATTCGTGTTCAACCCAAACCGATCATATAACGAACTTGTACTCTAAGGCACATTAGCTAGTTTATCTAATTCTATTATTTATGGATATTTTATATTGCATGTTCTTCCTTTCCAGTATATTATATGTTTGCTTTAGTTTATTTCAATTTTCTATTACTAGTTATCTTGTATTCTGTTCTATTACCTGTTATATATGTTCTACCATATTTTTGGAACTGCTTCCAAATTTGTTTACTTCGCTCTAATCTTGATTGGATATATTTTTCATATGATTGGTTAGTGGAGATGTGTCCCACATATTACGGGGCACAGGATGGTGATCCAACAGGAGAGATAAAACCTCTAGTACAGGAGGACGTAGCTGTAGAAGCATAAAAAATACGCTGGATAGCTATACGCAGCATCTTCATACAGGGTAGCATAAAAAGATAACCTCAGAGCCATCAACTTGCAACAGAGCTTCTCCGCTGAGCACAGCGTAAAATATAAGCTCAAGGACCATCTGCGTAGTGCAATGTGACCAACTGCTTCAGCGTAAAAGAGGTGCTACATCGCCTTCATGGCGTAAAACCCATCCGCTTTCAATACAGCATTGAAGTGTACGAGGAACGCTTCGTGTTCTTCGAAATGAACCTGTCAGAGCATGCAATGAACCTAACGTCTGCACTACTGACAAAGAGTACTGTACGACTACCCAAGTGACGGGTATCATGATGGCGCGGCACTGCAACCCAGGCTGTCATGTACTGCCATTTCCTTTATGTAAACCACTTTTACACATACGAAGGAATACACCACCTTGTTTTACATAGGCAGATATGAGCTGTTTATGCTCCGCGGAAGACAAACAGCCTGCCATGTCAAAAGCTGTACTTCGTACAGGGCTCGAGGCACGTCTCTACATTTAATGCGCAGAGCGGTGACAGTTTCTCGAGGCACGTCTCTGCATTTGAAGCGCCGAATACTGACAGATGCCTGAGGCACGTCTTTACACTTGAGGCACAGAAGGGTGGCAGACCTTCAAACCACGCCTCCTCATTTAATGAGCAGGATAATGGCGGATCTCTGCATTTAATGCAGGAGATTTGATTAAATGTCACCGAACCGTCGTTTAGTGGCATCCCCTTTGCGTAAACTACTCTTACGTATATAAAGGAATATGCTGTCCAGTTTTACACAAGCAGACGTGAGCTTCTTACGCTCCGCAAAAGGCAAACAAACCGCCACATCAGCAGTCACTCTTCGTACAGGATTCGAGGCGCGTATCTGCATTTAATGAGCAGAATAATGGCAAATCTTAAAGACAAGTCTCTGCATTTAATGCACAGGATGGGGGCAGATCTCTGTATTTAATGCGAGAGATTTGATTATATCTCCAAGAGCCATAATTTCGGCTAAAACGTCTACATCTGCTCGGCTTCTATGCCCACTCGGCTTCTACGCCTACTCGGCTTCTATGCCCACTCGACTTCTATGCCTCCTCGGCCTCTATGACCACTCGGCTTCTACGCCTCCTCGGTCTCTATGACCACTCATCTTCTATGCCTCCTCGGCCTCTATGACCACTCGGCTTCTACGCCTGCTCGGCTTCTATGCCTACTTGACTTCTATGCCTACTCGGCTTCTATGCCTACTTGGCTTCTATGCCATGGTGACAGTCATTTGGCTTCTACGCCAACCTCTTCTACACAAGGGATAACTACCTATGTGGCTTCTATACCGTGATCTTTGTAGCAGATATACGCGTTCTGTCCCTTAGTTGGACGCACATCACATGCTCACTCAAAAGATCATTTATACGCAGGCATTAGTTATTTTAAACCATCGTGTAAAAGGGTGTTGTACTTTCCACTACTCGTTTCTACGCCGACTGTGTGGTCACTGTCACTAAAACTCTATAAATAGAGACCTCTATCAATGAGAAACAAGGTCGACAAATTGGAGGGTCGAAGAAATTAGGTCTGAAAACTGGTCAAGAGATCCAGTACCAGATCCAACGGTCGAGAGAGAGAGAGAGAGAGAGAGAGAGAGAGAGAGGAGAATCCAGAGCTCTGGCAAAGAGAAGGGATCGACGACTTTGGCATCTGGCATCCACCCTCTTTAGCAACCTTCGAAGCTGCTACCTGTCTTCCACGATACTTCTTCAACATCGTGTGGTCCAAGGGCTAAAGTGATCGACTGCAGATCAGACACCTATAGAAATACCCAGATTAAATAAATTATACTTAGACATCCTTGTGTAGGACCAAATTTGTACAATCTTGTTGTTTATAAACATAAAAGAAGGGCGGGTCTTTGCATAAGACCTCGTTTTCCATATTATCAATCTTTTTCCGTTTATCACCATAAACAAGATGGCGACTCTACTGGGGACATCTTTCTCTTCTGATGAGGAAGCTATTGCTCAATACGATACGATATCCGTGGGATCCATGAAGAAGACACTGGTCGCCAGTTCGACCAGTCGGCCTACGAAGACATGCTTCGAGTAGGGGCTATCTCTCACTCCCTCTCCGTCCAAAGCAACAGGAAGATATGCAAGGTCTGGATGCCCAAGACATCCTCTGCCATTCCTGTGGACTCTCCGATCTCTCCGACCAATAAGTTTGTAGCTTTGCTCCCTCCGTGCCTTACGCGTAAAATTCAGTCAACTGTCTCTGGCAGGACCGAAAAAACTTCTGGCAAAGCCTCAGCGCTAACCCAGAAGTATAATCTGTGCCTTACACGTAAAATTCAGTCGCCTGTCTCTGGCAGGACCGACAAAACTTCTGGCAAAGCCTCAGCGCTAACCCATAAGTATAATTCGCGCTTTGCGCGTAAATTTCAGTCTCCCGTCCCTGGCGGAACAGACAAAACTTCTGACAATGCCTCAGCGCTAGTCCAGGAGCCTAAATCGCGCTCTGCGCGTAAATTTCAGTCTCCCGTCCATGGCGGAATAGACAAAATTTCTGATGATGCCTCAGCGCCAAATCAGGAATCACAAACGCGCTCCGCGCGTAAAAATGCATCTGTCTTCCGGGGAAAAGCAGATGATCCCTGCAATCTACGCAAGGGAAAGCTTGCGGCGGACTACTCAACTTCACTCCAGCAAAGGAACAAGCGATCATCTTCTTCTATAGCTCCTACTGACCTGCGCAAATTATCTGATCCAGAGGTGCGGGGAGAGAGGATCTTCTAGCATGTCTATTATGCCTCCTAGCGAGCACTATTGTAATAGTCATAGGATTTTAATTAATTGTTGCTGTTCTGAAGCAAAATGGTCGGTTTTCGACCGGTTGAGCTACTCTCCATCTTTCCAGGAAGAAGATCCCACGCATGCATCTGTGAACATGGCTTCACACGTACCTAGAGGAGGGTCAGGCTCAAGACGTCATCCCTCTAGACCTCTGAGCCGAAGGAGATTCAACATGCTCCTTAGGAACACCGAAGCTGGGGTGTTCCAAAACACTCATTCGAGGTCGTAACAACCAGCTTCGTACTCTTCTGATTCCGATATCGGGGGTCGGCAGTCTCCCGAATCAGATGCCAAAAGTATAGAGTCAACTTCTATAGAGACCTATACTAATCTTTCACTGACACCCATGGAGAGGGGAGTTTATGGCATTGGAGATGAACACGAGGAAGCTTCCCCATCCGGGAACACTGAGCAGCGCATCACTATACTAGAGACATCTCTGAAGGAAATACAATCCATGATGGAGAACATGCACCAGATGATGCTAACTCAACACGCAGCTGCCATGGCGCCAGAATCGGCTCCTCCAACTCAGATACGCGTGGGGGTGGACTTACCACCATCCAACACGGTCCAAGAGCCTGCTCTAGATCAGGAGTCAGCAGTTCCTCCGCTTCCTCACTCGGAGAACGTATTACCTCCCATCGGGGTCCCGATGCAATCAACTACTCATCACTCCGTGGTCCCGCCACTGGCTGAAGATCCGATGTAGGTAGTACGGGAGTTGAAAGCCCAATTTGATGCCCTGAAGCACAAAGATCGGCTCAAGAAATTGGGAATCAACCAACCTTACCCAGCTATCTGTGAAGAGGTCTCTTTTCCTCCAAGATACAAACCACAGACTATGGTTTTGTTCGAGGAAAAAATATCACCGAGTCAATACATGAACTACTTCAGCATGATGACAGTGTTGTTACAAGGGAACGACGCCCTCCTCACTCGGGTGTTCAAGGGCTATCTCTCGGGGGTAGCTTTCCAGTGGTACCGAAGTCTGGCGGACAACTGCATTACTTTCTTTGAAGACTTCAAAGCCTTATTCTTCACGCGATTCTATGAGGGAGGAATGGACATGTCTATGTCCTCTCTCATCGAAGTCAAGCAGAAGAAAAAAGAGAATGTTCGTACTTTTATCGAACATTTTTGTCAAGCCACTCTACAAATGCCTCCAGGAGTCCCAGACTCGGCAATAGTCGACATCTGCAGGAAGAACCTTTTCCCCGTGATCTCGGTATTCACAGGACCATATCAGTTCCGTGATTGGCCCTCCTTCATCATCTCGACGGTGGCCGCGGAGGACAATAGTCAGAAGGCGCACGATAATGGCATCATGATCTCGGTCTCCGATAAAGGCAAGAGATTATCCTCCAACATCGACCATCCTCGGGGTTCCGAGGGTAAAGAAGCTCTGGCAATCAACACGTCTAGGCAAAAGATGGTGGCCACCACGCAGACGAAGCCTGGGACTTCCAGGCCCATCGAGGTGTACTCTTTCGACGACGACGATATTCCAAGCATATTCTAATGTCTCATCAAAAGTGGCAAGATTACCCTTCCCGAAGTAAGATGGCCCAATGAGGCCGGCAGTACCAACAACCCCAAGTACTGAATCTTCCATAGGTACATACACCACCCCACCGAGGCGTGTTATATACTAAAAAGGAAGATCTAGGAGCTGGTCGATGCTAAGGCCATCACTCTGCGCAACAGCGAGAAGACGGTCACGGCCAACAAGATCTCCCTGCAATTTGGCAATCTGCCTCCCCAAGAAGTCCCGAACGGTGTTACGCCTATTTTTCGGACGACAATGAACATCGTTAATCTCCCTCCAGCTAGAGGTCAAAATCATAACCTGCTACCACTAACTACCCAGCGAGGCGAGACTATGTGGGTTCATCCAGATCTGGTGCCAGAAATCGAGAAAGAGACTCAAGCTGCTAAAGCTAAGTCTAAAAAGAACTCAAAGCACAAACCGTGTCACATGATTACGATACACTCGGCATCAGAAGACGAGGTCCTGGCTACTGGAACCCGCTCAGGGAAAGCCTACCTTCAGGACGATGGAGTCATCCAGGAAGATGTATCGGCAGATGCTTCAGCGGCCAAACCTTCAGAACCGGAATCCGTCGTACCAGAAGCCGGTCCTTCAAGACCAACTTAGGCGGACAAAGGGAAGCAAAAAGAAGTGCGCTTCGATAAACCTGTGAAAAACATTCAAAATAAGGCTTTAGAGAAGCCATACAACTTCGACATTATGGCCCAACTGGCTAATACACCAGCCAGGCTGTCCATATTCGAGCTACTCAGGCTCTCTCAGGATACTCGTCAAGCCCTGAGCGAAGCATTGATACAGGCGGATGCATACTTGACCCAGCTCAAGTCACCTGACGAAGAACCCATGGCGTGTCCTCAATGCCACAGTGTGATGGAGGTGATACCAAACATCACTTTCACTCAAGACGACATGCTGTTAAAACATAACAGGCATGACAGGCCCCTCGATTACACCGGGTACATCGGTTCCATGGAGGTCGTCCGGATACACATAGATCCGGGATTGTCGACAAGCATCATTCCTCATATTCTGCTCAGACCGCTGAGGATTCCTACCAGCAAATTGGCTTACACCACCACTACGATCGTGGGGTTCAACGCCGGAAGAAGTAAGCCGTTGGGGAAGATTTGCCTGAGGATCCAGATTGGCAACCTCAGATCGGTGGCTACATGTTACGTCATCGATTCAGAGGTGTCGTACAACATTTTGCTGGGTAGACCTTGGATCCACGACCATAGCATCGCTCCTTCAACTCTACACCAATGCTTCAAATATGTAGACGCCCGAAGAACAGTACAAACGGAAATTGCTGACCTGAACCCGTTCAAAGGAGTAGAATTCTACTACTCTGATGCCATATTGTACTCTCAAGACTGCACAGAAGAGGTGTCAGCCGAAGTAGAGAAGGAATCCCACCGGGAGCCAGAGCAACCCTCTGCCAAGCCACCTCTGTCAATCAAGTGAAAGGACGAACTACTCGTCCAAAAGCTGTAGAGCCTACGACGATCCACCTGAAGGAGACCAGATCAGGAAAGGGGGGTGATCCTCTAGTGATCACTTTGAACCAGAATCCTTCATCCTTAGTCATCAACCTCCGGCGCAGCAAACAGCCGAGTGATGTAAATACAACCGGGAACGGAGTTTCAGATGATAAAGCCGTGGCGCAGGGCTCTTATGGCGAAGCATGCGGCAGGTAGAGGTAGTTGCTGTAGAGTCAGTTGTGGGTGAGGAAGTGAGGTGCCCGGAGGAGACTAGCTTTATGTTATGGGATCCGAAAAAAGTGGTTTTTGAAACATCCACTTTTCCAGTATATTGATGCCCAAATTCCAAATCAGGAATCCTCCCCCTGCGACGATATAGAACCTATAGCGCAAAAATTCTTGGAAGCTATAAATTCCTATCATCCGTATATATGGAAAGTGGCATCATCATCCAATGTCACCACGATATATGGACCGCTTGAGGATTCTATCTTCATTGTCCTACCTACTTACAGCAGTCAGCATTCAATAGTCTTCGGCCGCATGCGCAATCAACCGACTGTGCAAGAGGATTCTTCCGACGACGATGCCGGTAAAATGCAGATTCACAGATACAGCCCACAAGCTCTGAAGATCATGCAAAATATGGGTTATAACTTGAAGCTGGAACCGGGTCTCAACTACGGGAAAGGCAGATGAATGCTGCTGCATGGCGATCCCTGCTATCAACGGACTCATTTTGTGTTAGGGTATACCACCTCCCTCGCAACTCCTGAGTCAAACGGGGATAACTTTTCCTCCTCTCAAAACGGCTTAACGCCCTACGACTCATCTCATGCTCTCGAACGAACATTATCAGCAAATATGGTAGTGACGAATTCCTTCGAATCAGACAAACAAGAATTTGAACCGTTCGAGAATTACGCTTGGGCTCAGTAAATGGATACACAATGGGAGTTCCGCTTCGAGCAGAGAGAACCTCCCACTGAAGACAAAGTTATCCAGATTGACGTTGGGAATGAACTTTCGCCAAAGCCGATATTTATCAGTAACAATCTTTCCGAAGCAGAAAGGAAAGAAGTTATCCAGCTGATAAAAGAATACATCGATGTCTTTGCATGGAATTATGAGGACATGCCAGGCCTTGATCCAAAGGTAGCTACTCATAGGCTCAACATATTGCCTGATTCGAAGCCTGTGAAGCAACACCAACGCCGATTCTGCCCGGATATGATGGACGCCAATGAAGCTGAAGTCAAGAAGTTAATAGCCTGCAGTTTCATCCGAGAAGAACAACATCCTGACTGGGTCGCCAATGTTGTTACGGTCATGAAAAAAATAGAAAAATACGAGTCTGCATCGATTTTCGAGATCTGAACGCAGCCTGCCCCAAGGATGAGTTTCCTCTTCCCATCACAGACGTTATGATTGACAATACTAGCGGTTTTGAACATATGTCTTTCATGGATGGATTTTCAGGATACAATCAAATCAAGATGCATCCTGAAGACGAGAAGCACACTGCCTTCCGGACACCACTGGGAGTACATTGCTATACGGTCATGCCCTTCGGATTGAAGAATGCCGGGGCTACGTACCAACGGGCTATGAGTAACATATTCTATGAGCATTTATGCTAGACAGTGGAGTGTTACGTGGACGACGTAGCTGTCAAAAGCCGCCTCAAGGATCATCACATCCAAGACTTGAAGACAGTATTTGAATTGATGCGCCAACATCAACTCAAAATGAATCCTACAAAGTCCTTTCTGGGTGTATCTAGTGGCAAATTTCTGGGATTTGTCATTACCGCCAAAGGCATTCAAGTGGACCCTAATAAAGTCAAGGCCATCTTAGAAATATGACCGCCCTACAATCTGAGGGAGCTCAGGGGATTTCAAGGTCGTCTGGCTTATATCCGGAGATTCATATCCAACCTCTCGGGGAGATGTCAGCCATTTTCTCGTCTCATGAAGAAAGGTGTATCCTTCGTATGGGACGAAGCCTGTCAGCAAGCATTGGGTGTCGGCACTGATCGAGAAAATTGGGACGAAGCCCTGTTCCAACAATGTGGCAGAGTACAACGCTCTACTAATCGGCCTCCAAGTCGCTAAAGAATTGGGTGTCGAATCTCTGGAAGCTTTCGGTGATTCTCTGTTGATCGTCAATCAAGTCAGAGGAATTTATGAAGTCTGGAATCCAGACCTCATCCCCTATTACCAAAAAACGGTCAAGATAGCCATGACGTTCAAAGGTTTCTTCCTAGAGCATGTACCTCAATCTCGGATTCTGGAAGCTGATGCCCTAGCCAGTCTAGCTGCAGATTCGACTATCCTTCTTAACAGAGACTTATTCTGTGTGAAAAACAACTTTCACATCGAATGCAGCTACGCTGTGAACACAGATCCTTCCAGGAGAGACTGGAGAAGTCCCTTCATAGATTTCGTAGCATACGGAATCTTGCCAGAGGATCCTAAAGAAGCGGTATCCGTCAAAAGACGATCATTACGCTTCTATTTTGACGCATCGTCATAATGTCTATATCGACGGTCTTATAACGGACTATTATTACGATGTCTCTCTAGTGATGAAGCACAGCGGATTATCTATGAAGCCCACGATGGCGTATGCGGAGCGCATCAACCCGGTCCTAAGCTACAGGATCGCATCAGGAGAATGGGCTATTACTGGCCTACTATGATCACAGACGCAATAAAGTATGCAAGATACCGCAGAGCCTGTCAGGTCCATGCAGACTTTATTTATCAACCTCCCGAATATCCACATCCTACGGTTGCGTCCTGGCCTTTCGAAGCATGGGGTATGGATATCATTGGTCCTATTCACCCGTCTTCTTCCAGAGGTCACCTGTTCGTTCTGGCCATCACGGATTATTTTTCTAAATGGGCAAAAGCGATCCCTCTTGCTGAGGTGAAGGCATCTAATGTGATCAGCTTCATCAAGCATTATATCATTTATCGCTTCGGGATACCCCGAATGATAATACATGACAATGGACCGCAGTTCATCAGCCAAGCATTTCATCAATTTTGAGATAAAAATAGAATATAGAATGTCGCCTCTACGGCATATAATCCTGCTGCTAATGGTTTGGCGGAAGCTTTCAACAAAACCATTATCAAGCTCTTGAAGAAATTCGTCTCTTCGAACAAAAGGGATTGGAATGAAAAATTGGGAGAATATATGTGGGCATACCGCACAACGGTACGGGCACCAACAGGTTGTACCCCATTCTCATTAGTCTACGGGAGCGAAGCAGTTCTCCCCATCGAGATCCAATTTCCGTCACTCAGGATAGCCGTGGCTAATGAGCTGACTCAAGAAAAGAATGACATGTTAAGGCTTCAAGGGCTAGAAGGATAAGACAAGAAATGCCTCCAAGCTCAACTGTGCATCGCGCTCTACCAAGCACGCATTTCCAGGGCTTTTAATCAAAAAGTAAAGGAAAGAGTATTCAAAGTCAGCGAGCTGGTTTTTGCTGTGAGAAGGCCGATGATCCTTACTCATAGAAGTAAGGGCAAATTCTAGCCCAAATGGGAAGGCCCTTATGTGATCGAGACGACGTTCTCAAACGGCGCTTATAGGTTAGCCCAGCCTAATAGAGACCTGCTAATGGCTCCTATCAATGGCAAATTCCTGAAAAGGTACTATGCTTAACCTCCTCTGCTCAAGTGGAATATGGCGAAAACCTCATTCTGACAAAACTACTTCCAAAGCGAAACTAGTGGGATCGTATTCTATCATGTCCATATAACCTCTGAATAGATATATCCTGCTAAAACTCACCGAGAGTATATCACGTCCATATTACCTCTGATATCACTTTCGCCCATACCTGTCATTTATATTCCGAAATGATGGGTCTACAAAGTCAGATGAAAGCCTCTTTATTATTCCCAAAAAGGAGTAGAAGTACATTGAAAAGCAAAAGCAAAAGTACATCATTTAGGGGGAGCGATCAGGTCACGAAGCAGCTGCGCCAGTGCGGTCATCCTCTCAGTCCTGGAAGCCAAGACATCATGGCGAGCCCGCTCCAGTCGTGCCTTGTCATTGCTCATGAGGGACAGTTCGGCTCTAGCCCGAAGAAATCCAGCACGAGCGACATCTGCACGCGCCAAGTTCTATTGTGCTATGCCCAAACGGCTATCCACCACAGCTAGAGCTTCCGACAACTGAAAAGCCCACTCTTTTGCCTGAGCAAGTTTCGTTTCCAGCCTGGGGACCCTCGCTACATTCCCATCGTGCTCGGCCTGGCACTTCGTTCGAAGAGCAATGGTCTCCTCCAGGACGACTTTTTCTTCATCCATCTCCTGCTGATATGTCTGGATGGATTTATTTACGCCTGCCATCTGTTTGGTAAGCCGCGCAGTCATGGAGTCGTATCTAGCCTAGACCAGATCTTCAATATTGCCTTGAGCTAGCTGCAAGTATTCGTTAATGGGTTTCTCCAAACCATTAACTATCTTCTCCAGCGTTTCAGCTAGCCCAGTGTCGTCGAATTCTCGGATCGACATTATCGCCGATTGGGAGGACCTCTTCAGCGACGCAAAGCTCAGATTCTTCGCCAATACCCTTGATATTAAAATTTTTAAAGTGGTATAGAAGATATCAGTGTACTGCCCGATCAGCACAGCTAGATCCGGTTGGACGCTGGGGGTGGACTCGATATTGGCGAATCTCCCTTCGAGAACAACCACAGACGATGTTGCCACGGCCGTCGCCTCAACAGGTGGTGCGACAAAAAAAGAAGCGCCAACACCGGACGACGATACCAGCATACTCAAAGGAGGCATTGTCGCAATGACAGGCTCGTCCTCCTCTTGAGATATTGGAACCTCGTCGACAGGCGACCCGGCACCCGAAGATGCTTCCTCTTCAAAATCAGCCACATCCGTATCACCGACAGAGCCAAAGGGCGCATCTACACTGCCCTCCCCGAAGAGGTCTTCCCCTGAAAGGATGATGAAAGGAAGTTAATATCAGCATAATGTTAACTTTCATAAAAGAAAAGACGTGAAGACGACATTTACCCATGGCCGGCGGCATATATGTCGCATCTGTAGCCTGTACAGCTAAATCATTCCTTAATGATGCTAGGCAAGCTATTATACCTGGAGAAGGAGGGTGCTCTAAGAAGCATCGGCGAATGCTCTTCCAGGTCCTCGTCAAATTTCGACCGAGGCTCATCGGCTAGAATCTCACCAGATGCACTGGCAGACACGACAGGAGTTTCTCCCGATGCCGATCTGCATAAAGGTATTCTCAGCCCTGAAGGCGACCTCGTTCCACTACCTGAAGCAGTAGCAGCGACGACAGCCTCCAACAGAGATTCTCCGGCACCACCAGCCGGAACATTAGAGGGTCCCTCTCTAAAAGGCGAGGAACCCCCAATCAAAGAATCATCCCCAACATAGGGAGATGCAAGCTCACTTCCAGGAGCCTCAATACCAAGGATCCGGAGAGGGCGATTAACCATCTTCTTCTTCCTCTTACGAGGGGAAGTCTCCTTCAGAGTAGGGGCCCTTCGCTTCCCAGAAATCATCAAAGGGCCTGCAGGCAGGGGAACTTCACCCCTCGATACCGCCACCAGAGGCTCATCTGGATTGACGAACTCCTCACCCTCGTCGGAAGAGACCGAGGCGACTTCTACTCTTCCCCCAGACTTGGAGGAGGGCACCCTAAAACTTCCATGCATGTCAAAATCGTGAGGGAAGGTGTTCGTTGCCACATAGAACTGGGCATACGAGTGCAGGATGCACAGCTCCGTGGAGAGTGTAATAACCGGCACGGTAAAAATTGCTCCAGTGTAACCCATGAGGAAATATTGCCATCCTCTCGCTCCATCAATGAGTCCACCCCTGGACCGGAAGCTGGTGACGGCGTTGCCCACGTGCAACTGATCATACCCAAACTGCCTAGCAAACCGACTAGGCAGGTAGGGCTCCAAGAAGCAATGGTCTTCACTCTTGTACAGTAGATGGGAAGGTCTAATGCAGACCAACCAATTAAAGGCTTCAGGAGAAAGATTGGTCTTCTCTCTACCGGAATCTTCAAGCCTAATCCCCGATTGATTGCGATGTACGGAGGGGACAGTGCAGAAGAGCTTCCAGCAGTGACTGAGGCCCAGCGCCCGCCGACAGTCTAGAACCGTGGTCACGTTCTAGGAAGATTTCTGGTAGTTCAGCAAGAAACTAGCACCCGAACTACTGCCGGAGCCGGGAGACATAACCCTGGGGTTATAAAGAATTAACCATCCCATCAGATACAGGTATGGTAATTCTATCTTGGGAAAGCTATCACGCCGAGTCTCATCGTCGAGCAGCCCGTCAGTCATGGCCCTCAGGCCGACTTGAATACGGCATACCATGGCAGGGAGCAAGCCCAGTCTTGCACCGAACACCAGACGTACTGCAGGCCACAGCGTGTTGCGGTGAATGCGGTCCGCAAATGCGATGCCAGGTACCACCACTCGGTGCAGCCATATGGAGAGGAAGCCAGCCAGTTGAGCTTCCCTGGATAGAGGCCTGCGGCAGCGCCTCAAATAACTATAGGCCTTAGTGCCTACAGGATACTATCCTATGCCTTCGTCGAGGATCAAGTCCGGAGCCCCAGCATCCACTATGAGATCGTCGACTACCTGAGCATTAAGCACGCTCAGAGGATTCACAGGCAGATCCTTGCCATCCAATACCTTTTCCGGCTTAGCAGTCCTGGACTGGTAAAAGAAGAGGTAGGACGTCCATTTGAAGATGTGAGCCAAATCTGAGGGCTCATCATAAAAAGCGGTAGAAGCGAGGTAGTGGCACATCAGCTCCTGATACACTTCCACTACCCGAGGGTCTGAATCTCCCAGCTCCCGGTTCATGGGAACATACTCTTCATATGGAGTCTCCCCCATCGGCAGTCTCGAGATCTCTGCCATCTCATGGAGGGCCAATCCCAACTCCCCCAGTGGAGTGGCGAAAGTCCCGGTGAGCGAAATATATCGCTCCATCAGTGCCAGGAACAGGTTAGGGTTAGGAGGTAACCTAACACTGGTAGCACTCACAGCTGCAAACAGACCAATGTTCTCCAACTCGGTCTGAAAATGCTTCAAGGCCCAATCAACTAAGCGAGCCCATCGAAGGTTTGAAGGGGTGATCCACCCACCGCACCGAGGGTTCACCTTAGGGTATACTCCCCCGTGCCCTATAAAATTATTGCAGAAAGTCGATAATTGGACCTGCTGGATCACCAAGCTGTCTTCACTCGGGACACTGCCCGGGTACAGTCCCCTGAACACCGTCACATTGTCGGAAGGACAGCTAACAAATGACCCCTGGTCAGCTCCTTTCAGATGAAAGATCTTCCCCGGCCTGCCGTGAAGATCGGGAGTCAGCGTCCACGACATCTTCCTGGGATGTGTGGCATAGAAGAAAGCCGAGAGGGGATAGTCTCTCGACATCTTGGGCAGATACAAAACCAAGCTTCCGGCAGGGAAAACCCAGAGTTCTCTCTTGGGCTTCGTTTGGGACTGCTTGTCAATCATGACCCCGAAGAGGAAGGCCGGCTTTATGTATTGGTCCCCGTCTATATACGTCAGGGGCTCACCGTTGATCATGCTCAGCAGCATTCGCTCGCCCTGAACTGATATCAGAATCTCCCTTCCTTCCGGATACTGCGGCCCGGAGATAGAAAATGTCACGTATGACAGATCCTCCAGATAGTTGGAGTGCAACGTCCCTGCGGCAGAACCCATCACATCGGCTAGTGGAGACACATGCAAGTTAACTGCAAGAGTACAAGAAAAACACGTCAATTCCAATAAATTAGACATTACAGATCTTACAGCACACGCCAAAAATCAACAGTCTATGCTTTACGCCAAGACCGTAAAAACTTGACCATTACGCTGGAATCCATTTCCTAAAGCGTAAAATTTCAAGGCTGGAAGTATACAGTCTGTGCTTTACGTCAGACTGATAAAGTTGAGATATTACGCCAGAATCTTCATCAGAAGCGTAACACTCAAATTTTATACACCAACTTTCGACAGTCGAAGCTTTTACGCCGGACTGCGAATGTATGGAGTTTTTGCGCTGACGCATTAGAAATATGGGCGTAAAATATGAAACATCTCTGTGCATCATCTTCCTCAAAGAGGCTATCAGCATAGGAGACGACCTAGCACGGTCACATACAATGTGTGCGAAGGATTTTTGGTCGTTCTTCTTCATCCTAAATGCTCTACCTTTTAGGCCGGGTGTACTACTCGTCGGCGGGATACTTCGCTTAAAAGGAAGTTCGCCTTGCCCGACCGAAGACGCTCTCACTTGAGCGGAAGAACGAGAAGAAGAATCAACCTTCTTTCCCTTAGTGGAGGAGGATTGTTTCGAGGCCATTACTGGAAACTTCAAAATCTCGGAGAAGAAACGAAGAAAGAACTCGAACAAATGAAAGCTTTCTTTCGCAGAAGACGGATAAAAACTTTTTCTCTCAGGAACTTGGGGTATATATAGAGTTCGGATGGACTCCTCGAATCCTGAACCAAATCTCCTAATTAATACTCGGTTATGATTGGGTACTACGTCAGCCTATTCACTCAGAGAAGGCGGACAGTCAGCGAATTCGAAAAGTTTTTCGCGCGAGGAAGATACGTGGTTTTTACGCTAAGGGACTTTCTACGCTCGACAGCTACAGATCTACGGTTTTACGCTCACAGGCTACAAGTCTATAGTTTTACGCCCGGATGCCTTTGTGCTCGGTAGCTTTTACGCTCGAGAGGCTACAAACCTACGACTTCACGCTCAGCAGCTACAAATCTATGATCGGTGGCTTTTTACGCTCAGAGGCAACAGATCCATGACTTCACGCTCGGTGGCTTTTTACGCTCAGAGGCAACAGATCCATGACTTCACGCTCAGAAGATTTTCTTTTCAGAAGCTACAAATCTACAGTTCTGCACCAAGGAGTTTTCCACGCTCGACAGCTACAAATCTACGGTTTTACGTTCCAATGGCTACAAGTCTATAATTTTACGCTCGGATGCCTTTGTGCTCGGTAGGTTTTATGCTCGAGAGGCTACAAACCTACGACTTCACGCTCAGAAACTACAAGTCTATGATTTCACGCTCGGTGGCTTTTTACGCTCAGAGGCAACGAACTTATGATTTCACGCTCCACGACTTTCCGCACATCTGAAAGATGCGTAGGCCAGTACAGTACATCTGAATGACTCTCAAAGCGGTCAATTACAGGAGTTCACACAGAAGATACTCCTTCTTGACCTCAAGATACCCCAAGTACCCGAAGCATACAGAGTTCAACATTGAAAATTACTCTACTTCATGGGTCGATTTAAAGTTCATCCAGAATCAAGTCTTAATATTTCGTCTACAAAATCAAATGGCGACTCAGTTTGACAGCCAGTTCTCGCCCTGTTCCAAGGGATTTTCGAGAAATTATTCTTGAAGACGACGGTCTGAACAAAAATTCTGTTTATCAGGAGTAAAGAACAGTTCAGAATTCTACGCGGTTCCTAACAGCTGGACAATTCGAACACTCGACTGCTAAGCGGCTTTCTGCGCATCCTTAGTTATGCGTAAAAGACAAGACAGGACCTAGCACTCTTTCTACACAGAGTCGGCATAAAAGAAATCAGACGTGTCGAAGCTACACATATTCAGACTTCACAGCAAAGTATGGCAACATGATAATATGAAGAAGAAAACGATCTTATTAAAATCACGATTACATATGAGGAAAATCCAGTCTACAAGGGTTTTTCTCCATCTTCGTGGTTACATATGAGGGAAATCCTGTCTAAAAAGGGTTTCTCATTTTTATTTAAAGATCGCGCTCAGAATCTGTTTCGGACAGGTTCTCGCATGGGCAGCATTCTTCATCCTCCAGCAGCCAGTCGGTGACCGCAACACGACTGACATATGATCAACGGCGGGAGGATACAAATGGGCATAGACCCATCCTCCAACAGAAGAAAAGCAGGGTAACTCTGCTTTCCTACATATAGCATCGTGACGGATCGAGTTTAGGTATTTTCACCCAACCCAATCCTTGACAGCAGCCAGTGTGCCTGCCCTCGTCCACAGGTAACGGAAGAAGGCACCACTTGCAAGCTGCCTTGTCAAACACGACCCTTCTTCTCTTTCGAAGAACTACCATACAAAGTTGCTGATTATCCCGAGCAAAGGAGGCTATGATATCCTTCAATGATCCATCGTTGCAGAGGACATTTGCTTGAAGACGCCGTCTTTTTTGGCTCCTTACATGCTGGAAGAGCATGATCTCCATCTTCTTCAAGTTGACCCGACGAACTCCGTCCATCATCTCTGTATGATGAAGGAAGTGTGGGAAGAACAGGAGAACTCCTCAGCCTTTTTATAGGCGAGAGAGAGCATCGATCCCCAATAACTCCGCCATAAGGTCAGCCATGAAAGAACGTGTCAGGCTTGACCGTTTCAGGCTCCACTCAGAGCATTTCGAGTTACGAGGAACGGTTCATGCTTCATTCAAAGCATTTCAAATTACGAGAAATTTAAAAGCTTTGAAGGCGGTCTTGTAAAAGCATGAAAAATACGCTGGATAGCTATACGCAGCATGTTCATACAGGGCAGCGTAAAAAGATGACCTCAGAGCCATCAACTTGCAACAGAGCTGCTCCGCTGAGCACAACGTAAAATATAAGCTCAAGGACCATTCGCGTAGTACAATGTGACCAGGATGCTTCAGCGTAAAAGAGGTGCTACATCGCCTTCATAGCGTAAAATCCATCCGCTTCCAATACAGCATTGAAGTGTACGAGGAACGCTTCGTGTTCTTCGAAATAAACCTGTCAAAATATGCAATGAACCTGACGTCTGCACTCCTAACAAAGAGTACTACACGACTACCCAAGAGACGGGCATTATGATAGTGCGGCACTGCAACCCATGCTGTCATGTACTGCCATTTCCTTTACGTAAACCACTTTTACACATACGAAGGAATACGTCGCCTTGTTTTACACAGGCAGATGTGAGCTGTTTACGCTCCGCGGAAGACAAACAGCCTGCCACGTCAAAAGCTGCACTTCGTACAGGGCTCGAGGCATGTCTCTACATTTAATGCGCAGAGCGGTGACAGTTTCTTGAGGCACGTCTCTGCATTTGAAGTGCCGAATACTGACAGATGCCTGAGGCACGTCTCTGTACTTGAGGCATAGAAGGGTGGCAGACCTTCAAACCAAGCCTCCTCATTTAATGAGCAGGATAATGGCGGATCTCCGTATTTAATGCAGGAGATTTGATTAAATATCACCGAACCATCGTTTAGTGGCATCCCCTTTGCGTAAACTACTCTTACGCATATAAGGGAATACGCTGTCCAGTTTTACACAGGCAAACGTGAGCTTCTTACGCTCCGCAGAAGGCAAACAGACCGCCACATCAGCAGTCACTCTTCGTACAGGATTCGAGATGCGTATCTACATTTAATGAGCAGAATGATGACAAATCTTAAAGACAAGTCTCTGCATTTAATGCATAGGATGGGGCAGATCTCTGTATTTAATCCGAGAGATTTGATTATATCTCCAAGAGCCGTAATTTCGGCTAAAACGTCCACATCTGCTCGGCTTCTATGCCCACTCGGCTTCTACGCCTGCTCGGCTTCTATGACCACTCGGCTTCTACGCCTGCTCAGCTTCTATGCCTACTTGGCTTCTATGACTACTCGGCTTCTATGCCTACTTGGCTTCTATGCCATGGTGACAGTCATTTGGCTTCTACGCCAACCTCTTCTACACAAGGGATAACTACCTACGTGGCTTCCATGCCGTGATCTTAGTAGTAGATATACGCATTCTGTCCCTTAGTTGGACGCGCGTCACATGCTCACTCAAAAGATCATGTATACGCTGGCATTGGTTATTTTAAACCATCGTGTAAAAGGGTGCTGTACTTTCCACTACTCGGTTTCTACGCCGACTGTGTGGTCACTGTCACTAAAACTCTATAAATAGAGACCTCTATCAATGAGGAACAAGGTCGACAAATTAGAGGGTCGAAGAAGTTAGGCCTGAAAACTGGTCAAGAGATCCAGTACCAGATCCAACGGTCGAGAGAGAGAGAGAGAGAGAAGAATCCAGAGCTCAGGCAAAGAGAAGGGATCGACAACTTTGGCATCGGGCATCCACCCTCTTTAGCAACCTTCGAAGCTGCTACCTTTCTTCTACGGCACTTCTTCTGGGTGCGGGTCGTGACATATTATACGTTGGATAGAATAAGAGGCGCGGTTGAACTCGGGGGATGGTCTGCAATTCTGGTTCTTGTTTAGTTTATGTATTATGAATCTGATATCGAGGGGTTCTTGCACTACTCTTATCCTCATTTATCGATATAATAAATGACAATTAATTTGACTAGTGATATACTATCTTGCCCTGAATAACATGCTACATGACAACTTTCCCATGATCTTGATTCTAGAAATTGTTCCTGCCCTGACTATTGTATCAGTGCCGATACACTTGATCGCACTAAGAGTGATACTTTTATATATATATATATATATATATATATATATATATAGTGAGCCTTCGTTCCACACACTCTTGCTACGTGATATATGTAATTATTTCCATGCACGGATATGGTAGTTGAACAGTGATTTTAGTCCTGGCTAGATTGTCCTGATTGTTGCATTAAACTTGGATAAATCCATATTTAAATTTCTAGTGACAATATGTATTTGTATCAAGAGTGTCCGTACTTAAAGTACGACATCTAAGAAGGAATGTTCTTGTGACCACGATATGATATTCTAATTATCCTAGGATTAACTCAGCAACTAAATTTGTAGAGCATTAGGAGGGAATGGTATCTCAAGATCGTGCATATCGAACCACCCTACAGTAACTGGAAGTAAAGGCTGGCCACCGCGGATACTATATATCATTCGCACTAGTGGAGTACAATATCTGATTTAATTATAAGGCCGAGCCAGTATCTTTTTTATAGAAAGCCTGGAACTGTTATTGATTAATAATTAGCTCAGTGCCCTTGCAAGGGACTGCTGCATCATTTTATATATATACTTGCTCGTACATTATTGGTTCAACCAGCCCTACTCGATTATGGCACAATATGAAGATACTCATATATTGCATTATTGGGATAACCCAGAGATCACATATCAAGATGTAATACATGATTAGCAATCTAATTTGCTTATATTATATGTCTAGCAAGGAAAGTGGGCTATCATTGTATGATGATTCAACCCATATCCTTGTATGGTTATTGGGTTACGTCGTTATGTTAAGATAATACATGGACCGAAGCTATGTTATTTCTTATAGTGTATCTCTACTTACGTATCGTGCCTTCTGTTGAGTTAAATTAGGGACACAGGTTATTATGGCATGATAGTTCAACACATGTCCATGTTTGGTTGTTTGGGTTGTATTGTTGTGTTACGATAGGTTATGGAATGAAACTACGATGCATGATTATTTTAGCTTGACCTTAATCAAGGGACGTATCTATCTTGATGTGATAGTGTCATACCCCAGTCCCAAAATACGTAGGATTAGAAATATGTTGCATGCCAGTCGTATGTATATGACAACTCCAATATGTTAAAAAAATCATAACACACTCATACGCTGTAATACGAATAAATAATTCACAAGTAGAATATATATTGTCAACACAAGTCACATACAACTATATCTCATCCACAGACACAACTAAGGAAGTACCAAATAAATAACTAAAAGTCCCAATTATGAAGTAGTAAAAGAATAATAGTCGTGGGAGACAAATCTACTACCAAATGACTATATCAACTAAAATGATAGAGCAAATCAGAACTCCAATATGAAATAAAAATAAAAAATAAGAAACAACAGCTAAAAGATCCATCAACTATGAAGTAATCATGGGTACTCAAAGGGTAAGACCTCCTCGACAGAGAATGATGCGTCATGTCCCGGTCCATACTCCTGCGAATAATCATGATCGTCTATACTTGGAAAGGGGGCAGGTCCTTAGAGGGATGTAACAAGATACATAAAATAGCATGTCATAATATATTGAAAGTAAACATCCAACATGGTCGCCTAACTAGTCTATATGATATGCAATTTAAGAACAACTTTTCCGCGTATGAACTATCTGGCTAAATAATGGGATTGACATAATTTTCTTTAGAAATCAGTTGCCTACAAAATATAATGTCTTTCGATCGTCAGAGACCGCATGTAAATAATATATAAGGGTCATCTGACCACGCATCTCCGACGGAGCCTGTGGGATACAAAAGAAAAAGTGTAAAGGAGCCACATACGCTTACAAATTGTTCTCCCTACCCAATACTACTAACGTGTCACATCCATCACATGTTAACACCTCTAGTAACTGCTAAGTATTCTAAATATGGTATTTTTATTAGCAGTTATTACTTATCCATCGTACGACCTTTACATACAGCTAGCCAGCCTAATACTCAAGTTCGTGTCCTACATGAGACTCACAACTCATGTACCAAATATGTTACAGCAAAATGAATCATAATGATGCCTCAACTCATGGGGTGGTCTCGTAAAACTAGGTCAACATGCATAATATAAATAAAGATAAAAGATGATGCAACCGTCACTGCACCCAAGTCTTACTTGGACGTACAATTTTATATAAAAAAATAAATGAAAATAAACAACAGAAAATAAATATGCATCAATTAAATATAACTAAACAGTACTATGGCAAGAATTTTTTGTCTGGCAAGCAATCTGTGGAGTATGGATGTCCAAACGACAAGCACAAGGAATCAGAAACTATGGCGTCCGAACGAACGTCTTCGGATGATAAAATAAATATCACCAACATCTCTGAAATCAGCGAGATAGTCAGAAAAGTCTAACCTTTCGTCCATTTTTGACACAGGGGCAATACGATAATTTTGGGCTAAAACGGGATCCACAAGTGGACCACATTGCACCAAAATATGTGCCAGGAGTACAGCTCTCTAAATTAGAAGAATTTTAGGTCAAACAAATCCTAAACGATGATACGAACTAAACGGTATGGCCAGTTTTGGATTTCGGTGAGCCGATCTTAAAATTGCTCAAGTCAAACCGTAGGGTCAGTGAAATGGCGGTTCGGTCAACTATCTCAAAATCATATGAAACTTGGGTTACAGGACTAGGGTGATTCCACGGATCCAATGGCATAAGTTTCATCACATTTCGACTAGCATGTGCCAACTAATAGGGAAATTTACAAAATGTTGATACAAAATTTTTTTACGGATACGGGTTAAATTCGACGCGCACACACATCTAAATCAACTCCCACGAAAGTTTGTATGTCAGGATATGCTATACGCTCCTTTCGGTGCAACTAGTACATGACGTGGTTGTCCGGTTTGTCGGGACGCACTCCATATCGCAAGTTCTTATATTTTTGAAAAGCTATTTTTTCATAATTTTAAATCTAAATTTTTATCACAGAATTAATAAAAAAATATTCAAATATTAGGTCATTGCGGTCCTGGTTATATATACTAGCTATTAGAAAAAGAAAATCATATTTATGAGGGTTCGATTGGAAGAAAATTGCCTTCCAAAATAGCATATTGGTTTCAAAAATAGTCAATTCACATATATCTAAAACGGTAGATTTTTTGAAAAGTTTCGGATAAATTTACATCAGAATAGGGTGGTTCGAATAAAACAACTTGAAAAAATTAGAAGGTGTTCATGTTATGGTTGAATGTAAACAATCTGGATCAAAATTTGGTCGCGTATGTATAAAAAAATTCAGCAGGAAAGATGGATACCTGGATTAAGTTTCAGAAGGCCGATTGGGTCGCGGGTGCAGCGGCGGCGTCGCGGTGGTGTCGGGCGGCGGAACAAGGGTCGAGTACGATCGCAGGGGTACTGGGTTAAGAATTAAAAGAGGTGGATAAATTTAGGGTTAGGATTTTGATTCATATGAATATATATATATATATATATATATATATATATATATATATATATATATATAACCGGTAGTAGGGGGTTGTCCGCGATATATATATATATATATATATATATATATATATATATATATATATAACCAGTAGTAGGGGGTTGTCCGCGGGTTTGGGTAGCTAGGGTCAGGTTTGCTGTACGTGGAAGGGGTAGTTTGTTAGGATTAGGTATTTTTGTGTGTTACTTAGTGTATTTATTATTATTCTTTCCTTTTTCCTTTCTTTTCTTTTCCATTCTTTTCTACTAATTTATATTTTTTTCTTAACTATAACATAATTATTTTATTTTATTTATTATTAACATTATTATTATTACCATTATCTCTATAAAACATTTATTATTTTATTTTTATTCTATTTATTTCAAAAAAATTCAGCTTCTAATATATTAATGTACTAGTAGACATCCTCATGCACTGCCATAAGTACGAAACCTAGTATTTTATATTTTAATTATCAATTAAAAATTCTAGGGTAGTTACAGATAGGGCACTTTCTGTCATTGTATAGTGAAGGGGTGTCGTATTAGGTCATGGATGGAACATATGCCATTGATTATTGGCTCACGCATCTTATGCTATAGAACTAGATTTATTTTTTCATTTCATTTTTCCTTTGTAGTACATGCTATTTTTGGTCTGAATCTACTGGTTTTGCAGGGCTAAGTTTAGAGCCAGCACCTGAGGATCAAGATTACTTCTCTCTCACCGATGGCACGCACCAGAAGGATGGCTGCTGAGGGGCATGAGTGGGTTTCTTGTTTCACTGCTCGTCTTTTAAAAAATATATTCTTGTAGGAGTTTAGCCAACTTTTACCTGTTAGCCGGAGAATCTGGATACTAGTTCCCTACATGATTGTATTATATTCAGACTGCAGTTAACTAACTATCATGTATACTTTTGATTGTGTATCTGACATATCATTATGTATCGCTAGATCTCTAGAATATTCTAATACGGCATTTGGGACCCCTTACTGCTTACTCTAAAATGTTCTATGTTACTAATACTTATTTGAATGATTAAGATAATAGAAGTTGTTGACCCAAGGAGACTTGATTATAGTATGAGCCCCTTGTCTCTAGACAACCTTAACACATTGTGGGTTGCTTTGGTATTCCGCAAGGTGTGGTTGGCTGAGGTATTCCCCAGCTGTCCAGTATTCTGGTTCTGGAGCGTGACAAGGTTTTAGTGGTGGCCCATGCTTGTCAAGTTTTTCAGACTTATGGGGTGGCTTAATCATAGGATGTCTCAATCAAATATGCTCCTCCTTGAAATCTTGAATCTGTCTCCTCGAAACTCAACTTGACTTTTGTACCATTGATTCCTCAATCCTTTCTCGTTATGTTCTTGATTTATCTTATGTCCATTTTCTTAGGGCTTCTCCAACATCAGTGGTTGGAGCTCTAGCAAATTCAGAAGGACAAGGATCCGTTGGTCCACAGCGAGAGGCAACACCTGTACCTGGAGGGGTCAGGGTAGAACTAGTAGAGGAGCATTAGGAGCAACATGTACCATAAGTTCCAGTACTCCCAGTCGTACCAGTAGTGCCATTAGCACTTGATACATAGGCATTGCTGAAAATTATACGAGAAATGATTGCGACACAACAGCATCAGCAGCTTCAGCAGCAAGAGCAGAATATCTTTTTAAATCAATAATTACATAAGACCTTGGAAAGGAGTATTAGAACAGACTCAGGGGCATCGATGAGGTTTTGTCGACTCAACCGTAAGTATTTTGATGGCACGGAGGATGCCAATACCGCAGATGCTTGGCTATAGAGTATAAAGACGATATTGATAGCGGCAAAGGTTCCTGCTGAGGAACAAGTTGATCAGGTTTGATTGCAACTCCAGGACCTTTCTAGAGATTGGTGGGAAGCAGAAGAAGTTGGATTAAGACAACCTATTTCATGGAAAAAGTTCAGGGCCCATATCAAGGTTAACTATTTTAGAGTGGTAGTATAGTATGAGCTACAACAAAGGTTTATCAACTTCAAGCATTCTGGAAGGACGGTGGATGGCTACCCGGGAGCGTTCTACAGGCTTAGCAGCTTTGCTCCAATGATGGTAGCAATAGAACCAGAGAGGGTAATAATATTTCAGTACAAAATTTATTTTGAGGTTCACTAACTAATAGAGGATAGTTTCAAGGATGGTGTCACGACCCGCACCCGGAAGTTCGGGCACGAGTGCGTGGGTACGTCCAGCCTACGCCGCAGAGTCGGCGGTAGTACGCTGTCTAGGTCAATCCATCTAACTAGTCTAACTCATTCACAATTTAACATAGGCAAGATAATAATGAGAATGAAACTTAAGATTTGCAAACTGAAATAAATGTGACAGCAATTCAAATGTTTAATACAGAAATTCCAAATGAAATCGGGGACAAACCCGATTAAATAAGATAGAAAACAGAAATAAAAGATAGCTAAAACTAGCTACTCAGCAGCAGGGGTCTCCTGGGGGGGTTCTGGTTCTTCATAAGTATCATCTGTCCCCTCATAGGGACCATAATAAGTAGGGGCAAGATCCTCATCATCGCCTAAAATCAACAGATCCAGTCAGGAAAGGAGCGAAGTACACAGTGCACAGCAAGGTTAAACTAAATATTTATGACAATTAAATATGGAATATCATGTTAAGGAAATTGCATAAAAGATTGTCCATATCTCAGAGTCACAACTATAAACAGGAATATGAGAGAATAGAAGTAAATGAGCAGGAAATGAAACTACTACAATCAGCAAGAAAACATAACATGACTAGAAACTATCTGTATGAAATTTGTGTTTGTTTTTAGAATACTTAGTTGGCATGCAGGGGTTTATAAGGCTAATCCGGCCGTCATAAACGGCTATTATTCACGAATAATCGGGATCCGACTGATGGACAGTCGTGTACCAACAGCTATTATTCACGACAAGGGGAAGGGTAAACTACATGCCTTTCAGTATTCTCCCACCCGACATGATAACAAGACATGAATTCCAATTATTCAAGACATGAAAAATAGTATTCTAACACTACGTGTAATCAGCAAGAGTACTAGTAGAGCAGGGAATTTAATTATCACAATATATAGATTTAACTTGAAGTGCAGGTACTTGCCTGTTGTCTGGATCTGATTAAATTAGGTTCTTTGGGAGAAATTTCCACAGATGAGTCCAAAAGCTGAAACAGACATTACCATCATGCTCAGAAGATGTCAAATAGCTAGAAACGCCTGTCCTTGGGTCCAATTTGGAGACAAGGGCAAAAACGTCAGTTTCGGGTCAAAACGGGGTCCGCCGTTGGGCCCGCTTTGCACCGAAAAACGTGTCCGGGTCAAAGGTCTCCAAATTCACCAAACTTAGTGTCAACAGGTCAGGAACGCTGATACGAACCCAACGGAACTTCCAGATTTGGATTCCGATGAGCCGAACACAAAATCGCCCGTCGAGCGGGGCCTGTGGGGCCCACGACACGCGATTTCGTCAACGTTCTCAGAATCGAACCAAACTTGACCCACAGGACCAGCGTATCGCTACGAGTCCGATGGCGCAAGTTTCGTCTCGATCCGACGAGTGTACACGAAATTAGGATGAATTGCCGAAAAGGCGGATACGGGGGCGACGTGGGCGCGGGGAGCGCGGCGAGCGGGGCGCGGGACGTGCGGCGCTGCGCGCGGCGGCCGGCGCTGAACGCGGGCGGTTAGGGCTGGGCTGGGCTTCGGCCCACCGGGCCGGGCCGGCCCAGAAGAAAATAAAATAAAAATATAATATAATATAAATAATAATAATAATATAATAATAAAAACAGTTAATTTAATTAATTTAATTAGAAAATTGTTTTTAGGCTTTTAAAAATAGTTCTGAGGTCCAGAAAAATCCAAAAAAATTGCTCTCAGTCCAGTTTTCTATTTTACACCCAAAAATATTATTTTCATGATATTTTAATACTATTTATTGCTAATTAAAAATCATTCATTAATTGAAAAGCTTGATTTTAATTACAGAAAATTCACAGAAAATTCCAGAAAATTGGGAAAAATCCAAGATTTAATAATTTGAGAAATTAGGGGGGTTTACAACCTACCCAACTTACAAAAATTTCGTCCTCGAAATTTAAGAATAACAAGGCACGAAAGGAAAGGCCGAAAAATAAAATACAATATACCTCAGGGTTCAAAAAGGTAGGGGTATAGCTCTCTAATCTCGTCTTCTCGCTCCCAGGTGGATTCGCCGGGAGAATGATGCTTCCAAGCTACGCGAACCAGGGAGATAACCTGATTCCGTAGGACTTTCTCCGAGCGATCCAGGATCTCCACGGGTTGCTCTTGGTAAGTCAAACTTGGGCCTACTTCGAGTTCTGAGTGATCCAAAATGTGGCTGGGGTCTGACACATACTTCCTCAGCTGCGACACGTGAAAGACGTTATGTACTCCATCCAGAGAGGGTGGCAATGCCAGTCGGTATGCCACTTCTCCGATTTTCTCCTGTATGCCAAAAGGTCCGATGAATCTTGGGCTGAGTTTTCCACTCCTTCCGAACCTAATGGTGCCACGTGTCGGGGAAATCTTTAAGAACACCAGCTCTCCAACCTTAAAATAGAGTCATAATCAAATCTTGGTTCCATAATAAAATGTTCAAATTGACTTGAATTTTATAAATTTAATTACCTCAAATTCTAAGGGCCTTCGGTGGCTATTTGCCCAATGTCGTTGCCTGTCTTGAGCCACTCGAAGTCTGTCCCTTATTTGCTTTACCTTCTCAGCTGAATCGATCACCATCTCTGGTCCCAGTAGGGCTCTTTCTCCAACGTCGTCCCATGATAGCGGGGTACGACATCTTCGGCCATACAGGGCTTCAAATGGAGTCATCTCGATACTGGCTTGGTAGCTGTTATTATAAGAGAACTCCACCAGATGTAAATAGTCTTCCCAGGATCCTCCAAAATCCAGAACACATGTACGGAGCATATCTTCAAGTGTCTGGATGGTACGTTCCGATTGTCCATCGGTTTGGGGATGATAAGCTATGCTGAATTTGAGTTGAGTCCCCAAGCTGGCTTGTAAGCTCTTCCAGAAGTGAGAGGTGAATCTTGAATCCCTGTCGGAGACAATACTTACTGGAACTCCATGCAGCCTAACAATATGTCTGATATATAACTCTGCCAGCTTCTCTGTAGATAGCCCTACTTTGAAGGGTAGGAAGTGTGCAGACTTGGTCAGTCTATCTACTATCACCCAGATTGCATCCTTTCCACTAGGTATCCTTGGAAGGCCGGAAACAAAATCCATTGTGATATGTTCCCACTTCCACTCCGGAATGGGTAGTGGTTGAAGCAATCCTCCAGGTCGTTGTCTTTCAGCCTTAACCTGTTGACACACTAAACAGTGGGATACGAACCTGGATACTTCTCTCTTCATGCCATGCCACCAAACATGCGTCCTCAGGTCCTTGTACATCTTGTTGGCTCCTGGATGTATGGAGTATTGTGATCTGTGCGCCTCTTGCATAATTTCTTCTCTTATGTCTCCTTGAGGTACACATAATCTATCGCCATGCCTCAGTGATCCATCCTCATGAATTCTGAAATCTTCTACTAATCCAGCTTGCACTTGACCTCGAAGGCTTCGCAGGCCTTCGTCTTGAAACTGAGTCTCCTTGATTTTGTCTATTAAAGTAGACTGAATCTGCAAGTTCATCATTTGGCCTTCTTTTCCTGGGATAATTACTTCAATACCCAGACTTTCCAGGTCCTCGAGTAAGTGCCGGTTCAAAGTCAAGTACATCGCCATAGGGTACCTACTTAGAGCATCAGCAACTACATTTGCCTTCCCAGGGTGATATTGAAGAGTGATATCAAAGTCTTTCATTAGTTCCAGCCACCTTCTTTGCCTCATGTTTAGCTCTTTCTGAGTGAAAATATATTTTAGACTTTTATGGTCTGTAAATATTTCCACCCTTTCTCCATAAAGGTAATGCTTCCAAAGTTTAAGAGCAAAAATGACAGCTGCCAATTCTAAATCATGGGTTGGATAATTCTTTTCATGTGGTCGAAGCTGTCTCGAGGCATATGCTATTACTTTCTTATTCTGCTCCAATACACAACCTAGACCTTTTCCAGAAGCATCACTATAAATAGCGAAACCTCCGGTTCCAGAAGGTAAGGTCAGAATAGGGGCAGAAGTCAGCCTTTTCTTCAATTCCTCAAAAGCATGCTGGCATTCATCAGTCCAGGTGAATTCTTCATCCTTCCTTGTTAACTTTGTCATGGGTTCAGCAATCCTAGCAAAGTCCTTTACAAACTTCCGATAGTAGCCAGCTAGTCCCAGGAAGCTTCTAATCTCTGCTACAGAGTCTGGAGTGGGCCAGGATTCTACTGCCGCTATCTTCTTAGGATCTACGGCTATTCCATCTCCAGTCACAACATGTCCCAAGAATTCTACTTTGTCTAGGAAGAAAGCACATTTGGATAATTTTCCATAAAGTTTTTCCTTCCTCAAAGTCTCCAATGCTAGCCTCAAATGTTCTTCATATTCTTCGGGGGTCTTGGAGTAGATCAAACTATCGTCAATAAAGACCACTACAAATTTGTCTAGGTATGGCTGGAAAACTCTGTTCATTAGGTTCATAAAAACTGCTGGAGCATTCGTCAACCCGAACGGCATTACTAAGAATTCGTAGTGTCCGTTCCGGGTATTGAAGGCAGTTTTTGGGATGTCTTCTTTCCTTACCCTTACTTGGTGGTAACCAGACCTCAAATCAATCTTTGAAAACACCCGAGCTCCACTCAACTGATCAAATAAGTCATCTATCCTGGGCAGGGGATACTTATTCTTAATTGTTAAGGCATTTAAGGCCCTGTAGTCAATACACATTCTGGATGTTCCGTCCTTCTTGGGCACAAAAAGTATTGGGGCTCCCCAGGGTGAGACACTAGACCTAATGAACCCTTTGTCTTCTAGCTCCTTGATTTGTTCATTAAGTTCTATTATCTCACTCTTGTTGATTCTGTAGGGGTTCTGAGATACTGGTGCTGCTCCTGGCACTAAGTCAATGGAGAATTCAACTTCTCGGTCTGGGGGTAAGCCTGGGAGATCCTTAGGGAAGACATCAAGGTATTCAGAGATGATAGGTGGCAATTCTTCTGTTACTAGGGCTCCACAAATTATGTTATTACCCATTTCTCTAGAACCTCTAGCAAATTCAAATTCTGGCTTGCAAGGGGGTCTGAAGATTACACTGCCTCTGTGACAGTCTATTGTGGCATGATGTTGACTTAACCAATCCATACCCAGTATAATGTCAAAACTGGGCACTGGCATTACAAGTAGTCTAGCATACAGTTCTCTTCCACATAATGTAATAGGGCAATTGTTACAGGCATCACTAACCGGAATAATTCCTCCACCGGTAATGATCTTATAACAATTCCTAAGGGGTTTAGTGGTTAAACTATGCTTCATAAGGAAATCTACTGACATGAATGAATGTGAAGCTCCAGAGTCAAATAAAGTAATAGCTGGTATTGAATTTATAAGCACGGAACCTGTGATCACGTCAGCTGTGGCTTCTGCTTCTTCCAGAGTCATTGCATAAGCACGGCCTTGCTGCGGTGCACCCCTCTGTTGTTGTTATTGGTGCTGAGCAAAGCGTTGTTGTTGAGTTGGAAGCGGAGGTCCCCTTTGTTGTGCTGCTGGGGGTCTGGCCTGGACTGGAGCCTTTGGTACAGCTGGACGTCCTTGAGCAGCAGGACAGTCCCTCAATTGATGTGCTGGGGAACCACAATAGAGGCAAGCACCTAGCCTCTTTCTGCAGTCTTGCCAAGTGTGGCCTGGTTTTTGGCAATAGTTGCAAGGGGGAGCTCGCTGGTTCTGTCCTTGAGCCTGGGGTGCTGGAGCTCGAGGGGGAGGACGCTGATTTTGCTGCGGGGCCCTCTGCTGTTGTTGTTGTTGAAAAGGGCGTTTGTTGGGTCCCGCATTTCCGGTATCTCTTTCTCGCTTCAGTTTGTGCCCCATGTCTCTCTCGACTCCTTGTGCCACGCTCAGGATTTCTTCATAGGTGCGAGCTCGGCTGGTGGTGACAGCAAGGCGGATATCCGGAGATAGCCCCTTCTTGAATCTTCGGGCTCTGTCCTCCGGGGTACGAACCATGTACTCCGCAAAATGGCTTAACCTGCTAAATTCAGCAGTATATTCATCAACAGTCATGTTACCTTGTTCCAGTCTCTCGAATTGGCTTTCGAGAGCTTCCCGAGCCACTTCGGGGTAAAATTTCTCCTTGAATAGCCTCTTGAAGTCCTCCCAGGTGACGTCGGAAGCAGATAGTTGGGTTCATCTCTGAACCAGGTTCGAGCAATGTCGAACAGTTGCAGGCTAGCGGATTCCACTTTGAGATCGTCGGGAACCCGAGCAGTCTTCAGAAGTCTCTCGACATTCTCTATCCACTCATCAGCGTAGAGAATGCCCTCAGTTCCATAAAATTCCAGAGGCCTAAGGTTCTTGAAGTCTTTAGCACTCCCTGGCCTCTTGAGTGACGACTCCTGGGGTTTAAGAGCTTCTGAGAGGCTGGTCCGCAGAAGTGCCGTCTGTTCTTTCTGGGATTCCACTAATCCCTGGAATACTCCTATTAGCTGTGCCCCATCTAAGGTAACTGCCGGAACAGATGGGGGCGGCGGGAGTGCAAGAGTCTCGGGCACATTCGGCTCAGCTGGATCTGATGTGCCTCCTACTGTGTTCCTGGTCTGGACCATTCTGAAAGATTAAGGGATAGGAAGATCAGAATAGAATACTTGGAAATCAAGGGCGATAGAAAAATTGAGCAGCAATGATATCAAGAATTGAAATAAGGATGCTATACTGTGAATGAGCTTTTCCTAGAATCCTCAATTTTATTCCATACCCTGTCCTAGGATATTACCCTATTTTAGGATAGGACCTGCATGGGCCACCAAAAAAAACGTGTCACGACCCGCACCCGGAAGTTCGGGCACGAGTGCGTGGGTACGTCCAGCCTACGCCGCAGAGTCGGCGGTAGTACGCTGTCTAGGTCAATCCATCTAACTAGTCTAACTCATTCACAATTTAACATAGGCAAGATAATAATGAGAATGAAACTTAAGATTTGCAAACTGAAATAAATGTGACAGCAATTCAAATGTTTAATACAGAAATTCCAAATGAAATCGGGGACAAACCCGATTAAATAAGATAGAAAACAGAAATAAAAGATAGCTAAAACTAGCTACTCAGCAGCAGGGGTCTCCTGGGGGGGTTCTGGTTCTTCATAAGTATCATCTGTCCCCTCATAGGGACCATAATAAGTAGGGGCAAGATCCTCATCATCGCCTAAAATCAACAGATCCAGTCAGGAAAGGAGCGAAGTACACAGTGCACAGCAAGGTTAAACTAAATATTTATGACAATTAAATATGGAATATCATGTTAAGGAAATTGCATAAAAGATTGTCCATATCTCAGAGTCACAACTATAAACAGGAATATGAGAGAATAGAAGTAAATGAGCAGGAAATGAAACTACTACAATCAGCAAGAAAACATAACATGACTAGAAACTATCTGTATGAAATTTGTGTTTGTTTTTAGAATACTTAGTTGGCATGCAGGGGTTTATAAGGCTAATCCGGCCGTCATAAACGGCTATTATTCACGAATAATCGGGATCCGGCTGATGGACAGTCGTGTACCAACAGCTATTATTCACGACAAGGGGAAGGGTAAACTACATGCCTTTCAGTATTCTCCCACCCGACATGATAACAAGACATGAATTCCAATTATTCAAGACATGAAAAATAGTATTCTAATACTACGTGTAATCAGCAAGAGTACTAGTAGAGCAGGGAATTTAATTATCACAATATATAGATTTAACTTGAAGTGCAGGTACTTGCCTGTTGTCTGGATCTGATTAAATTAGGTTCTTTGGGAGAAATTTCCACAGATGAGTCCAAAAGCTGAAACAGACATTACCATCATGCTCAGAAGATGTCAAATAGCTAGAAACGCCTGTCCTTGGGTCCAATTTGGAGACAAGGGCAAAAACGGCAGTTTCGGGTCAAAACGGGGTCCGCCGTTGGGCCCGCTTTACACCGAAAAACGTGTCCGGGTCAAAGGTCTCCAAATTCACCAAACTTAGTGTCAACAGGTCAGGAACGCTGATACAAACCCAACGGAACTTCCAGATTTGGATTCCGATGAGCCGAACACAAAATCGCCCGTCGAGCGGGGCTTGTGGGGCCCACGACACGCGATTTCGTCAACGTTCTCAGAATCGAACCAAACTTGACCCACAGGACCAGCGTATCGCTACGAGTCCGATGGCGCAAGTTTCGTCTCGATCCGACGAGTGTACACGAAATTAGGATGAATTGCCGAAAAGGCGGATACGGGGGCGACGTGGGCGCGGGGAGCGCGGCGAGCGGGGCGCGAGACGTGCGGCGCTGCGCGCGGCGGCCGGCGCTGAACGCGGGCGGTTAGGGCTGGGCTGGGCTTCGGCCCACCGGGCCGGGCCGGCCCAGAAGAAAATAAAATAAAAATATAATATAATATAAATAATAATAATAATATAATAATAAAAACAGTTAATTTAATTAATTTAATTAGAAAATTGTTTTTAGGCTTTTAAAAATAGTTCTGAGATCCAGAAAAATCCAGAAAAATTGCTCTAAGTCCAGTTTTCTATTTTACACCAAAAAATATTATTTTCATGATATTTTAATACTATTTATTGCTAATTAAAAATCATTCATTAATTGAAAAGCTTGATTTTAATTACAGAAAATTCACAGAAAATTCCAGAAAATTGGGAAAAATCCAAGATTTAATAATTTGAGAAATTAGGGGGGTTTACAGATGGGAGGCCAGAAGAGCTCTCATGCACATAGCAGATTAGGGGGGACCGTACAGCGGACGTCAACACCATCTCCTGGCATTTGTATTTATGACACAGCGCCAAGGAGGCCAGTGGCATCAGCAACAACAGCACTACATCGATCATATCAGCCGAGGTAGCAGCACCAACATCGATTGGGAGCCCCAGTCGGATATACATATTATGGCAAGGGAGGCCATACCAAAGATATGTGTAGGGCAGCACAAAGGCTGTGCCTACGATGTGGTAGTCCAGATCATCGGATTGCTAATTATCCGATGATGCATATAATTGAAGGACCAGCACAGCGGTTAGTATTACCAGCACCAGGAGCAGCTTAGTAAAGAGGACAAGCACTGGAAATCAGGCCGTTGGCTCAGCGTCCATTGTCGATGCAAACTCAGATATACAACCGGCAGAGGAGTCAGCAGTATGGGCAGTAGAGACCACAACTGCATATTCAAAGGAGGCAGCAACAAGGAGCACAACAAGACCAAGGGCAAGCTTTTACCCTATCTCTGGAGGAGGCCTTGGCATCAGGTAACATGGAGATAGGTAACATTCTCGTTATATTTTTTTCCTGCCGTAGTATTATTTGATTCGGGAGCATCACATTCATTGGTATGTACGCGATTTGCTACACGTATTAGAATAAAGTTTGAGGCATTGCCAGAGAGACTGAATATACTCACTAGTAATGGTTGCGTAGGAGTTAGTAGAGTATGTTTAGCATATCCAATCTTGGTGTGCGGGCAATTATTACCTACAAGGTTGATCGAGTTCCCTATGGATAATTTTGATATTATTTTAGGCATGAAGAGAGACAGTCATGCAAAAATAGATTACCGTAGGGATAGAGTATTGTTTAACATCCCAGGCAAGGAAGAGTTTACCTTCAACAGAACGATGAAGGACCAGCATGAAGATGGCATTACAACAGTAACGGGAGTTGAAGATCAGTTTCCCAGAGTGATTAAAGATTTTTTTGATGTATTTTCGTAATATCTTCCAGGATTACCCAAGTAAGAGAAGTAGAGTTCGACATAGAGTTGAAACTAGAAGAAGAACCAGTTTCCAACAAGGTCTAATAGATGTCACCAATAGAACTTAACTAGTTGTATCATCCCATGGAGGAACTGAAGACGAAGAAGTTTATTCGGGCTAGTGGATCACCATGGGGAGCACCAACGCTTCTAGTAAAGAAAAAGGATGGGTCGACACGGTTGTGTGTCGAGTATAGGCAGTTGAATGCCTTAATAGTGAAGAATAAGTATCTATTGCCTAGGATTGATGATTTTTTTGACCAGTTGAGTGGAGAAAAATTATTTTCCAAGATAGACCTTCGATTAGGGTATTATCAAGTAAGGTCCGGGAGCAAGATATATCAAAGATAGCATTTTGATCTCGATATGGGCATTACGAATTATTAGTTATGTCATTCGGGTTGACTAATGCTCCAGCAATATTCATGGATTTTATGAATCGCATCTTCATGCCAAACTTTGATTAATTTGTTGTAGTATTCATAGACGACATTATTGTCTAGTCCAACAGTGAAGAAGAGCATAAAAAATATCTTCAAAAAGTGTTGCAAGTTCTAAGGGAGCATAAGTTGTATACCAAGCTCAGTAAGTTTGAATTCTGGTTAGATCATGTGTCATTCTTGGGACACATCATCTTAGGAGCAGAAGTATCAATGGACCCCAAGAAGGTTGAAGTAGTAGAGATGTACGAAGTTTTTTGGGATTAGCGGGTGTAAACCCCCTCGACCAGAAATTAGGGTTTACTAGTTTAATTAGCCTAATTAGGGTTAACCTAAATTAATTAAGATTTAATATATAGTATTATAATACTTGTGCAATAATTTATTGTTTTAGGATACTACCTTAGCTGTTGCCCTAAAACGAATTCCACATATTTGACCTAGACCTGTAAACCCATCATATTGAACCAGGAACAAACCCCGGATACCGATTTTTGTGCCTGATTTTAGACGCACAAAAGTCGTTACAAACGTCCGTGCGCAAATTATTAAATTTACGTAATTACGTTCGTTGTCCGTTCCAATCGAAATTGAGACCCAACCTCAACCAGTTTTGACCAACCCAGATCACGATAATATTGTACACTGAGCCTACTACACCAATGACCCTTGTCCAACCCAATTTAGACTCCCAATTTTTAATTAAATTAAATTAGAAATACCGTTACATTAATTACGAATTAATTAATGTGGAGACCTAACCTAAATTAAATTGGACCCAAATCCAACCCAAACCCCCACCCACACCCACAAGCCTCATACAAAACACCATACACCATCATGGTCCAATAAGGAAAACCAAACATGGTATTTGCTTACATTAAATCCCCAATTCTATTTATTGTGCAAATACCAAATTGTCAGGGGCCTAATTGCAAAATTGCAATGAGGTGCCCCCCACTCATTGGCCCAAACCATCATGGAGAAAAGTAATGGTCATGACTATTCATGAGCATTAAATTTTCCCCCCATTTTCATGTCCTTGCATTACCTTTATGAGAACCCATCTTGACCCTACAAATTTGAATGGCCTATTCCTAGCCCTCCACTCATCTTGATGGACAACCCCACTCCCCAAAAATGGTTGTCCAGTCAGCCCTAATCCCTAGGCAGCCCCCCCTCACTCTCTCTCCTACATATACCTTCATTTCTACATTAAATGAGAAAACTCAAACCCTAAATACTAAAATCCCAACCGAGCTCAACACACAGCCGACCCCAACTCCTTCACCCCGAGCTCCACCACCGCCACCAGCCACCACCAGTCACCGCCACCCTAACCCGACCCCTTCGTCGGACCCTCCCCTACCCACGGCCACCGCCACTCGGCCACGACGCCGCCGGCAGCCACCCCCCAACAGCCCCACACCAACCCGAGTTCCCCAGCCCGCACAGCCCAGCCGAAAACCCCTCGACCTCGTACTCCTCCACCTCCGCAACTCCGACCACCATACTTCACCGGAGCCTCCCCTAGCCTGTCCTCCACCACCCCACAAAATCTCAGCCGCCGCCGCCGCCGCATCGAGGTGAAATCGGGCCCGCAGCTGGGAGCTATACGAGACTGCTGCTGCTGCCCGCGACCTCCCCGAGCCTCGCCGGAGCGCCGACCGGCCACCCCCGCCGGCGACGACCGACCAGCTCGACCCCCTCGACCTGTCGAGCAATAAGGTATAATATTTTATGTGAAATTATTAAGTTTTATACATGAAATTTCAGTTGCAAGCTTCATATATACGGATATCGTATTTTTATACGAATTCTATACTATATAATATATTGTATGTATTTAACAGTATTTATATTTATTATATTCCTGTATAAATTTCATATTATATATTATAATCATTTCTTTTTAATTTATATTATATGTACGTATGTATGTATATATGTATGTATGTATGTATGTATGTATGTATGTATGTATGTTATTTTTAAATACAAAGAATATAAAATAATCTAATATCTATAATATTAAATACATTTTGGAAATCAAGTATTATTTTTTGTGTATATACTGTATTTTTATTTTTGGTATATTTTGTATATAAAATAAATATCTAAGTACGTATTTTTATAAATAACAATGTATGTATATACATAGTATATATATACATGAGTTTTAAATACCCTAATTTTATTTGAATACTTGATATGTATATAAATGTATATATTTCAAATTACCATACTATATATGAATATGTATAAATAAATGATGTTATGGATATTATCTATTATATACATATATATGTAATTATTAAATATAACATAATTACCAGTGTATTGCTAAATAATACATAAATATTATTTTTGTACTAATAAACAAATATATTATTTAATATATTTAAATATGTTTTAGTGTATATATAAATAATAGTGTTAGCTATATATACATACAGCCCCGACCCCGTGTCAGTTGTAGATACGGACAGTGTGTCCTAGTCGTGCTATTGTAGCGAATAATTTGGACATTACTGTATCCTATATAGGATTGCTGGACACTACTGCCGAGGCATCAGGAGCAGGGCTTTGGATTTCGCAGCTACCCGGGACAGGCAAGTATACCTTGCCTTGTTGTACTGTTTAAATTCAATTATATTTGGTTACATATTTATTCATTATATAAATGTGCGCGTCCGAGCAGACTCGGGTGCAGTCAACGAAGGCGTTGACGTTAGGAGTAGTATCTGACTTAGTGTCTAGTAGACCCACCTAAAGTTGTGAAGTTATTGATATAACTTTCCAGGCCTTGACACGTATCATTACACGTCACAGAGTGAGTTCATGTAGGGATGCGTGCCTCATGCACGACTGGCCATCAGTATGAGCAACACGTGTAGCGGTATGTAGCTCAGTTGTTTATTTCATAGAGACTTGCATCATAGTATGAGATGTCCACGTCATTTTCACGATTTGTACATCTACATTGGGCGGGAAAGACATCTAGTAGGCGTATGGGACACCCCCTCCTGATATATACTCAAGTTACCATACTCTTCGGAGATGGGGATTACAGTATATATAGCGAGTTACCATGCTCTTCGGAGATGGGGATTATAGCGAGTTACCATGCTCTTCGGAGATGGGGATTATAGCGAGTTACCATGCTCTTCGGAGATGGGGATAGCATCAATGCCCTTAACCGGGGGCATATGTGGCATATACTAGCCAGTCCCGACGATTGGTGAATTACGTCAGCATATGGCTGAGCCTACACATTCCCATGCGTACTACCAGGTCTTTAAATTTGCATTCACTTAGATGGTTAGAACACCCCCCTTTATTTACTCAGTACTTACTTTATGGGATGTATTTTTTTGTATCTTGTTACGTCCCTCTGAGGACCTGGTTCCCTTCCAGGTTGTTTGTGCGGTTATAAGATACTTGATCAGATAGAGTGTGGACATCATTACAGGTATATTTACATTTCCAGCTATTTCAGTCTTGTATTCCTTCTATTTTATTCTGCTTATATAGCCTAGTGTTTATAGACCTATATTGTTCTTCTGGTGTATTCGAACGAATGTGTTATTGGGCTGCAGACTGATAATGCGTATCGTTCTTTCTTGAGATTACTTACCCTGGATTGAGATTTAGAATTAGTTGTTGTATATTAGAAATAGATTGTTACTTGGATCACTTGACCATGGACAGCGTAAGTGCACTTCGTCGGGTCCATTAAATTGGAAAGCCCTACGGAGTCGTACCAGCTGGCCATTGCCACGTGTCTGGTCTCATAGATTTTGGGACTGGGGCGTGACATGGTTTTAGTGGTGGCCCATGCAGGTCCTCTGAGCAAATCGTTTCGGTTACGTAACTGTACCGAACGAGTCTGCAACTTAGGATTAATGTGAATAAGATCTCAATCCATAACCAAATTTAAAACTCCTCTTGTATGTGATTATCGCCCTTGGACTTCCAATTTGTATTCGCTCAATTTTTGTCAATATCGTTATTATTGTTTCTCATCCCCTATTATTCGGAAGACGGACGCTTGCGCCTGATGGGTTCCTCCAGAAGAAGATCGCAGTTCAGACGGCAGAAGACATGATTGTGCAATAATCTCTGAGAAGAATGTTACCCTCAGTAGGGTAGGCTGATAGGTTCTTTTGGATCCTAGAACTAGTATGGAAGGGTAGCAAGAGAATTGGAGCCAATAGTACCCTATTCGTACTCGAGATAGCAGTGATCTTGGAAGTACAAGTAGCTGGAAAGATTGTTGATCAAGACCTAGAATAATCTAAGGAATGCATAGCCCAATGCTGGAAAATAGTGGTTATATATGATAGCAATATCAGGAATGATATTATGGACTAGAGGAGATGAAATTTTAGGATCTCACTTGGAAGATAATGATCTGATTTCAGGAATTCTAGTATGCACTTGAGTGATACCATTATTGTACTATGTGACTTGGGGAGATAAATAACGAAAAGAAGGAATTTGAGGAATAAAATTTTAGGAAAAACCTTGAGGAGAAGAGAATTATACATTAGGCAAGAAAATTTTTCTTTTGAGGATTGATGTTGGAAACAGAACGGGAGAAATTATTTTAAGGTTTACTCTACACTATGACCTTATCCTAGACATGGATTGGTTGAGCCAATACCTCACGACGCGAGATTATCGACGCGATTACATTATTTATGACCACCAGATTACCCTGAGTTTGAGTTTCTTCAAAGAGCCTGGGAGCATGGTGCCCATCTACCTTAGGAGTATACAACGCATGAGGTGAACCAGTGTACCACCATATTATATCAGGGTTGAGGATGTGATTCTAGATAATCTTCCAGGCCTGCCACCTGACAGAGAGATAGAGTTGTTATAGACTTGACTCCAAGAGCCGAGCCAGTTAATTTTCCGTCTTCAGACTAGCACCGATAGAGTTGGTTGAGTTGTGGGTCCGTCGTGGAGGATCTTTTAGACAAGGGTTTCGGTCGGGCTAGTGTTGCTCCATGGGGCAATACCCATCTTAATTATGCCGAAGAAAAATGGGACGGTACAGTTGAATCAGCTAAGTGGCGCATATATATTTTGAAGATCGATCTCAGATCCAGCTATCATCAGATCTAGGTACGGAGAGAGGGCAATCCTAAGATGACTTTTCGGACGTAGTATGGATACTATGAGTTTCTAGTCATGACGTTTGGTTTAACCAAGCGCCAGCAGTATTTATGAGCCAAATGAATAATGTCTTCCACCAGTACTTGGATAAGTTCATGGTGGTATTTATAGACTACATCTTGATATATTCCAAGAGCCAGGAGGAGCCTGAGAGGCATCTCAGGATCGTGTTGGAGACGCTGAGACATGAGAGGCTGTACGCCAAACTCAGCAAATGCGAGTTTTACTTGGATAGAATACCGTTTCTGGGACACATAATCACCGGAGATGGACTATCAGTTGACCCGGAGAAGATAGCTGCAGTAGAGACCTGGCCTACCCCTACATCAGTTACAGAGGTTAGGAGTTTCCTCGGACTTGCCGGATATTATCGGAGGTTCGTGGAAAACTTCTCGAGGATAGCTGCGCCTATGACGCAACTGACGCATAAGGGCGAGGAGTTTATCTGGACCAACGAGTGTCAGGCGGCTTTCGATGAGCTGAAGAAGCGTCTGACATCAGCACCGATTTTGACACTACCTTCAGGATCAGGAGGATTTGTAGTGTATAGTGATACGTCTGGGAGTAGATTGGGATATATACTGATGTAACACGGCAAGGTGATAGCCTACGCATCGAGACAGCTGAGAGTTCATGAGAAGAACTATCCGACGCACGACTTGGAGCTAGCTGCAGTGATATTTGCACTAAAGCTATGGAGACATTACCTTTAGGGTGAGCGTGTTAAGATTTATACAGATCATAAAAGCCTAAAGTACGTCTACACGCAGAAGGAGCTCAACATGAGGCAGAGACGTTGGCTAGAGTTGATGACCGATTATGACATTGAGTTACAGTACCACCCTGGCAAGGCGAATGTCGTAGCAGATGCCTTAAGCAGGAAGCCCATGGCATACTTTTTGACGACGCAGCGACGGTTGATAGAGGATCTCCAGGAGCTTGGGATAGAGATCGTATTGTCAGGCATGGATGGACAAATGGCCAGCCTCGAGGTTCAGTCTACCCTGATTGAGAGGATCAGGGCAGCCCTGCCAACAGATGCGAGATTTCGACGTCTGCGAGAGAGAACAGAAGCCGGCATGCAGACGGGACTCAGGATTCATGAAGACGGAACGCTGAGGTGCAAAGATCGCCTATATATTCCGAGTGGCGAGCTACGCCAAGAGTTGATGACCGAGGCTCATAGCTCGATTTATTCCATTAATCCCGGGGGTACGAAGATGTACCGAGACTTGACACAGCATTTCTGGTGGCAAGGGATGAAGAGGGAAATTGCAAGATTTGTGGCGAAGTATTTAGTTTGTCAGCAAGTCACAGCTGAACATCAGAGGACTGCAGGACTATTGCAGCCACTCCCCATTCCTGAGTGGAAGTGGGAACACATTACCATGGACTTTGTCACAGGATTTCTGCAAAACCCTAGCGGGAAGGATGCAGTTTGGGTTGTCATAGACAGACTCACCAAGTCTGCCCATTTCTTGCCCTTAAGAGTAGGGCAATCCACAGAGATACTAACTGATATGTATATGAGACAGATAGTACGACTACATGGAGTGCCTGGCAGCATCGTATCAGCTCGTGATTCCAGATTCACGTCACATTTTTGGCGGAGTATACAGGAGAGCTTAGGAACTCGTCTCAAGTTCAGCACTGCATATCATCCGCAGACTGATGGTCAGTCAGAATGCACGATACAGATATTAGAGGATATGTTGAGAGCATGCATGATTGATTTTGGAGGATCTTGGGAGGACCACCTACACTTGGTGGAATCCTCTTGCAATAACAGCTACCAGGCTAACATACAGATGACACCTTAAGAGGCACTGTACGACAGGAAATGTAGGCCGCTAGTTTATTGGAGTAACGTGGGAGAGCGTCAGATACTTGGTCCAGAATTGGTGACACAGACAGTAGAGAAGGTCAAGCAGATTCAGAGCCATCTACGAGCAGCACAGGACAGGCAGAAGCATTGGGCTAATGTGCATCGACGACCCCAAGAGTTCCAGGTGGGAGAACATGTGTTCCTGAAGATTTCACCTACCAGAGGAACCATCAGATTTGGAGGCAGAGGGAAGCTGAGTCCGAGGTACATCGGACCCTTCGATGTACTAGAGCGCGTCGGAGAAGTTGCTTACAGATTGGCCTTGCCGCAGACACTAGAAGGAGTTCACGACGTCTTCCATGTATCCCAGCTGAGGAGATACATACCGGATCCGAGCCATGTGCTTGACCACTCGGAGATCACCGTTGGTCCAAGCTTATCATACCAGGAGGAGCCGATAGAGATCCTAGACCGAAGCGAGAAGGTACTGCGAGGCCAGACTATCCCTCTAGTTCGTGTCGCATGGAGGCATCATGCACCAGGTGAATCAACCTGGGAACGAGAGGACGATATTCGGCAACGTTTTCCCCATCTCTTCGAAGGCCTAGGTATGTGATAGTACTTATTTCATTCAACAGTTTTTCTATATGTCTGTTTTAAATTTCGAGGACGAAATGCTCTAAGAAGGGTATGTTGTAAACCCCCTCGACCAGAAATTAGGGTTTACTAGTTTAATTAGCCTAATTAGGGTTAACCTAAATTAATTAAGATTTAATATATAGTATTATAATACTTGTGCAATGATTTATTGTTTTAGGATACTACCTTAGCTGTTGCCCTAAAACGAATTCCACATATTTGACCTAGACCTGTAAACCCATCATATTGAACCAGGAACAAACCCCGGATACCGATTTTCGTGCCTGATTTTAGACGCACAAAAGTCGTTACAAACGTCCGTGCGCAAATTATTAAATTTGCGTAATTACGTTCGTTGTCCGTTCCAATCAAAATTGAGACCCAACCTCAACCAGTTTTGACCAACCCAGATCACGATAATATTGTACACTGAGCCTACTATACCAATGACCCTTGTCCAACCCAATTTAGACTCCCGGTTTTTAATTAAATTAAATTAGAAATACCGTTACATTAATTATGAATTAATTAATGTGGAGACCTAACCTAAATTAAATTGGACCCAAATCCAACCCAAACCCCCACCCACACCCACAAGCCTCATACAAAACACCATATACCATCATGGTCCAATGAGGAAAACCAAACATGGTGTTTGCTTACATTAAATCCCCAATTCTATTTATTGTGCAAATACCAAATTGTCAGTGGCCTAATTGCAAAATTGCAATGAGGTACCCCCCTCTCATTGGCCCAAACCATCATGGAGAAAAGTAATGGTCATGACCAATCGTGAGTATTAAATTTTCCCCCCATTTTTATGTCCTTGCATTACCTTTATGAGAACCCATCTTGACCCTACAAATTTGAATGGCCTATTCCTAGCCCTCCACTCATCTTGATGGACAACCCCACTCCCCAAAAATGGTTGTCCAGCCGGCCCTAATCCCTAGGCAGCCCCCCCTCACTCTCTCTCCTACATATACCTTCATTTCTACATTAAATGAGAAAACCCAAACCCTAAATACTAAAATCCCAACCGAGCTCAACACACAGCCGACCCCAACTCCTTCACCCCGAGCTCCACCACCGCCAGCAGCCACCACCAGTCACCGCCACCCTAACCCGACCCCTTCGCCGGACCCTCCCCTACCCACGGCCACCGCCACCCGGCCACGACGCAGCCGGCAGCCACCCCCCAACAGCCCCACACCAACCCGAGTTCCCCAGCCCGCACAGCCCAGCCGAACACCCCTCGACCTTGTACTCCTCCACCCCCGCACCTCCGACCACCATACTTCACCGGAGCCTCCCCTAGCCTGTCCTCCACCACCATACTTCACCGGAGCCTCCCCTAGCCTGTCCTCCACCACCCCACAAAATCTCAGCCGCCGCAGCCGCCGTATCGAGGTAAAATCGGGCCCGCAGCTGGGAGCTATACGAGACTGCTGCTGCTGCCCGCGACCTCCCCGAGCCTCGCCGGAGCGCCGACCGGCCACCCCCGCCGGCGACGACCGACCAGCTCGACCCCCTCGACCTGTCGAGCAATAAGGTATAATATTTTATGTGAAATTATTAAGTTTTATACATGAAATTTCAGTTGCAAGCTTCATATATACGGATATCGTATTTTTATACGTATTCTATACTATATAATATATTGTATGTATTTAACAGTATTTATATTTATTATATTCCTGTATAAATTTCATATTATATATTATAATCATTTCTTTTTAATTTATATTATATGTACGTATGTATGTATGTATGTATGTATGTATGTATGTTATTTTTAAATACAAAGAATATAAAATAATCTAATATCTATAATATTAAATACATTTTGGAAATCAAGTATTATTTTTTGTGTATATACTGTATTTCTATTTTTGGTATATTTTGTATATAAAATAAATATCTAAGTACGTATTTTTATAAATAACAATGTATGTATATACATAGTATATATATACATGAGTTTTAAATACCCTAATTTTATTTGAATACTTGATATGTATATAAATGTATATATTTCAAATTACCATACTATATATGAATATGTATAAATAAATGATGTTATGGATATTATCTATTATATACATATATATGTAATTATTAAATATAACATAATTACCAGTGTATTGCTAAATAATACATAAATATTATTTTTGTACTAATAAACAAATATATTATTTAATATATTTAAATATGTTTTAGTGTATATATAAATAATAGTGTTAGCTATATATACATACAGCCCCGACCCCGTGTCAGTTGTAGATACGGACAGTGTGTCCTAGTCGTGCTATTGTAGCGAATAATTTGGACATTACTGTATCCTATATAGGATTGCTGGACACTACTGCCGAGGCATCAGGAGCAGGGCTTTGGATTTCGCAGCTACCCGGGACAGGCAAGTATACCTTGCCTTGTTGTACTATTTAAATTCAATTATATTTGGTTACATATTTATTCATTATATAAATGTGCGCGTCCGAGCAGACTCGGGTGCAGTCAACGAAGGCGTTGACGTTAGGAGTAGTATCTGACTTAGTGTCTAGTAGACCCACCTAAAGTTGTGAAGTTATTGATATAACTTTCCAGGCCTTGACACGTATCATTACACGTCACAGAGTGAGTTCATGTAGGGACGCGTGCCTCATGCACGACTGGCCATCAGTATGAGCAACACGTGTAGCGGTATGTAGCTCAGTTGTTTATTTCATAGAGACTTGCATCATAGTATGAGATTTCCACGTCATTTTCATGATTTGTACATCTACATTGGGCGGGAAAGACATCTAGTAGGCGTATGGGACACCCCCTCCTGATATATACTCGAGTTACCATGCTCTTCGGAGATGGGGATTACAGTATATATAGCGAGTTACCATGCTCTTCAGAGATGGGGATTATAGCGAGTTACCATGCTCTTCGGAGATGGGGATTATAGCGAGTTACCATGCACTTCGGAGATGGGGATAGCATCAATGCCCTTAACCGGGGGCATATGTGGCATATACTAGCCAGTCCCGACGATTGGTGAATTACGTCAGCATATGGCTGAGCCTACACATTCCTATGCGTACTACCAGGTCTTTAAATTTGCATTCACTTAGATGGTTAGCACACCCCCCTTTATTTACTCAGTACTTACTTTATGGGATGTATTTTTTTGTATCTTGTTACGTCCCTCTGAGGACCTGGTTCCCTTCCAGGTTGTTTGTGCGGTTGCAAGATACTTGATCAGATAGAGTGTGGACATCATTGCAGGTATATTTATATTTCCAGCTATTTCAGTCTTGTATTCCTTCCATTTTATTCTGCTTATATAGCCTAGTGTTTATAGACCTATATTGTTCTTCTGGTGTATTCGAACGGATGTGTTATTGGGCTGCAGACTGATGATGCGTATCGTTCTTTCTTGAGATTACTTACCCTGGATTGAGATTTAGAATTAGTTGTTGTATATTAGAAATAGATTGTTACTTGGATCACTTGACCATGGACAGCGTAAGTGCACTTCGTCGGGTCCATTAAATTGGAAAGCCCTACGGAGTCGTACCAGCTGGCCATTGCCACGTGTCTGGTCTCATAGATTTTGGGACTGGGGCATGACAGCGGGATATTATTGAAAGTTCATGGCAGACTTTGTAGGAATTTCAGCACCAATGACTCGTCTAACCTGCTAGGAGCTAAATTTTGTTTGGTCAGTAGAGTACCAAGTAGTATTCGAGAAGTTGAAGGAGAAGTTGATATTAACACCGATCCTTACACTTCCAGTAGGATCAAGAAAATTCATAGTTTAATGTGATACATCTGGGAAAGGACTTGGATGTGTATTGATACAACATGAAAAAGTAATAGCTTATCCGTCTCGGCAGCTTGGAGATCATGAGAAGAATTATCCAATATATTATTTGGAGTTAACAGCAGTAGCGTTTGCTCTCAAGTTATGGAGACATTACTTATATGGCGATCGGATGGAGATATTTACTAATTATAAGAGTTTAAAGTACATATTCATCCAAAATGACTTGAACATGAGGCAGATAAGGTGGCTATAATTGTTTGGTGATTACGATGTAGCACTTCAGTATCATCCAGGCAAGACAAATGTAGTGGCAGATACTCTATGTAGGAGAGGCAGAGCATTTACTTTTACAACTCAGAAACATATTAGAAGATCTTTGAGAGATGGGCATCGAGGTAGTGTTACCTCAAGGAGCCAGAGTACTAGTCAGTCTCCAGATACAGTCAACTTTGGTGGAAAGGATTAAGAAAGCCCAAGGAGAAGATTCTTAGATTCAGAAGCTTAGGACAGAATATGAGTCGGGTCTTAGGAAGGAATTAAATATTCATGAAGACAGAATACTCATATTTGGAAACCATCTTTATGTTCCAAGTGGAGATATCAGACAGGAAGTAATAAACGAGGCACACATTTCTTTACATTCTAAACATCCAGGAGACACGAAGATATCCCAGGATATCAAGTAGCATTTCTAGTGGAACATAATAAAAATAGAGATAGCTCGATTTATTTTATGGCATCTCGTATGTCAGCAAATGAAGGCAAAACAACAAAGACCAGCAAAATTATTATAACCACTACATATTCCAGAGTAAAAGTGAGAACATATTACGATGGACTTTGTGAACGGTCTACCTAGATCCCCTACTGGACGTGATAAAGTTTGAGTAATAATAGATCGACTAACAAAATTTGTACATTTTATTTCCTTCCGAGTAGGGCAGTCTATATAGCAGTTAGCAGAGATGTATATGCGGCAGATAGTAAGACAGCACAGAGTTCCGGCAAGAATAATATCAGATCGTGATACTCGTTTTACATCTTATTTATGGTAAATCTTGCACGAGCGCTTGGGTACCAAGTTGAGATTCAGTACAGCGTATCATCCCCAGACATATGGGCAATCAGAAAGGACAATCCAGACTTTGGAAGATATATTGTGGGCTTGTACCTTAGACTTTGGTGGATCTTGGGAACATCATCTTCATTTGGTGAAATTCTTATATAATAATAGTTATCAGGCCAGCATACAGATGACTCCTTTCGAAGCATTATACGAAAGAAAGTGCAGGTCACCCTTAGCATGGGATAACATTGGTGAACGGAAGATGTTGGGGCTTGAGATGATCACTCAAATGGTTGAAGTGGTTAAGAAGATCAGAGAACGACTTCGGGTTGCCTAAGATCGTCATCGACAATGGGAAGATCAACATCGTAGGCCGTTAGAGTTTTCTGTCAGCGACCACGTAATTTTACAAATTTTTTCCGCCCGCGGAGTCATTAGATTCGGGGTTCGCAGTAAGCTTAGTCCGTGATATATAGGACCGTTCAATATCCACCAGAGGGTAGGAAATGTTGCTTATCGTCTTGCCCTTCCGCCTTTGTTTTATGTGTTTCATGTGTCTCAATTTCGTAGGTATATTCTGGATTAGAGCTATATCCTCGATCATTTTGAGTTAGTCATTGGTACCGACTTAACTTACGAGGAATAGGTCGTGTATATTTTGGATCAGAGAGAGAATGTACTAAAGAATCGGACTATCACTACTAAATATACAGTGATTTAGCGACGAAATATTGGCCACGGTCAATATTCGTCGCAAAGTAGCGACGATTCACCCTCGGTTGGACGACCAAAAATTACTATTTATGAATTAAATAACTATACGTCGCTAGGTTATCCCAATTAGTTGCTAGATCATCACCAGTTTGTGCGGTAAGTTGCGAGAACAACACGGATAAATATGGCGATGTTCTGGGGATGGATATTGAGTCAAGAATACGTCACCTAGATAGTTTAGTTGTGGCGATAGATTTGGATGCCGCATATCCGTCGCCAAGCACTATGCCCTAGGTTATATTAATTAGGTGGTAGATCAAAATTTTTATTTCGATCGACTGTGTCTCTCTCTTCTCTTCTCTAGCCCCGTGCTTCCCTCCGGTCCGTGCTTCCCTCTCCTCCGCTCCCCTCTTATCGGTGTTCCCCTCTCCTCCCTCCGGTATGTGCTTCCCTCTCCTCTACTCCCCTCTCGCTGTGCTTCCCTCTCCTTCGCTCCACTATAAGTCTTCCTCTCCTCCTTTCGTTTTCCTCTTCAATTTGCACTGTTACTGCACACACTCTAGGGTGTACCATTAGGGGATAATTTATGTGATTATTTTTTGTTACCACTCTATGTGTTTGTGTTATAGCTTATGTGTATTTGGGGGTTGACTGTTGGAGGCTCGGGTTCGGCCTTGTGCAATTAGTATTTGGGGGGATTCGAGTTCAGACAAGGGGTATAGTGCACTTGGACACTACAAGTGTAGACATGTGCATATATGTGCACAGGTGAAGAGGGGAACAATGCTCAGTCAGACAATTGGTTAGGTACTAGTTGGGGGCAGTGGCTTTTTGATTATAGTAGTGTATTAGATCATAGTGTATCAGATCTTAATGACTAATTATTATGATATATCAATGGTAGAAGGGGGTGCACAGGTAGTTAAATGTGTGGCTTGGACTGTGAGGTTGAGCACGTGCTTTGTGAGTGTATCAGTAGTGTGATATATGTGAAATAGATGATAGGGAGGATAGTTCTCAGGTTGTGTATACAGATTTGGAACACGGGTTCCAATTAAGTGCAAATGCACTGATGTAAGGGGAGAGGGGGAGATCTATGATACCTTCTAACTATATGATACTCCCATGATACACATTCTATTCATCCCCAAACATAACTAAAACTATAAGAACAGATCTAATATATACACTAGATTCTAGATAACACAATTAATAGCTCCTAAAAAGGATATAGAGAATTTGGATTACTTCTCTAGGAGGCAAGGACTTAGCCCAATAACGGCGAGGCATAGTCCATGTAGCCATTTGACTGGCGAGGTAGAGACCATATTGCCGTAGATAACATTGACTATCTTTCTGCCCCCATCCCTCAGCATGATGATACCATAACCCATCACTATATTTATATTTTGAGCTGATATCCATGACTAGATAATTAGCCTTGTCTACGACCAGGAAGACGTCTCTGAAGAAGAAGAAGAGAAGAAGACGAAGAAGAGGAAGAAGAGCTTGATGAGGATGATGACGACGATGACGATGAAGACGATGATGATGATTAGACTACCTATGTTATCTACATAATGTACCTAAAGATGGAGTTTGATTTTGTTACTAAAAATATTTCTATCTCTTACTAAAAATACTTCTATCTCAATTTTTATAGTTGTTTTGTTGGTTAGTTTTATTTATTAGATGTCTATCTTGTTACTTAGTTCTATTTATTAGATATTTACTATGCTGCTTAGTTCTATTTATTAGATGTTTATAGATGTGAATCATGATCATAGATGGTTGGTGATCGTGGTTGTGATCGTGGTGATCGTGGTTGTGGACGTGATCAAGGTGGTCGTGATCTTATACTACCCGGGGTTGGATTATCTCATCTATCACGTGATCTCGATAACCCCTCGTCGGTCGCAAGCACCTCCATTATGCCATCGACTACAGGCACAGACATTTCAACATTTGTTGCATACGTCACCAGCGCTCCATCATCGGCATCTATGCCCCCGTCATCATCTAATACAGATCCCGGCACCCTATCGTTAGTTCGTCCACCAGATACTCCGGCAGCTATACGATGGGCCCCGGAGTATCCAGACTTAGAGTATGATGCTAGTGGTCGGTATATCCCCCGACCGGTTGGTCCTTCGATACAACTAGAGAAACCAGAGGGGCAGTTCAGAAATAAGCTTTGGCCCGTGACCAAAGAACTGTAAGTAAATTTAGATATTTCATATGATGCAGTTAATTTTATATATTTTATTTATTTATTCAACTAAATAATCTGTTGTTATTTCTTTGTAGGTTTTTTCCTACAGTGCTACTACAGTACTTGGGGAAATCATTAGGTAAAACTACCATGGCCCTTACCTTAGATTCTTCAATGTGCCGCACGATATGCAGTATATATGACTTGACCAAATGACGGTATATACGATTTTTTTTGTTAATCTATTTATTAGTTTTTTAATCTATTTATATTAATTGTTAATTGAATTTGTATGTCATAAAACCTACTGGTGGCCTGAGTATCGCCATGCGTAGATCAGAAAGATATATCGTGGCGCTTGTAGCAAGAAGATGCGGGATGCGAAGGATGATTTGCAAAAAAAGATAAATGTTAGAAAGGGAAAAAAAACCTGGATCCATGATTATTTTGGAAGAAGATGAAGAAGGAGCTCGATACTCCTGAGTTCAAGAAGAGATCCGAGCAAGGGAAGAAGGCACGATCTCATTGGAGTCTGCATACTTGTGGATCGATCCCCATCCTATGCACCATCGAAACCTGGTAAGATAACGCAAAGTACTTAAATATTTTTATTATATATTTAAATAACATTAATTATCAAGATAAAATATTTTCTTAATATTTCATACACAGGCGGAGAAGCTGACGAAGGAGGGGGTTTCGCGATGTTTAAGAGTATACGCACAAGAGGAGGAAGGACGGGAGCTACGTGGACGAGAAGGCCATTAAGACTACTGTAAGTATTTCAATTTATATTATAAACTAGAATAATATGAGGTATTCGAGTTTATATTACAAGTTAGAATTCTATTAGAAAATTAAGCATGGGTCATTGGATAGGCTGCGTTCCAGTCTTTCCAGACTAAGAGCACCTCTCGGGCCACTCGGGATGGGGTGAAAGAGAGTGTCGCTGAGTCTTCGCCTGCCACAACGTCCTCTTCCATGGCTGCTCGGACGAACGATATTTTTTTACAGGCCACTGGCGGAAGAGGGAAAGATGGATACGTCTACGACACCGGCTCCTTGGTGTCAGAGATGTCGGTATACTCGACACATCCACCGCCGACGTCTTCTACTATAGCACAACATGCTAGGATAGAGCAACTTGTTATGGCGATGATCATATTCCAGGCCACAGTGTTGGGTATGCAGGAGTCGATCAGTAGCTTGATGAGACCTCTACCGCTGGTGTCCTCTGCTCCTCCCGTTGCTGCTTTTGACCCTATTCTATCTGCTAACGCAGTGATAAGACTCCTAAGTTTATTGCCGTCGGAGGCGATAGGTTCACTACCATTTGAATTAGTGAATAAAATTCCTTCGGACGTCCTCGAACGTTTGAGTAACAAGGGAACACTATCAGATCGATGATTTTCTTTATATTTGATAATTATTTATGTTGTAGTAATCGTGGACTTGTGGATATTGTTTATTTGCGTTGTCGTAGTCGTGGATTGTAGATGTTGTTTATGTACTTTGATTATTTTATTTGGACTTGTGGTCGTGGACATGTGGATGTTGTTCATGTATTCGATTGATTTTATTATGTTAATTATATGTCTTTTCTGAATTATGTCTCGTGTGTGTTTCCAATATTTATTTATGCCATTGAAAGACCGATTGGACAGAAATTCTACAACGGGTTGCACTAGGTAGTTGATATATTGATAGTGTTTAACAGGTTTTATATAAACCAAACATGCTGGGATATCTGTATTTAGAATTTTTTTGCAGTTAAATGCACATTAGCGACGGACATACATCAACTTAGTGGCTACCTACGACATACTTGCGATACTCTAGCGACAGATTCAACCGTCACCAAGTAAATTTCTATTCTTGGGCGATAAATTACCGACACAGGTCGACGAACATGCGACTTTCGCCCGAAAGTAAGTAATGTCGTTATTCCGTCGCAAACTTGAGTATCAAACTTTGTCTAGCATCAGGAACATAAATAATATCGCTATAACGTCACTAAACCGACGCCATTTTTGACGCAAATTTGTCGCTATATAGACGTCATTATAAACTAAATTACCGTCGCATATATGTCGCTAAAGAGCCGCTTAATGAATCTGTCGCTAAAATATCGCATAGATATCAACTAAATCGACATCACAATTATGCCAGTTTATAGTCAAAAATTCGACTAATTAGCGACGGAATCTTTTAGCGATCTGGCGTTCATCGACGGGTATTTTTCTTCTAAATACCGTCGCCGGGTAGTCACTAAAGTGAATAGCAAAATTTTGGCGACGGAAAATGACCGTCGTTATTCATCTGTATTTTAGTAGTATATTTGTCTTGTTCGTGTTGCTTGGGGCCACCACTCCTTGGGGGAGTCTACGTGGGAGCGCGAGGACGATATTCGATCTTGCTACCAGCACATATTCGACTCGTAAGGTATATTTTTTTGTATGCCTTCTCGTCTTTCATATGAGATGATGTTACTTTGCTTTATTATATGTGTTGTTATACTTGCTTATTTATATGTGTAGATTTCTTGTAATTAGTTGTTGCTTGTCTTGATATCTCTAGCTACCCTTGAGTTTGAATTATGAGGACAAAATTTTTTTAAGGTGGATAGAGATATCACTCCTCATTCCCGATATTCGTATTTGAAACGTATTTAATTTTCTTGCTAGCATAGTCGTATGTTGTATAAAGACTAGACCCATTCTTTGATTCACTTAAATTTTGTTAGTTTGGTTTGATCAAGAGTTGAACCCATGGTCCAAACCTCAAACCCTCCATATATAACCCAACTTCATTGTCTCTCTTCTCATTATTCTTCTTCCATTCTCTCTCTCTTAGGTTTTCTCTCCCTCCATAGGCAAGTACACTTTGTATGAGGAATGAAGAAACACTCTATTTTATTATTCCATTAAGTTAATTATGTGTTTCTCTATACTTTTAAAATTGGTATTTTTGGTTTTTGTGGATAGAGTAGTATAGATCTAGACTTTTAGTTTAGAAACTTTTCATGTATTCTTGAGTTTTCTAGGGTTTTGATCTCCTAAAACTTTATGTTTTCAAAAACTTGTTATTCTATGTTGATGAGCACTTGATTTTGAGTAGTTTATAACTTTACCTTGTCGAATTTGGACATTATTTGAGGTTTCTGTGGAAGAAACAATTTCTCATTTTTGAGCTTTTGGCCATGGCCGAAAAGTTGCTGTTAGAGGAGACAAAGGAGTGCTATGACAAACTCTGTGATATGCAGCCTGGACTTCTCGTCTCGAGTCAGTATGTGGCCAACCTTGTTGGACGCATGACTGAATCTACACATGCGCCCTTTGGCCAAATGCATGAACTTCGACGAATAAAACTTCACAAGTTAAAGAAATTTTACTAAGTCCCAAAAGATTTCATGCGGCCAAGAGGAGTATGCGGCCTCGTCGACCATGCGTCCAGGAGCTATGCCACTCTCTTCTTCCGGATCATCCATCCCACTAATATAGGATAGTATCAGATGAATCAGAACGGGAAATGGATCGAAGCGCACGAAACCTCGGAATAGAGGGCCAAGCTACGCATAACTTCTCACCGACTTGGCACGACTTTGTATGATATTATTTTTTCTCTTGTCACACCAGTCACTTTATGTCACTTTTTCTGACTTACAATTATCGATGGACACATTGCACGCTTCCTGAAGAGTTGACTTTGCTTTGTCCACGCATCCAAGCAAACTATGCATCTCAATTGCATGCGATTGCGACTTTATGTGACACCATGTCTCATGCGGCATCCTGCTTCTTACGGCAACTTGCCTATGCGCCTATTGTTCTTATGTAGCACTTTATTTCTTGCACACGTGGACAATCACTTGATTTAATATTTTTAATTGATTGATTGATTGTGATGTTATGTGTTAAATATATAAATAACATGTATGACCCAGATATGACCATATGCTAAATTTGACTAAGAACCTGACATGAGCCATGTAGATGTGGCCTTATATGTACTAACTTGCTAATTAAAATACTTTCCCTTAACCACCTTATTATATGTTGGATAGAAAAAGAGGCGTAGTTCAACTCATGGGGATGGTCTGCAATCCCGGTCCTTGTTTGGTTTAAGGATTGTAAATCTGATTTTGAGGGGTTCTCGAACTACTATTATCCTCATCTATCGATATAATAAAGTGATAATTAATATGACCAATGATGGACTATTATGTCCTGAATAACTTGCTACGTGACAACTTGTCCGTGATCTTGATTCTAGAAATTGTTTCTGCCCTATCTATTGTATTCGTACTGATACACTTGATCGCACCAAGAGTGCTACTATATATATATATATATATATATAGTGAGCCGTCGTGCCACACACTCTTGCTACATGATATATATAATTATTTTCATGCACGATCTAGTAGTTGAATAGTGACTTTAGCCATGGCTACATAGTACTGATTGTTGCATCACACTTGGGTGAATCCATAGTGACAATATTGATTCGTATCAAAAGTGCCCATACTTAAAGTATGACATATAAGAAAGAATGTTCATGTGACCACGACATGGAATTCTAATTAACCTAGTGTTAACTAGGCAACTAAATTTGTAGAGCATTAGGAGGGAACGGTATCACGGGATCGTGCTTGTCGAACCACCCAAAATTAGCTGGGAGTAAAGGCTGGCCACCACGGATACTGTATATCATCCGTACTAGTGGAGTGCAGTATCTAATTTAATTATAAGATCGAGCCAGTATCTTTTCTTTAGAAAGCCTGGAACTGTTACTGATTAATAATTAGCTCAGTTCCCTTGCAAAGGACTGGTGCATCATTTTATATATATACTTTCTCGTACATCATTGGTTCAGCCAGCCCAGCTCGATTATAGCATGATCTGAGGATACTCAGATATTGGATTATTGGGATAACCTAAAGATCACATATCAAGCCGTAATACATTATTGGTTGTCTAATTTGCTTATATTATATGTTTAGCCAGAAAAGTGGGCTATCGTGGTATGATGATTCAACCCATGTCCTTGTTTGGTTGTTGGCTTACGTTATTATGTTATGATAATCCATGGACTGAAACTATGTTAATTCATATATTATATCTCTGCTTGTGTATCGTGCCTTTTGTTGAGTAAAATTAGGGACATAGGATATTGTGGCATGATAGTTCAACTCATGTCCTTGTTTAGTTGTTGGGTTGCGCTGTTGTGTTACGATAGGCTGTGGACTGAAACTATGACTCAAAATTATTTTAGCTTGCTTAATCAAGGGATGTATTCTATCTTGATGTGATATGGCACTTCATATCCTTGTTTGGTGAAAGGGTATCGTATCAAGTCAAGAATAGGACATATGCCATTGATTATTGGCTTACGCATCTCATGCTATAGAACTTGATTTGTTTCTTCATTTCTTGCTTTCTTTGTGGTACTTGCTATTTGGGGTCTGACCCCACTGGTTTTGCATGGCCGGTTTAGAGCCAGCACCTGAGGATAAAGCTTACTTCTCCCTCACTGATGGTATGCACCAGAAGGATGACTACTGAGGGGCACGAGTGGGTTTCTTGTTTCACTGCTCATCTTTTGTAAAGTATATTCTTTTGGACGTTTAGCCATCCGACACCTGTTAGCAGAGAATCTGGATACTAGTTCCTTACATAACTGTATTATATTCAGGCTGTAGCTGACTCACTATTATGTATACTTTTGTTGTGTATCTGGCATATCATTCTGTATCGCTAGATCTCTAGAACATTCTGATGTGGCGTTTGGGATGCCTTACTGCTTACTCTGAAATATTATATCTTACTGATATATGTTTGAATGATTGAGACAATAGAAGTTCTTGACCCTTGAAGACTTGATTATAGTATGCACCCCCTGTCTCAAGATGACCTTAACACATTACGGGTTGCTTCGGTATTTCGCAAGGTATGGTTAGCTGAGTCATTCTCTAGCTCTTAGTATTCTGGTTCTTGGGCATGACACATAGTGCTCCAAACTCAAATTTTCTTCAATTTTGCCACAAAAGTCAATATAATTATCACAATATAGCTTATTACAACCTAGTTCTTCCCCCTATGGGTAGTCCTTAGCCATGGAAAAGTTCCTAAGGGTCTAATACTATAAATTAACCATAAAATTGAAGGAAAATAGGGATTATACCTATTGGGAGTCAAATTCTAATAAAATTTCTCTAGGTGGACACAAAATGGATACAAGATCCTCGAATCCCTTCTCCAAGTGGTGCTCCTCGTAATCCAAGCTCCTAGGCCTCCTTGATGAAAAAAATGAGTAGGGAATGAGAGAAAATGGATTGGGAATGGTGGAGTTTTGTCTCAATTTAGGGAAGAACACTTTTTGGGGTAAAATGGAATGACTAATAAAGAGGAGAGAGACTTTCCCATTTCCTTTTCAGACCGGCCACACTCCCCATCTTTTTGGTAATATAAAAAAGTCCACTATGCCCTATATAAATCAAATGGGAAAATTACAAATATTAATATTTTGTGAATTTCAAACAAAAATTCAATTCTTCCGTCCCAAAATTTGTTATTACAAACTCCCAATTAAGGTTAATTGATTCTTTATACTTCCTCCTTGAGGAACTAAGTATAGTTTTAAATTCAACCTATTTTATTTTCTTTTTGTTTGGATATTAAGGGATAATATTCATTCAAAAATTTAATTAATTAAGCCAACTCTAATGAAACTAAGTATAAACTAATTTATTAAAATTCAAAAAATATCTCACAATTAAGAAAGAGTTATTTGTATTTAACCCCTAATTCATAATCATATCCCCAATACACTTTTAATTTTTTTTAAATTAGCACTACCCCTAATTTTTTAAGCCTAGGCATTTCTTTTTTGGATAACATTAATTACAATTAACATGCTATAAAGGATTGTGGTAGTGCTAATTAAAAAAATTGGGGATAGTGGAGATATGATTATGAATTTGGGAGGTAAATACAAATAACTCATTAAGAAATGATGCATAATTATGGAAATTTAATTTTCAAGGAGTTACAAATTTGTTCAAAGCGAAGTTATGAAAGTTTATTCTAATTTAAATAAATAACTTAATAACTAGTATAATTTAACCTCAATTTTATTTCCTTTTAAACCGGTGTTCTAATGCATGCCGTGACGACTGATAAAGTTGAAGTATCAAAAGTTTATGAATCAAACTCCAAGTATGTAGACTCTTCTAGTATTTGTACTCCCACCAAATTAGTAAAGCAAGAAAGAAAGAACAGACTTGAGTTGTGATAGAAATGGTTATAAAGAATAACGTATGTTGAAGCTTTAGATGGTAAAAAAAAAGAAAGTACCTCTTAAATATAGTGGCATATAGCTATTTGAAGGGGGGATTTTGGTATACTAACCCCCTCCCAACTACCATAAATAAATATTTTGGAAGGTTATTTAGGTCAAATAATATTCAAATAGAGATGGCAATTCGGACGAGTCAGATTTGAGTTGGGTCAGCTACGTGTCGACCCATTTGCAAGCACTTTTTGTCCAACTGTTTAGGATAAATTCGTATCCGACCCATTTAAAATAGTTTAACTTGACCCGACCCAAGTAACTTGTTTAAACAAATGAGATTATTCGGCCAGGCTAATAAAGTGGAGGCAAGAAAGATCAAATTTCTGAGAACTGTGAAGAATGTGTGATTGTGTTTAAATATACCTTTTTTATTCTTTTATTTATCAAAGGGACATTCCAATTACAATACTAAATCTACAAATAAAAGAATAGGATTTAGGATCGATCTCTAAGAAAATATTTTATACTTTAGTTCATTTTTTACGTTGAATTCTGAATTTATTTGTACAGAAATGAGCTTCAAATTTAATTGACACAGAATTTAGCTAATATAGCTAATTTGCACGCACTAAGATTGTATAAGATATTCCCTTTTTTCTTTTGATGTTGAGCTGTTGCAGAAAAGAAGAAAATGAAAGACCAAGAGTGAAGAAGGTGTAAACCTTCTGACCCAAATCTAGGAGTATGATTCATTTAGGGTTATTTTGAATTAGTTAATGGAGTTATTAGTATGCCTCTTTTAATTTAATTCACTTGGTATACCTTTCCATTGCTTCAATGTTTGGAGCGCTACTCTAGCTTTTGCCTTCAAATAAATTTCACACCCTTACCCTAGACGTGCCAGTCTTCCATTCTGACCCTTGTGTAACTTATAAATACCATCTCTTGTGCTTTATTTTAGTCGCACAATATTTATTTCAAATATCTATTTTGAAATCCAAATAAATCCAACGTTTGCATCTTTGTCCATTCCAATCGAAATTGGAGACACAACCTCGACCCATTTCGTGCAACCAAATTTATAAATAATCTATTCCGAGTCTACTATGCCCATGACACTTGTGTCCTATCCAATTTATATCCTATGTACTTTCAATTAATTAAAGAACACCATTAACTATAATTTTAACTAAATTAGTGCAATGACTCAACCTAACCCAAAACTAGACCCAACCCCTACCCAAACCCCTACTCACACCCTCATAGTTCATACAAAATACTACACACCAAATTTTTCTACTATAACACACCAAATACGGTAATTTTTCTCACCCAATCCCAATTCTCCTTTTCTTGTGCAATTTCCAAACTGTTGGGGGCCTTTGTGCAAATAAACAACTAGGTATCCATCTCTCATTGGATAAAAACAATGAAGAAAGGGTTCTTGCATTCTTTGACCTGTCACACCCTCTATTTCCCCCCATTTTTGTATGGTATAATGCAACACTTTACACCCACACCTAATCCCAACCTTCCATTCAAATTTAAACTCAATCCCACCACTCATTCTCTCATGACAAGCTTTCCCACATCACTAGAAATAGGGAGAGGAAAGCCGGCGCTAATCCCCATGCTCCCTACTCCCTCTTTTCTTCATTGATACTCTCTCTCCCCCCTCAAAAATTTCAGCTACACACATCACCTCCCCTCAAAATCGACATCACCACCCTCACCATCCTCTCTTCACTCCCATCCTCCCATAGCAGCTGACCACCACCACCACTGTCCCCTCATCACCCCCGACCTCCTCGCCATTTCCACGATCACCCTCCCAATCACAGCATCCACCACAACCACCATCACCACCATCCCACCACAACCACCATCACCCGATCTCCTCCTCCTACATAGTGAACGCCTCCATCACACCCGACCTCCACCACCTTCATTCACCAACACCCAAGCTCCCCTCTCCCCTCTAACACCCGACCACCTCACGACATCCACCTCCACCACCTTACGACAGCCACCTCCACCACCATTATTCCCATGAGCCATTGCCGCTGCTGCTATAAGCCGCCGCTGCTACTACAAGTCGCTGCTGTTGCTCACTTTGATGCTGCTACAGCTGTTGTTCTCCTCTCCTCACCTGCACAGTCCAAGCTCCCCCACCTGACTACCACCTTCGGCCACCCCTCTCCACCCGATCTCTTCTTTCTCCATCTAGCTTAAGCCATATGTAATTCTTATTCTTTATCTCCTTCTTCTTCTTCTTCTTCTTCTTCTTCTTCTTCTTCTTCATATTCACCATCATCTTCACCATGTACTCTTCCTCTTCTTCTTGGAAACTATGAATGTTTATATGCATCTATAGGTGGTTGACACTTGTCATGTAAATAACCCTTTTAACTTGATTAAAAAAAACCCCATTAACATCTTATTTATATAAATTCTAGTATTTAAATATCAAGATTATATGTTAATTAGTGATATAAAAATGCATGCTTTAGTCTTGATTAGTGTCTTTTAGTAGTTGTTTTGGATATAATAAACGAGAAAAGATTTGATGAATGCGAAAAACGAGGTCTTGTACGAAGACCCGCCCTTCTTTTATATTTATAAACAAGATTGTACAAATTTGATCCTACACGAGGATGTCTAAGTATAATTTATTTAATCTGGGTGAATATTGCTATAGGTGTCTGATCTGCAATCGATCACTTTAGTCCTTGGACCATACGATGTTGAAGAAGCGCCGTGGAAGACAGGTAGCAGCTTCGAGGGTTGCTAAAGAGGGTGGATGCCTGATGCCAAAGTCGTCGATCCCTTCTCTTTGCCTGAGCTCTGGATTCTTCTCTCTTTCTCTCTCTCTCTCTCTCTCTCTCTCTCTCTCTTTCTCCTCTATTTCTTCTTTCAGTTTGTCGGCCTACTTCTGATTGTTCGACCTATTTCTGATCGTTTGACCAATTCTTTGACCTTGTCCTCTGTTGATAGAGGTCTCTATTTATAGATTTTGAGTGACAGTGACCACTCAATCGGTGTAAAAAACGAGTAGTGGAAAGTACAGCACCCTTTTACACAATGGTTAAAATAACCAATGCCTGCGTATAGATGATCCTTTGAATGAGCGTGTGACGTGGGTCCAACTAAGGGATAAAATGTGTATAACCGCTACAAAGATCACGGCGTAGAAGACACGCAGGTAGGTATCCCTCGTGTAGAAGAGGTTGGCATAGAAGCCAATGTCTGTTACCATGGCATAGAAGCCAAATAGTTATCAAACCGGCATAGAAGTCGAATAGGCGTAGAAGCCGAGTGGTCATAGAGGCCGAGTGGTCATAGAGGCCGAGTAGGCGTAGAAGCCGAGTGGTCATAGAGGCTGAGTGGGCGTAGAAGCCGAGTGGTCATAGAGGCTGAGTAGGCGTAGAAGCCGAGCAGGCACCGAAGCTGAATAGGCGTAGAAGCCGCTGCGTAACATGCCAGAGTGATGATGTGGACGTTTTAGCCGGTATTAAGGCTCTTGGAGATAATCAGATCTCTTACATTAAATGCAGAGATCTGCCCCCATCCTGTGCATTAAATGCATATGCTTGTCTTTAAGATTTGCCATCATTCTGCGCATTAAATGCAGATACGCACCTTGAACTCTATGCGAAGAGTAACCGCTATCGTGGCAGTCTGTTCGTCTTCTGTGGAGCGTAAGGAGCTCATGTTTGCCTGTGTAAAACTAGGCAGCGTATTCCCTTGTATGCGTAGGAGCAGCTCTCGCAAAGGGGATGTCCCTAAACGACGGTTCGGTGACGTTTAATCAAATCTCCTGCATTAAATGTGGAGATCTGCCATCATCCTGCGTATTAAATACAGAGAAGTGTTTTGAAGGTCTGCCACCCTTCTGTGCATCAAACGCAGGGACGTGCCTTAGGCATCTGTCAGTATTCGGCGTATTAATTGCAGAGACGTGCCTTGAGGGCCTGTCACCACCCTGTGCATTAAATACAGAGACGCGCTTTGAGTCCTGTACGGAGTGCAGCTTTTGACGTGGCCGGCGGTTTGTCTTCCGCGGAGCGTAAGGAGCTCTCATCTGCCTGTGTAAAACTAGGCAGCGTATTCCCCTGTGTACGTAAAAGCGATTTACGCAAGGAAAATGATAGTAAATGACAGCCTGGGTTGCAGTACCGCGCCATCATTATAGCCGTCGCCTGGATAGTCGAGCAGTATCCCTTTGTCAGAAGTCGAGACGTCAGGTTCATTGCAGGTTCTGACAGGTTCATTGCAGAGAATACGAAGTGTCCCTCATACACTTCATTGCTGCATTGAAAGAGGATGAGTTTTACTCCATAAAGGCGATAAAGCACCCTATTTACGCTAAAGCAGCCTGGACATACTGCCCTACGCGGATGGTCCTCTAGCCTATATTTCACGCTGTGCTTGGCGGAGAAGCTCTGTTTGCACGTTTGAAGGCTCTGAAGTCCTCTATTTATACTGCTTTGCATCAATATGCTGCGTAGAGCTATCCAGCATATTTTTCATGCTTCTACAAGACTTCCTTTAAAGCTTTTAAATTCCTTGTAATTTGAAACGCTTTGAATGAAGCATGACCCGCTCCTCGTAACTCGAAACATTTCTGAATGGAGTTTTGAAATGGTCGAGGCTGACTTTATGGCAGATTTATTGGGGATCGGTGCTCTCTCTCGCCTATTAAAAGGCTGAGGAGTTCTCCTGTTCTTCCCATACTTCCTTCATCATACAGAGATGATGGCCGGAGTTCGTCGGGTCGACTTGAGGAAGAAGGAGATCATGCTCTTCCAACATGTAAGGAGCCAAAAAAGATGGCGTCTTCGAGAAAATGTCCTCTGTAACGATGGATCATGGAAGGATATCATAGCCTCCTTTGATCGGGATAATCAGCAACTTTGTATGGTGGTTCTTCGGGAGAGAAGAAGAGTCGCATTTCACCATGCTGCTTGCAAGTGGCACCTTCTCCCGTTACCTCCGAGGACGAGAGCAGACAAACTGTAACTGTCGTCCTTGAGTGGCGTTGGTTGTAGGGAAGCAGATTTACCCTGCTTTCCTTCTGTTGGAGGAGGATCTATGCCAGTTTTGTATCCTCCCACCGTTGACCCATATGTCAGTCAGTTTGCTGTTACTGACTGACTGTCGGAGAAGACGAATGAAGGATGCCGCCCATGCAAGAACCTGGCCGAAACAGATTCTAGGCGCGATCTTAAAATGAAAATGAGAAACTCTTTATAGACGGGGTTTCCCTCTTATGTAACCACGAAAATGGAAAAAAAAAACCCTTGTAGACTGGATTTTCCTCATATGTAATCGTAATTTTAATAAGATCGTCTTCTTCTTTATATGATCATCTTGCCATATTTTGCTGAAGTATGAATATGTGTAGCTTTGACACGTCTGATTCTTTACGCCAACTCTGTTTAGAAAGAGTGCTAGGTCTTGTCCTGTCTTTTACGCATAACTAGGGATGTGTAGAAAGCCGCTTTAGCATTCGAGTGTTTGAACTGTCCTGCTGTTTAGGAGTGAGAAACCGCGTAGAATTATGAACTGTTACTTCTGATAAACAGAATTTTTTTTGTTCAGACATCATCTTCAAGAATGATTTCTCGAAAATCCCTTGGAACAGGGCGAGAAATGGCTGTCAAACTGATTTGCCATCTTGGTAGATAAAATATTCAGACTGGAGTCTTGATGAACTTCGAATTGACCCATGAAGAAGAGTAATTTTTCAATGTTGAACTCTGTATGCTTCGGATACTTGGGATATCTTGAGGTCAAGAAGGAGTATCTTCTGTGTGAACTCCTGTAATTGACCGCCTTGAGGATCGTTCATATGTACGCGTACTCTGGCCTGCATATCTTTCAGATGTGCGGGAAGTCATGGAGCACGAAATCATAAGTTGGCAGCCTCTGAGCATAAACTAAACACCATCCAGCATGAAATCATAGACTTGTAGTTCCTGAGCGTGAAGTCGTAGGTTTGTAGCCTCTCGAGCATAAAAGCTACCGAGCACAAAGGCATCCGGGCGTAAAACCCGACTTGTAGTTGTTGAACGTAAAGCCGTAGATTCATAGCTGTCGAGCGTAGAAAGCTCCTTAGCGTAGAACTGTAGATTTGTTGCTTCTGAAAAGAAAATTTTCCGATCGTGAAGTCGTGGATCCGTCGCCTCTGAGCGTAAACTAAGCGCCACCGAGCGTAAAATCATCGATTTGGTATCTGCTGAGCGTGAAGTCGTAGGTTTGTAGCCTTTCGAGCATAAAAGCTACCGAGCACAAAGGCATCCGGGCATAAAACCATAGACTTATAGCCTACAAGCGTAAAACCGTAGATCTGTAGATGTCGAGCGTAGAAAGCTCCTTAGCGTAGAAACCATGAACCTGCTTTGCGCGAAAAACTTTTTGAATTCGCTGACTGTCCGCCTTCTCTGAATAAATAGGCTGACGTAGGACCCAATCATAACCGAATATTAATTAGGAGATTTGGTTCGGGGTCCGAGGAGTCCATCCGAACTCTATATATATTCCAAATTTTCTGAGAGAAAAATATTCCATCCGTCTTCTGCGAGAGAAAACTTTCGACTGTTCGAGTTCTTCTCCGTTTCTTCTTCGAGTCTTCAAAGTTTCCAGTAATGGCTTCGAAACAAACTTCCTCCGCTAAGGGAAAGAAGGTTGATTCTTCTTCTCGTTCTTCGGCCCAAGCGAGAGCATCTCTGGTTGGACAAGGCGAACTTCATTCTGAGCGGAGCATCCCGCCGACGAGTAGTGCACCCGGCCTGGAAGGTAAAGCTTTTGGGAAAAAGGGAATGACTGAAAAATCTTTCGCACACGTTGAACGTGACCGCGCTAGGTCGTCTCCTGTGCTGATAGACTCTTCGAGGAAGATGACACACGGAGACGTTTCATCTTTTTACGCCCACATTTCTAATGTGTCAGCGTAAGAACTCCATTTTTTTCGCAATCGAGCGTAAAAGCTTTGACTGTCGAAAACTTGGTGTATACTATTAAAATTTGAGTTTTTTGCTTGTGGATGAAAATCCTGGCGTAATAACTCAATTTAATCAATCCGGCGTAGAGCATGGACCGTACACTGCCAATCTTGAATTCTACGTTAAGGAAATGGATTCCAGCGTAAAAATCCAAGTTTCACAGTCTCGGCGTAGAGCACGGACTGTTAATTTTTTTCGGATGCTGCAAGTCCCGAAATGTTTAGTTAGGAACTGACGTGTTTCTTTTGTACTTTTGTAGTTAACTTGCATGAGTCTCCGCTAGCTGAAGTGATGGGCTCTGCCGCCGGGATGCTGCACTCCAACTATCTGGAGGATCTGTCGCACGTGATATTTCCTATCTCCGGGCCCCAGTATCCCGAAGGAAGGACATTTCTGATATCGGCTCAGGGCGAGCGAACACTGCTGAATTTGATCAACGGGGAGCCCCTAACGTACGTAGACGGGGAGCAATACCTGAAGCCGGCTTTCCTCTTCGGGGCCATGATTGACAAGCGATCCCAGACAAAGCCCAAAAAAGAACTCTGGGTTTTCCCTGCCGAGGGTTTGGTCTTGTATCTGCCCAATATGCCGAGAGACTACCCCATCTCGGCCTTCTTCCATGCTACGCATCCCAGGAAGATGTCGTGGACGCTGACCCCCGATCTTCACGGCAAGCCAGGAAAGATCTTTTATCTGAGAGGAGCTGACCAGGGGTCATTTGTCAGCCGCCCTTCTGGCTCTGTGACGCTGTTCAGGGGGCTGTACCCGGGCAGTGTCCCGAGTGAAGACAGTTCGGTGACCCAGCCGGTCCAGCTACCGACTTTTTGTAATGATTTTATGGGGCGTGGGAGAGTATACCCTAAGGTGAACCCTCGGTGTGGCGGGTGGATCACCCCTTCAAACCTTCGATGGGCTCGCTTAGTTGATTGGGCCATGAAGCATTTCCAGACCGAGTTGGAGAATATCGATCTGTTTGTAGCTGTGAGTGCTACTAGTGTTGGGTTACCTCATAACCCTAACCTATTTTTGGCACTAATGGAGCGATATATTTCGCTTACCGGGACTTTCGCCACTCCACTGGTGGAGTTGGGATTGGCCCTGCATGAGATGTCAGAGATCTCGAGACTGCCGATGGGGGATACTCCATATGAAGAGTTCCTACGAACCGGGAGCTGGGGGGTTCAGACCCTCGAGTAGTGGAAGTGTACCAGGAGTTGATGTGCCACTACCTTACTTGCACTGCTTTTTATGACGAGCCCTCAGATTTGGCTCACATCAGCAAATGGACGTCCTACCTCTTCTTTCACCGGTCCAGGACTGCTAAGCCGGAGAAGGTATTAGAGGGCAAGGATCTGCCTGTGAATCCCCTGAGCGTGCTTAATGCTCAGGTAGTTGACGATCTCATAGTGGATGCTGGGCTCCGGACCGGTTCCACGACGAAGGGACAGGAAAGTATCCTGAAGGCACTAAGGCCTATAGTTATTTGAGGCACTGTCGCAAGCCTCTGTCCAGGGAGGCTCAACTGGCTGGCTTTCTTTCCATATGGCTGCACCGAGTAGTAGTGCCTGGCATCGCATCTGCGGACCGCATTCACCGTAACACGCTATGGCCTGCAGTGCGTCTGGTGTTCGGGGCAAGACTGGGCTTGCTCCCTGCCATGGTGTGCCATATACAAGCTGGCCTGAGGGCCATGATTGACGGGCTGCTGGTCGATAAAATTCGGCGTGATAGCTTTCCCAGGATAGAATTACCATACCTGTATTTGATGGGGTGGTTAATTCTCCATAACCCCCGGATGATGTCTCCCGGTTCCGGCAGTAGTTTGGGGGGTAGTTTCTTGTTGAACTATCGAAAGTCTTCCTGGAATGTGAATACAGTTGTAGACTGTCGGCGGGCGCTAGGCTTCAGTCATAGTTGGAAGCTTTTCTGCACCGTCCCTCCCGTACATCACAATCAATCGGGGATTAGGCTCGAGGATTCGGGTAGAGAGAAGACCATTCTTTCTCCCGAAGCTTTTAATTGGTTGGTCCATATTAGACCATCCCATCTGCTGTACAGAAGCAAAAATTATTGCTTCTTGGAGCCCTACTTGCCCTATCGGTTTGCCCGGCAGTTTGGGTATGATCAGTTACACGTGGGCAATGCCGTCACCATCTTCAGGTCCAGAGGTGGACTCATTGATGGAGCGAGGGGATGGCAATATTTTATCATGGGCTGCACTGGGGCAATTTTTATCGTGCCGGTCATCACACTCTCTACGGAGCTCCATATCCTGCATTCGTATGCCCAGTTCTATGTGGCAACGAACACCTTACATCGTGATTTTGATATGCATGGAAGTTTTAGGGTGCCCTCTTCCAAGCCTGGGGGAAGAGTTGAAGTCCCCTCGGTTTCTTTCGACGAGGGTGAGGAGTCCGTTACCCCAGATGAGCCTCTGGTATCGGTACCTAGGGGTGAAGTACCTCCGCCTGCGGGGGATTTGGTAGTTTCTGGGAAGCGAAGGGATCCTGCTCCCAAGGAGGCTTCCCCTCGTAATAGGAAGAAGAAGGCGGTAAATCGTCCTCTCCGGACTCCTGGCATTGAGGCTCCTGGAAGTGAGCTTGCATCTCCCCGTGTTGGGAATAATCCTTCGATTGGAGGTTCCTCGCCTTTTAGAGAGGGACCTTCTACAGTTCCAGCTGGTGGTGCCGGAGAATCTCAGCTGGACGCTGATGTCGCTGCTATTGCTTCAGGTAGTGGAGCAAGGTCGCCTTCGGGGCTGAGTATAATAAAGTTCTGTATACCTCTAGCCGGATCGGCATCGGGAGGGACTTCTGCCGCGCCTGTGAGCGCACCTAGCGAGATTCCAGTTGATGAGCCTAGGTTGGATTTTGAGGAGGACCTGGAAGACTACTTGTCAGTGTCAGTTCGCAGACCCCTTTCTCCAGGTATGACAGCTCGCCTAGCATTATTAAAAAATGATTTAGCTGTACAGGCTGCAGATGCGACGTATATGCCATCGGCCATGGGTAAATATTGTCTTTTATGCCTCTTCTTTGGGAAAATTAATATTACGTTGATATTAACTTCCTTTTGTCTTCTTTTCAGGGGAAGACCTCTTCGGAGAGGGTGATGTAGACTCGCCCTTTGGCTCTATGTTAGGTCCTAGTGGTGACACGAAGGTACCTGATTTTGAAGAGGAGACATCTTTGGGTGCTGGCTTGCCTGTCGAGGAGACTCTTGAGATATCTCAAGAGGAGGGCGAGCCTGTCACTGCGACAGTGCCTCTTTTGAGCACGCCGGTCACTTCGTCCGGTGTTGGCGATTCTTCTTTCGTCGCACCTCCTGTTGAAACGACGGTCGTGGCGACATCGTCCGTGGTGATTCCTGGAGGGGAAGTTGCCACGATCGCAGACACTCCCCGCGTTCATGCGGACCTAGTTGTGCTGACCGAGCAGTACATCGGTATCTTCTACACCACTTTGAGAACGCTAATGTCAATGGTTCTCGATAGAGGCGAAGAAGCTAGACTTTGCGTCGCTGAAGAGGTCCTCTCGGTTCTCGATAGAGGCGATCAGGGAATTCGGTAATGTCGGGGTAGCTGACGCGCTGGAGGCGATGGTTAATGGTTTGGAGCAACCCATTAACGAATACCTGTAGCTAGCTCGAGGCAATATTGAAGCTCTGGTCCAGGCCAGATACGACTCCTTGACTGCGCATCTTGTTGAAAAGAAGGAAGGTCTGAATAAATTCATCGAGACCAATCAGCAGGAGATGGATAAAGGGAAAGTCGTCTTGGAGGAGACTATCGCCCTTCAAACGAAGTGCCAGTCCGAGCATGACGGCAATGTAGCAAGGGTCCGCAAGCTGGGGACAAAGCTTGCTCAGGCAAAGGAGTGGGCTTCTCAGTCATCGGAAGGTCTAGATGTGGTGAATGGCCGACTGGTCGTAGCACAACAGAACTTGGCGAGTGCAGGAGTCGCCCGTGCCGGTCTCTTCGGGCTAGAGCCGAACTGTCCCTCCCGATAGATGACGAGGCACGGTTGGAGTGGGTCCGTACTGACGTCTTGGATTCCGGGGCTAAGAGGATGGCCGTACTGGCGCAGCAGCTTCGCGACCTGACCGCTCCTCATTCATGATGTACTTTTACTTTCGCTTTTTAATATACTTTTGCTCTTTTCTGGGAATAATAAAGAGGCTTTCCATCTGACTTTGTGGACCCATCATTTCGGAATATAAATGACAGGTTTTGGTGAAAGTGATATCAGAGGTAGTATGGACGTGATATACTTTCGGTAAGCAGAGCGTATCTATTCAGAGGTCATATGGACATGATAGAATATGATCCAACTAGTTTCGTTTCGGAAGTAGTTTTGTCAGAATGAGGTCTTCGTCATATTCCACTTGAGCAGAGGAGGTTTAAGCATAGTACCTTTTCAGGAATTTGCCATTGATAGGAGCCATTAGCAGGTCTCTATTGGGCTGGGCTAACCTGTAAGCGCCGTTTGAGAACGTTGTCCCGATCACGTAAGGGCCTTCCCATTTGGGCTAGAATTTGCCTTTACTCCTATGAGTAAGAATCATCGGCCTTCTTACAGCCAAAACTAGCTCGCCGGCTTTGAACACTCTTTCCTTTACCTTTTGATTAAAAGTTCTGGAAATGCGTTCTTGGTAGAGCGCGATGTACTGCTGAGCTTGGAGGCGTTTCTCGTCTAATCCTTCTAGCTCTTGAAGCCTTAACAGGTCATTCTTTTCTTGAGTTAACTCATTAGCCACGGCTATCCTGAGTGATGGAATTTGAATTTCGATAGGAAGAACTGCTTCACTCCCGTAGACCAATGAGAATGGTGTGCAACCTGTCGGTGCTCGGACCGTTGTGCGGTACGCCCAGAGACATTCTCCCAGCCTCTCGTTCCAATCTCTCTTGTTCGAAGAGATGAACTTCTTTAAGAGTTTGATAATGGTTTTGTTGAAGGCTTTTGCCAAACCATTAGCAGCCGGATAATATGCCATAGAGGCTACGTTTCGTATCCGATTTTTATCACAAAATTGGTGGAACACATGGCTGATGAACTGAGGCCCATTGTCATGGATTATCCTTTGGGGAACCCCAAAGTGGTAAATGATGTGATGCTTGATGAAGCTGGTCACATTAGATGTCTTTACCTCAGCAAGAGGGATCGCTTCTGCCCATTTGGAGAAGTAATCCGTGATGGCCAGTATGAACCGGTGACCTCTGGAAGAAGACGGGTGAATAGGACCGATGATATCCATACCCCATGCTTCGAAAGGCCAGGATGCAACCGTAGGATGTAGATGTTCGGACGGTTGATGTATGAAGTCTGCATGAACCTGACAGGCTCTGCATCGTCTGGCATACTGGATTGCGTCTGCGATCATAGTGGGCCAGTAATAGTCCATTCTCCTGATACGATCCTGTAGCTTAGGACCGGGTTGATGCGTGCCGCATACGCTGTCGTGAGATTCACGAATAATCTACTGTACTTTATCACCAGAGAGACATCATAATAATAGCCCATCATAAGACCGACGATATAGGCATTGTGACAATGCGTCGAAGTAGAAGTGTAGTGATCGTCTTTTGACAGATATTGCTTCTTTAGGGTCCTCCGGCAAGATTTCGTATGCTACGAAATCTATAAAGGGACTTCTCCAGTCATTCCTGGGAGGATCTGTGTCCACCGCGTGGCTGCGTTCGATGTGAAAGTTATTTTTCACACAGAATAAATCTCTGTTAAGAAGGATTACCGAATTCTGCCTTCTTATAGGAGTAGCTAAATCTGCAGCTAGACTTGTTAGGACATCAGCTTCCAGATTATGAGATCGAGGTACATGCTCAAGGAAGAATCTCTTGAATGTCATGGCTATCTCGACCGTTGCTTGGTGATAGGGGATGAGGTCGGGATTCCGGACTTCATATATTTCTCTGACTTGATTGACGATCATCAGAGAATCACCGAAGGCTTCCAGAGATTCGACCCCCAGCTCTTTAGTGACTTGGAGCCCGATTAGTAGAGCGTTGTATTCCGCCATATTGTTAGAACAGGGCTCGCCAAGGGAATATGCTCGGTAGATAACGAGTTTATCAGGAGTGACAAGGACGATCTCTAATCCTGAAACCACGTTTCCCCTGGGACCAGTCCTGGAGGTGCCATCGAAGAACAGTTGCCATGCATCACCTTCCGTTGCGGAATTATACTCTAAAATTCGTCGGGAATATCCTCGTACAGTTTGGAGGCCTCTGGGATCGGATGAGCAGCTAAAAAGTCAGCCAATGCTTGGCCTTTGATGGAATTCTGAGGGACGTACACCATGTCATATGGCGTTAATAACATCGCCCAAGTCGTGAGTCAGGAATTAAGGACACTTGGCTTGCTCATCAGTACCCGAAGAGGATTGATCCTGGAGATTATATGAATGGTTTGGCCCGTGACATAGTGTCGCGTTTTCTGAATAGCGAACATCAGAGCCAAGCATTCTTTCTCCACAGGGTTGTACCGGTGTTCGGCTCCGACCATCATCCTGCTGAGGTAGTAGATAGCCTGCTCGTGGCCCATATCGTTCTTTTGTGCGAGAAGAGCTCCCAGAGAATGATCCATTGCTTGAACATATAGCACGAATGGTCTTCCTATGACGGGAGGTACCAGAACTGGCGGGCTAGTGAGGTAGCGCTTGATATCTTCGAACGCTTGCTGACAGGCTTCATCCCACACGAAGGATACACCTTTCCTCATGAGACGAGAAAAGGGCTGGCATCTCCTGGAGAGGTTGGATATGAATCTTCGAATATAAGCCAGACGACCTTGAAATCCCCTGAATTCCCTCAGATTGCGGGACGGTCGCATTTCTAAGATGGCCTTGACTTTATCAGGGTCCACTTGAATACCTTTGGCGGGGATGACAAATCCCAAAAATTTGCCGCTAGATACCCCCAGAAAAGACTTTGTAGGGTTCATTTTTAGTTGAAAGTACAGAACCCTTTTACACAACGGTTAAAATAACCAATGCTTGCCTATAGATGATCCTTTGAATGAGCGTGAGATGCGGGTCCATCTAAGGGACACAACGCGTATAACCGCTACAAAGATCACGGCGTAGAAGCCACGCAGGTAGGTATCCCTCGTGTAGAAGAGGTTGGCATAGAAGCCAATGTCTGTTACCATGGCATAGAAACCAAATAGTTATCAAACCGACATAGAAGCCGAATAGGCGTAGAAGCCGAGTAGGCGTAGAAATCGAGTGGTCATAGAGGCCGAGTGGTCATAGAGGCCGAGTGGGCGTAGAAGCCGAGTAGGCATAGAAGCCGAGCAGGCACAGAAGGCCGAATGGGCGTAGAAGCCGAGCAGGCACATAAGGCCGAATGGGCGTAGAAGTCGAGCAGGCATCGAAGCTGAATAGGCGTAGAAGCCACTGCGTAACGTGCCAGAGTGATAATATGGACATATTAGCCAGAATTATGGCTTTTGGAGATAATCAGATATCTTGCATTAAATACAGAGATCTGCCCCCATCCTATGCATTAAATGCAGATGCTTGTCTTTAAGATTTGTCATCATTATGCGCATTAAATGCAGATACGCACCTTGAATCCTGTGCGAAGAGTAACCGCTGTCGTGGCAGTCTGTTCGTCTTTTGCGGAGCGTAAGGAGCTCACGTTGGCCTGTGTAAAACTAGGCAGCGTATTCCCTTGTATGCGTAGGAGCAGCTCTCGCAATAGGGATGTCACTAAACGACGGTTCGGTGACGTTTAATCAAATCTCCTGCATTAAATGTGGAGATCCGCCATCATCCTGCATATTAAATGCAGAGGCATTTTTTGAATGTCTGCTACCCTTCTGTGCATCAAACGCAGGGACGTGCCTCAGGCATCTGTCAGTATTCGGTGCATTAATTGCAGAGATGTGCCTTGAGGGCCTGTCACCACCCTGTGCATTAAATGCAGAGACGCGCCTCGAGTCCCGTATGGAGTACAGCTTTTGACGTGGCCGGCGGTTTATCTTCCGCGGAGCGTAAGGAGCTCTCATCTGCCTGTGTAAAACTAGGCAACGTATTCCCCTGTGTACGTAAAAGCGGTTTACGCAAGGGAAATGGTAGTAAATGACAGCCTGGGTAGCAGTGCCGCGACATCATTATAGCCGTCGCCTGGTAGTCGAGCAGTATCCCTTTGTTAGAAGTTGAGACGTCAGGTTCATTGCATGTTCTGACAGGTTCATTGCAGAGAATACGAAGCGTCCCTCATACACTTCAATGCTACATTGAAAGAGGATGAGTTTTACGCCATAAAGGCGATGAAGCACCCTGTTTACGCCAAAGCAGCCTGGACATACTGCCCTACGCGGTTGGTCCGCGAGCCTATATTTCACGCTGTGCTTGGCGGAGAAGCTCTGTTTGCATGTTTGAAGGCTCTGAAGTCCTTTGTTTACACTGCTTTGCATCAATATGCTGCGTAGAGCTATCCAGCGTATTTTTCATGCTTCTACAAGACCCCCTTCAAAGCTTTTAAATTTCTCGTAATTTAAAACGCTTTGAATGAAGCATGACCCGCTCCTCGTAACTCGAAACATTTCTGAATGGAGTTTTGAAACGGTCGAGGCTGACTTTGTGGCAAATTTATTGGGCATCGGTGCTCTCTCTGGCCGAAAAAAGGCTGAGGAGTTCTCCTGTTCTTCCCACACTTCCTTCATCATAAAGAGATGATGGTCGGAGTTCGTCGGGTCGACTTGAGGAAGAAGGAGATCATGCTCTTCCATCATGTAAGGAGCCGAAAAAGACGGCATCTTCGAGCAAATATCCTCTACAACGATGGATCATGGAAGGATATCATAGCCTCCTTTGCTCGGGATAATCAGCAACTTTGTATGGTGGTTCTTCGGGAGAGAAGAAGAGTCATATTTTGCCATGCCGCTTGCAAGTGGCACCTTCTCCCGTTACCTCCGGGGATGAGTGTAGCAACTAGCTCTGACCTCGGGTATTGAGTTGGGTGAAATACCTCAACTCAATCTGTCACGGTACACGGAGCATAGGATCTGCATAATTTAGGCAGGCCCAGTTCCGTATTCTCCCTCCATTTATCATTTTAGTCGGTTGCAGAAATCAACCAACTGCTGGAGGAGAGATGAAGAATTAGCGCCCATGCAAGAACCTGGTAGAGCAGATTCTGGGGGTGGCCTTCCGACGAGAAAAATCTTTTTGTCGACGGAATTTCCCTCATATGTAATCATGAAAATAAAGAAAAACCCTTGTAGATTGGATTTCCCTCGTATGTGATCATGACTTTTAATCTTTAATAAAATAATCTTTCTTCTTCATATGATCATGTTGCCATACTTTGCTGTGAAGTCTGAATATGTGTAGCTTCGACACGTCTGATTCTTTACACCGAATCTGTTTAGAAAGAGTGCTAGGTCCTGTCCTGTCTTTTACGCATAACTAGGGATGCGTAGAAAGCCGCTTTAGCATTCGAGTGTTCGAACTATCCTGCTGTTTAGGAGTGAGGAGCCGCATAGAATTTTGAACTGTTACTTCTGATAAATAGAATTTCTTTTGTTCAGACATCATCTTCAAGAATGATTCCTCGAAAATCCCTTGGAACAAGGCGAGAAATGGATGTCAAACTGATTTGCCATCTTGGTAGATAAAATATTCAGACTGGAGTCTGGATGAACTTCGAATCGACCCATGAAGAAGAGTAATTTTTCAATGTTGAACTCTGTATGCTTCGGGTACTTGGGATATCTTGAGGTCAAGAAGGAGTATCTTCTGTGTGAACTCCTATAATTGACCGCCTTGAGGATCGTTCATATGTACGCGTACTCTGGCCTGCATATCTTTCAGATGTGCAGGAAGTCATGGAGCACAAAATCATAAGTTGGCAGCCTCTGAGCATAAACTAAACACCATCCAGCGTGAAATCATAGACTTGTAGTTCCTGAGCGTGAAGTCGTAGGTTTATAGCCTCTCGAGCATAAAAGCTACCGAGCACAAAGGCATCCGGGCGTAAAACCCGACTTGTAGCTGTCGAACGTTAAGCCGTAGATTCGTAGCTGTCGAGCGTAGAAAGCTCCTTAGCGTAGAACTGTAGATTTGTTGCTTCTGAAAAGAAAATTTTTTCGAGCGTGAAGTCGTGGATCCGTCGCCTCTGAGCGTAAACTAAGTGCCACCGAGCGTGAGATCATCGATTTGGTATCTGCTGAGCGTGAAGTCGTAGGTTTGTAGCCTCTCAAGCATAAAAGCTACCGGGCACAAAGGCATCCGGGCGTAAAACCATAGACTTATAGCCTGCGAGCGTAAAACCGTAGATCTGTAGCTGTCGAGCGTAGAAAGCTCCTTAGCGTAGAAACCACGAACCTGCTTTGCGCGAAAAACCTTTCGAATTCGCTGACTATCTGCCTTCTCTGAATAAATAGGCTGACGTAGGACCCAATCATAACCGAATATTAATTAGGAGATTTGGTTCAGGGTCCGAGGAGTCCATCCGAACTCTATATATATCCCAAGTTTTCTGAGAGAAAAACTTTCCATCCGTCTTCTGCGAGAGAAAGCTTTCGACTGTTCGAGTTCTTCTCCATTTCTTCTTCGAGTCTTCAAAGTTTCCAGTAATGGCTTCGAAACAAACTTCCTCCGCTAAGGGAAAGAAGGTTGATTCTTCTTCTCATTCTTTGGCCTAAGCGAGAGCGTCTCTGGTTGGACAAGGTGAACTTCATTCTGAGCGGAGCATCCCGCCGACGACTAGTGCACCCGGCCTGGAAGGTAGAGCTTTTGGGAAAAAGAGAATGACTGAAAAATCCTTTGCACACGTTGAACGTGACCGTGCTAGGTCGTCTCCTGTGCTGATAGACTCTTCGAGGAAAATAACGCACGGAGACGTTTCATCTTTTTATGCCCACATTTCTAATGTGTCAGCGTAAGAACTCCATTTTTTTCGCAATCGAGCGTAAAAGCTTTGACTGTCGAAAACTTGGTGTATACTATTAAAATTTGAGTTTTTTTGCTTGTGGATTAAAATCCTGGTGTAATAACTCAATTTAATCAATCCGGAGTAGAGCACGGACCGTATACTGCCAATCTTGAATTCTACGTTAAGGAAATGGATTTCAGCGTAAAAACCCAAGTTTTACAGTCTCGGCGTAGAGCACGGACTGTTGATTTTTTTGCGGATGCTGTAAGTCCCGAAATGTCTAGTTAGGAACTGACGTATTTCTTTTGTACTTTTGTAGTTAACTTGCATGAGTCTCCGCTAGCTGAAGTGATGGGCTCTACCGCCGGGATGCTGCACTCCAACTATCTGGAGGATCTGTCCCACGTGACATTTCCTATCTCCGGTCAGTATCCCGAAGGAAGGGCATTTCTGATATCGGCTCAGGGCGAGCGAACGCTGCTGAATTTGATCAACGGGGAGCCCCTAACGAACGTAGACGGGGAGCAATACCTGAAGCCGGCTTGAGGCAACATTGAAGCTCTGGTCCAGGCCAGATACGACTTCTTGACTGAGCATATTTTTGAAAAGAAGGAAGATCTGAATAAATTCATCGAGACTAACCAGCAGGAGATGGATAAAGGGAAAGTCGTTTTGAAGGAGACGATCGCCCTTCAAACGAAGTGCCAGGCCGAGCATGATGGCAATGTAGCGAGGGTCCGCAAACTGGAGACAAAGCTTGCTCAGGCAAAGGAGTGGGCTTCTCAATCGTCGTAAGGTCTAGATGTGGTGAATGGCCGACTGGTCGCAGCACAACAGAATTTGGCGAGTGCGGGAGTCGCCCGTGCCGGTCTCCTTCGGGCTAGAGCCGAACTGTCCCTCCTGATAGATGATGAGGCACGGTTGGAGCGGGTCCGCGCTGATGTCTTGGATTCCGGGGCTGAGAGGATGGCCGTACTGGCGCAGCAGCTTCGCGACCTGAGCGCTCCCCCTTCATGATGTACTTTTGCTTTCACTTTTCAATGTACTTTTGCTCTTTTCTGGAAATAATAAAGAGGCTTTTCATCTGACTTTTTGGACCCATTATTTCGGAATATAAATGACAGGTTTGGGTGAAAGTGATATCAGAGGTAGTATGGACGTGATATACTTTCGGTAAGCTTTAGCAGAGCATATCTATTCAGAGGCCATATGGACATGATAGAATATGATCCAACTAGTTTCGTTTCGGAAGTAGTTTTGTCAGAATGAGGTCTTCGCCATATTCTACTTGAGCAGAGAAGGTTCAAGCATAGTACCTTTTCAGGAATTTGCCATTGATAGGAGCCATTAGCAGGTCTCCATTGGGCTGGGCTAACCTGTAAGCCCCGTTTGAGAACGTTGTCTCGATCACGTAAGGGCCTTCCCATTTGGGCTGAAATTTGCCTTTACTTCTGTGAGTAAGAAACATTGGCCTTCTTACAGCCAAAACTAGCTCGTCGGCTTTAAACACTCTTTCCTTTACTTTTTGATTAAAAGCTCTGGAAATGCGTGCATGGTAGAGTGCGATACGCTGCTGAGCTTGGAGGCATTTCTCGTCTAATCCTTCTAGCTCTTGAAGCCTTAAAAGGTCATTCTTTTCTTGAGTTAACTCATTAGCCACGGCTATCCTGAGTGACAGAATTTGAATTTCGATAGGAAGAACTGCTTCACTCCCGTAGACCAATGAGAATGGTGTGCAACCTGTCGGTGCTCGGACCATTGTGCGGTATGCCCAGAGACATTCTCCCAGCCTCTCGTTACAATCTCTCTTGTTCGAAGAGACGAACTTCTTCAAGAGTTTGATAATGGTTTTGTTGAAGGCTTCCGCCAAACCATTAGCAGCCGGATAATATGCCGTAGAGGCTACGTTTCGTATCCAATTTTTATCGCAAAATCGGTGGAACGCATGACTGATGAACTGAGGTCCATTATCATGGATTATCCTTTGGGGAACCCCAAAGTGGTAAATGATGTGATGCTTGATGAAGCTGGTCATATTAGATGTCTTTACCTCAGCAAGAGGGATCGTCTCTGTCCATTTGGAGAAGTAATCCGTGATGGCTAGTATGAACTGGTGACCTCTAGAAGAAGACGGGTGAATAGGACCGATAAAATCCATACCCCATGCTTCGAAAGGCCAGGATGCAACCGTAGGATATAGATGTTCGGACGGTTGATGTATGAAGTCTGCATGAACCTGACAGGCTCTGCATCGTCTGGCATACTGGATTGCGTCTGCGATCATAGTGGGCCAGTAATAGCCCATTCTTCTGATACGATCCTGTAGCTTAGGACCGGGTTGATGCGCACCGCACACGCCATCGTGAGCTTCACGGATAATCCGTTGTGCTTCATCACCAGAGAGACATCGTAATAATAGCCCGTCATAAGACCGGCAATATAGGCATTGTGATGATGCGTTGAAGTAGAAGCGTAGTGATCGTCTTTTAACAGATATTGCTTCTTTAGGGTCCTCCGGCAAGATTCCGTATGCTACGAAATCTATAAAGGGACTTCTCCAGTCACTCCTGGGAGGATCGAATTCTGCCTTCTTATAGGAGTAGCTAAATCTGCAGCTAGACTTGCTAGGGCATCAGCTTCTAGATTCTGAGATCGAGGTACATGCTCAAGGAAGAATCCCTTGAATGTCATGGCTATCTCGACCGTTACTCGGTGATAGGGGATGAGGTCAGGATTCCGGACTTCATATATTCCTCTGACTTGATTGACGATCAGCAGAGAATCATCGAAGGCTTCCAGAGATTCGACCCCCAGCTCTTTAGCGACTTGGAGCCCGATTAGTAGAGCGTTGTATTCCGCCATATTATTAGAACAGGGCTCGCTAATAGAATATGCTCGGTAGATAACGAGTTTATCAGGAGTGACTAGGATGATCCCTACCCCTGAAACCACGTTTCCTCTGGGACCAGTCCTGGAGGCGCCATTGAAGAACAGTTGCCATACATCACCTTCCGTTGCAGAATTACACTCTGCAATTTTGTCGGGAATGTCCTCGTACAGTTTAGAGGCCTCCGGGATCGGATGAGCAGCTAGAAAGTCAGCCAATGCTTGGCCTTTGATGGACTTCTGAGGGACGTACACCATGTCATATAGCGTTAATAACATCGCCCAAGTCGCGAGTCAGGAATTAAGGACACTTGGCTTGCTCATCAGTACCCGAAGAGGATTGATCCTGGAGATGATATGAATAGTTTGGCCCGTGACATAGTGTCGCATTTTCTGAATAGCAAACATCAGAGCCAAGCATTCTTTCTCCACAGGGTTGTACCGGTGTTCGGCTCCGACCATCATCCTGCTGAGGTAGTAGATAGCCTGCTCGTGGCCCAAATTATTCTTTTGTGCGAGAAGAGCTCCCAGAGAATAATCTATTGCTCGAACATATAGCACGAATGGTCTTCCTATGATGGAAGGTACCAGAACTGGCGGGCTAGTGAGGTAGCGCTTGATATCTCTGAACGCTTGCTGACAGGCTTCGTCCCACTCGAAGGATACCCCTTTCTTCATGAGACGAGAAAAGGGCTGGCATCTCCCGGAGATGTTGGATATGAATCTTCGGATATAAGCCAGACGACCTTGAAATCCCTGAGTTCTCTCAGATTGTGGGGCGGTCGCATTTCTATGATGGCCTTGACTTTATCAGGGTCCACTTGAATGCCTTTAGCGGTGATGACAAATCCCAGAAATTTGCCGCTAGATACCCCCAAAAAGGACTTTGTAGGATTTATTTTGAGTTGATGTTGGCGCATCAATTCAAATACTGTCTTCAAGTCTTGGATATGATTATCCCTGAGGCAGCTTTTGACAGCTACATCGTCCACGTAACACTCCACTGTCTTGCATAGATGCTCATGAAATATTTTACTCATAGCCCGTTGGTACGTAGCCCCGGCATTCTTTAATCCGAAGGGCATGACCGTATAGCAGTATACCCCTAGTGGTGACCGAAAGGCAGTATGCTTCTCGTCTTCAGGATGCATCTTGATCTGATTGTATCCTGAGAATCCGTCCATGAAAGACATCAAAACCGCATGTATTGTCGATCATGACGTCTGTGATAGGAAAAGAGAATTCATCCTTGGGGCAGGCTGTATTCAGATCTCGGTAATCGATGCAGATACGTACTTTCCTATTCTTCTTCATGACCGGGACAACATTGGCGACCCAGTCGGGATATTGTTCCTCACGGATGAAGCCGCAGGCTATCATCTTCTTGACTTCAGCTTCAATAGCGTCCATCATGTCCGGGCGGAACCGGCGTTGGTGCTGCTTCACAGGCTTTAAATCGGGCAGTACGTTGAGTTTATGAGTAGCCACCTTTGTATCAAGACCTGGCATATCCTCATAATTCCACGCAAAGACATCGATATATTATTTTATCAACTAGGTAATTTCTTTTCTTTCTTCTTCGGAAAGGTCGTTACTGATAAATATCGGCTTTGGTGAAAGTTCATCCCCTACGTCAATCTGGATAACTTCATCTTTAGTGGGAGGTTCTCTCTACTCGAAGCGGAACTCCCATTGTGTATCCATCTGCTGAGCCCAAGCGTCATTCTCGAATGGTTCGGATTCTTGTTCGTCTGATTCAAAGAAATCCGTCGCTACCATATTTGCTGATAATGTTTGCTCGAGAGCATGAGATGAGCCGGAGGGCGACGAGCTATTTTAAAAAGAGGAAAAGATATCCTCGTCCGACTTGGAAGTCGTAAGGGAGGTGGCATACCCTAACCCAGAACGGGTTTATTGATATTGGGGATTGCCGAGCAGCGGTGTTCGTCTGCCTTTCCCGTGGTTGAGACCTGGTTCCATCTTCAAGTTGTAACCCATATTTTGTATGATCTTCAAGGCTTGCGGGCTGTACCTATGAACTTGCATTTCACCAGAGTCGTCATCGAAGTAATCCTCTTGTATAGTCCGTTCGTTGCGCATGCTGCCGAAGACTATAGAACGCTGGCCGTTGCGGGCAGGTGGAACAATGAAGATAGAATCCTCATGCGGTCCATATATCGTGGTGACATTGGATGATGATGCCACTTCCCATATGTGCGGATGATAGGAATCTATAGCTGCCAAGAATTTTCGTGCTATAGGCTCTATATCGTCATGGGGGGAGGATTCCTGATTTGGAATCCGGGCGTCAATATACTGGAAAAGAGGTCCTTTATTATTATCAGAAACCGCATTCCTGGTTGCATTTATATCACTCGGCTGCTTGTTGCGGCGAAGGTTGATGATTAAGGGCGGAGGCTTCTGGTTCAGAGTGATCACTAGAGGATCACCCCCTTTTCCTGACCTGGTCTTGTTCAGGTGGATAGCCATAGGCACTGTGGCTTTTGGACGGGTAGTCCGTCCTTTCACCTTGATTGACAGAGGTTGCTTGGCAGAAGGTTCTTCAGGCTCCCGGTGGGATTCCTTCTCTGCTTGGGTTGACACCTCTTCCGTGTAGTCTTGAGAGTATAACATGGCATCGGAGTAGTAGGATTCTACTCCTTTAAACGGGTTTAGGTCAGCAACCTCCGTTTGTACTGTCCCTTAGGCATCTACATATTTGAAGCATTGATGTAGAGTCGAAGGAACGATGTTGTGGTCGTGGATCCATGGTCTTCCCAGCAGGATATTGTAGGACACTTCTGAATCGATGACGTAGCATGTAGCCACCGATCTGAGGTTGCCAATCTGGATCCTCAGGCGAATTTTTTCCAACGGCTTACTCCTTCCGGCGTTAAAACCCACGATAGTAGTGGTGGTGTAAGCCAGTTCGCTGGTAGGAATCCTCAGCGGTCTGAGCAGACTATGAGGAATGATGCTGATTGAGGATCCTGGATCTATGTGAATCCGGTCGACCTCCATGGAACTGATGTACCCGGTGTGGTAGAGGGGTCTGTCGTGTCTGTTATGTTTTAACAATATGTCGTCTTGAGTGAAAGTGATGTTTGGGACCACCTCCATCACACTGTAGCATCGGGGGCACCCTGCGGGTTCTTCATCGGGGGACTTGAGTTGGGTCAAGTATGTATCCGCCTTCATCAATGCCTCACTCAGGGCTAGACGAGTGTCTTGGGAGAGCCTGAGTAGCTCAAAGATGGACAACCTGGTCGGTGTATTGCCAGTTGGGCCAAGATGTCAAAGTTGTACGCTTCTCTAACCTTTCTTTTGAATGTTTTTCACAGGTTTATCGAAGCGCACTTCTTTTTGGTTCCCCTTGTCTGCAAAAGTTGGTCTCGAAGGACCTGCCTCTGATACGGTGGGCTCTGGTTCCGAAGGTTTGGCAGCTGAAGCGTCTACAGGTGCATCTTCCTGACTTGCTCCGTAGTCTTTGAGGTAAGCCTTCCCTGAACGGGTTATTGTGGCCAAAACCTCATCTTCGTCTGATGTCGAAGAAGCTGCAACCATATGGCATGGCTTGCATTTGTAGTTCTTCCTGGACTTAGCTTTAGTAGCATTAGTCTCTTTTTTAAGCTCCGATACCAAGTCTGGGTGAACCCACATAATCTCGCCTCTCTGGGTAGTTAGGGGTAACAGGTCGTGATTTTGACCCCTTGCCGGAGGGAGACTAACGATGTTCATCGTTGTCCGGGAAATAGGTGTAACACCGTCCGGTACTTCTTGGGGAGGCAGATTGCTAAATTGTAGAGAGATCATGTTGGCCGTGACCGTCTTCTCGCTATTGCGCAGACTGATGGCTTTAGCATCAATCAGCTCTTGGATCTTCCTTTTCAGTATGTAACACGCCTTTGTTGGGTGGTGTACGTATCTGTGGAAGAAGCAGTACTTGGGGTTGTTGGCACTGCCGACTTCACTGGGCCGCCTCTCCTCCGGAAGGGTGATCTTGCCACTTTTGACGAGACACTCGAATATATCGAAATATCGTCGTCGTCGAAAGAGTATATCTCGACGGGCCTGGAAGTCCCAGGTTTCGTCTGCGTGGTTGCCGCGGTCTTCTGTCTGGACGTATTGATCGCCAGAGCTTCTTTTCCTTTGGAATTGTGAGGATGGTCGCCGTTGGGGGATGACCTCTTGCCTCTGTCAGAGGTAGAGATCATGATGCCATTGTCACGCGCCTTGCGACTGTTGTCCTCGGCGGCTACCGCTGAGATGATGAACGAGGGACAATCATGAAACTAATATGGTCCTGTGAACACCGAGATCACGGGAAGAAGGTTCTTCCTGCAAATGTCTACTAATGCTGAGTCTGGAACTCCTGGAGGCATTTATAAAGTGGCTTGGCAAAAACGTTCGACGAAGGTGCGAACGTCCTCCTTCTTCCTCTGCTTGGCTTCGATGAGAGAGGACATAGACATGTTCATTCCTCCCTCGTAGAATCGTGTGAAGAATAAAGCCTTGAAGTCTTCGAAGGAAGTAATGCAGTTGTCCGCCAGGCTGCGGTACCACTGGTAAGCTACTCCTGAGAGACAGCCCTTGAACACCCGGGTGAGGAGGGCTTCATTCCCTTGTAGCAACACCGTCATCATACTGAAATAATTTATGTATTGACTTGGTGATCTTTTTCCCTCGAACAGGGCCATGGTCTGAGGTTTGTACCTCGAAGAAAAAGGGACCTCCTCCTAGATAGCTGGGTATGGATGGTTGATTTCCAATTTCTTGAGCTGATCTTTGTGCTTCAAGGCATCAAATTGGGCTTTCAACTCCCGCACTGCTTGCATCAGATTTTCAGCTGGCAGCGAGACCACGGAATGGTGCGGCGTCGGTTGTATCGTAACTCCCGCACGAGGTGGTATAGTGCTCGCTAGGAGGCGAAATAGCCATGCTGGAAGATCCCCTCTCCTTGTGTTTCTGGATTAGATACTTGCGCAGGTCAGGAGGAGTTGCAGAAGAAGAAGATGATGGCTTGTTCCTTCTGCTCCCATTGCTGGGCATGTGGATGATGGGAACCATGGTCTTCCTTGTGCCACCCGTATACAACAGGTTGGCCATCTGGGTGGTGGATAATCCCCGAGGAGGGTGTCTTTCCGCAACTGGAGCCTTTTTTACGCTTAGTGACTTCGCCTGGCGTAATTTGGAGCTTTGCTCTGGTTGGTGTAAAGCCGAGGATGTCCTCAGGCGGCCATCAGCGTCTCGCATAATTCGGAGGGCGTCCAGATTGTTCCCTCGCTGGCGTAAATGCTGAGAAGTTGAGTAGTCCGCCGCTCGCTTTCCCTTGCGGAGATCACAGGGATCATCTGGTTCTCCGTAGAGGTCAGATGTTGTTTTACGTGTGGAGCGTGTCTTGTACTTCTGATTTGGCGCTGAGGCTTTATCAGAAGTTTTTTCTATTCCGCCTGGGACGGGAGACTGAATTTCACGCGCAGAGCGTGGAGTACACTTCTGGGTTAGTGCTGAGGCATCGCCAGAATTTTTGTCTATTCCGCCAGGGACGGGAGACTGAATTTTACGCGCAGGGCACGGAGGGAGCAATGCTACAACCTTATTGGTCTAAGAGATCGGAGAGATCGAAGAGTCCACAGGAATGGTAGAGGTTGTCTTGGGCATCCAGACCTTATGCAGCTTCCTGTTGTTTTGGATAGAGAGAGAGTGAGAGCTACCCCTTGTTCGGAGCATATCTTCGTAGGCAGACTGGACGACCAGTGTCTTCTTTACGGATCCCACGGATATCGCATCGTGTTGAGCAATAGCTTCCTCATCAAAAGAGAAAATGTCCCCAGCAGAGTCGTCATCTTGTTTTGGATATAATAAACGAGAAAAGATTTGATGAATGCGGAAAATGAGGTCTTGTACGAAGACCCGCCCTTCTTTTATGTTTACAAACAAGATTATACAAATTTGATCCTACACGAGGATATCTGAGTATAATTTATTTAATCTGGGTGAATATTGCTATAGGTGTCTGATCTACAGTCGATCACTTTAGCCCTTGGATCACACGATGTTGAAGAAGTATCGTGGAAGACAGGTAGCAGCTTCGAGGGTTGCTAAAGAGGGTGGATGCCCGATGCCAAAGTCGTCGATCCCTTCTCTTTGCCTGAGCTCTGGATTCTTCTCTCTCTCTCTCTCTCTCTCTCCTCTATTTCTCCTTTCAGTTTGTCGGCCTACTTCTGATCATTCGACCTATTTCTGATCGTTTGACCAATCTTCGACCTTGTCCTCTGTTGATAGAGTTCTTTATTTATAGAGTTTTAGTGACAATGACCACTCAATCGGTGTAAAAACCGAGTAGTGGAAAGTACAGCACCCTTTTACACAACAATTAAAATAACCAATGCCTGCGTATAGATGATCCTTTGAATGAGCGTGTGACGCGGGTCCAACTAAGGGACAAAATGCGTATAACCGCTACAAATATCATGGCGTAGAAGCCACGCAGGTAGGTATCCCTCGTGTAGAAGAGGTTGGCATAGAAGCCAATGTCGTCACCATGGCATAGAAGCCAAATAGTTATCAAACCGGCATAGAAGCCGAATAGGCGTAGAAGCCGAGTAGGCGTAGAAGCCGAGTGGTCATAGAGGCCGAGTGGTCATAGAGACCGAGTAGGCATAGAAGCCGAGTGGTCATAGAGGCCGAGTGGGCGTAGAAGCCGAGTGGTCATAGAGGCCGAGTAGGCGTAGAAGCCGAGCAGGCACCGAAGCTGAATAGGCGTAGAAGCCGCTGCGTAACGTGCCAGAGTGATGATGTAGATATTTTAGCCGGCATTACGGCTCTTGGAGATAATCAATCTCTTGCATTAAATGCAGAGATCTGCCCCCATCCTGTGCATTAAATGCAGATGCTTGTCTTTAAAATTTGTCATCATTCTGCACATTAAATGCAGATACGCACCTTGAACCCTGTGCGAAGAGTAACCGCTATTGTGGCAGTCTGTTCGTCTTCTGCGGAGGGTAAGGAGCTCATGTTTGCCTGTGTAAAACTAGGCAGCGTATTCCCTTGTGTGCGTAGGAGCAGCTCTCGCAAAGGGGATGTCCCTAAACGACGGTTCGGTGACGTTTAATCAAATCTCCTGCATTAAATGTGGAGATCTGCCATCATCCTGCGTATTAAATACAGAGGCGTATTTTGAAGGTCTGCCACCCTTCTGTGCATCAAACGCAGGGACGTGCCTTAGGCATATGTCAGTATTCGGCGCATTAATTGCAGAGACGTGCCTTGAGGGCCTGTCACCATCCTGTGCATTAAATGTAGAGACGCGCCTTGAGTCCCGTACGGAGTGCAGCTTTTGACGTGGCTGGCGGTTTGTCTTTCGTGGATCATAAGAAGCTCTCATCTGCCTGTGTAAAACTAGGCAGCGTATTCCCCTGTGTACGTAAAAGCGGTTTACGCAAAGGAAATGGTAGTAAATGACAGCCTGGGTTGCAGTGCCGCGCCATCATTATAGCCGTCGCCTGGGTAGTCGAGCAGTATCCCTTTGTCAGAAGTTGAGACGTCAGGTTCATTGCAGGTTCTGACAGGTTCATTGCAGAGAATACGAAGCATCCCTCGTACACTTCAATGTTGTATTGAAAGAGGATAACTTTTACGCCATAAAGGCGATGAAGCACCCTGTTTACGCTGAAGCAGCCTGGACATACTGCCCTACGCGGATGGTCCTCGAGCCTATATTTCATGCTGTGCTTGGCGGAGAAGCTCTGTTTGCACGTTTGAAGGCTCTGAAGTCCTCTATTTATGATGCTTTGCATCAATATGCTGCGTAGAGCTATCCAGCATATTTTTCATGCTTCTACAATAGTTATGTTCAATACCTAGATTTTTAATCAAGTTGAGATATTATAAATGGTGTCATGCTAGAGAGTATATTTATACCATTCTAGGGTGAAACACTTGATTAGGAATATATTGTGCACATATGTAGGGAGAGAAATACAAGTTTATCATGATAGTATACCATGCTAGAATAAATTCAGATTTGACTTAGTTTTGTGCACTCGACATTTTGTAGTACATGGAGTACTGTATGTGAGTATATAAAGGGTTGCACTTGAGGATTAGAGTATGTGGTTATGATAATCCTAACTTGACCTATCGTTGTTTCCCTTGTGTTCATGTTTCATGATCAAAACAAACCCTAGGTTAGTTGAAACTTACTGAATGCCTCGATTGCTGACATGTTGTATATGGAAACCTAGTATGATATCATTTGGTGCCTATGTGTTGGAGGAGAAACTTAGTAGCAAGATAACCCTAGTATGACCATGGTTATGATAAATAAAAAATTATACCTTTATATCAATTGTAATTGTTAGGTGACTAGTAGACTTGGTGATTACACACTTTTTTGGTCCTTGACTAGTCAACCTTAGCAAACCCACCTTGTTAGAATGCTTGTTTGACTCTATGCGACTCGTGACATTGTGTATGTTGTACTCTTGTGCACGCTTAGCATAGTATAATATAGTGATTGATATTTATTGTTATATATTGATAGGCACCCAAAACGGTTCTACCTTGGCTGCGGGTTCTGGATCCTTACTCGTTCATATCGGAGTTCCAGGTAAGTATACCATGCCTTGTTGTACTGTTTAAATTTAGTTAGTATAATTTGCATGTTTCTACTTTAAATATTATATAACTGTGCGCGTGACAGAGTGAGTTCATATAGGAACGCGAGCTTCATACTTGACTGGCCATCAGTGTAAGTAGCATGTGTGATGGTATTTAGCATAGTTGTATATTTCTTTAGTGACTTGCATTATAGTACGAGATATCCATGTCGTATTTGCGACTTGTGCATTGGCATTGGACGGGAAAGATAATTAGTAGGCGTATGGGACAGAAATTTGGCTATTATAGTTTCAGAGTAAAATACAGGGTCGTGAGCCTCAGTGTTACCCGGTTATGGGCTATGTATTACCCGGTTATGTGCTATGTGTAGAAGCATAAAATACGCTGGTGAATTGTACGCGTACCCCCAACATACATGAAGTTCGCGTAAAACAGAGCTTCAAGGCTGTGTGGCATAAAATATGGCTTCAGAGCTGTCCGCATAAAACAGAGCTTCAAGGCTATATGGCATAAAGTAGAGCTTCAGGCCTCCCCGCGTAAAACCGAGCTTCAAGTCTGATTGGCATAAAATGTGGCTTCAGAGCTGTCCGCATAAAGTAGAGCTTCAGAGCTGTCCGCGTAAAGCAGTTCTTCAAGACTGTTCTACGTAAAAGGTTGCTTTATCCTCCTGCATAAAGTTTAAAATATGTTTGTTTTAATGGAGCATAAAGTTGTACGAGGAACTCTTCGTATTCCTCGGATGAATTTGTCAGACAAATCAGTGAACCTGACATCTGACAAAAGTACTTCACGATGATCGAGAGGACGGTCGTAATAATGATTTTTTTCACAGAGACCCAGGTTGTCGTTTAGTGACATATTCTTGATACAAGTCATTTTTACGCATTCAAATAATATGCTGCCTATTCTACATTGACAGAAATGAGTTTTTATGCTCAAGATAAGACAAAATTAGACGCTACGTCAAAAGATGTTTCCTGCACAGAGCTCGAGGCATATCTCTGCATTTAATGCACGAGATTGAGGCATATCTTTGTATTTAATGCACGAGATTTTGTTCTATTTTTAAAATTTGTCAGGACTGGGAAAGCTAAAACTGTAACCAATACGCTCGCATCACCATCCTTGCATTTTATGCCAACCAGGCTATTTTCAACTATAGGAGTACGTCATATTCTATCTCCTCGAAATATGCCAACTCGACTATATTTGCAAAGGTACGTGATAAGGCTATTTAGCCCAGAATACGCTCAAGACCTCAGTCGTGATGGATAATTGGCTATTTTACGCTTACATCACCATCCTTGCATTTTACGCCAACCAGGCTATTTTTAACTATAGGAGTACGCCGTATGCTATCTCCTCGAAATATCCCAACTCGGCTATATTTGCAAAGGTACGTGATAAGGATATTTAGCCCAAAATATGCTCAAGACCTCAGTCATGATGGATAATTGGCTATTTTACGCTGGTTATCTATTATTCATGAATCATCAAGTTTTACGCAGAGTTTGGCCTTTTATACCAATAAGACAGTCACTTGGCTTTTACGCCAACCATCTTTACGCAGGGGCAGTTACCTACGTGGCTTGCATGCCATGATCTTCGAAAAGCGGTTATACGCGTTACATTATAAAGGGACACGTGTCATACGTATATTCAGAAGATTATTGGAACGTGGGTAGCAGTTATCATAACCGCAACGCAAAGGAAGCATTCTTCTTTGCAATTTAGCCTTTTACGCCAACAAGACAGTTATTTGGCTTTTACGCTAACCATCTTTATGCAGGGGTAGTTACCTACGTGGCTTGCATGTCATGATCTTCGAGAAACAGTTATACGCATTACCTTATAAAGGGACACGTGTCATACGCATATTTAGAAGACAATTGGAACGTAGGTAGCAGTTGCCATAACCGCAGCGTAAAAGATGCAACTTTCTTCACAGTTTGGCCATTTATGCCAACAATATAGTTACTTGGCTTTTACGCCAACCTGGCAGCTATTTGATTGATCTCTATAAATAGAGACCCCTGGTCACAGGGTGAGGGATAAAACCGGGGGAGCAGACAAGGCGCAATCAAAAAGGGGCACAGGCACGGGCACAAGCACAATCACAATCAGAGATCAGAGAGAAAAGAGAGCACAGACAGAGAGTTTTGGTTGACAACTTTGGCAACAGGAATTCGATCCTACTTTCAACTCTTAAAGCTTCTTCTACAGCACTTCTTCATCATCATGTGGTCCAAGAAGCAAAATAATCGACCGCAGATCCGACTTCTATAGCAATACTTCCCAAGAATCATTTTATTGTACTTAACATCCTCGTAAAGGATTAATTGTACTCTTTTCTTATTTATAAGCAAAAAAGGTTTCGTACAAACCTCTTCTTTATTTATCACCAAACAAAAATGGCGACACTGCTGGGGAGGACTTTCTCCTCTGACGAGAAAGCAATTGCTCAACACGATGTTGTATCCATCGGATCAACGAAGAAGACTTTGGTCGTCTAGTTCGACCAATCTGCCTATGAAGACATGCTTCATGCAGGGGGTAGCTCTCATTCCTCCTCTGTCCAGAACAACAGGAAGCTGCGTAAAGTGTGGTTGCCTAAGACGTCCTCTACCCTTCCCGTAATCTCTCACTCTCTGATCAACAAGGTTGTGACAACACAGCCAACGCGCCCTGTGCGTAAAAATTTGTCTCCCGTTTGTAACGTGGTAGACAAGACTTCTGGCAATGCCTCAATGCCAATCCAGAAGTCTCAAATATGCCCTGTGCGTAAAAATTTGTCTCCTATTTGTAACGTGGTAGACAAGACTTCGGGCAATGCCTCAGTGCCAATCCAGAAGTCTCAAATATGGCCCGTGCATAAAACTTTGTCTCCCGTTTGTAACATGGTAGACAAGACTTTTGGCAATGCCTCAGTGCCAATCCAGAAGTCTCAAACATGTCCTGTGCGTAAAAATTTATCTCCCATCTGTGATTTGGTAGACAAGACTTATGGCAATGCCTCAGTGCCAATCCAGAAGTTTCAAACATGCCCTGTGCGTAAAATTTTGTCTCCCATTTATAACGTGGTAGACAAGACTTCTGGCAATGCCTCAAAGCCAATCCAGACGTCTCAAAAATGCCCTGTGCGTAAACCTTCGTCTCCCATCTGGGATGTGGCAAACAAAATTTCTGGCAAGGCCTCAGTGTAATTCAGAAATTTCAAACGTGCCCTACGCGTAAAAATACATCTCTCATCTATGATGAGGCAGATATACCCTTTGATCATATCAAAGAAAAACAAGTGGCGAATCCTTCAACCTCTAAGCTTTTACGCCCACAAGAGAAGAAAGTTCCCACTTTACAGATTACGCGTGACGCTGAAGGCCGCTTGAGGACTTTCCCTGTTTTACGCGAACCTATACAGAAATCCAAATTATGCCAGGATAGGTCTGTCCGCGTAAAGAAAACTTGTTTCACGGGAATATACGCTCCTCAGACAGATGATGGATCATATGCTACTCATATGGGTGAACTGTTGTATTTCTATGGCAAAGAAAGGGTTATGGTTCCTAATCTCCACATTCCTACTGATGTAAAAAGGTAGAATAAGCCTTGTTCTTCTTCTGGAAGAAGAACCAGACAACGACATGGATGAGGGTAGTCTCCCTCGACAAAATAGAGCAGCATCCAAAGCTGGGGGTAGACTTCCCTCTGAGTCCGAAGATGATGCTACTATGACCATCTTCCCTGAGGACCGTACGACTCAGGTATTGAAAGCCCAAAAGCCAAAGGGGACTTTCTCCTTCAATGAGGATGACATCATTGAAATCTTCAATATATTGATGAAGGAAAATAAACTTCGGCTACCCAACATCAGATGCCCTGAAAAGGCTGGCAAGGTCGATGACCCAAAATATTGTCTCTTTCACCGGTACATTCATCACCCTCAAAGGCATGCTATATACTAAAAAGGAAAATCCAGGAGTTGATCGACGCCAAAGTCATCACTTTGTATTTAAAAATGAGAAGACAGTCACTACAAATTGATCTCACTCCAACGTGGCAATTTGCCCCCTCAAGAAGTATCGGATGATGAGTCCCTAAAATCTCCCCAGATGAGCAACCTTCAGGTCTATCCCCACTCGGCAAATCACTCTCCAGTAAATTTTTCAGACATGGGTTCACATCCATATTACCTCTGAACTGTTATCCAAACATTTATTTTTCCCCAACTGAGTTTGCCATGTCCAAGTGACCTCTGAGCAAACCTCCCAGGTTGTTGCTGTCGATCAGTTCACATCTATATTACCTTTGAACTACGTCTCTCCACTTTCTCCAGCATAGTAAATCTATCACCACAAAAATGGTCACTCCCATATTACCTCTGTCCTGATTTTCTTTATCCCCATAGCGTCATATCTTACCACGTCCACATTACCTCTGAGTAAGATATTTTTAGAATTTTTTATGTCCATATCACCTATGAGTAAAGTTCTGCTCTTCGACTTTCTACTATCACGTTCGCATAACCCCTGGTAATGCTAGTCATTTCAGCTTATTATCTGTACTTAAGGTACGCCATAGGTAATAAGTCCACAACCCAGATGTACAAATCAACTCTTGGTTCTTCATCCCCATCAAGTGCCTATATGCAATATTTTCTACTTCGTTACAAATTCTATCATCCGTATCCAAGAGTCCCGGATACACAATGGATGATGGATCTTCAAAATCTCCCCAACGGTACAATCCTTAGTTCTACTCGCACACTCCTGCAGTGACTATTCAAACCAATCTTGTTAGACGTTAGCCATGCTCATATTGCCTCTGAGCTATCGTCCCATCAATCTCCCCAGCGGAGCGATCCTTTGGTCTGTCTTCATGTTCGGATAGACCACATTCAACAAATCACTCCTTAATGAATTTTTTGGACATTAGTTTACGTCTATATTACCTCTGAACTGCTGTCATAATATTTCTCTCAGGCTGAGTTTGTCATGTCCATATTACCTCTGAGCAAACCTTCTGGGTTCGACTATCAATTATCATGTCCATATTACCTCTGATATCGGTTGTCATCTCAACTTAGCACCCATACTTAACTCTAAGTACGCCAGTGGTGTTAGTTCCACGAAAACTGCCACGTCTATATTACCTCTGGCAGGGTTTGTCTTAAACTTATTACTTGCACTCTCGTGCACAAGAAGTAATAGGTCCACCTAAAATCCCCCGGTGGAATGCCCGCAATGGAAACGAATAATTCAAGTCCACATTACCTCTCAAATAAAAATATGTCTCTCCACTATCCCCATAGAGTCATATTTTACAGCGTCCATATTACCTCTGGCAGGGCTTGTCTCAAACCTATTACTTGCACTAATGTGCGCAAAAAGTAGTGAGTCCACAAAAAACTGTCATATCTATATTACCTTTGATAGGGCTTGTTTCGAACTTATTATTTGTACTCAACATGCGCAACAAATAATAGGTCCACCAAAGATCCCCTAGTGGGATGTCCTCAACAAACACGGTATTGTACTACGTCCATATTACCTCTGGTACGATATCCAAAGTTCACACAAACAATCGTAAAGAAATGGAGGGCCCTTGTGTGATTGAAACAATATTTTCAAATGGCGCTTACAGATTAGCCAAGCCTAATTGAGATTTGATAATGGCTCATATCAATGGAAAATTCCTAAAGAAGTATTATGCTTGATCTCCTTTGCTTAATGGAGTATGATGAAGATTTCATTCTGATGATACTATATACAAAGGTTAGCTGAATCATATTCTATCAGGTTCATATAACCTCTGAATAGATATGTTTAACTAATTTGAAACTTCAAAACCTATCATATTCATATTACCTCTGATAGTATTTTGTATACAAATTTAGTTGGATCATATTCTATCGTGTTCCAATTACCTCTGAATAGATATATTCAGCTAAACCAGTTATCGAAAGTATATCATATCCATATTACCTCTGATATCACTTTCATCTTAGCCTATCATTTATATTATAATAATAAGTGATGGGTCCACAAAATCAGAAAATGTGTCTTCATTTATTTCTGAGAATAAAGGAGCAAAAAAGTACATCATTGGGGAGGAGCAATTATATCGCGGATCTGTTGTGCCAAAGTAGCCATCCTTTCCTTCCTAGAGTTTAAAATGTTGGTGCGAGCCAGTTTTAGCCTTGCTTCGTCATTGCTCAAGAGAGAGAGTTCGGACAGAGAATCAACAAAACTTGCATGGATGACACCCACATATGTCAAGTCCTATTGAGCTGTATTCACTTGACCTTCCAATACATCACGAACTAGCGATGCTTTGAGAAGCCTCTCCCTTGTTTGAGCAAGTTCAGCTTCCAGGTCTTGAATCCTCACTTCATATCCCTCACATTCGGTACGACACTGAGCTAGCTGAGGAATACTCTCCACCAATATTGCTTGCTCTTTCTCCATCTCTTATTGCTATTCCTGGATGGATTTGTTTAATGTTTCTGTTCTCTGAGCAAATTCCGCAGTTAGCGAGTCATACTCAGCCTGAACCAAGTCATTGATGCTACATTGGGATAGTTGCAAATATTCGTTAATGGGTTGTTCTAAACCATTAACCATTTGCTCTAGCGCATTCGCTCTGTCAGCGTCATTAAAATTTCTAATTTGCGCTATGGTGAGCTTGGAAGACGTCTTCAAAGCTCAAAGCCTAGATTCTTCTCCCGCACCATGGATATTAATTCTTTCAAAGTGAGGTAGAATATGCTAGTGTATTGTTCAACTAGCATAGCAAAGCTCGAATGGACGCTGGGAGTGGCCGCAATATCAGTGAATCTCCTTTCTGGAATGACTGCAGAAGACGTTGCCACAGTCGTTGCTTCAATATATGGCACGACAAAAGAAGAGACACCAACAACAGTTGAAGTTGTTGGCATGCTCGATGAAGTAGGCACAGTCGAGATGGTGGGTTCATCCACCTCTGATTCTATTTGAACCACTGCTGTCGGGATCATATCTGAGAATATTGTGGTTTCAAGGCACACTTCTTCGATAGTGGTCACCGCCATTTCAGTAGCTGGATCCGCAACAAAATCAGAGGTTATTTCAGCTTCGCCCTCCCCAGAAATGTCTTCGCCTGAAAATAAGATAAAAGAAAGTTAATATCAATTTGATGTTAAACTTTCCTAGAAAAAGTGTAAAGACAACATTTACCCATGGCCGATGTATGTATATTGCGTATGCAGCCTGTATAGCTAAATTATTTCTTAATGATGCTAAACAAACTATCATACCTGGCGAGGAGGGTACACCAACTAACGCTTGAGGGTAGTCATCCCAGTCATCACCCAGATCTACTCGAGGTTCATCGGGTGGAATCTCGCTTGAAATACTTGCAGATGAAGGAGGGGCTAGTCCCATTATTTGTCTTGTAAAAGGTATATGGATTATTAGCAAGCTCGGCCTCGAAGGCGATATAGAAGCATCACCAGTAACGATGGTAGCGGCAGTAGTCGCGGGCAAAGAATCTCCAGCACTTTCAGCTGGGACTGTGGAGGCTCCTCCTTTAAAAGGCGAAGGATCCCTAATCAAATAATCATCCCTAACAGGGGAAACAATAGGTTCACTCTTGGAAGAGGCCCCCTTAGTGAAAGTCCTTTTAGGAACTTTTGTAGTCTGCTTCTTCTTACGAGGGGAAGGCTCTTTCTGTGGAAGCCTTTCATTTATTGGAAATTATGAGAGGCTCTGCTGGTGGAGCTATTACGCCTCTCGGTAAAATCAACAAATAATCATCTGCACCAGTAGTTTCATCACCTTCATCAGAGGAGACAGATGGTATCTCCTCTCTTCCAGTGGATTTATGGGAGGGCATTCTGAAACTTCTATATACATCAAAATCACGATGGAAGGTATTGATGGATACATAAAACTGTGCGTATGAATGAATAATGCGCAATTCCATGGAGAGAGAAGTCGCGGGTATATCAAAGGTTGCTCCAGTACAACCCATGATGAAATAACGCCATCCTCTAGCTCCATTAATAAGTCCACCTTTGAATTTAAAGCTGGTTATGGGATTTCCCACGTGCAACTGATCATATCCAAATTGCCTGGCGAAACGACTAGGCAGATATGGCTCCAGGTAGCAGTGATCCTCACTTCTGTACAGCAGGTGTGAAGGTCTAATACAGACCAACCAGTAAAAGGCTTCAAGAGAAAGAATAGACTTCCCCTGACCTATATCATGGAGTTTAGCCCCATGCTGATTGATATGTACGGTAGGAACGGTGCAGAAGAATTTCCAACTATGGGCAAAATTCAGTGCTAGTCGACAATCTATGACGCTAGTCACATTCCAAGAAGAATTCTTGTAATTCAACAAGAAGTTATTGACCGAACCACTGGAAGATCCGGGAGACATCACTCTGGTGTTGTGAAGGATTAACCATCCCATCAAATATAAGAATGGTAATTCCACTCTGGGATATCCTTCCCGCTGAGTGGTATCGTCCAGCAGTCCATCAGTAATAGCCCTAAGGCCGGCTTGTATCCTGCATACCATGGCAGGGAGTAGGCCCAATCTTGCTCCAAATACCAAACGCACTATGGGCCATAGGGTATTGCGATAAATACAATCTGCAGACGCAATGCCAGGCAGCACCCATCTGCGTAGCCAAATAGAAAGGAAGCCAGCCAGTTGAGCTTCTATTGACAGAGGCTTTCGGCAATGCCTCATATAACTATAGGCTTTGGTCCCTGCAGGATAACCCCCTATCTCTTCATCAAGAACACAATCTGGAGCCTCTACATCTTCAATAAGATCATCGATTGTGTTGGCATTGAGAATGCTCAGAGGGTTCAAAGGTTTGTCTTTGCTATCTACAACCTTGTCCTGCTTGGCATTCCTAGCCTGATGGAAGAAATAGTAAGATACCCATTTGTTAATATGGGCTAAACCAGAAGGCTCTCTGTAGAAAGTGGTGCATGCAAGATAGTGGCTCATCAGTTCTTGGTATACAGCCACTACCCGAGGGTTGGTATCCTTCAACTCTCTGTTAGTGGGGACGTATTCTTCATAAGGAATATCTTTCATCGGTAGTTTTGAGATATCTACCATCTCATGAAGTGCTAGGCCCAACTCACCTATTGGAGTGGCGAAAGTCCCAGTGAGCAAGTTATATCGCTCCATCAAAGCTAAGAACAAATTGGTGTTGATAGGCAGCCCAAAACTAGTAGCACTCACAGCCTCAAATAAGTTAATACTTTCTAGCTCTAGTTGAAAGTGCTTCAGGGCCCATGTAGTTAAATTGGCCCATCGAAGATTGTGGGGGCTAAGCCATCCACTTGTGCGAGGGTTAACCCTAGGATATACTCCTCCCTGCTTCATGAATTCAATGCAAAAATTTGCCATTTAAAATGGCTGGATCAAAGAAGAGCCCTCACTAGGGACGCTGCCTGGTAGTAAGCCTCTAAAGGGCATACTAGGACCTGAGGGACTACTTACAAAGGATCCTCGGTCTAATCCTTTCTTAGAGAAGATCTTCCTTGGCTGGCCATGAAGATCAGGAGTCAGAGTCCATGCCATCCTTCTGGGATGTGTGGCATAGAAGAATACAGAAATAGGGTAATATTTGGACATCTTTGGCAGGTACATAACCGTGCCCTCAGCAGAAAATACCCAAAATCTTCCTTCTTGGGCTTTGTCTAGGATTGCTTATCAATAATATCCCCAAATAAGAAAGCTAGTTTCTTATACTCGGTTTTATCTATGTATGTCAAGGGTTCCCCACTGATCATACTCAGCAACATTCTTTCTCCTTGGGCCGAGATCAGAATTCACCTTTCTTGAGGATACTCGTTTCCAGAGACGGGGAAAGTTACATGGGACATGTCCTCCAAGTAGTTAGAATTTAACATTCCAGCAGCATAACCCATTACTTCAACCAGAGGAGGGATCTGTAGGTCCACTGCAAAAAAGCAAGAGAATAAGTCTGTTTTACGCTGGAATATACTTTCAGCGCGTAAAACGTAAGGTGCTATATTCTTGCAGTATACGCCAAAATTTGACAGTCTGAATTTTTACGCCAGACTGCAAAAATTTGAGTTTTACGCTAGAATTTACTTTCAGCGCGTAAAACGTAAGGTGCTACATTCTTGCAGTATACGCCAAAATTTTAACAGTCTGAATTTTTACGCCAGATTATAAAATATGGAGTTTTACGCTGACACATTAAAATGTGGGCGTATTTGCGCATACACGTATAACGTGTACGAAGGGATTTTATTTCTCTCGAAGTTTCACCCGTGATGCCCGGTGTACAGCTAGATGGCGGAGCACTTCGTTCAGAACGAGGCTCGCTTGGCCTAGTAGGAGTCGCTCGTGCTTGAGCAGAGGAGCGAGATGATGAAGCGGCTTTCTTTCCTTTAGCGACGGAGGTCTATTTTGGTGCCATGGCAAATCTGAGATTTTTTCAGAAAGAGACGAAGAGTTTATTTTTTCTTTTCGGAAAGAGATGAAGGGTTTTTCTCTCTCATGACCTAGGCCTATTTATAGAGTTCAAGTGACTCTCTGAATCCTTAACCAAATTCGATTGTTATCATAGTCGATTATGACTTGGGACCACGTTAGCCGATCATTTGAAAAGGAAGACAGATAGTCATGCTGCGTAACAGATCCCTGATTTTATGCTCATATTTTATGCGCAGAGCAAGGATCTATGATTTTATGCTCAAATGCTATAGATTATGATTTTACGCTCAGAAGCTACGGATCTATGATTTTACGCTCAGAAGGTACAGATCTATGATTTTACGCTCAGAAGCTACGGATCTATGATTTTACGCTCAGAAGCTACAGATCTATGATTTTACGCTCAGATGCCAAGGATCTATGGTTTTACGTTCAGATGCTACGGATCTATGATTTTATGTGCAGAGTAAGGATTTACGATTTTACGCTCAGATGCTACAGATCTATGATTTAACGCACATCTTAAATTACGCGGGACAGATCAGTTAGCAGAATACGCGTATATCTTGATAATTTGGGTTTTACGCTTGAAAAAGCCTGTTACAAGAGTTTACGTAGGAAATGCTCTTCTTATCAGCGTTTTCTCTTCTTTTTCATTCGAAAGGACTTCATCAGACGAAGGGCCAAGGAGTTCCCTAAAAATGTATGTCTTCACTGGAGATGACTTTTCTTCCTTGGCCATTGATAGTTCATTCGAAGTTTAGCCAGAATCTTTTACATCTAGTTCAAAGATGGCCTGTTCGGCGAACATTTCTTGTCCTATCTCAAGAATCTTTCGAGAAGCCATTTTTTTTAAGATAATGTTCTGAACAGATGTTCTTGACGGTTCAAAATTCTATGTGACTCTTCGTCAAAAATAGCATGACAATTAGATTTTCAAGACAATTTAATGCTAAAGAGTTTTTACGCATCTTCCTTTATGTGTAAAAGTTGGAACGTGACTAGATGCGTATTTATCAGAGTCTGTGTAAAAATTACTCAAGCGTCTTGAAGCTGCGTATTACCAGACTTCCTTACAGCAACATGGCAAATCAATAGTGCGTAAAAGAAGACAAGTTTATTAATCATGATTACATATGATGGAAATATGTTTTTTATAAAGGATTTTTCATTAATATTCAAGATCACGATTACATATGACGGGAATCTAGAATCTATTACGCTAGGTTCTCGTCTGATAGAGATCTTCATTTCTTCTTCTCCAGCACTTCTCCAGCTCCTATATGCTGGGTGCCAAGAAAATGGTGAATGGAGGGAGGATACAGAACGGGGCTTGTTTTATTCAAGACCACCCCCCATACGTCATCGGCGGCCATGCTTAGAATTATGATTGGGATTCAGACCCAACACAATACTGGAAGACACGGCCAAGCTGCACCCCAGGATCCAGCTTCATAATAGGGAAAAATACAGCTAGCAAGTGTTTGAAATAAACAAATGATAAGGAGAAGGTTTATACGAAACCTTTCTTTTTTGCTTATAAACAAGAAAATGTGTACAATTAATCCTATATTAGGATATTAAGTACAATAGAATGATTCTGGTGTAGTATTGCTATAGAAGTCTGATTTGCGGTCGATTACTTTGTCCCTTGGACCACACGATGATGAAGAAGTATTGTAGAAGAAGCTTCAAACTTTCTCTATATTAAAGGCAAAGACCAGTCAAAGGAAAGTTGCAGGTAGAATTCAACTCAATTTGAATACAAAACACTATCAGAGGTAATATGGACATGATAGGTTTTGAAGTTTCAAATTAGTTAATCATATCTATTCAGAGGTAATATGAACATGATAGAATATGATTCCTCCTCCTCCTCCTCCTCCGTTCTGATCTCTGGCCTCTATGCTGATCTCTCTTCGTCGTCCCTTCACTGTCTGATCGTCCCCCCTTTTTCCTGTGATTAGGGGTCTCTATTTATAGAGATCGGTCAAATAACTGTCCAGTTGGCATAGAAACCAAACTGTGAAGAAAGTTGCATCTTTTACACGGTGGTTATAATAACTGCTATCCACGTTCAAATAATCTTCTGAATCAGCGTGCGACACATATCCCTTTATAAGGTAACGCGTATAACTGCTCCTCGAAGATCATGGCATGCAAGCCACGTAGGTAACTGTCCCTTGCGTAAAGATGGTTGGCATAAAAGCCAAATAACTATTGTAGGCGTAAAAGCCTGGTTGGCGTAAAAGCCAAATAACTGTCTTGTAGGCGTAAAAGCCTGGTTGGCATAAAAGCCAAATAACTGTCTTGTAGGCATAAAAGCCTGGTTGGCGTAAAAGCCAAGTTGGCATAAAAGCCAAATTGGCGTAAAATCCAAGTTAGCGTAAAAGCCAAATTGGCATAAAAGCCAAAGAGCTGTCTTGTTGGCGTAAAAGCCAAATAGCTGTCTTGTTGGCGTAAAAGCTAAAGAGTTGTCTTGTTGGCGAAAAAACCCAAACTTGTGAAGAAGACTGCCTCCTTTACGCTGCGGTTATGACAACTGCTACCCACGTTTAAATAATCTTCTGAATCTGCGTGTGACACGTATCCCTTTATAAGGTAACGCGTATAACTGCTTCTCGAAGATTATGGCATGCAAGCCACATAGGTAACTTCCCCTGCATAAAACTTGATAATAATAGATGACCAGCGTAAAATAGCCAGTTATCCTTCACGACTGAGGTCTTGAGCGTATTCTGGGCTAAATAACCTTATCACGTACCTTTGCAAATATAGCCGAGTTGGTGTATTTCGAGGAGATAGCATACGGCGTACTCCTATAGTTAAAAATAGCCTGGCGTAAAATCCTAGTTGGCGTATTTCGAGGAGATAGCGTACAGCGTACTCCTATAGTTAAAAATAGCCTGGTTGGCGTAAAATACAAGGAGGGTGATGTGAGCGTATTAGTCACAGTTTTAGCTCTCCCAGTCATGACAAAATATGAAGAATAGAAGAAAATCTCGTGCATTAAATGCAGAGATATGCCTCTATCTCGTGCATTAAATACAGAGATATGCCTCGAGCTCTGTGCAGGAAACAGCTTTTGACGTGGCGTCTGATTTTGTCTTATCTTGAGCGTAAAAACTCATTTCTGAGTCTCTGTGCAAAATCATCATCACAGCCGTTCTTTACGCAGGAAGGTATAGCAACCTTTTACGCCAAACAGCTCTGAAGCTTAGCTTTACGCGGGCAGCTCTGAAGCCATATTTTACGCCAGATAGCCCTAAAGCTCTGCTTTACGCAGACAGCTTTGAAGCCATATTTTACGCCGGATAGCCCTGAAGCTCTGCTTTACGCGGACAGCTTTGAAGCCATGTTTTACGTCGGACAGTGACTTCATATAGGTTGGGATTTTGACTGTAAAAATATACGAACAATTCTCCAGCATATTTTATGCTTCTACAAGACCCCCTTCAAAGTTTTTAGACTTGGCTAAGTCTGGAATACTTTGAATAAGAAGCATAAAATTGGCACATATTCACTGTCCGTCTCTTTATGCTAAGTTCGTCAGGTTGGCATATGTGGGGACGATAGCTCAGAGATGACATAGACGTGAGCTGATCAATGGCCATACCAAGTGGTTATGTACGATCCTGAGGACATTCCACTGGGGGATTTTTGGTATACCTATTACCCTGTTACACACTTTGGGGTGTGAGTAATAGATTCGAAATAAACCCTATCAGAGGTAATATGAACGTGATAGGAGAAAATCGAAGAGAAGAACTTTACTCAGAGGTAATATGGATATGGAAAAGTTCTGGAAATATCTTACCCAGAGGTAATGTGGACATGGTAAGATATTATTCTATGGAGATAGTGGAGAGATATAGTTCAAAGAAAATGTGAACATGAACTTACTTTTTCTCTGCTGGGGAAAGGAAAGTAGTTCTGAGGTAATACGGACTTGAACTATTCGTTTCCATTGAGGGCATCCTACCGGGGGTTTTTTTTGTGGACCTATTACTTCTTGTGCACGAGAGTGCAAGTAATAAGTTTAAGACAAGCCCTGCCAGAGGTAATATGGACGTGGCAATTTTTGTGGACTCACATTGCTGGTGTACCTTGGTGAGTACAGGTGACAAGTAGGGATGACAAACGATATCAGAGATAATATGAATGTGATGATCGACAGCCAAAACCAGAAATGTTTGCTCAGAGGTCACTTGGACATGGCAAACTCAGCTGGGGAGAAATATTAGGATAATAGTTCAGAGGTAATATGGACGTGAACTAATATCTGGGACACTCACTAGAAAGTGGTTTGTTGAGTGTGGTCTATCCAAGAATAAAGATAGACCTGAGGGTTGATCCGCTGGGAATATTTATGGGACTATAGCTCATAGGTAATAGGTACATGGCTAACTCGGTCAGAAAAAATATTAGGATAGCAGTTCAGAGGTAATGTGAACAAATGTCCGAAAAAAATTCACTGAGGAGTGATTTGTTGAATACGGTCTATCCGAACATGAAGATAGACCTAAGTATTGCTCTGCTGGAGAAATTGGTGGGATGACAGCTCAGAGGTAACATCTACATGGCGAGCGCTACTGGGCAGGATGTGAGGGTAGTAGTTCAGAGGTAATGTGGACATGAATTAATGGCCAAGAGTATGTAGATGGACCTGAGGGTTGGTTGATCCACCGGGGAGATCGTTAGAATGATAGCTCAGAGGTAAATGTGAACATGGCTAGCATCTAACAATATTGGTTTAGGTGGTATGTCTACCCCCACACGTAGTTGAGTCAGAGGAAAAAGTGATCGAGACTCAAATAGTGAAGTTTGCTCAGAGGTAAGATGAACATGGCAAACTTTTGTGGACTTAACACCACTGGCGTACTTAGAGTTAAGTACGGGTGCGAAGTTGAGATGACAACCGATATCAGAGGGCACTATAGACATGATAATCGATAGTCAAACCTGGAAGGTTTGCTCAGAGGTAATATGAATATGGCAAACTTTTGTGGACTTAACACCACTAGCGTACTTAGAGTTAAGTATGGGTGCTAAGTTGAGATGACAACCGATATCAGAGGGCACTATGGACATGATAATCGATAGCCGAACCTGGAAGGTTTGCTCAGAGGTAATATGAACTTGGCAAACTTTTATGGACTTAACACCACTAGCGTACTTAGAGTTAAGTACGGGTGCTAAGTTGAGATGACAACCGATATCAGAGGTAATATGGACATGATAATCGATAGCCGAACCTGGAAGGTTTGCTCAGAGGTAATATGAACATGGTAAACTTTTGTGGACTTAACACCACTGCCGTACTTAGAGTTAAGTACAGGTGCTAAGTTGAGATGACAACCGATATCATAGGTAATATGGACATGATGATCGATAGTCGAACCTGGAAGGTTTGCTCAGAGGTAATATGAACATGGCAAACTTTTGTGGACTTAACACCACTGGCGTACTTAGAGTTAAGTACGGGTGCTAAGTTGAGATAACAACCGATATCAGAGGTAATATGGACATGATAATCGATAGCCGAACCTAGAAGGTTTGCTCAGAGGTAATATGAATATGGCAAACTTTTGTGGACTTAACACCAATGGCATACTTAGAGTTAAGTACGGGTACTAAGTTCAGATGACAACCAATATCAGAGGTAATATGGAAATGATAATCGATAGTCGAACCTAGAAGGTTTGCTCAGAGGTAATATGAACATGGCAAACTTTTGTGGACTTAACACCACTGGCGTACTTAGAGTTAAGTACGGGTGCTAAGTTGAGATGACAATCGATATCAGAGGTCACTATGGACATGATAATAGATAGCCGAACCTAGAAGGTTTGCTCAGAGGTAATATGAACGTGGCAAACTTTTGTGGACTTAACACCACTGGCGTACTTAGAGTTAAGTACGGGTGCTAAGTTGAGATGACAAATGATATCAGAGGTAATATGGACATGATAATCGACAGCCGAACCTGGAAGGTTTGCTCAGAGGTAATATGAACATGGCAAACTTTTATGGACTTAACACCACTGGCGTACTTAGAGTTAAGTACGGGTGCTAAGTTGAGATGACAACCGATATCAGAGGTAATATGGACATGATAATTGATAGTCGAACCTGGAAGGTTTGCTCAGAGGTAATATGAACATGGCAAACTTTTGTGGACTTAACACCACTGGCGTACTTAGAGTTAAGTACGCGTGCTAAGTTGAGATGACAACCGATATCAGAGGTAATATGGACATGATAATCGATAGCCGAACCTGGAAGGTTTGCTCAGAGGTAATATGAACATGGCAAACTTTTGTGGACTTAACACCACTGGCATACTTAGAGTTAAGTACGGGTGCTAAGTTGAGATGACAACCGATATCAGTGGTAATATGGACATGATAATCGATAGTCGAACCTGGAAGGTTTGCTCAGAGGTAATATGAACATGGCAAACTTTTGTGGACTTGACACCACTCGCGTACTTAGAGTTAAGTACGGGTGCTAAGTTGAGATGACAATCGATATCAGAGGTCACTATGGACATGATAATCGATAGCCGAACCTAGAAGGTTTGCTCAGAGGTAATATGAATGTGGCAAACTTTTGTGGACTTAACACCACTGGCGTACTTAGAGTTAAGTACGGGTGCTAAGTTGAGATGACAAATGATATCAGAGGTAATATGGACATGATAATCGACAGCCGAACCTGGAAGGTTTGCTCAGAGGTAATATGAACATGGCAAACTTTTGTGGACTTAACACCACTGGCATACTTAGAGTTAAGTACGGATGCTAAGTTGAGATGATAACCGATATCAGAGGTCACTATGGACATGATAATCGATAGCCGAACCTGGAAGGTTTGCTCAGAGGTAATATAAACATGGCAACCTTTTGTGGACTTAACACCACTGGAGTACTTAGAGTTAAGTACGGGTGCTAAGTTGAGATGACAACTGACATCAGAGGTAATATGGACATGATAATCGATAGTCGAACCTGGAAGGTTTGCTCAGAGGTAATATGAATATGGCAAACTTTTGTGGACTTAACACCACTGGCGTACTTAGAGTTAAGTACGGGTGCTGAGTTAAGATGACAACCGATATCAGAGGTAATATGGAGATGATAATTGATAGTCATGAGATCATATATGCAAAGTGATGACCTTGGCGTCGATCAACTCCTGGATTTTCCTTTTTAGGACATAGCATGCCTTTGTTGGGTGATAAATATACCGATGAAAGAGACAATATTTTGGATCATCGACCTTGTCAGCCGTTTCAGGACGTCTGATGTTGGGTAGCCGAAGTTTGTTTTCTTTCATCATTATATTGAAGATTTCAATGATGTCATCATCATTGAAGGAGAAAGTCCCCTTTTATTTGGGGCTTCCGATACTTGAGTCATACGGTCCTCAGGGAAGACGGACATAGTTGCATCATCTTCAGACTCAAAGGAGTGCTACTCTCAGTTTCAGATGATGCTCTGACTATTCGAGGGTGCTTCCCCCTCAGCCTGTCATTGTCTGGTTCTTGGGAATCACCGTCCTCACGGTATGACAGGTTGGTATGGATCATCAGAAGATTGATACTCCCGGCTTGCAGAGTTACTATGGGCCTTGAGGTTAGCAGGACCATGTTTGCCTTGAGGACCAGAGTCTGCATTGTGGCACTCATGGTGCGCATTATTACCTCAAGAGCATCGAGTCATTGGCGAACGCTGAGCCTTTCCGCCTTAGGTTCTTGAGTTGCACTATCTTCAGGGAAGACGGTCATAGTTGCATCATCTTCAGACTCAAAGGAGATACTACTCTCAGCTTCAGATAATGCTCTGACTATTCAAGGGTGCTTCCCCCTCAGCCCGTCATTGTCTGTTCCTTTGATGTGATCAAAGGGTACATCTACCTCATCATAGACGAGAGATATAATTTTACGCGCAGGACGTGTTTGAGACTTCTGGATTGGCACTGAGGCATTGCCAGAAGTTTTGTCTACCATGTCACAGATGGAAGACGAAGGTTTACGCGTAGGGCATGTTTGAGACTTCTGGATTGGCACTGAGGCATTGCCAGAAGTTGTGTCTACCACGTCATAGACGGGAGACGAAGGTTTACACGCAGGGCGTGTTTAGGACTTCTAAATTGGCACTGAGGCATTGCCAGAAGTTGTGTCTACCACGTCACAGACGGGAGACGAAGGTTTACGTGCAGGGCATGTTTGGGACTTCTGAATTGGCACTGAGGCATTGCCAGAAGTTGTGTCTACCACGTCACAGACGGAAGATGAAGGTTTATGCACAGGGTGTGTTTGGGACTTCTGGATTGGTACTGAGGCATTGCCAGAAGTTTTGTCTACCACGTCACAGACGGAAGACAAATTTTTACGTACGGGGCATGTTGGCTGTGTTGTCACAACCTTGTTTATCAGAGAGTGAGCACTTGCAGGAAGGGTAGAGAACGTCTTAGACATCCACACTTTACGCAGCTTCCTGTTGTTCTGGACAGAGGAGGAACGAAAGCTACCCCCTGCACGAAGCATGTCTTCATAAGCATATTGGTCGAACTGGACGACCAAAGTCTTCTTCGTCGATCCGATGGATACAGCATCGTGTTGAGCAATTGCTTTCTCGTCAGAGGAGAAAGTTGCCCCCAGCAGAATCGCCATTTTTGTTTGAAATAAACAAATGATAAGGAGAAGGTTTATACGAAACCTTTCTTTTTTCTTACAAACAACAAAAAGTATACAATTAATCCTATACGAGGATACTAAGTACAATAGAATGATTCTGGGGAAGTATTGCTATAGGAGTCTGATCTGCAGTCGATCACTTTGTCCCTTGGACCACACGATGATGAAGAAGTGCTGTAGAAGAAGCTTCAAACTTTCTCTGAATTGAAGGCAAAGACCAGTCAAAGGAAAGTTGCAGGTAGGATTCATCTCAATTTGAATACAAAACACTATCAGAGGTAATATGGACATGATAGGTTTTGAAGTTTTAAATTAGTTAATCATATCTATTCAGAGGTAATATGAACATGATAGAATATGATTCCTCCTCCTCCTCCTTTCTGATCTCTTGCCTCTATGCTGATCTCTCTTCGTTGTCCTTTCCCTGTCTGATCGTCCCCCCATTTTTTTCCTGTGATCAGGGGTCTCTATTTAGAGAGATCAGTCAAATAACTGTCCAGTTGGCATAGAAGCCAAACTGTGAAGAAAGTTGCATCTTTTACGCGGCGGTTATAATAACTCTACCCACGTTCAAATAATCTTCTGAATTTGCATGTGACACGTATCCCTTTATAAGGTAACGCATATAACTGCTTCTCGAAGATCATGGCATGCAAGCTACGTAGGTAACTGTCCCTTGCGTAAAGATAGTTGGCGTAAAAGCCAAATAACTGTCTTGTAGGCGTAAAAGCCTGGTTGGCGTAAAGCCAAATAACTGTCTTGTAGGCGTAAAAGTCTGGTTGGCGTAAAAGCCAAATAACTGTCTTGTAGGCGTAAATGCCTGGTTGGCATAAAAGCCAAATAACTGTCTTATAGGCATAAAAGCCTGGTTGGCATAAAAGCCAAGTTGGCATAAAAGTCAAATTGGCGTAAAAGCCAAAGAGCTGTCTTGTTGGCGTAAAAGCCAAATAGCTGTCTTGTTGGCGTAAAAGCCAAAGAGCTGTCTTGTTGGCGTAAAAACCCAAACTTGTGAAGAAGACTGCCTCCTTTACGCTGCGGTTATGACAACTGCTACCCACGTTCAAATAATCTTCTGAATCTGCGTGTGACACGTATCCCTTTATAAGGTAACGCGTATAACTTCTTCTCGAAGATTATGGCATGCAAGCAACATAGGTAACTTCTCCTGCATAAAACTTGATGATAATAGATGACCAGCATAAAATAGCCAGTTATCCTTCACAACTGAGGTCTTGAGCGTATTCTGGGCTAAATAGCCTTATCACGTACCTTTATAAATACAGCCGAGTTGGCGTATTTCGAGGATAGAGCATACGGCGTACTCCTATAGTTGAAAATAGCCTAGCATAAAAGCCTGGTTGGTGTATTTCGAGGAGATAGCGTACGGCGTACTTCTATAGTTAAAAATAGCCTGGTTGGCGTAAAATACAAGGATGGTGATGTGAGCGTATTAGTCACAGTTTAGCTCTTCCAGTTATGACAAAAATAAAGAATAGAAGAAAATCTCGTGCATTAAATGCAGAGATATGCCTCCATCTCGTGCATTAAATACAGAGATATGCCTCGAGCTCTGTGCAGGAAACAGCTTTTGACGTGGCGTCTGATTTTGTCTTATCTTGAGCGTAAAAATTCATTTCTGGGTCTCTGTGCAAAATCATCATCACAGCCGTTCTTTACACAGGAAGGTATAGCAATCTTTTACGCCAAACAGCTCTGAAGCTCAGCTTTACGTGGGCAGCTCTGAAGCCATGTTTTACGCCAGATAGCCCAGAAGCTCTGCTTTACGCGGACAGCTTTGAAGCCATATTTTACGCCAGATAGCCCTGAAGCTCTGCTTTACGCAGACAGCTTTGAAGCCATGTTTTACGCCGGATAGCCCTGAAGCTCTGCTTTACGCGGACAGCTTTGAAGCCATATTTTACGCTGGACAGTGACTTCATGTAGGTTGGGGATTTTAACTGTAAAAATATGCGAACAATTCCCCAGCATATTTTATGCTTCTACAGCAAGCTGTGTGGTCTAATGCGACCCTTCCTCTCTCTTTGGCGAATTGTCATATAAAATTGTTGATTACTTCGAGCAAAGGAAGCTATGATATCCTTCCATGGTCCATCATTACAGAGAATATTTGTTCGAAGATGTCTCTTTTTACGGCTCCTTTCATGCTGGAAGAGCATAATCTTCTTCTTTCTCAGTTCAGCCCAATGAATCTCAACAGCCATCTTTGTGGTGAAGGAAGTATGGAAAAACAAGTTCATTTGCTTGCCCTTATATAGGCAGAAGAGAACGTACAAATCCCAACATACTTCTTAAATATAACCGAAAAATTAGCCTCGAAGAACGAGTCAAATTTGACCATTTCATGCTTCATTCAAAGTATTTTAAATTACGAGAAATTTAAAAACTTTGAAGGGGGTCTTGTAGAAGCATGAAATATGCTGGGGAATTGTTCGCGTACCCCCAATATACATAAAGTCCACGCATAATAGAGCTTCAAGGCTGTGTGGCATAAAATATGGCTTCAGAGCTGTCCGCGTAAAACAGAGCTTCAAGGTTGTGTGGCGTAAAGTAGAGCTTCAGACCTCCCCGCGTAAAACAGAGCTTCAAGTATGTTTGGCGTAAAATATGGCTTCAGAGATGTCCGCGTAAAGTAGAGCTTCAGAGCTGTCCGTGTAAAGCAGTGCTTCAAGACTGTTCTGCGTAAAAGGTTGCTTTACCCTCCGGCGTAAAGTTTAAAATACGTTTGTTTTTAATGTAGCATAAAGTTGTACGAGGAACTCTTCATATTCCTCGGATGAATTTGTCAGACAAATCAATGAACCTGACATCTGACAAAAGTACTACACGATGATCGAGAGGACGATCGTGATGATGATTTTTGCACAGAGACCCAGATTGTCGTTTAATGACATATTCCTGATACAAGTTATTTTTACACATTCAAAGAATACGCTGCCTATTCTACATTAACAAAAATGAGTTTTTACGCTCAAGATAAGACAAAATCAGATGCCACGTCAAAAGCTGTTTCCTGCACAGAGCTCGAGGCATATCTCTGTATTTAATGCACGAGATGGAGGCATATCTCTATATTTAATGCACGAAATTTTGTTCTATTTTTAAAATTTGTCAGGACTAGGAAAGCTAAAACTGTGACTAATACGCTCGTATCACCATCCTTGCATTTTACTCCAACCAGGCTATTTTCAACTATAGGAGTACGCCGTATGCTATCTCCTATAAATACGCCAACTCGGCTATATTTGCAAAGGTACGTGATAAGGCTATTTAGCCCAGAATATGCTCAAGACCTCAGTCATGATGGATAATTAGCTATTTTACGCTCACATCACCATCCTTGTATTTTACGCCAACCAGGCTATTTTCAACTATAGTAGTACGCCGTATGCTATCTCCTCGAAATACGCCAACTCGGCTATATTTGCAAAGGTATGTGATAAGGCTATTTAGCCCAGAATACGCTCAAGACCTCAGTCGTGATGAATAATTGGCTATTTTACGTTGGTTATCTATTATTCATGAATCATCAAGTTTTACGCAGAGTTTGGCCTTTTAAGCCAACAAGACAGTCACTTGGCTTTTACGCCAACCATCTTTACGCAGGGACAGTTACCTACGTGGCTTGCATGCCATGATCTTCGAGAAGCGGTTATACGCGTTACCTTATAAAAGGACACGTGTCATACGCAGATTCAGAAGATTATTGGAACGTGGGTAGTAGTTATCATAACCGCAACGTAAAGGAAGCATTCTTCTTTGCAATTTGGCCTTTTACGCCAACAAGACAGTTATTTGGCTTTTACGCCAACCATCTTTATGCAGGGGCAGTTACCTACGTGGCTTGTATGCCATGATCTTCGAGAAGAAGTTATACGCGTTACCTTATAAAGGGACACGAGTCATACGCATATTCAGAAGATAATTTTAACGTGGGTAGCAGTTGCCATAACCGCAGCGTAAAAGATGCAACTTTCTTAACAGTTTGGCATTTTATGCCAAAAAGACAGTTACTTGGCTTTTATGCCAACCTGGCAGTTATTTGATTGATCTCTATAAATAGAGACCCCTGGTCACTGGGTGAGGGATAAAAATTGGGGGAGCAGACAAGGCATAATCAAAAAGGGGAACAGGCACGGGCACAAGCACAATCACAATCAGAGATCAGAGAGAAAAGAGAGCACAAACAAAGAGTTTTGGTTGATAACTTTGGCAACAGGAATTTGATCCTACTTTCAACTCTTGAAGCTTCTACTACAGCACTTCTTCATTATCGTGTGGTCCAAGGAACAAAGTGATCGACCGCAGATCAGACTTATATAGCAATACTTCCCTAGAATTATTTTATTATACTTAACATCCTTGTATAGGATTAATTGTACTCTTTTCTTGTTTGTAAGCAAAAAAGGTTTCGTACAAACCTCTTCTTTGTTTATTACCAAATACTATGTGCTACCTGATTATGGGTGTATATGCTTATCGATACATCCGACAGAGGTTACTAGCTGCGCGCTATCATGATCGGTGAGGTAGTCAGCATATACTTCTAGCATCCAGTTTACAGCTAATGCCAGATAAATAGTCTCTAGCTTGACGCTACGCTTTATACCTTTTACCTACCCATACATACCAAGGTTATCTTCAAGTGCATTTTACTTAGCTGGTTAGTTCACCCTCGAGTTTACATAGTAATTACTTTATGGCATGTACATTTTGTATCTTGTTACGTCCCTCTAGGACCTGGTTTCCTTCTAGATCCGGACGAGCACTTGTACCCGACCATCTATGGAGCATGAGTGGAGATCGGATTCGTGGATGAGGACTTTGAGGCATTTCCAGAGGAGTTCCCGTGATTTGGGGTATACTATTATTTTGGGCTGGAGCATCTTTATCTAGCTAGTCGATATTCTAGTCTAGTATTCTTATCTGTCCTTCCATAGTTTTTATTTCAGCATTATATTCAGTGGGTTTGTTCTTATCAGACTTATTTGTGTTGTATTATGACATTTAGACTCCGTACTTATTTTCAGTATTTATTTCAGCACTTCTTATTTATATTCTGTGGATGAGATCAGATATTTACCTGTTGTATGTTAGCATATTGGACTTAATATTATTTTAGAATAGCGTAGTATGCTTCGTCGGGTCCATTAAATTAAGAAATCCTTCGGAGTCGTATTAGCTGGCCATTGCCACATGGCCTGGTCTGTGTATTTTGGGAATGGGACATGACATTGTTTTAGTGGTGGCCCATGCAGGTCTCTGTTTATCGCTTGTGGTATGGTATCATGCCCAGCGAGCCTGCAATAGGATAAAAAGTATTAGATCTCATCCACTTTGACTACCGTCTTTAAACCCCTTCATATTTAATTATTTGAATATTTGTAACCTGTTTGTTTATTCCCATACTCTTTTGATGTAGTTTTATCTCTTGCAAAGAGATAAACTTGCGTAGCGGACGCGAGGCATACGGTGTCATTGTGTCATCCGCCACCGTACAAAGGAAGGATACATCCCTTGGACCACCTGGAGAGCAGTCACCACCATAGGTCCCGGTGATACCTCGGGCCCTGTTGATATACTGGCACCAGACTTCTCAGGATGATCCGACGCAACAGCACGAGGGCCAGACTTCACAGGCTATTTCGACATAACACCTCGAGGGTCAGACTTTGAGGGCCACGCTGATGCTGCAACCCGAGGGACCTACGTCAGCAGGCACCGACATCTCAACCGGAGGTTCCAATACCACCACCTCCACCATTTCTACCTCAGATGCCATGTGGAGCCTTCCCACCTCAGATGATGTAGCCGGAGGGACACCCACAAATATTTTAGTTCTTCCAGGCCATGATGCAGGCACAGTGGCATCAGGCCGAGACTATAAGAAAGAGCTTGATGGCAGATCTAGAGAGGCAACCTACCCTAGCACCCGCACCAACACCTGCACCAATTCAGCCAGCTGGTACGATTCGAGGGTTTCGTCAGATGGGCCCGGATACCTTTTTGGGCAGCGAGACTCCAGAGGAGATCTCCGATTGGGTTGCCAATACGGAGATGTTACTAGAGGCTTCCCATCTACCTCTAGATCTATGGATGACCACAGTGAGGGCATAATTGAAAGGTAATGCCTATCACTGGTGGGACTCTATGGAGTGTAACAACGACAAGAAGCAGACGTGGGAGCAGTTTCTGGAATACTTCAATGTGAAGTATTTTCCAGCTACGATCAGGAATGCGCTCTACTCTCAGTTCCTACATCTTGAGCAAGAAAATATGATTGTAGACGCGTATGATGAGAAGTTCAGTCGTCTTAGCTGATTTGGTACTGTCCTGATACCAAATGATTTAGAGAAGGCCAAGAGGTTCCACAACGGACTGACTTGTGAGCTCTAAAGATTTACTAGCTCGCAGGTGAGGATCACTTACGAGGAGGTCTTGACAGAGGCTAGAATCCAAAAGGCTATTGGCAAGGGATCGATGAGTCGGAGACATCCCAGTGTAGCTGCACTAGATAAGGCACAACCAGGAGTAGGAGGACCGATCCGTCATACAGGAGTGCAGACGCAACAGAGTGTTGTGTCGTATCAGCAGAGAGAGTTACCGATATGTCACTTTTGCAAAAAGAAGGGGCATGTTCAGAAAGATTGTAGGAGAAGGTTAGGACAGTGTTTGAGGTATAGATCAAACCAACATCAGGCTCAGGAGTGTTCCCAGTATGTCAATAGAGCCCAACAAATAGTGCAAAGGCCAGTTCCACTGGTCCTAGGTATGTCCGTAGCGTTGCTTGATAATTTATAGCTTATTATGTGTTTGTTTTAATTTTGAGGACAAACTTCTTATAAATTGGGTAGATTGTAAACCCTCTGACCCAAATCTAGGAGTATGATTCATTTAGGGTTATTTTGAATTAGTTAATGGAGTTATTAGTATGCCTCTTTTAATTTAATTCACTTGGTATACCTTTCCGTTGCTTCGATGTTTGGAGTGCTACTCTAGCTTCTTCCTTCAAACATATTTTACACCCTTGCCCTAGATGTGCCAATCTTTCATTCTGACCCTTGTGTAACTTATAAATACCCTCTCTTGTGCTTCATTTTAGTCGTACAATATTCATTACAAATATCTATTTTTAAATCCAAATAAATCTAACTTTTGCATCTTTGTTCGTTCCAATCAAAATTGGAGACAAAATCTCGACCCGTTTCGTGCAACCCAATTTATAACAATAATCTATTCCGAGTCTACTACGCCTATGATACTTGTGTCCTACCCAATTTATATTCTATGTACTTCCAATTAATTAAAGAACCCCGTTGACACTAATTTTAACTAAATTGGTGCAATAACTCTACCTAACCCAAAACTAGACCTAACACCAACCCAAACCTCCACTCACACCCTCATGTTCATAAAAAATACCACACTCCAAAATTTTCCACTACAACACACCAAACATGGTAATTTTTCTCATATAATGGAAATTCTCCTTTTTTTGTGCAATTTCTAAACTGTTGGCAGTCTTTGTGCAAATAAACAACTAGGTGTCCATCTGCCATTGGAGCAAAACAATGAAGAAAGCCTTCTTGCATGCTTTGATCGGTCACACCCTCTATTTCCCCCCATTTTTGTATGGTACTATACAACACTTTACACCCACACATAATCCTAACCCTCCATTCAAATTTAAACTCAATCCCACCACTTATTCTCTTATGACAAGCCTTCCCATATCCCTAGAAATAGGGGAAGATAGCCGGCACTAATCCCCATGCTCCCTACTCCCTCTCTCCTTCATTGATACTCTCTCTCTCCCGCCTCAAAAAATTCAGCTACACACATTACCTCCCCTCAAAACCGAACATCACCACCCTTACCATCCTCTCTTCACTCCCCTCCTCCCCTAGCAGCCGACCACCACCACCACTGTTCCCTCATCACCCCCGACCTCCTCTCCATCTCCACGACAACCTTCCTAATCACAGCAGCCACCACAACCACCATCACGTCAATTCGACCACAACCACCATCACCATGATCTCCTCCTCCTCCTACACAGTGAACGACTCCATCACACCCGACCTCCACTACCATCATTCACCACCACCCGAGCTCCCCTCTCCCCTCTAACACCCGACCACCTCACGACAGCCACCTCCACCACCATTAGTCCCATGAGCCATTGTCGCTGTTGCTACAAGCCGCTGCTATTGCTGCAAGTTACTGCTACTGCTCACTTTGATGCTGCTACAGCTGTTGTTCTCCTCCTCCCACCCGCACAGGCCGAGCTCCCCCACCTGACCACCACCTCCGTCCACCCCTCTCCACCCGAGCTCTTCTTCCTCCATCCTAGCTCAAGCCATAGGTAACTCTTATTCTTCATCTCTTTCTTCTTCTTCTTCATGTTCACCATCATCTTCACCATGTACTCTTCCTCTTCTTCTTGGAAACTATGAATGTTTATATGCATCTATAGGTGGTTAACACTTGTCATGTAAATAACCCTTTTAACTTGATTAAAAAAACCGTTAACACCTTATTTATATAAATTCTAGTTTTTTAATATCAAGATTATATGTTAATTAGTGATATATAAATGCATGCTTAAGTCTTGATTAGTGTCTCCTAGTAGTTGGGTTCAATACCTAGATTTTTATTCAAGTTGAGATATTATACATAGTGTAATGCTAGAGAGTATATTTATACCATTCTAGGGTGAAACACTTGATTGGGAATATATTGTGCACATGTGTAGGGTGAGAAATACAAGTTTATCATGATAGTATACCATGCTAGAATAAATTTAGATTTGACTTAGCTTTGTGCACTCGACATTTTGCAGTACATGGAGTATTGTATATGAGTATATAAAGGGTTGCACTTGAGGATTAGAGTATGTGGTTATGATAATCCTAACTTGACCTATCGTTGTTTTCCTTGTGTTCATGTTTCATGATCAAAACAAACCCTAGGTTAGTTGACACTTACTGAATGCCTCGATTGTTGACATGTTGTATATGGAAACCTAGTGTGATAATATTTGGTGCCTATGTGTTGGAGGAGCAACATAGCAGCTTGATAACCCTAGTATGACCATGATTATGATAAATGAAAAATTATACCTTTATATGACTTGTAATTGTTAAGTGACTAGTAGACTTGGTGATTACACACTTTCTTGGTCCTTGACTAGTCATCCTTAGCCAACCCACCTAGTTAGAATGCTTGTTTGACTCTATGCAACTCATGATGTTGTGTATGTTGTACTCTTGTGCACGCTTAACGTAGTGTAATATAGTAATTGATATTTATTGTTATATATTCGTAGGCACCTAAGACGGTTCTACCTTGGCTGCGGGTTTCGGATCCTTGTTCACATCAGAGTTCTAGGCAAGTATACCTTGCCTTGTTGTACTATTTAAATTCAGTCCGTATAGTTCACATATTTTTGCTTTAAATATTATATAACTGTACGCATCCGAGAATGACTCGGGTGCAGTCGACGAAGGCGTTGACGTTAGGAATTGTGTTTGACCTAGTGTCTAGTGGACGCACCTAAAGTTGTGGAGTTATCATTATGAATCTCCAGGCCTTGACACGTATCATTGCACGTCAAAGAGTGAGTTCATGTAGGGACGCGAGCTTCATACTTGACTGGCCATCGGTGTGAGCAACACGTGTGACGGTATTTAGCATAGTTGTATTTTTTTTTAGTGACTTGCATTATAGTACGAGATGTCCACATCGTATTCACGACTTGTACATTGGCATTGGGCGGGGAAGACAATTAGTAGGCGTATGGGACAGGCATTTGGCTACCGTAGTTTAGAGTAAACTACGGGTTCGTGAGCCTCAGTGTTACCCGGTTATGGGCTATGTGTTACCCGGTTATGGGTTATGTGCTACCCGGTTATGGGCGTATATGCTTGTCGATACATCTGGCAGAGGTTACTAGCTATGCACTTTCATCATCGGTGATGTAGTCAGCATATACTTCTGGCATCCAATTTACAGCTAATGCCAGATACATAGCCTCTCGCTTGAAGCTACGCTTTATACATTTTACCTACCCATACGTACCAATGTTGTCTTCAAGTATATTTCACTTAGCTGGTTAGTTCACCCTCGAGTTTACACAATATTTACCTTATGGCATGTACTTTTTGTATCATGTTACGTCCCTTTGAGAACCTGGTTCCCTTCCAGATCCGGACGAGCACTTGTACCCGACCATCTACGGAACATGAGTGAAGACCAGATTCGTGGCTGAGGACTTTGAGACATTTTCAGAGAAGTTTCCGTGATTTGGGGTATATTGTTGTTTTGGGCTAGAGCATCTTTATCTAGCTAGTCGATGTTCTAGTCTAGTATTCTTATCTGTCCTTCCGTAGTTTTATTTCAGCATTGTATTCAGTGGGTTTGTTCTCATCAGACTTATTTGTGTTGTATTATGACATCCAGACTCCGTACTTATTTTCAGTATTTATTTCAGCACTTTTATTTATATTATGTGGATAAGACCAGATATTTACCTGCTACATGTTAGCATATTGGACTTGATAGTATTTTAGGATAGCGTAGTTTGCTTCGTCGGGTCCATTAAATTGGGAAATCCTTCGGAGTCGTATTAGCTGGCCATTGCCATGTGGCCTGGTCCCGTGTATTTTGGGACTGGATCAGGACAGAAGGTATCAATTAAAAAAAAATATTTTTACCGTACTCACCTGGCTCTTGTGGTCAGTGAGAAGAGATATAACCTCTCTGGTTAGACAGACGGTCTCGAAATCAAACCGCGAGGGAGGTATGTAACAGTGGACCCAAATGGCATGCAACGTAGCGTGCACAAAAGTTTCGTGTGTTTCGTCGAACATCTCAAAAAATAATAGTCTGTTTGGATAGTCTTCAAAAAAGTTAATTCTAAAATAATTTTAAATTTTTTATAAAACTGTTTTATGGTTTTACGATTTTGGACTATGGGTTTGTTATTTACATATTAAAAATTGTTTTAAGGAACAAAAGTTTAGAGATTTCATTTAATAAAATAATTTTAGAAAATAATTTTTTAAATAAAATTTTGTATGTTCTTTGTAGTTGTGACAGAAAGATAATTAGAAAATTGGTTTTAAGAAACATTTGTGGTTGTCTGACAAAAAATGGTTATTTACACTAGCTACCCTTAAATTTTTTGTTTATAAGACGGGTACTCCTGCTTTTAAACTAATTACATTGACCATTTAGAAAAATAAAAAATAAAAATAGGGGTAGTTAGTATTATAACTTTTTATTTTTATCTTAAAATAAAGGTACCCCGTGTAATAAACCAAAAAAGTAGGGGTGGTCAGTATAATTAGTTTAAAAGTATAAATATTTCGTGTAATAAACATAAAATATATATATAGTTAGTGTAAATAACCCTATAATAATTGTCCAATTTTACGAAATATTTGTCAAAAAAGATAATGATAAAAATATAGGTAGTTAGTGTTATAATTTTTTATTTTTATCTTAAAATAAGGGTACCCTGTGTAATAAACCAAAAAAGTAGGGGTGATCAGTATAATTAGTTTAAAAGTAGGAATATTTTGTGTAATAAACATAAAACGTCGGAATAGTTAGTGTAAATAACCCTAATATAATTGTCCAATTTTACTAAATATTTTTTGTTTATAACATAGGGTACCACAGCTTTTAAACTAATTACACTGACATCCCTCCCTTTAGAAAATAAAAATAAAAATATGGGTACTTAGTGTTATAATTTTTTATTTTTATCTTAAAATTAGAGTATTCCGTGTAATAAATCATAAAAGTAGGGGTGATCAGTCTAATTAGTCTAAAATTAGGAGTATTTCGTATAATAAATATGAAATATATGAATAGTTAGTGTAAATAATCCTAAATAATTGTCCAATTTTACGAAATATTTGTAAAAAAATATGCTGATAAAAGAGATTTTTATTTCACCTAAGTTTAAATATCTGTTTTGCAAAAAAATATAATTAAAAGTATATCTTGAGTGTTAAATATCCAACTACTATTTATGTCGAATTTTATGTTTAAACGTAAAAAATTGAGTTTAAACTCCTCGCCTCCCGATTTGGAGTATGGTGGAAGTCTCGCGGAAATAAAGTTACCTTGTCTATCGGTTTGGATTTGTTCCTAGGCTTAGGATTTTCTAATACGAACGATGTGAGAGAGAAGGGAATGTAACTTTTACTTTTGAGAAATATAAAAAATGAGACTATATCACATGCAATAGGCAGAACCGACTTGAGTAAATCGGACAAGATTTTAGACTTTGACTATCCAACACTGTTAGGACAATCCTTCTGACGCGTGAAACCATTAAAAGCCAAGGTCATAAATGATCCAATAATGTTAAATTTATTACCAAATGCTTACAATTTTCTTACAATCCTCTCATTTTCTGCTATGTGGGCTATCCTTAGTTTCATTTTTCTCCCAATGAACGACCGTCATGTGATATTTCGGCCACGTAACGACCATACGAATCGCCACCGGGTCCCGCCTCTCTTCCCTCCTCCAATGAACGACTGCCACGTGGATGCCACGTGACGATTATAAAAGAGTTGTAGGCATTTGGTTGTAGTCATAGCATAACCCTAAATGACCTCCAAGAATCGACCCACAAGAAGAGTCGAGGGACCACCAGGACCGTCCGGTCCAGGACGGACAGGACGACCATCCAAGATATTATGGACCAGGAGAATCAATTTTTTTTTAAAATATATAAATAATTTTTTATCGAAAATAAAATTAGTATTTACCATGGACCCTTTTTATCAAAAAAAAATTATAATGTAGTGTTATTATATTAGATTTGCACACAAGAGTTTTATGATTCAAATCTTATTAAGACATATTTTATATTTTACTTTTTTTTTTTATATTATATATGGAATCTTATTTTAAAAATTCGTCTCGAACTTTCATGAGCTCAGAACTGACTTGGAAACAACCAAAATTAGCTCGGTAGAGAAAAATCCAATACTCCGGTCGGCCCGGACAATAGGGGTTGGGCAGTCCCATTTGATAGACCTGTTATGATTAGTATACTAGTTGTACTGGATCAAACGGGTCATGGTTATGAAACCTGAACCTACCCGTTTTTCAAATGGACTAGAATCCAAATGTAACCATTCCTTTCCCCATCAAAGGTTGTCCTCTTGTTCCAGTACTTTCCGACATAAAGAAATCGAAACCAACCAATGGTAGCCTTTTGGGTCCTACATCATCCCATCCTAATCAAGGTGTAATTGGCCGAGTCAGACCGAATCCGATTTGACCGATTTTGATCGAATTTGGATAGATCCGAATTCAAATTCAGACGTGGACCGATCCAGACTGGTCCGGTCCGTAGGCATTGAAGGTCGATCTAGTTCGGACCCATGACCCGGTGGCTGACGGTCCGGGTCAACCGAGCTTGGTCCGGACCAATTTCGAGTTGGACCAGACCGACCCAATTTTTTTTATATATTATATATAATATAAGTTATTAATATATTATGTATATAATAAATAGAAATTTATAAATTTTTTTAAATTATAATAAATATAAAATTATAAAAAGAATTAATGTAAAAAAAATTTATAATTTTTAAAAAAATTATATATATATATATATATATATATATATATATATATATATATATATATATAAAAAATATGGGCCATAGACTCATATTTCTACATGAGCCAGTGTACATGTGGACCAATAGAAATTAAATGCATTAGTACACATGGATGCACATGGGATGGATGAAGAAATCCATTCTTATGAGCCATGCACATGTGGACCAATAATAATATATTTCTTCATCCCATGTGCACCAGTACATTCCATTTCTATTGGTCCACATGTGCATTGACTCATGTAGGAATATGAACCTATGGCTCATATCTCTTTTTTTCTATATATATATATATATATATATATAGTAAATAAAACAAATCAGACCGGCCTAACTTGACCGTGAATCGGGCCGGACCCGTAGTGTTGCACATCTGGGTCGGACCGGGTCAGAGTTACGGGCCAATTTTGCTGACTCAGTACGACCCGCGGAGAGGGTGGACCGACCCGGTCCGAATCGTTGATCGGGTTGGAGCCGGTCCAGACCGACGTTGATCGAACCGATCCCGGACATAATTCCAGACCGTCTAGCCCATTATACACCTTGACATCCTAATATTTCCCTACAAATATGTTTGTTTGTAAACTTGTGGTAGGTGAGACGAGAGGGCTCAGAGTCGGAAGATCTTAGACAAAAGACTATTTGGCACATTTTTTGTGTGTGACAAATTAGAGTTTAGATCCTGTATTTTATATCATATCAGTTTAGAATTTAGATTCTGATTTGTCGAATTAGAAAATTTAGATACTAACTTTTTATTATTTATTTTTTATTATATCCTTCCTCTTATTTTTGAAAATAAAATATTTCTATATTGATTAGGAAGGATATAATAAAAAAATAATAATAAAAAAAAAAAATCAGTGCCTAAACTTGAATCTAAACTCGAAGTTGATATAAAATCCATGGTCTATACTCTAATTAGTACCTTTTTTCACACTAATCAAACGGATGGGTCCACTAACAAAAACGCAGTGGAATAATTCTTGGAACATCTGTGTTCCCCCTTTAGGCAACCCGGCCCGTTTGCCCACGGCATCGGTCATGTTTTGCCCATGAGCAAATTCATCCCAAGTTTTTCTATAAGACCATCTCCAATCTTATTGTTTTGGGTTAATTCTAAAGGTATGACTGTTCATTATGATTATCAACAAAATTGAGAGTGCTATCTATTGAAAGAACTGTCAATTTTTTTGATAAAATTAAAAAATTTGGACTGTCAAAATTTTTCACTATTCTACTTATTGGAAGGACTGTCAAAAATTTTGACAGTACTAAAAATTTAGGACTGTTAAAATTTTTTGACAGTCCTAAAAATTAGACTGTCTTGAATAACTTTTGATGTGGCTTTAGAAATAACCTTGTTTTGTAATATGATGTAATTCATGAGAGACAATCTTCTCTTGGTGGTAATAATATAAAATAATGCTATTAGTTTTTTAAAAGTGTTTCTCCAAACTATTTTTTGTATGTGTCAGCCAATGTGACGATTATTGTGCTAGATGATTTGATAAATTTTAAAATAAAATTAATATTAACATTAAAGTTAACATTAATAATAAAATTAATATTAATATTAATTTTAACATTAAAATTAATATTAATATTAACATTAACATTAAAGCTAACATTAATATTAACATTTAAAAAAATTAGGTCATTAATTTCTTTTTGGTTAAAATTTGCCATGTCAACTTTCATGTTAAATGCCACATATACTATTTAATATGTTACGTCAACTGTCACATAAGGAAAAATAATTTGGAGGAACACTTTGGAAGGATGAATAATATTACTTAATAATATATTCCAAACACAATGAAGTAGAAAAGACTTGTCTTTTTCATCATTTTTCTAAATATTTTTATTCATAATTGACATAGAGGTCAAGTTAGTATAAAGTGAATTGTCTAGAATTAGACAACCAACTACACAATGTCTTATATAGTTTTTGTTACGTAAGTTTCACAATTTAATTAAAATTTATATTGGAGAAAAAATTTAAATAAAATTTTGTTATTCCTATGTGGTAAAAATATTTTTTTTTTCAAAGTCACAAAATAGTTGGAGATGCTCTAAGCCTGCCTATATATGGATAAGACATGATTTAGTGACTTACAGATGTCACCCAGCAATAAAGCTCATGTACCGCCATCTCATTTATGTCAAACTAAGGAGAAGATTGGTAAGTGAAAGTTTTTTATTTTGGGACAAATTTATGATTAAAAATCTAATTTTATGTTTGATTTATGTTATAAATTATAATAAAGCTCATGTACCGTCATTCATTAGGAGGATAAATTAATTAAGTTAAATCCATTAGACTAGAACCTTTCCTCCTTAATTAATTTCTTCATGAGAGACCCCAAGGGGTATTTTAGACTTTACATAGTAGCTTGAGAGAGGGGACAAGAGAGGCATATATAAAGGGGATAAAAACTTTCTCTCTCTTCATTTTTTATTTTAAATCTAGATCTAGATCTAGAATTTTTCTCAACCAAATTTCATCAAATTCCTACCAAATTTCTTTCCAATTCCTTCCCAAATCATCATTAGAGGCTAGTAGAAAAATAATCTAGAAGGAGGAAGCAAGGATCTACAAAGAGTAGCAAGGATCTACAAGTTGAAGGCTCATTTCACCCAAATTGAAAGTTTCATTAGGAATCTATCTTCCAATATGTACAATTCAGTTTTTTCCCTTAATTTATGTTCTAAATCTGAGAATTAACCATGAAAAATCAACCCATATGCATAGGCTACCCATATGATTTGGAATTGAGTTCATAGGAGGTCCATTAAGAAAGTTATGGTACTTTTTATGTCAATTTTGGAGAAATTCCGAGATTGACACTTGTTGTATTTGTTAATTGGTCATATAGATCAACTTGACATATATTTCTGTATTTGGGGCTAGTGTCGTATCCATAATTGGGTACGTGTTGGCCGTATCCCAATAATTTGGTGATACGTGTTGATTTGGGAGTTTTTCCTCCGACTCAGGACTTTGTGCATATTATATTTTGACACGGACATGTAGTTATGTGTTTGACTCTTCGTATTGTTCATAAATAATATATTAGACTTGCTCGTGTCCTTCGGGGTACGTTTGGTTGTGTGGTTGACTCGTATCGCAAGTTTATCATAGATCTAGTGTGATACGGGTGCGATACACTCCACGTGTTTGCTTTATTGCTTTTTAATTCAATTGACTTGTGTATAACTATTAATATGATATATATATATATATGTATAAGTGTATGTATTTATATTATACCATATAGTTATGTCTATGTGATTGTGTGTTTATATATGTATATTGATATCTAGGTGTATCTATATGTAAATATGTATGCATAGTTCTATATGTGAAGTATGATTTATATATATGTACATAAGTAGTGATATATGAATATGTGTTTATATAGGTATGTATATATAGCTATGTGTTATATATGTATATATGATATATCTAAGTGTATATGTGTATGGTGGTATATATGTGTATATGTATAAGAGTGTATATATCTATATATATATATATGTATGTTTATACAAATATGTATGTATGGAGATGTATATTGATATATGTATAGCTATGTATATGTTTACATATGTATGTGTATGTTTACATATGTATGTGTATGTGTGTGTATATATATATATATATATATATATATATATATATATATATATAGTTGTATACTTATAGGTGTTGTGTATACATACTTGTGTGTGTGAGAGAGTGTTGTGATGTATATATGTATAGATATATATGTTGATATATACTTTTATATATATATATATATATATATATATATATATATATATATATATATATATATATATATATATATATATAGTTTGTGTGTGTGAGTGTGTGTGCTTAGGGGTGGTGGCGCAGCGAGTACTAGCAGCAGCAGCAGTTTCAGAGCGCTGCGACAGCAGTTTCAGGGCACAGCAGCGCCGCGGCTGCAGCGAGGCAGCGCCGCAGAGGTAGTAGCAGCAGTTTGCACCGAGGCAACATCAGTCCTAGCACAGCAGCGCAGCGGCTGCATCAAGGCAGCGCAGCAGAGGCAGCAGCAGCAGTCTGCACCGAGGCAGCAGCAGTCCCAGCGCAGCAGCGCCACGGCTGCAGCGAGGCATCGCTGTGGCTGCAGCGAGGCAGTGCAGCGGCTGCAGCGTGCAGCAGCGCGTGCAACGGTAGTAGCATGGCGCATAGCCGCCAGTTTGGTTTAGTAGTTAGTTACATATATATATACTTGTATTACTTAGTGATATATATGTATATGTATATATTTGTATCTCTAGCTATGTACATGTATATATCTAGGTATGTTTATGTATGTATATATGTAATAGTTGTATGGGTAGTTAGTATAGCATGGTAATTGGTATTAATTAATGCATATTAGTATATAGCTAGTAGTTTGTATTAGATAAATACATATTAGCCTATAGTTTAGAGATTGGGTAGATAACATATACTAAGAGCAGATTACCTTGAGATACCAAGGTAAATGTCAAGGTATCGGATTGGTACTTAAGGTATTGAGGGATGCTCAAGGTATTGGGTTTGAGTATCGGGAGGGGTGTGTAGGTAGTGTGATACGCTTTGGTTCAAACCATGGTATCCTATTTGCATTATTTAACTAAAGTACTATATGTATTGCCTTGTGTATATATATAAATTACTATTTTTGTATTAAAAACTTGCGTATCTTAGGATACGGTATCCTATTATTTTCTTAGTATCTTAGATCTAGTTTGTTTGGCCTAGATTCATAGTGTATGAATCCAATATCATTGAGATAGACTCATGCAACCTAGAAATAGCTAGTTTGACCAAGTTTGACTAGTTTGGCATAGAGTTGACTTAGTTTGACTATTTTTTCTTAGAAATGACTTTATTACCTAGAAGTTGACTAGTTTAATTTATTCTCATTCCGAAAATCTTGTATTAATGCAATATTTCATATATAGGTCTGTGATACCAGTTCGGACACCGTTTTGCATTATTGCTCTGGACCACAGGCGAGTACATTTTCTGATAGTTTCTATTATTTGATTACCACTATAATTCAAGTATTTAGAAATATTACTTATGATTCTTGACACGATGGTACAAGGATTGGTATTGTTATTGGATCGTCAGTCATGGGATGTTACCTTGATTATTGAGATGGTATCAGATACCGTCATTGTTGGTATTGGATAATATTGAATATTGTAGATTAAATATTGGATAAATTGGCTAGTAACGTGTAAACCCCCTCGACCAAAATTCAGGGTTAATTAGCATAGATAGCATAATTAGGATTAATTAGATACAATTAAGATTTATTATACAAGTATTATAATATTTGTGTCGTATTTTGTTACTTAGGACACCTTACCGTTGTCCCGATATTTAGGACACTACCCTAGCTGTTACCCTGAAACAAATTCCATACACTTGGCCTAGACATACTAACCTACCATAATGACCCTTGTGCAACCCCCTAATACTGATTTTTGTGCCTGATTTTAGTCACACAAAAGTTGTTACAAACGTCCGTACGTAAATTAAATTAATTGCGTATTTACGTTCATTGTCTGTTCCAATCGAAATTGAGACCCAACCTCAACCCGTTTTGACCAACCCCGATCATGGCATTATTATACTCTAAGCCTACCACACCAATGACGCTTGTGCCACCCAATTTAGACCCCCTGTATTTATTAAATTAATTTAGAGACACCCGGTGCATTAATTATAATTTAATTAGTGTAGTGACCTAACCTCACTCAAATTAGACCCAACTCCAACCCAAACCCACACACACACCCACAAGCCTCATACAAAATACCATACACCATTCTAGCCTAATACAAAATACCAAACATGGTATTTTGTCACATCAAATCCCCAATTCCAGATTTTATACAATTTTCAAATTGTTCAGGGGCCTTTGTGCAAATTAGCAGTGAGGTGCCCCCCTCTCATTGGCCCAACCACATGAAGAAAGAACCCACATTCTTTGACCGTCCCCCAATTTATTTCCCCCCATTTTTCATGTACTTACATCAATTTTTGGAGGGCACATCATGACCCTTCATTCAAATGCCTTTAATCCTAGCCCCATGTCTCACATGTGGAGACCCTCACACAACCCTAGGCACACTAACAGCCGGCCCTAATCCCAAGGCAGCCCCCCTCTCTTTCCTACATATAGGACATGATACATCACATTAAACCTATACACAAACCCAAAAATCCCAAACAAAACCCTATTTTCTAAAACCTTACCAACTCAACCCTACCCCTACCCGAACACCCGCAGCCTCCTCCCGGCCAGCCACCGCCTCCGGCCACCCCCGCCTCCGGCCACCCCCGCAAAGACTCTACTCCCTCCGACGACCCTTCTCCCACCTACCACCATCGCCCTCAGCCACCTCGCCGCCCACAGCCATCCCCAGCACCCTCGTCCTCACCCACAGACTCCTCCCCCCCGAGCTCAAGCCGACCACCCGAGCCCCGACTAGCCCGCCGTCTCAGCTCAGCTGGCCGTCGTGCTTCACTGATGCCACCCCCGGCCAGTCCTCTCCTTCCCCGCCGCGGCTCACCCCCAGACGACGCCGCAGCCGGCCGCCACAACCCCCGCAACGTCGTCCACTGCAGACAGTTGCTGCTGTCGACTTCCTCCCCGAGCGCTGCCGGAGCTCCGCCCAGCCACCCACGCCGTCGACGACCAGTCCGGCGGATCCCCCTCGACCTCACCTGCGTATAGGTACATGATTTTATGTACTTATACTACCATTTATACATGTAATTCGTATTACATTGGGTGTATACTATAATATGTATATTGTATATATATATATGGTATTATGTTATGTATTTTCTGTATAAATACAATATTCTGTATATATATACACTGGATTTGTATATTTTAATATATACTAAAGCTATGTGTATATGTATAATATGTACTGTATATTGTATTATGTATATATATATATATATATATATATATATATATGTATATATATTTTCGTGTATACATATAAATATACTTTGGTATGGTATAATAAATATTTGTATATTTATATATAAATATATATATTGGTATAGGTAGTATGTATATATATATATTGTATATATAAATGTATTTATGTATATACATAAAGATACTCTATGTATTTAGTATAATATGTGTATTATAAATATATTAAATGTGTGTATATATATATATATATATATATATATATAAATATATGTATATATATTGTGTATTTAAGTATATTAAATAAATATAGGAATATATATGTATATATACTGTGTATAGGTACTTATGTACATAAATTATTATTTAAATATATGTAAATATATGTGTATGTATTTAATTATACATATGGTATTATGTAATTATATATGTAAATGTATTAATTTATATATATGGTATTGTGTATTTTAAATATGTTAATATATTTAATAAATGTGTATGTGTACCTATTATTAAGTAATATATAAAGTGCTATTTTAAATGTACTATTAAAACGTACGTATTTTTATTATTACTTTAAATATGTATTAGGGTATATAAGTATATATGTTATTTATATAAATATATGTACTACCCCACTAGATGTACAGTCAAGATCTACGTCAGTGTATTGCTGCAAGTAGTATATCTTAGTCATACTATTGTAAGTGTCTGATGTTGATATTATTATATCATATATAGGATTGCTGGACCGTACAGCCGAGGCTTCAGGAGAAGACATTGGCATTCGCAGCTACGGGACACAGGCAAGTATACCTTGCTGGATTACTGTTTAAATTAAATGATAAATGTTGCAATATACATGAACTGTGCGTGTCCGAGATTGACTCGGGTGCAGTCGACGAATGCGTCGATGAGTAGTTGTCACGACCCGCACCCAGATAGGGGCACGAGAGCGTGGGTACGTCCAGCCTACGTCGCAGTATCGGCGGTAGAACGATGTCTAGGTCACAATACTAGCTAATCACTCTCACATGAATATCCAACTCCATAAGGAGACACAGATATCACAATATAAAATAGAATATACTCAATCACATAAGCTAAAGCACGATAAGATATCGAAGCAAACAAATAAAGTACAAGACAAGTCTAAACAACAATAAATAGTCTAACCTGCAATCAATAACATCCAATCTCCAAGTATGTTAGAAATAAGTCTTCTATGTCATAGTCTGAAAAAAATATCCAGTCAGGATTGGAACGAAATACACCTCTAACAGCAGTTCCATGCATATTGACAAAAACTATAATACAGTGTAAAGAAATACAAGACATATATGGATAACTGGCAATAAGAAATACTGACGAGCATGGATATACTGAAAATAGAAATACTGGAATAAATGGAATACTGGAGCATGTCATCATCAATGTACATCTAGCAATGAAATAGAAATCCAAGTACACGCAAGAACAATGAACTGGTATATAAATATGTACAAGAACAACAACTAGAACATGTCGAGACGCAAGATCAATATACTAGAGATGCATGTCAATGATCCTCTAACCAAGTGTGTGAAACATTAGTATATCATGTGATCCGCTTGTGACTGATCAGGCTTGTTACATATAACTAGTTATGATTCATGTAGGGTCAGGCTAACCATCCGGATAGCTATGATGCGAGCAATAGTCAGGCTAATCACATGTAACATGCTATGAGGCATGTAATGGTCAGGCTGCACCGACGTGAGATGTGGGTGAGCTATGATGCATGTAAGGTTGGGTATGATCACATAAGCTACTAATATTTCCCCATTTCCCCAGCTAGCACGATGGATTCCATTCATGACTCCTCGTTACAGGTCTCAATGATGCCAACTCGTGTAAAGAACAGTGTCAGGGTCATATACGTTATACAACAAAAATTATAGAGATAATCAATATAATAAAAACTGTCAGAGAATGTACTCGTCTGGGGTCCTGCTGCTGGTATGAATCAGAGTCTAAGTCACAGTCCAAATAGCCTATGTATTACAATTTACCATGTCAAAAGATAGTTTATTTTAATTTATTTAATTCTGCAATAATTAATTTAAAATCCTATTTTAATCATATTATTCTGATTTTTAGATTAATTCCTAAATTTTGTCCAAAGGAACTGAATTTTATCAACTCGAGACTCATGGCACGCAAATCGAGGCAATCTGTTGACCAAAAAGTCAACCGAGACAAACTCAACTTTCATGCATGATTTCCAGTAGATTTCAGCGTCAAAAACATGCTAGAATTTACGGCTCGTCCAAATTCAAACTCGTGTAAAGAACAGTGTCGGCTCGTCTCGCACCCACCCCGCAGTCACTGAAAGGCGGGCCCGGCACTGTTTGCTGCGGGAGGCTGACAGGTGGACCCCCTGTTTGCTGACTGGGCAGAATTAATTACTTTTTGGGTTTTCTTTTTCAGAAATTAGTTTTTAATTCAGTTTTCCCTAATTAACTCAAAATAAATGCTAAAAATAATCAAAAAATTCCCAAAAAATTCTAGAAAATATATTTGATTATTTAGAACATAAAATAAAAGTTTAGGATATTTTTAATTATATTTGACCCTAAAATAAATTCTTAAAAGTCCTAGGAAATTAGGGTTACTAGTTTTTAATTAAGAAAAAATTATGGAAAAATTCCACTAGCCCCAAATTAGCCTAAAAATAATATTTAAGCACGAATTTCAGGATACGAAGGTTACAAGTCTACCCACCTTAAAGAAATTTCGTCCTCGAAATTTAAAATCCTCAATATTTGTATGTATTCATTTATATTATTTTACAATCAAAATTAAATTCATCAAACCATATAATCATGAAGTAAATCCATATTGCTATAAAACTTCCAAAATTCTATAGATATCATATTCCTAAAATCTTCAAATTTAAAATCGAATTCCATTCGTATCATCATCTCCTCAAAAACTTTATGCTAATTACTAAATACAAAATTTAATATCCAATCCTCTAATTTTAAATCCACTCAATGTATATTTATAAAATTTAAAAATCTCGTCCAAAAAGTTTGTATTCAAATACTAACCCATTAATCATCTTACTCCTCAAATTTTGGGTAAATCACTAAATACAAAATTTACTATCCAATCCTTTAATTGAAATCCCGTCAATGCATATTTATAAAATTTAAAAAAATCTCATCCGAAAACACTATTCCATTAATCATCTTACTCCTCTAATTTAAGTCCAATCGATGCGTATTTATAGAATTTAAATCCTCATCCCAAATTTTGAATTCAAACACTAATCCATTAGTGATCTTATTCCTCGATTCTTTTTCCACACAATACTCAAATAATATAATACTCGCAAAATCTTCAATTGCAATATCCAAAATAAATCTATATCTTGCAGTCAAATAAATATAATGATAATCTTCTTCATTCCTCAAAATTTAATGACAATTTCAATCATATTGTAATCTTCATAAAAATCAATGTTTTAACGAATCGTCAATTCTGCCATATTGAGTTCTCAACTCTTCATTTAAATTAATGTTTATCCTCAAAATTTAAGGCACATTGTCTCTCTCCGTCAAACCATAACCTTTTTATTAATCTTTACTACGGTCAAACCCCCAACAATAAAGGTCTAAGAAAATCCTACCTACCATCATACAATATACAATCTAGAAAAATATACATGATTATGGTCTCCTTTGTCATGGTATTGCAGTCTCTGCTAGGGTGTACTACTAACTATATTGTAACAAGAAAATTATTGATGCAAGCTATGGTACCAAGGAATCAATCAATCAAACAAATAGATGGAAAAGGAATATGAGGAAAGAACAGAACATAGCCTTCTAACCCATTACTTGGACATCTTAATCCTCCAATATACACTTAACTCTGGCATATTCACTCACTAATTCCTATCTCTATATACTGATATCGATACCAACTAGTCATTAGTCCATAACATCCATGAATACATCCTCATTGCATACACATGTCTATTGATACCTAGATATGATACCAAGAATCTCTAACACAACCATAGTTTAATAATGCATCCAAAGTTTGATACCCTTATCCTTTTAGGTACCACTGTTTCTATTACAAGCACACACACTTCTAGTTCTCTTACCTACTACAATTGTTCATACTAGTTGTTCTTATCACCCAAGTGCACACCAAGTGCAACACATCATACTAAGTACTGCTCTCTCTAATACAACTCTAAATGGATACCCAAGTCTGTTTGCAGTGCCATCTCAATCATGCTCAAGTCAATAGATCCTTACGTATGTACTTCATCCACTCATATACTAGTATATATTTCTTATCCACAATAAAATTTTATCCTCAAAATAAAATTATCAAAATTTAACTTCTTGAATAATTTAAAATAAAATGCATATACTTCCTCAAAAGTCAAATGCTCAATTATCGAAATAAATTTTTTTAATCACTTCTAAAATCTTTATAGCTCTGACTATGTTTATTGAAATGAATTTGAATCCTCAAAAAATTTAATAACATAAAATCTCAACTCCTCAAAATTCTTTAAAATTAAAATATATTTCCAATCTTCAAATTATAAATTTAAATCCACAAGTATACATATAAATACTCACAGTATCTAATACTCAAGGTGCACACAATACACCAATTGTCTGCAATTCTCAACTGTGTACTAAAATTTTGCACTACCCGGATTACTTGCACTATTACTCCCAATAATTAAAGTTATCATCACACATATTTTCTCCAATGATTATCTATCTATATTAACTGGTACACCAATCTAATTATCATTACACGAAGTACTTACTGTCATTAGCACCTTGCTCAACAAATCTTTGATATAGAATCACTAGCACTATTGGTATGGTAACACTAGCTTCATCATTAGATTATCTCATCAAACTTATTAGAACTCACAATCACTTGCACTTTCTATAATACCCATGCTTTACTTCAATCTCAAGGGCAGGCATATGGTTCCATATCTCGATTGATGTATAAGCATATCTCTTAATCCTTTTACAGCCTGCTAAACTAATCTGTGATACACTTCACAACTTTTATTACCAATCTTGATATTTCTCTACTCATGGCATCTCATTAAAACCCTTTATGCATATACATTTCTTTACTCTTGATACACCCAGTATCAATCATAAAATTGAATATCATGCTCCATTAATCTTTAACACAATTCCTTGATACTTAATTATTTACATAGATCATCCAATTGCATAATTTAATGACTATCCAGGACTGACATGCTGATTCTGACACTTACTCTTGGAACCATCATTGATACTCTTACTCCTTCTTCTACCTATAGTACCAATATTAACTATAATAACACCTATTATAGAACTATTGCTACAAGGTACTATGCTATGGGTATCTCTGGATTAATGCCTACTGCTCACATGTCCAACTAAGAAATACTTACAAACTCACAAGTCACACTCAGTCAACACTAATATAAGACACAGACAAAATTGCAAGTCACTAATTATCACACTAACAAGGAATCCTCAAAGAAAAGAAGCTAAAAAAGAAACGGGATTAAGGACTGAAGGTATCTTTACTGCTAGTAAAGAAAAGAAGCGATGGAACAAAGTCCTGGAATAACAGAAATAGATAAGTCTTGAGATAATACTTTAAGAACCAATTTAAGATATAACCTGATAATCATACACGTCTATCAAAAATCATGACACTCAGAATTCTCGCCACGCCAGTAAGCATAGATGCGATAAACGATAGGTTCCGTAACTAAGGTATGCAACTCTATAATCATGTCATCTAGAATCTTCACCACGCCAACCGGTATGGCTGCAAGAAATTCTAAATTTTATAACTAAAGTATGTACATCCAAGTCAGGTTCCTACGTTCTCGTCACGACAGCTAATGTGGCTGCAATAAACTCTAGGTTCCATAACCAAAGTAGACGTTTTACCTTCCTCAATGTCCTCATCAACATATGTCATCAGATGATACCGTAAAGTTTAGTCCGTACAATTCATCTCGATATAAAATCAACTCAACAACGATACCAAGAATTAAATTTAACAACTGGTCAACAAGAATCAAACTCAACAATGATTTAAATTTAATAACTGATCAACAAGAATCAAGTTCAATAACAACAAGTGAGAGCAGACGGGAATAACGGGAAAAGATTTAAATTGGAAATTCTAATAAGATTCTCAAGGGTCGTCCTAGGAATCTCTCAAGAATTTGTGATTGAGTATCCTCTCTCATCCTAGTATCCAATGTCCTATATTCTATAGCAGGCACGTAGTAGTACAACTAAGACGTCGCACTACTACGACATCGCACAAATTATGAAGTCAGACCTGCATGGGCCACCACTAAAAACGTGTCACGACCCGCACCCGGTATAGGGGCACGATAGCGTGGGTACGTCCAGCCTATACCGCAGCATCGGCGGTAGAACGCTGTCTAGGTCACAATACTAGCTAATCACTCTCACATGAATATCCAACTCCATAAGAAGACATAGATATCACAATATAATATGGAATATACTCAATCACATAAGCTAAAGCACGATGAAATATCGAAGCAAACAAATAAAGTACAAGACAAGTCTAAACAACAATAAATAGTCTAACCTGCAATTAATAACATCCAATATCCAAGTATGTTGGAAACAAGTCTTCTATGTCACAGTCTGGAAAAAATATCCAGTCAGGATTGGAACGAAATATACCTCTAACAGCAGTTCCATGCATATTGACAAAAACTATAATACAGTATAAAAAAATACAAGACAGATATGGATAACTGGCAATAAGAAATACTGACGGGCATGGATATACTGAAAATAGAAATACTGGAATAAATGGAATACTGGAGCATGTCGTCATCAATATACATCTAGCAATGAAATAGAAATCCAAGTACACGCAAGAACAATGAACTGGTATATAAATGTGTACAAGAACAACAACTAGAACATGTCGAGACGCTAGATCAATATACTAGAGATGCATGTCAATGATCCTCTAACCAAGTGTGTAAAATATTAGTATATCATATGATCAGCTTGGGACTGATCAGGCTTGTTACATATGATTAGCTATGATTCATGTAGGGTCAGGCTAACCATCCGGATAGCTATTATGCGAGCAATAGTCAGGCTAATCACATGTAACAGGCTATGAGGCATGTAATGGTCAGGCTACACCGACGTGAGATATGGGTGAGCTATGATGCATGTAAAGTTGGGTATGATCACATAAGCTACTAATATTTCCCTATTTTCCCAGCTACCACGATGGATTCCAATCACGACTCCTCGTGACAGGTCACAATGATGCCAACTCGTGTAAAGAACAGTGTCAGGGTCATGTACGCTATACAATAAGAATTATAGAGATAATCAACATAATAGAAACTGTCAGAGAATGTACTCGCCTGGAGTCCTGCTGCTGGTATGAATCAGAGTCCAAGTCACAGTCCAAATAGCCTATGTATTACAATTTACCATATCAAAAGATAATTTATTTAATTCTGCAATAATTACTCTAAAATTCTATTTTAATCTTATTATTCTAATTTTTAGGTTAATTCCTAAATTTTGTCCAAAGGAACTGAATTTTATCAACTCGAGACTCATGGCACGCAAATCGAGGCGATCTGTTGACCAAAAAGTCAACTGACACAAACTCGACTTTCATGCATGATTTCCTGTAGATTTTAGTGTCAAAAATATGCTGGAATTTATGGCTCCTCCAAATTCAAATTCGTTTGGGAATTATGGCACACACAAGTTTCGTATCGTGCACCGATGGTTAAATTCTAACGTAGAAGTTCTACAGAATTAACAGTATGAGAATACATCGAATTAAATTTTGGGAAAAACATATATCAATTATCTCGACATTAGATTTCTGAAACTTTAAACGGTTCATGATTCTGATTCCTGGTTCTCCGGAATCGCAAAAACATCGAAACACGTCTATTTTCGGACATGCTGTGCTCTACGAATTTTCCAGAAATTAATCCTCATAATTTCGTAAAAAAATTATGTAATCTAAAATCTAACCTCAATATCGTTGTAACACAAAAAACTAGGCCTCGTTTTGAGTCCGGAGCTATGCGCAATGGCTTCTGGAAAATGAAGGAACCCTAAATGGCAATTCTTCAAAATTCGGCTGAAGAAAAACCCTAAAAATAAATAACTAACCTAATATATATATAGAGGAGAGAGAAAGCAGCCGCGGCTCAGATCTTGACATATGGCAGCCATCCAATGCTGCCCGCCCAAATCGGATGGTCAAAGTTCGATGCGGCTCGGCTCAGCTGAGTCCTAGTCGAACTCTGACTCGGCTCGGCTCGAGGTCGGCTCGGCTCGGCTCGCACCCACCCCGCAGTCACTGACAGGCGGGCCCGACACTGTTTGCTGCGGGAGGCTGACAGGTGGGCCCCCTGTTTCCTGACTGGGCATAATTAATTACTTTTTGGGTTTTTTTTCAGAAATTAGTTTTTAATTCAGTTTTCCCTAATTAACTCAAAATAAATGCTAAAAATAATCAAAAAATTTCCAAAAAATTCTAGAAAATATATTTGATTATTTAGAACCTAAAATAAAAGTTTGAGATATTTTTAATTATATTTGACCCTAAAATAAATTCTTGAAAGTCCTAGGAAATTAGGGTTACTAGTTTTTAATTAACAAAATATTATGAAAAAATCCCACTAGCCCCAAATTAACCTAAAAATAATATTTAAGCACGAATTTGAGGATACGGAGGTTACAGTAGTGTACTTGACCTAGCTGCTAGTTGACTCACCTACTACTGTGAGGATATTCTGATATTTTCCTAGACCGTGACACTATACACGTATCATAATGGTACAATCATGTTGGGATGCGGGTTCGCGTACCCGATTCGCTATCAGTACGTACAACATGCATCACGGACTAGCACATAATCTAGAGTAATATAATTAGATGTGACTTGGCATATAGATACGGGATACTCACGTCGTATATTCAACTTGTGTATCCACATTGGGCGGGGAGGACAACTGATAAACGTATGGGATACACACATCGGACTCCGTGGTATCCAGAGGAGCCACAGATCCGATGACTTCCTATATTCAGATACCGTGCTCTTCGGAGTGTTACGGACGTATATACATTATAGATACCTCATTCTTCGGAATGATGGACGTTACATGGACATATACCATGCTCTTCGGAGTATGGACGTTATGCCTACACCTACCTATACGTTCCGAGGTTGTCCTTATATTGCATTCACTTAGATGGTTAGCACACCCTTTTATTTTATTCAGTACTACATCTGGCATACATTTTGTATCTTGTGACGTCCCTCTGAGGACCTGGTTCTCTTCCAGATCTGGACGAGGCATATTACCCCACTGTGTACGGACCAGGAGTGGAGACGAGGTACGCTCTTGAGGAGGAGCTAGAGGTTCTACTGTCGGAGTTCTCCTGATCATCTTGGTAGGCCTTCCGCCTAGGACTGGAGCTTCTTATCTAGTTAGCAGTTATTTCAGTCACACACTTTATTCTGTCTTCAGTACTGTCACTACCACATTCCGAAAACATGGGTATTTTTGACTTTTCAATATTTAATATTATTGTAGTTACAATTAAATAATTGTATGATAAGATTTTTAATAATTATGTGATGTGTAATTAAATATAGTATTAGATGTAGTGTTCATTTATTTTTAGCTAGCAGACTAGACCTAGAAGCCCAGTAGATGACCACCTGTCCGAATTATAGAATTCTGGATTTTATTATTTTATCTAGAATTTAATATTTGGAGATTTTAATTAATTACTGTATTTTTATTTAATTATTGCGCATTGTCTTTGCTTCGATATTTGGGACACTACCCTATCTTTTGTCTCCCAACAAATTTCACCATCTTGCCCTAGACATGCCCGCCTTCCATTCTGCTATTTTTGTAACTCATAATTTTGCTCTCTGTACATTATTTCTGGCCGCACAAAAATCGTCGCGGACGTTATTTAAATAAATTCCTATTTTGTATCGTTGTGCGTTCCAATCAAAAATTGGAGGCAATCTTGACCTATTTTTCGTACGACCCAAATTAGGGTAATATTCTGTTCTGAGTCTTCTTCACTATTGGTATTGATGACCTGACCTGATTTTGGCTCCATGTACTCCTAATTAATTGTTGAACACAACTTGCTTTTATTTCTATTTATTTTGAGGATACCATTTTATCTGATTCCGTAAATTCCATATTAATTCCAGTGCCCTGTAAATTGAGCCCATACCGATCTTACAGCGCCCCCCGACCCTACAAAACACCAAACACCGAATCGCTCGCCAAATTTTCGTTATTTTATGTGTTTGTGTATTTTCCCAAATTTAAGGGGACTAAATTGCAAATTTGCATTTTGTGTCAACACCCAATTGTTTAAACAATGAGGGAACCTAATATTATTTAACTAGCCCTCACCCTCATTCCTACATGAATCAATTTTTCTCTCATGACAAATCTGGACCCCTCATTCTAGGGGTCAAATCCTCACCCTTCATCAAACCCTCTCTCCCTATATATGTCATGTCCCATCAACACCCTTCCCTAGAGAAACCCTAATCCCAAAAACAAGCCTCCACCTCCATCATCCAACACCAAACCGTAGGCTTCCCCTTTTCATTTTCTTCTTCTCTTCTCCTTCTCTTTTCTTCTTCTCTTCCTTCTCCTTCTTCTTTATATTTTTCTTTCTTCATTTTGAATTCATAGGGGGGGGGGAACAATGAATACTGTTCATCCCTGAACCCCGGCCACTGCTCACCCCGGCGCCCGAGTCCCCGACCCGGCGGCGCTGCTCCTCCCCCGCCTGTCATCATCCTCCAACTCCCCACCGTGCTCTTCTACTGCCGGCCCGCATAGCCGACCATCTCTGCCCACTCCGGCGGTCAGCACCAACTGCTCCGGCAGTCAGCCGCTGCTCCTCTGTGCAGCCCCGGCGGCCCCATTAACTCCGGCGCTGCCCATCTCCTCCCCACTGCTCTTCAACCCCTCCGGTCGGCCAGTGCTCCGGCCTCCTCCAGGCCGAGTCTCCCCGGAGCTCCCCCTCTGCTGCTCGACCACCCATCCCCGACTGCCCGGTACAGCCACCCATCTCCCTCGATCACTCCGGCAGTACAACCACCTCCATCATCCTCCAAACACCTTCACCACCATCATCATCAAACAGTCCGGCGAGCGGCCCCGATCCGGCAGCTCCTTCCCCATCCCTTCCCTGCTGCTCCTCCCTCTGCTGAGAGCTCCGGCGTTGAACCGCTCCGACCGCTGGCTGCTCCCCTTCACCACCATTCCTCCGCTCCAACAGCTCCACTCTCGAGCTCCTCCCCGACCTGCTCCGGCGGCCAAGTCCGGCCAACCCCAGTAAGTTCTTCTTCTCCCCATCCCTCTTTCTTCATATATATATATATATATATATATATATGTATATATATATAATGTATGTAAGTATGTATTTGGGTAGGTATAAATGTGTATACGTATTATAGTTATTTAATCCATGGGTACATATATGTATAGTATATGTATTCAGTATGTGTATGTACATTATATATATATAATTAATCTACTTAGTATGTATGTAGGTATTTAATGTATAGTATATGTATATATTATCATGTATATGTAATTATGTAATTTAAATTAATGTTTAATGTATATGTATCTGTATATATATTAATTAATGTATATGTAGATTTCAGAATATGTAGGAAATTATTTATTGGTATACTTAATATATTTTTATATATAAAATGGGTATACATGTATTTATATATATTTAGTATATATATGTAATCATTAATTGGTATAAATGTAAGTATATTGGTATTTCCTTATAATGTGTATTAGATACGTATTTTTAATAGATGTATATATATGTACGTGTTAGTATTAACTATATATATTTTAGTACGTATTTAGTGCATATTTTTGTTAATAGGTATGAGTAATTAAGGAATAATGTATATGTATATATTTAACAGGGTTGATATAAATATAAATACGTACTTAGTATATGCATTATTGGTATTGTATAAATTGATATATATATCTATGTTTTGTATATACTATGTATATGCTTTCAACATATATAATTTGTATATATGTATAAAAATATATTTTGTACATGCTTTTATTATATTCCTAATATACATAGTATAAATTTAATTTGGTGTATTAGTATTAGTATATTTAAATGATAATGTTGACTATATATATATATATATTCTAAAATGTATTTTTGGCATGTATATGAGTATACATACATAATGTTCAACTAGTATAAATCAAATATGTATTTAAAAGGCATATATATCTATATTGTAAATACATTTGAATTGGTGCATGTATAAAATATTGTATATGTACTAAATTTGGTATATATATATATATTGTAAGCATTAAAGTATATGTTTGTTAAATAAGTGTAATGTGGTTTATGTATATCCTACTAGGTGACCCTAGTTGACTAGTGCCCTGCCTGGCATGGCCCTGAGGCCAGTGTTTTGACTGTGTGTTAGAGTAGCTTCTGATGCAAATGTTATATTGTGTTATGTTTATAGGACTGTTGGTTTACCCAGGGGATACTCTGGAACATGACATCCATAATTACCAGCTAAGGACCCGAGGCAAGTACATTCTCTGATAATTTTCAATTTCTTGATAATTTCTATAAATTCAATAATCTTGAAATGTTACAACTGAATCCTTGACACTGTGCTATACGGACTAGTATAGCTTGGATCTGCAGTCATGAGATGTTACATTGATTATCGTATTGACATTATACATGACATGTATATTAGACATCGTACATGATAAACTGGACTTGCTCGTGTATCGTGACGTGTCATGGTTGGATCCACAGTACTAGTTGGGGGGCGGGGAAGTAGTTAGTAAGAAATGTGATCATAACCTCTTATTGTAGTATAGAACAATGTAAGTGTTAATCATGCTCTTCACCCATGATTATCCAAGCCCTATAGCTATCGTACATGTTCCCAAGCCGATCACATTTTGAAACTACTATTTCAAACACTTAGAATAGATTACAGTTTCCCTATTTAAATCATATACTACATCACCCGTATATGATACTGCTTCTTGTTCTTTTCATTTTCATACATGCACTGACTGTATCATATTGCCTATTGCCTGTCTCTCTTAAAATTGCCATTGCATTTATTTTATTGTCTTCTCAGTAGCTAGCATGACATATTTTATTGTATTATAGACATTATCAATTAATGGAACTGTTATTTGAGAGTGTTGCTTTGCTCCTTCCTGACTGGAAATATTTTTCCAGACTATGCCTTAGAGGACCGCTGTCCGACACTTTATGGACCATATGGTGAGTAGCTGCAGACTTGGTAGTCTAGTTGTGATTCCGGGAGGACTAGCCGAAAATCTCTATTTTTAGTTTGTTCTTTAAGTAGACTATTTGGTATCGGATTTGTCTCCGGCATTTTTGATGAGACTTGGTTATTTGTTGAGTTAGATTATTACTTTGACTTGTGTTGTATTTAATTAAATTTCTGTTCGTTATCTTATCGTGCTGTAATCCTGTGATTGAGTATGTGCTCGTTTATTTGTGTCATCCGTGCCTCCTTATGGAGATTGGATGCTTGTGTGAGATTGGCTAGATAGTATCAAGACCTTGACAGCGTTCTACCGCCGATGCTGTGGCGTAGGCTGGACGTACCCACGCACTCGTGCCCCTAAACCGGGTGCGGATCGTGACACGTTTTTAGTGGTGGCCCATGCAGGTCAGACTTCGCGAATTATGCGATGTCGTAGTAGTGTGGCATCTTTGTCACACTATTGCGTGCCTGCGATAGGATCTAGGACATAGGATACTAGGACGAGAGCGAATACTCAATCACAATTCCTTGAGAGATTCCTGGGATGACCCCTGAGAATCTTGTTAAATTCTAATTTAAAATCATTCCCTTGTTCCGTCCATTCTCACTTGTTGATATTGATTTGATTGTTGTTGATTGGTTATTAAGTTAGGATTTTGGTCTCATAGAGGGGTTTGATATTCGTATCAAGATAAAATTTGCAGACTAATTTATGGTATTACTTGATGACACGTCGATGAGGACAGTGAGAAAGATAACACTAGGGCTACTGGACTACTAGATATGGATTTAAATTCTAATTTAAAGATTAAAAACGAATTGCATTTTTGAATTTTGAGAAGTTGAGATATTGTCATTAAAACTTTGAGGAATTCAGATTCAATTTGATGAACCTAGACAAGCTATAAGGATTTTTGGAATTGATAAAATTTTCACTTCAGTATTTAAAATAATTAACCTTTGAGGAAAGTATATGCATTTTTACTTTAAAATTATTCGAGGAGTAAATTTCGAGGACTTTATTTGGAGGATAAAATCTTATAGTGGAAGAGATATATTAGTATATAAGTAGATGGGATGCATGTGTAAGGATATGTTGGCTTGAGCATGATTGAGATTTCACTACCAACTGGCTTAGGTGTTCATCTAGGATTTTATTGGAGAGAGCAGTACTTAGTATAGTGTGTTGCAATTGTTATGCACTTGAGTGATAGGAATAACTAGTATCAGCGATTGCAGTAGGTAAGGAAGCTAGCAGTGAGTGTGCTTGTGGTAGAACTGTGGTACTTAGAGGGATAGAAGCATCAGACCTTGGATGTATCTTTGACCTGTGCAATCACAACTAGGATTTTTCCAATCTTTTATCTTGAATGTTGTTCTTTAGAACTGTACTGTCCTTCCTTGATGATATCACATTTTTGCCTAAATTGATTCTTTGGGATCTGTCTTCAGGATGTCGCCGCAGACACGATCTATGAGAGCGGGAACATCAGCTTTAGAGGGGCCTGTCACCTCTCCACCTGAGGGACAGACAGCCGTAGTTCCTCCTACATCTCCGATGCACGTAGGTGATCCTCCTCCCCCACCTGTTCAGAATATTGCCGCAGCTGTGACGGACAACCTTCCTCCTCCACCGACTCCGATTCCCGGAGGTTTGCCCATTGACGGGACGCAGATGTTTACCTTGATCCAGGGCATGGTAGATGCCCAGAAAGTGACGGCAGACGCTCAGCGAGTTCAAGCTGAGGCTCAGAGGGTGCAAGCAGAAGCGCACCAGGCATAAAACGAGCTGATGAAAGAAAACATGGAGAATGCTCATCAAGTGACTCTCCAAACTTTGGAGAGAGTAGCACAGTACCAGCAGCTTCCTGGCCAGCAACAGCAGAGATCAGGCACTATAGTAGATTTCAAGAGGATGATGCCTCGAGAGTTTAAAGGTACCGAAGGGATACTCTACGCTGACGACTGGCTAGAGGATATAGAGAGAAGCCTGCGATTGACCCAGATTCCGGAGAACTTGCAGATAGAAGCCGCTGGCAGTCAGATGTTCGATATCGCACTCACGTGGTATCGCACGGAGCCGAGAATTACTGCGCAAGGACTTACTTGGGAGACCTTCAAGGAACTCTTCAAGGAGAAGTTCTTTCCCGACGTGGCATTGGGAACCTTGGAAAGTCAGTTTCATGACTTAGTTCAAGGAAACATGTCGGTCGACGAGTACGCTGCAGAATTCTGTAGATTGAGCCGTTTTGCATTGTCTATGATTCGGGACCCAGGAGATCGAGCCCGGAAATTTAGAAAGGGGCTGACGAGAGAGATTAGGTCACACACTTCTGGTCGTCGTACCGCTACCTATGAGGCTATCTTGATGGATGCTCAGATCGCAGAAGAGGATCTGGATCTTAGGCCTAAGAGGAGTCACAATACTTTTGGAGATACGAATGGTAACACAGGACCGGCCAAGCATCCCCGTATTCAGCATCAACAGCAGTACCAAGTACCATTTCATATTCAGCAACAACCATGGATATTTCAGCATCCACCGCAGTATCTAGCACCAGTTCCTATCCAGCAACGTTCATGGGCGTATCAGTATCAACAACAGTACCAGGCACCAGTCCGTGTTCAGCAGAATCAGCAACAGCCTTCGAGAGAGACACACCAGACCTGTCATTTCTGTAAGAAGCCAGGTCACCTTTGGGAGAGATGTAGAACGAGGCTAGGAATTTGTTTGCACTGTGGCACTGCGGGACATCGAGTAAGGGATTATCTTCTAGCCCCTTATCTTCCTGGCCAGCGCGCAGCTTCAGATTATAGAGATCCAGTTAGGCTACCTGTGGAACCGTATAATGCTCAGCACCCGCGAAGGGAACCACCCCAGCAGGGCGGGGCATTTGCGATGACGGTCAAGGAGACCGATACTACAGGTACGGTGTTAGCAAGCTCTGTTCTTTCCTTCCTTCTATTCCTATCTATTTGATTGATTGACTGATACCTTAGTACCGTAGCTTGTATGCATGATTTCTTGTTAGAATGTAGTTAATGGTACCCCTGATATAGAGACTGTAATACCGTGACAAGATACCATACATATTCCCTTAGGCTGCATGTTATATGATTGTAGGAAGTTTTGGCCATGATTATCGAGGTTTGACCATGACGAGGATTCAGAAAGGGGTTGTGACTTGACAAGATGATTAAAAAAAAAAAATTCGAGGATAAACATCGATTTAAATAAAGGGCCAAGAATTTAACATGGCAAGATTTATGATCTATTAATTCCAGGAAGATTATGGCATATTTAAATTGGTTATTAAAAATTTGGAAATTCTGGGAGATTATCTTTATTTAATTGCGAGTTATGAATTTTATAATTTTATATGAGATGTTGCAATTTGAGAATCTTTAAGTATCGCATTGGTGGGTATTTTGAGGAAGAGGAAATCGAGAAATAAAATTTTTGATAAAAATGGACTTTGATGTTATTTCGAGGATTTTCAGGGATGCAATAATTTTTATAATTTTTGAAAAATCGTGAAAGGACATTGTAGATTATAACCTAATTTCATGGATGATAAATTTAAACCTTGAGAAAAAATAATAATGTGCCTGATTAAATGCTACTATGAGGATTTTGAATTTTGAGGACGAAATTCTTTTAAGGTGGGTAGACTTGTCACTACCACATTCCAAAAATATGGGTATTTTTGACTTTTTAATATTTAATATTATTGTAGTTACAATTAAATAATTGCATGATAAGATTTTTAATAATTATGTGATGTGTAATTAAATATAGTATTAGATGTAGTGTTCATTTATTTTTAGCTAGCAGACTAGACCTAGAAGCCCAGTAGATGACCACCTGTCCGAATTATAGAATTCTGGATTTTATTATTTTATCTAGAATTTAATATTTGGAGATTTTAATTAATTACTGTATTTTTATTTAATTATTGCGCATTGTCTTTGCTTCGATATTTGGGACACTACCCTATCTTTTGTCTTCCAACAAATTTTACCATCTTGCCCTAGACATGCCCGCCTTCCATTCTGCTATTTTTGCAACTCATAATTTTGCTTTCTGTACATTGTTTCTGGCCGCACAAAAATCGTCGCGGACGTTATTTAAATAAATTCCTATTTTGTATCGTTGTGCGTTCCAATCGAAAATTGGAGGCAATCTTGACCTATTTTTCGTGCAACCCAAATTAGGGTAATATTCTGTTCTGAGTCTTCTTCACTATTGGTATTGATGACCTGACCTGATTTTGGCTCCATGTACTCCTAATTAATTGTTGAACACAACTTGCTTTTATTTCTATTTATTTTGAGGATACCATTTTATCTGATTCCGTAAATTCCATATTAATTCCAGTGCCCTGTAAATTGAGCCCATACCGATCGTACAGCGCCCCCTGACCCTACAAAACACCAAACACCAAATTGCTCGCCAAATTTTCGTTATTTTATGTGTTTGTGTATTTTCCCAAATTTAAGGGGGCTAAATTGCAAATTTGTATTTTGTGTCAACACCCAATTGTTTAAACAATGAGGGAACCTAATATTATTTAACTAGCCCTCACCCTCATTCCTACATGAATCAATTTTTCTCTCATGACAAATCTGGACCCCTCATTCTAGGGGTCAAATCCTCACCCTTCATCAAACCCTCTCTCCCTATATATGTCATGTCCCATCAACACCCTTCCCTAGAGAAACCCTAATCCCAAAAACAAGCCTCCACCTCCATCATCCAACACCAAACCGTAGGCTTCCCCTTTTCATTTTCTTCTTCTCTTCTCCTTCTCTTTTCTTCTTCTCTTCCTTCACCTTCTTCTTTATATTTTTCTTTCTTTATTTTGAATTCATAGGGGGGGAACAATGAATACTGTTCATCCCTGAACCCCGGCCACTGCTCACCCCGGCGCCCGAGTCCCCGACCCGGCGGCGCTGCTCCTCCCCCGCCTGTCATCATCCTCCAACTCCCCACCGTGCACTTCTACTGCCGGCCCGCATAGCCGACCACCTCTGCCCACTCCGGCGGTCAGCACCAACTGCTCCGGCAGTCAGCCGCTGCTCCTCTGTGCAGCCCCGGCGGCCCCATTAACTCCGGCGCTGCCCATCTCCTCCCCACTGCTCTTTAACCCCTCCGGTCGGCCAGTGCTCCGGCCTCCTCTAGGCCGAGTCTCCCCGAAGCTCCCCCTCTGCTGCTCGACCACCCATCCCCGACTGCCCGGTACAGCCACCCATCTCCCTCGATCACTCCGGCAGTACAACCACCTCCATCATCCTCCAAACACCTTCACCACCATCATCATCAAACAGTTCGGCGAGCGGCCCCGATCCGGCAGCTCCTTCCCCATCCCTTCCCTGCTGCTCCTCCCTCTGCTGAGAGCTCCGGCGTTGAACCGCTCCGACCGCTGGCTGCTCCCCTTCACCACCATTCCTCCGCTCCAACAGCTCCACTCTCGAGCTCCTCCCCGACCTGCTCCGGCGGCCAAGTCCGGCCAACCCCAGTAAGTTCTTCTTCTCCCCATCCCTCTTTCTTCATATATATATATATATATATGTATATATATATAATGTATGTAAGTATGTATTTGGGTAGGTATAAATGTGTATTACGTATTATAGTTATTTAATCCATGGGTACGTATATGTATAGTATATGTATTCAGTATGTGTATGTACATTATATATATATAATTAATCTACTTAGTATGTATGTAGGTATTTAATGTATAGTATATGTATATATTATCATGTATATGTGATTATGTAATTTAAATTAATGTTTAATGTATATGTATCTGTATATATATTAATTAATGTATATGTAGATTTCAGAATATGTAGGAAATTATTTATTGGTATACTTAATATATTTTTATATATAAAATGGGTATACATATATTTATATATATTTAGTATATATATGTAATCATTAATTGGTATAAATGTAAGTATATTGGTATTTCCTTATAATGTGTATTAGATACGTATTTTTAATAGATGTATATATATGTACGTGTTAGTATTAACTATATATATTTTAGTACGTATTTAGTGCGTATTTTTGTTAATAGGTATGAGTAATTAAGGAATAATGTATATGTATATATTTAACAGGGTTGATATAAATATAAATACGTACTTAGTATATGCATTATTGGTATTGTATAAATTGATATATATATCTATGTTTTGTATATACTATGTATATGCTTTCAACATATATAATTTGTATATATGTATAAAAATATATTTTGTACATGCTTTTATTATATTCCTAATATACATAGTATAAATTTAATTTGGTGTATTAGTATTAGTATATTTAAATGATAATGTTGACTATATATATATATATTCTAAAATGTATTTTTGGCATGTATATGAGTATACATACATAATGTTCAACTAGTATAAATCAAATATGTATTTAAAAGGCATATATATCTATATTGTAAATACATTTGAATTGGTGCATGTATAAAATATTGTATATGTACTAAATTTGGTATATATATATATATATTGTAAGCATTAAAGTATATGTTAGTTAAATAAGTGTAATGTGGTTTATGTATATCCTACTAGGTGACCCTAGTTGACTAGTGCCCTGCCTGGCATGGCCCTGAGGCCAGTGTTTTGACTGTGTGTTAGAGTAGCTTCTGATGCAAATGTTATATTGTGTTATGTTTATAGGACTGTTGGTTTACCCAGGGGATACTCTGGAACATGACATCCATAATTATCAGCTAAGGACCCGAGGCAAGTACATTCTATGATAATTTCCAATTTCTTGATAATTTCTATAAATTCAATAATCTTGAAATGTTACAACTGAATCCTTGACACTGTGCTACACGGACTAGTATAGCTTGGATCTGCAGTCATGAGATGTTACATTGATTATCGTATTGACATTGTACACGACATGTATATTAGACATCGTACATGATAAACTGGACTTGCTCGTGTATCGTGACGTGTCATGGTTGGATCCACAGTACTAGTTGGGGGGCGGGGAAGTAGTTAGTAAGAAATGTGATCATAACCTCTTATTGTAGTATAGAACAATGTAAGTGTTAATCATGCTCTTCACCCATGATTAGCCAGGCCCTATAGCTATCGTACATGTTCCCAAGCCGATCACATTTTAAAACTACTATTTCAAACACTTAGAATAGATTACAGTTTCCCTATTTAAATCATATACTACATCACCCGTATATGATACTGCTTCTTGTTCTTTTCATTTTCATACATGCACTGACTGTATCATATTGCCTATTGCCTGTCTCTCTTAAAATTGCCATTGCATTTATTTCACTGTCTTCTCAGTAGCTAGCATGACATGTTTTATTGTATTATAGACATTATTAATTAATGGAATTGTTATTTGAGAGTGTTGCTTTGCTCCTTCCTGACTGGAAATATTTTTCCAGACTATGTCTTAGAGGACCGCTGTCCGACACTTTATGGACCATATGGTGAGTAGCTGCAGACTTGGTAGTCTAGTTGTGATTCCGGGAGGACTAGCCGAAAATCTCTATTTTTAGTTTGTTCTTTAAGTAGACTATTTGGTACCGGATTTGTCTCCGGCATTTTTGATGAGACTTGGTTATTTGTTGAGTTAGATTATTACTTTGACTTGTGTTGTATTTAATTAAATTTTTGTTCGTTATCTTATCGTGCTGTAATCCTGTGATTGAGTATGTGCTCGTTTATTTGTGTCATCCGTGCCTCCTTATGGAGATTGGATGCTTGTGTGAGATTGGCTAGATAGTATCAAGACCTTGACAGCGTTCTACCGCCGATGCTGCGGCGTAGGCTGGACGTACCCACGCACTCGTGCCCCTAAACCGGGTGCGGGTCGTGACAAGTACTCTATTTTATCATTTATAGTGGGTTTGTTCCCACCGGACATATTTTGGTTTATACTATGACATTCGACTTATGTTCTTACTTTCCAGTATTTTATTTCTGTATTTCTTGTTGTATTTGTGGATGAGATAGACTCTGCCTATTGTATAATGTTTTTAGACTTGTTAGATTTAGGACAGCGTAGCACGCTTCGCTAGGATCCATTAAATTGGGATATCCTCTGAGACGTGTCAGCTGGCCAATGCCACGTAGCCTGGTCCCGTGTATTTTTGGACTGGGGTGTGACATAACGTGTCATGATTCAATCCATCGTATCAGTCGGGGCGGGAGAAATAACAATTAAATATGTGATCAAGAGACTATAGGCTAGTAGTGTAATCAATGTCTACTAACTAACCATACAATTCATGTATGGTTGAGTTAGCTCCTTAGTGTAATTATTGAATCTCCCAAGCCGATCACATATTTAGTTAGTATCTCAAATCACATAGTATATTATAGTTTTTATATTCAGTTCATTGATTATACTGTTCTATTTCTGACATTATAGTTCATTCCTTCATTCTTGGATGCATTAATTATATTTTATGTTGCTAGTATTGCCTATTCTTTTATTGTTCTTGATTATTAGTTATATTCTTATCATAGATAATATCTTCTATTTTACTGCTTATAGATTTTGTCAATTAATTAGAACTGCTATTGGGTTGTACTTTGCTCCATTCCTGACTGAAAAATATTTTTCTGAGGATCCGGGAGATTGGTGTCCGACATACTACAGACCTCAGCCTATAGATGTTGAAGACTTGGACCCACTAGTTCTGGAGTGACTGCCGGGAGATTTAGTCAGATTTACTAGTTAGCATAGTTAGTTCTCTTTAGCATTTTGGTACCGGATTTATTTTCGGCATATATTTGAGATTTGAATATTATTTCTATTTATTGTTGTTATATTTTTAACTGCATAGTTATGTTAGACTTCTGTGATATCTTCTCGTGCCATAGAAATATGATTGAGTATTGTGTTGAACTAAGTTGATTACACTCTTCTTAGAGTTAAGATATTATTGGAGGTTTATGCATTATTGCGAGATAATTAGATAGTATAGTTGACCAATACAGCGTTCTACCGCCAATACTTCGGCGTAGGCTGGGCGTTGTTCCCGACTTGCATCCCTACAACGGGTGCGGGTCGTGACACGTTTTTAGTAGTGGCCCATGCAGGTCAGGCTTCGCAAGTTATGTGATGTCGTGGTAGTACGACGACTTAGTTGTACTACTGCGAGCCTGCGATAGGATGTAGGACATAGGATACTAGGATGAGAGAGGGATACTCAATCACAACTAGGAATTCCAATCTTAATTTAATTGCTACTTTTGATTCCTTCTGAATACTTTAAATATTGTTGTCCTTCCTTGATGATATCTTATCTCGTATCGAATTAATCTCTTTTATTTTGATATGTCTTCAGGATGCCGTCGAAGACCAGATCTCATCGATCGGGGGCAGTTTCTGTGAGGTCTGCCACCTCTTAATCTTCTACTCTGGCAGTCGGGTTTGTAGCTTTTATGACATCAGTTAACATAGGAGTCTCGGCTGCCTACGGGGGTTCTCCTCCACCTGTTCTGAGGACTACTCCAGTTGCTTCGGAGGGACTTCCACCACCTCCATATTTAGGAGATTCTGCGCCGATGGTTACACTGTTTAGAGAGATGATGGAGTTACAAAGGGCACAGATAGAGGCCCAACACAGGCAGTCAGATATGATGTGGCAGAGTATGGAAAACACCCATCAGGTAGCTATTGCAGCAGTTCAGAGAGGGGCTCCTCCACAGCCACAGGATGTTCAGCTCGAGCCAGGTAACATTCAAAATTTTAAAAAGCTTGAGCCTCGAGTTTTCAAGGGGACAGAGGGTATAGTCTATGCTGACGATTGGCTTGAAGATACCGAGCGTCTTATGAGGGTGTCCCGTATTACGAAGGATCAGAAGGTTGAGGCGGTAGGACTTCAACTGTTCGACGTTGCCCGAACTTGGTTCAGGAATGAGCTACTTCTTACTGATGCGGGGCAGTCTTGGAAGGTGTTCAAGGATCTCTTTAAGAAGAAATTCTTTGCTCGGACGGACATATTGGAATTAGGAAGGAAGTTTGAGAGCCTTACACAAGGGAGCATATCCATAGAGGAGTATGCCGCAGAGTTCGGGAGGCTGAGCCGATTTGCGGAGTACTTGGTGAGAGAGCTAGAAGTTCGGGCTATCCGTTTTTACGAGGGTCTGAATTGGAAAGTAAAGATTCTTATTCCGTCTTTCTCTGATACGTATTTTGAGATACTTTTAGAGGCACACAAGGTCGAGCTGGAGTGGAACTTGAAGGCGAAGAGGGATCGTGATATGTTTGGGGTGGCCAGTAGTAGTGTGGGACCGGCAAAGAGGTTGCGGTTCCAGTAACAACAGTTTCTAGTACAGTTCGGACCTTATCAACAGCAATATCAGATGCATAAACCAATTGTTGCTCCAGTACAAGATCCAGTACAGCAGATACCATAGCAGCGTCAGAGATAGGTGCAACGGGCTCCTCAATGCACTTATTGTAAGAAGACTGGGCACACTTAGGAGATGTGTCGGAAGAGACTTGGAGCGTGCTTACATTGTGGATCAACGGAGCATATGGTGAAGGATTGTCCCTGGACCCTTCATCGTCTAGGCCAGGGTACATATCGAAGGAAAAGAGGTGGAGTTAGGCCACCTGTAGCACCGCAGATTGCTCATCACCCGCAGAGGGAGCCACCTCGGTAGGGCAAAACATTTGTGATGTCGGTCGAAGAGACCGATACTACAGGTGATGGGTTAGCGAGTTCTGTTCTTTCTTTCTGTTCCTTCCATCTATTTTGATTAATAATTTTTTTAGTACCTTTTAGATGCTTGTGTTATATAGTTAGTATAGCAAATAGAATACCCTGACAGAGACAGTAATAATAAGGCAGACGGAGACCACGATCATGCATGTTGTTCTTTGCATAGAACTGTTCCTTCGTGTGATTTTAGATAAGACCTTCTTGGACTATGATCGCTGGGGGTTTGAGCTAGAAGGAGTATGATCACCCTTAAATTTTGAAGATAAAATTATTTTAAGGGGGATAGACTTCTCACTACTACATTTTCTAGAAAGGAGTATTTTGGTCATTTCATAATTAATTAAATATTATGCATATTAAATATTTATTTATTGTATTATTTATTTATTGTTAGCATGTTAGATTTTATTTTTGAACTTATGTAGTTGACCTAACTAGTTAGAATAGATCCATGGACCCAACATTTAATTCTAGTTAGAATTGAGCCCAATAGTAAGCCCATTCATTAGGAGGATGAATTAATTAAGTTAAACCCATTAGACTAGAACCTTCTCTCCTTAATTAATTTCTTCAAGAGAGGCCCCAAGGGGTATTTTAGACTTTACATAGTAGCTTGAGGGAGGGGGCAAGAGAGGCCTATATAAAGGGGATGAAAACTTTCTCTCTCTTCATTTTTTATTCTAAATCTAGATCTAGAATTTCCCTCAACCAAATTCCATCAAATTCCTATCAAATTTCTTTCCAATTCCTTCCTAAATCATTATTGGAGGCTAGTAAAGAAAGGATCTAGAAGGAGAAAGCAAGGATCTACAAAGAGGAGCAAGGATCTATAAGTTGAAGGCTCATTTCACTAAAATTGGAAGTTTCATTGGGAATCCATCTCCCAATAGATATAATTCTATTTCCCCCCCTTAATTTAGGTTCTAAATATAAGAATTAACCATGAAAAATCAACCAATATGCATAGGCTGCCCATAGGATTTGGAATTGAGTTCATAGGAGGTCTATTGAGAAAGTTATGGTACTTTTTGTGTCAATTTTGGAAAAATTCTGAGATTGATACTTGTTGTGTTTGTCAATTGGTCCTATATATCAACTTGGTATGTATTTATCTATTTGGGGCTAGTTTTGTATCCACAATTGGGTACGTGTAGGCCATATCCCAATAATTTGGTGATACGTGTTGATTTGGAGATTTTTCCTCCGACACGGGACTTTGTGTATGTCATATTTTGACACAGACACATAGTTTTGTATTTAACTCTTCGTATTATTCATAAATAATATATTAGACTTGCACGTGTCCTTCGGGGTACATTTGGTTGTGTGGTGGACTCGTAACGCAAGCATATCATAGATCTAGTGTGATACGGGTGCGATACACTCAACGTATTTGCTTTATTGCTTTTTAATTCAATTGACTTGTGTATAACTATTAATATAATATAATATATTATATATATATATATATATATATATATATATATATATATATATATATATATATATATATATATATATATATATATATATAAGTGTATGTATTTATATTATACCATATAGTTATGTCTATGTGATTGTGTGTTTATATATGTATATTGATATCTAGGTGTATCTATATGTAAAGATGTATGCATAGTTCTATATGTGAAGTGTGATTTATATATATGTACATAAGTAGTGATATAGAATATGTGTTTATATAGGTATGTATATATAGCTATGTGTTATATATCTGTATATATGATATATCTAAGTGTATATGCGAATGGTGGTATATATGTGTATATGTATAAGAGTGTATATATATCTATATATATATGTGTATGTTTATATAAATATGTATGTGTGAAGATATATATTGATATATGCATAGCTATGTGTATGTTTACATATGTATGTGTATGTGTGTATAAATATATATATCTAGTTGTATACTTATAGGTGTTGTGTATATATACTTGTGTGTGTGCGAGAGTGTTGTGATGTATATATGTATAGATATATATGTTGATATCGACTTATAGTTATGTATGTATGTATGTATGTATGTATGTATGTATGTATGTATGTATGTATGTATATATATATGTATATATATATATATATATATATATATATGTATATATATATGTATATATATATGTATATATATATAGTTTGTGTGTGTGCTTAGGGGTGGAGACGCAGCACAGCGAGTACTAGCGGCAGCAGCAGTTTTAGAGCGCCGCAGCAGCAGTTTCAAGGTGCAGCAGCGCCGCGGCTGCAGCGAGGCAGCGTTGCGGCTGCAGCGAGGCAACAACAACAGTCTGCATCGAGACAGCTGCAGTCCCAGCATAGCAGCACTGTGGCTGCAGTGAGGCAGCACCGCAGTGGCAGCAACATCAGTCTGCACCGAGGCAGTTGCAGTCCAAGCGTAGCAACGCAGCGGCTACAGTGTGGCAGTGCAACGGTCTGCAGTAGAAGCAGCAGCAGCGTGTAGAGCGGTAGTAGCGAGGCGCGCAGCAGCCAGTTTAGTTTAGTAGTTAGTTACCTATATATATACTTGTATTACTTAGTGATATATATATGTATATATATATATTTGTATCTCTAGCTATGTACATGTATATATGTAGGTATGTATATATATGTATATATGTAATAGTTGCATGGGTAGTTAGTATAGCATGGTAATTGGTATTAATTAATGCATATTAGTATATAGCTAGTAGTTTGTATTAGATAAATACATATTAGCCTATAGTTTAGAGATTGGGTAGATAACATATACTAAGAGCACATTACCTTGAGATACCAAGGTAAATATCAAGGTATCAGGTTGGTACTCAAGGTATTGAGGGATGCTCAAGGTATTGGGTTTGAGTATCGTGAGGGGTGTGTAGGTAGTGTGATACGCTTTGGTTCAAAGCCATGGTATCCTATTTGCATTATTTAACTAAAGTACTATATGTATTGCCTTATGTATATATAAATTATTATTTTTGTATTAAAAACTTGCGTATCTTAGGATACGGAATCCTATTATTTTCTTAGTATCTTAGATCTAGTTTGTTTGGCCTAGATTCATAGTGTATGAACCTAATATCATTGAGATAGACTCATACAACCTAGAAATAACTAGTTTGACTAAGTATGACTAGTTTGGAATAGAGTTGACCTAGTTTGACTATTTTGACTTAGAAATGGCTTTATTACCTAGAAGTTGACTAGTTTAATTTATTCTTATTCCCAAAATCTTGTATTAATGCAATATTCCATATATAGGTCCGTGACACCAGTTCAGACACCGTTTTGCATTATTGCTCTGGACCACAGGCGAGTATATTCTCTGATAGTTTTTATTATTTGATTACCACTATAATTCAAGTATTTAGAAATGTTACTTATGATTCTTGACACGATGGTACAAGGATTGGTATTGTTATTGGATCGTCAGTCATGGGATATTACCTTGATTATTGAGATGGTATCAGATACTGTCCTTGTTGGTATTGGATAACATTGAATATTATAGATTAAACATTGGATAAATTGGCTAGTAACGTGTCATGATTCCATCCATCGTATCGGTCGAGGTGGGGGAAATAACAATTAAATATATGATCAAGAGACTATAGGCTAGTAGTGTAATCATTGGCTACTAACTAACCATACAATTCACGTAAGGTTGATTTAGCTTCTTAGTGTAATCATTGAATCTCCCAGGTCGATCACATATTTAGTTAGTATCTCAAATCACATAGTATATTATACTTTTTATTTTCAGTTCATTGATTACACTATTCTATTTCTGACATTATAGTTCATTCCTTTATTCTTGGATGCATTAATTATATTTTCTATTTCTAGTATTGCCTATTCTTTCATTGTTCTTGATTATCAGTTATATTCTCATCGTATATAGCATCTTCTATTTTACTGCTTATAGTTTTTGTCAATTAATTGGAACTGCTATTAGGTTGTACTTCGCTCCATTCCTGACTGAAAAATATTTTTTAGAGGATCAGGGAGATTGGTGTCCGACATACTACGGACCTCAGCCTATAGATGGTGCATAATTGGACTCATTAGTTCTGGAGTGACTGCCAAAAGATTTAGCCGGATTCACTAGTTAACATAGTTAGTTCTCTTTAGCATTTTGGTACTAGATTTGTTTTCGGCATATATTTGAGATTTGTATATTATTTCTATTTTTTGTTGTTATATTTTAACTACATAGTTATTTTAGACTTCTGTGATATCTTCTAGTGCCATAGAAATGTGATTGAGTATTGTGTTGAACTAAGTTGATTACACTCTTCTTGGAGTTGAGATATTATTAGAGGTTTATACATTATTGTGAGATAATTAGATAGTATAGTTTACCAAGACAGTGTTCTGCCGTCGATACTGCGGCATAGGCTGGGCGTTGTTTCCGACTTGCATCCCTACACCGGGTATGGGTCATGATATATAGTATGTTAGCTCTGGTGGTGCCATTTGGTGTACTTTACAAGATATTGGTCCTGCTCTAGGAATTAACTCTATGCAAAAATCTATATCTCTTACTGGGGGTAACCCTAAAAGTTCCTCTAGGAAGACGTCTAAGAACTCCTTGACTATCTTAGGAAGTTGTGCTTGTACTATCACCATCGCTACGATCCTCTTTTCATGCTGATCTCCTATAAATCTCTCAAAGGTGAAGTCTTCCGTACCCGGGATACTAAATAGTACCTTACCCTTATGGCAATCTATCATAGCATGATTGTCTCTCAGCCAATCCATGCCTAAGATAACATCAAAGTTACCCATAGAGAACTCGATCAACTGTGCTGGTAGTGAACGCCCATACACTATGACCATACACGCTATACATACTCTACTAACTCCTACGAGCCTAATACTAGTGAGTATATTCAACCTCTCTGGAAATGCCTCGAACTCCAATATGATGCGTGTGGCGAATCGTGCAGATAGAAATGAATGAGATGCACCTGAATCAAATAACGCTACTGCAGGATAAGATACAATATATATGATACCTACCACCACATCGCTAGATGCCAAAGCCTCTTTCAGAGATAAAGTAAAAGCTTGCCTTTGGTCCTGCTGGTCTCCTCGTTGTTGCCTCCCTTGGATACACTATTGTGGCCTCTGCTGGCTTTCTTGCTGATTCTGCTGGTGTTGGTACATCTGAGCTTGCGTCTGCTGTGGACGCTGAGCTAATGGCCTAACTGCTATTATTGGCCCTCTTTGCTGGACTGCCCTTGGTGTTGGCAACATTGGTAACTGTTAAAGTGACCATCATAGCCTCAGCATCATCGGACAATTGGTAATTCGGTGATCTAGAATGCCATACCTTATACATAATCCATTGGCTGTCCTACACACATCTCTAGTGTGGCCTCGCTTGCCACAGTAAGTGCAACCCACCGGTGCTACCTGGCGTTGTTGCTGTTGTTATTGTCTCGGCTGCTGTCGAACCGGTACTGTCACCGTCGAAACTGCCACCCTCCTTGGCGCTGTCATGGAAATGAAATCCAGTGATGGTGTTGACGTCCGAGGCACTCCTCTACCTCCTCCTCCAATCTGAGCATGAGACCTCTTCTGGCCTCCAGTCCTTGCCGATAACCTTTGTATGGTAAGCTCGTACCTCCGAGCTACTATAGTATTCTTCATAAGTCTGGTTGTCGTACCCCTTTACCAGTTGTAGAATCTCCAGATAAAGTCCTTGCTGAAACTTTATTTGTAAAATCCGTAATCCTAAAATACGTATTAATATTTTTTATTAATTATTAATTTAATTATAGTAATTATGAGCTAATTAGGAGAAATGGATTTTATTTTATTTTTATTTTGGGTGTTTGTGAATTTATGGGATTTATGGAGCCATTATGCTTTTTTCCTAATTTATTTCATGTAGGAGACCCTTGGACAGTTGTTAGCTTAATGGTATGCATTAATATAAATTCTAGATTTTTCTATGTGTATATATGTATATATATATGTATATATATACATATATATTTTAAAAAGAAATAGAAAGAGAAAGAAATGAAAAAAAAGAAAAAAGAAAAAACACAAAACTACTTAAAGTAACTAACAAAACCCATAGCCCAACACCCATCCAAAACCAACCCACGTTATAAAGAAAGCAAGAGCAGCAACAGCAATTAGAACCCCCCTGCTGGCAAGTTCCCCCCTCGCTCTCTCTCTCTCTCTCTCTCCTATATATATATATATATCTCTTAATCATTCAACACAAAACCCTAACCCTAATTCTTCTCTCATTCTTCCCATCTGACAGTCGTGCCGCCCTCGACGCCGCGCCGCCCCCGTGCCTCCGGCCGGTCGTCGCCTCCGCGATCGCGCGAGCGCGCGAGAACACTGCAGAATTTGACTGCAAAGAAGCCATGTTCCCGCTCTATTTCTCGCGCCATCGCTCGACCAAACTCGGCCCCGTCTTCTCCGGTATGATCCTCACCTATCCCCCTTCCATATTTGTATGTTAGTTGACCTCGAACAACGCATAACCCTAGTCAAAAATAGCGTCCAAGTTGACAGAAAAGACCACTTTTTGGGTATAGCAGAAAACTACGGTGACCACCTATGTTCCCAGGTTCGTATCTCCCACCACAGAGATCCGAATCTGATTTTTTTTGGTATACGGATACCACTTGACCTAGTTTAATTTATATTAATTAACATTAAATTATTAACTGCTGTAGGTAGAATTAAATTCGTTGGAAAATCCCGAGAACATACTTTTTCTAGATATCTAAAAGTTGTGAAACGGAGCGCCCCCCGCCAAACGGGACCGCTTTGCCATGTACCAAGTGTACCAAATGGTGCACGCAGTATACCCGGACACGTAAGAGTTTGTAGAAACTGATTCGGACGCGTGTGCGCGTCGAAATTAGCCCGTATCCGCGGACAAATCCCGTGTCACAACTTTTGTAAAAGCTGTGCGCATTTTGTGCACGCTAATCAGATTATGACAAAACTTGCACCACTGGACTCGTGGTATCGCGCTGGTCCTATGAACCAATTTTCACGCAATTCTGAGACAGTTGACCAAGTCACCAATTGGCGGGCCCCACTATTGACTTTTTAGGCGAATTTGCGTTCGGCCCATCGAAATTTATATTTGGACATACCGTTGGGTTCGTATTGACATTTAGAGTTTGTTTGACCTATAATTTATCCCATTTAGAGACTGTTACCCCTGGCACACTTTTCGGTGCAAAGTGGGCCATATGTGGACCCAGCTTTGACCCGAAATTATCGTTTTGCCTCTGTGTCCAAATTGGACGAAAAGAAAGTGCTTTCTAGCTATTTTGCTTATTTTGGGAATGTTGGTGATATCTATTTCAGCATCCGGAGATGTTTATTCCGAGGCAGCAGCTTCTACTCCTGCGTGCGTGATATTTGGACATTATATTTTGCAGCTTTCTTGCTAGGCAAGATACCTTGCCAAATTGCTTACAGTATTTTGCATGCTTAGTATATTTCTATTTATTTATTGCATGTGTAGTTCATTCAGTCATTACTATATATATTAGATATGTTGACACACACTTGACACCTAGTATCATGAGAGGACAATCATTAGGCGTATAGGTTTTAACCAATCTGGTAAACCGTAGTATATAGCTCATACTACGGGCGTGTGTCGCGCTGGTCGCTACCCCCATGGTATGTCAATTTCTGGAGTCTTGCTGGTCGCTACCCCCGCGGTATGTCCATTTCTGATGTCCACTGACGAGTGTGTGAGTTGTGAGGTAGATTGAGTAGCCTACCCTTGCCCATACGTTGAAAAGTTGTCCTCATTACATTCATATAGGTTATCTTATACAGCATACTTATATATTTTCAAACATTATGCATGTTTACTGTATTCAAATTGGCTTGCTTCTATGTATCTTGTTACGTCCCTCTGAGGACCTGGTCCCTTTCCAAGTATATCTGTTCTTGAGTATTCGCAGGAGCGCAGATTTGGATGGTTACATGTGTTTCGAGGATGTCTTCTCTTCGAGCCCCGTGTGTTTGTGGTATTAAACGAAAGAATGAAAGTGTATTTCAATGACGGGGTTTGTGCGAAACCCGCGCCCTTTGGTTTACAAACAAACTTGTACAACGTAATCCTATACGAGGATGTGGGAGTATAATTTATTTAATCTGGGTATAAATTGCTATAGGTGTCTGATCTGCGGTCAATCACTTTAGCCCTTGGCCACGCGATGTTGAAGAAGTGCCGTGGAAGACAGGTAGCAGCTTCGAAGGTTGCAGGAGAGGGTGGATGCACGATGCCGAAGTCGTCGATCCCCGCTCTTTGCCTGAGCTCCGGGCTCTCTCTCTCTCTCTCTCTCTCTCTCTCTCTCTCTCTCTCCTCCTTGTTCGATCTTCTCCGACTGTCGACCTTGGATCTGATATTGGTACTCTTGACCGAATTTTCTGACCCGGGATCTGATATCGGTTTCTTGACCAATTTTTTGACCTTGTTCCCCATTGACAGGGGCCTCTATTTATAGAGTCTTTGGTGTCAGTGACCACTCCGTTGGTGTAGCAACCGAGGAGTGGAAAGTACAGCACCTTTTTACACAACGGTTAAAGTAACCAATGCCTACGTATAGATGATCTTTTGACTGAGCGGGTGACGTGGGTCCAACTAAGGGGACACAACACGTACGGTTGCTACTAAGATCACGGCGTAAAAGCCACGCGGGTAGGTATCCATTGTGTAAAAGAGGTTGGCGTAGAAGCCAAATGTCCGTCACCATGGCATAGAAGCCAAGTAGGCATAGAAGCCGAACAGGCATAGAAGCCGAACAGGCATAGGAGCCGAGTAGGCGTGGAAGCCGAACAGGCACAGAAGCCGAACAGGCATAGAAGTCGAACAGGCATGGAAGCCGAGTAGTCGTAGAGACTGAGTGGGCGTGGAAGCCGCATGAGCACAGATCCTGAATGGGCGTAGAGGCCGCTGCATATCGTGCCAGAATGGGCGTAGAAGCCGCTTGAGCACAGATCCTGAATGGGCGTAGAAGCCGCTGCACACCGTGCTGATGTGGACGCCTTAGCCGGAATTACGGATTTTAAAGATATAACCAAATCTCTTGCCGAGATTTGCCATCACCTTATGCATTAAATGCGGAGGCGTGTTTCGAAGGTCTGTAGGCCTTCTGTGCACCCGTCGCAGAGACGTGTCTTGAGAGAAACTGTCACCGCTTTGTGCAATTAGACGTGGAGACGTGCCTCGAATCCCGTACGAAGTGCAGCTTTTGACGTGGCAGGCGGTTTGTCTACTGCGGAGCGTAAAATAGCTCATGTTTGCCTGTGTAAAACAGGGCGGCGTATTCCCTTGTATGCAAAAGAGCGGTTTATGCTGAGGGGACTCCAGTAAACGACGGTTTGGTGATGTTTTACCAAATCCTCTGCATTAAATGGTGAGATCCGCCATCATACTGTGAGATGCGTCCCGAGAGGTCTGCCATCGTTTCCAGCCGTCGTCTGGGTAGCCGTGTATCACCTTTTGTCAGGAGTCAGAGGTCAGATTTACTGCTTGACTTGACAGGTTTATTTCGGGGAAGATGAAGCGTTCCTCGTACGCTATTACGCTGCTTTGAGAGCGATTGAGTTTTACGCCATGGAGGCGATGAAGAACTCTGTTTCACGCTGGAGCGGCCTGGACGTACTGCACTTATGCGGATGGTCCTTTGAGCTTTATTCTTCACGCTGTATTTTAGCGGAGAAAACTCTGTCGTACGCCTGATGGCTCTGAAGGCCTCTGCTTACACTGCTCTGTATCAAGAGACTGTGTAGCTTTTCCCAGCGTATTTTTTATGCTTCTACAAGACCCCCTTCAGAGCTTTTAAATTCCTTGGAATTTGAAACGCTTTGAACGAAGCATGAATGGCCCCTCGTAACTTGAAACCTTTCTGAGTGGAGCGTTGAAACGTTCGGTGCAGACTTTATGGTAGATTTATGGGGGACCACTGTGATCTCTTTTGCCTATAAAAGGCTGGGGGAGTTAGCCTGTTCTCCCCACATCTTCATCACCACGCAGAGATGATCACCGGAGTTCGCCGGGTCGATTTGAGGAAGTAGGAGATCATGTTCTTCCAGCGTGTAAGGAGCCAAAAAAGACGGCGTCTTCGAGCAAGTGTCCACTGCAACGATGGATCATGGAAGGATATCTTAGCCTCCCTTGCTCGGGATAATCAGCAACTTTGTATGGCGTTGCCCCAGGAGAGAGGAAGGGTCGTATTTGACCACACAGCTTACAAGTTGTATCTCTTCTCCTTAGATCCCCGCGGACGAGATTAGACAAACCGTAATCTATCATCCCTGATCGAGCTGGGTGGAAGACCCCTCAGCTGGATCGACCATGGCGAATGGAGGATCTTCTTGTTCATTACTATGGAAGTAAATGAACCGCAATAGAAAAAGAGGAAGACCTGCACCGATGCGAGAACCCGGTAGAACGGATTCTGGGGGCGATCTTTCGACGATGATGATGAGGAAGCCCTTTGTAGATGGGATTTCCCTCATATGTAGTCATGAAAATGAAAAGAAAACCCTTGTAGATTATATTTTCCTCATATGTAATCATGATTTTGATCTTTAATAAAAATCGTCTTTCTTCTTCATATGATCATCTTGCCATATGTTGCTGTGAAGTCTGAATATGTGCAGCTTTAACACGTCTGAATCTGTACGCCGACTCTGTAGAAAGAGTGCTAGGTCCTGTCCTTTACGCATAGCGAGTAGTTCATAGGACGCTGTAGAGCATTTTGAACATCTTAGAACTGTCCTGTTGCTGGGACTGAGGAACCGCGTAGAGCTCTGAACTTCTGATAAACAGAATTTTTGTTCAGTCTTCGCCTTCAAGAGTGACTTCTCGAAAATCTCTTGGAACAGGGTCGAGGAATGGCTGTCAAAAACTGAGTTGCCATCTTTTGATAGACGAGATATTTAGACTGGAGTTTGGATGAACCTCCAATTGACCCGAGAAGAGTAATTTCTCAATGTTTGAACTCTTGTATGTTTCGGGTACTTGGGATATGTTGAGGCCAAGGAGGAGTATCTTCTGTGTGAACTCCTGTAGTTGACCATCTTAGGGATCGTTCAAATATACGGAAAGTCATGGAGCGAGAAATCATCAGTCTGTAGCCTCCGGGCGTAAAACACCGTCGAGCGTGAAATTGTAGACTTGTAGTTCCTGTGCGTGAAGTCATGGGTTTTGTGGCCTCTCGATCATAAAAGCTACTGAGCACAAAGGCATCCGGGCCAAAAACCTGACTTGTAGCTGTCGAACGTAAAGTTATAGATTCGTAGCCGTCGAGCGTAGAAAGCTCTTTTAGCGTAGAAATGTATATCTGTAGCTCCTGAAAAGAAAATTTCTCCGAGCATGAAGTCTTGCGGATCTGTTGTTTCTGAGCGTAAACTGAGCGCTATCGAGCGTGATATCATCGATTTGGTATCTGCTGAGCGTAAAGTCGTATATTTGTGGCCTCTCGAGCGTAAAAGCTACTGAGCACAAAGGCATCCGGGCATAAAACCATAGACTTATAGCTTGTGAGCGTAAAACCGTAGATCTGTTGCTGTCGAGCGTAGAAAGCTCCTTCAGCGTAGGACCTGCTGAACCGTCTTTGCACGAAAAAACTTTTCGAATTTGCTGACTGTCCGTCTTTCAAGGTTAGTGGGCCGATGTGGCATCCAATCATAAACCATTATTTAATTTTGCGAGATTTGGTTAGGGTCTCGAGGAATCCGTCTGAGGATTCGAGGAGTCGGCCCGAACTCTATATATATCCCAAGTTCTCTGAGAGAGAAACTTTCTATCCATCTTCTGTGAAAGAGAGCTTTCGAATGTTCGAGTTTTTCTTCGTTCCCTCGAATCTTCAGAAAATGGCGTCGAAACAAACCTCCTTCGCTAAGGAAAAGGGTATAGGTTCCTCTTCTCATTCTTCCGCCCCAGCGCGGGGGTCTTCGGTCGGTCAAGGCGAACTTTCTTCTGAGCGAGGTGTCCCGCCGACGAGCAGTGCACCCGGTTTTAGAGGTAAAGCCTTCGGGGTGACAAAAACGACGAAAAATCCTTCGCACACGTTGAACGTGACCGCGCTAGGTCGTCTTCTGTGCTGATAGCCTCTTCTTGAAGAAGTTGATGCACGGAGGCGTTTTCATCTTTTATGCCCACATTTCTAATGTGTCAGCGTAAAGACTCCATATTTTCGTAGTTCTGAGCATAGGAGCTCTGGCTACCAAAAATTGGGGTATATCGTAAAATTTGAATTTTACGCTTGTGGGGGGACCTCCGGCGTAAAATTGCCAGATTTGCACAATCCCGCGTAGAGCACAGACTGTTGTTTCTTTCGGTCCGTATGTTCGTGCAAGACTTGTGATGACGTATTTTCCTTGCACTTTTGTAGTTGACTTGGGTGAGTCTCCACTGGCCGAGGTGATGGGCTCCGCTGCTGGGATGCTGCACTCGAACTACCTGGAGGATCTGTCCCACGTGTCATTCCCTATCTCCGGACCCCAGTACCCTGAAGGAAGGAGGGTCTTAATATTGGCTCAGGGCGAGCGAATGCTGCTGAGCATGATCAACGGGGAGCCTCTGACTTATGTAGACGGGGAGCCGTACGTAAAGCCGACTTTCCTTTTTGGGGACATGATCGACAAACAGTCCCAGACGAAGCCTAAGAGGGAGCCCTGGGTCTTCTCAGCCGAGAATTTGGTTTTGTACCTGCCAACGATGCCGATGGATTATCCCATCTCGGCCTTCTTCCACGCGACGCATCCTAGGAAGATGTCGTGGACGCTGACTCCTGATCTTCACGGCAAGACGGGGAAGATTTTTCATCTGAAAGGAGCTGACCAGGGGTCATTCGTCAGTCGCCCCTCCGGCGTTGTGACGTTGTTCAGAGGACTGTGCCCGGGCAGTATTTCAAGTGAAGATAGCTTGGTGATCCAGCCGGTCCAATTGCCGACCTTCTGCAACGACTTCATGGGTCGAGGTGGGGTATATTCCAAGGAGAATCCTCGGTGCAATGGGTGGATCGCCCCAACGAACTCCTGATGGAGATGCCTAGTTGATTGGGCCTTGAAGCACTTCCAGAGAGAGTTGGAGGGCATTGGACTATATGCCGCTGTGAGTGCGACGAGCGTCGGGTTGCCTCCGAACTCCAATTTGTTCCTGGCGCTGATGGAGCAGTACATTTCGCTCACCAGGACCTTTGCCACTCCACTGGGGGAGTTGGGGTTGGCGCTCCACGAGATGGCAGTTGTCTCGAGACTGCCGATGGGGGATACTCCATATGAAGAGTATGTTTCCATCAACCGGGAGTTGGGGGATTTGGACCGTCGGGTGGTGGAAGTATATTAGGAGCTGATGTGTCAATACTTCACGTGCACCGTCTTTTATAATGAGCCTTCTGATTTGGCTCACACCACCAAGTGGATGTCCTACCTCTTCTTCCACCGAGCCGGGGCCGCCAGGTCGGAGAAAGCCTCGGGTGGCAAGAATGAGCCCGTGAACTGTTTGGGCGTGCTTAGTGCCCAGGTTGTGGAGACTCTTATGGAGGAGGTTGAAGCTCCGGACCAGATTCTTGTCGAGGGGGTAGGAAAGTACCCGGAAGGCACCAAGGCCTGTAGTTACTTGAGGCGTTGTCGCAGGCCTTTGTCTAAGGAAGCCCAGCTGGCTGGTTTCCTCTCCATATGGTTACGCCGAGTAGTGGTGCCAGGTACCGCGTCCGCGGACCGCATTCACCGAAACATCATGTGGCTGGCAGTGCGCCTGGTGTTTGGGGCAAGACTGGGCTTGCTTCCTGCCATGGTGTGCCGTATACAGGCTGGCTTGAGAGCCATAACTGACGGGTTGCTCGTCAACGAAGCTCGACGTGAGAGTTTTCCCAGGGTAGAGTTACCATACCTATACTTGATGGGATGGTTGGTTCTCCACAATCCTCGGGTGATGTCTCCTGGGCCCGATAGCAGCTCGGGGGGTATATTCTTGCTGAATTACAAGGATTCCTCCTGGAATGTGAGCACAGTTTTAGACTGCCGGCTGGTGTTGAACCTCGGTCACGGTTGGAAGCTCCTCTATACTGCTCCCCCCGTGCATCGCAATCAATCAGGGGTGCGGCTTAAGGATTCAGGTGGAGAGAAGACCAACCTTTCCCCGGAAGCTTTTAACTGGTTGGTCTGTATTAGGCCCTCCCATCTGCTGTACAGGAGCGAAGATCACTGCTTCTTCGAGCCCTACTTGCCTAGTCGGTTTGCCAGGCAGTTTGGGTACGATCAGCTGCATGTGGGCAATGCCGTTACCAGCTTTAGGTCCAGGGGCGGACTTATTGATGGAGCTAGAGGGTGGCGATATTTTTTTATGGGTTGTACGAGGGCAACCTTCATTGTGCCGGTTGTTACAACCTCCACGGAGCTTCGCATTCTCTATTCTTACGCCCAGTTTTACGTGGCGATTAACACCTTCCATCGTGATTTCGACCTGCGTGAAAGCTTCCGGGTGCCTTCTCCCAAGCCTGGAGGAAGAGTTGACGTCCCTTCGGTTTCTTCGGACGAAGGTGGGGAGTCTGGTACTCCGGACGAGCCTCTGGTATCGGTGTCGAGGTGCGAAGTGCCTCTGCCTGCGGGGGCTTTGGTAGTCCCTTCTGGGAAGCGACGGGCTTCTGCTCTGAAGGAAGTTTTTCTTCGCAAGAGGAGGAAGGAGACGGTTGCTCGTCCTCTCCACATTCCTGGCATTGCGGCTCCTGGGAGTGAGCCTGCCTCTCCCTACCTCGGGGATGACCCCTTGGCTGGAGGTTCCTCGCCTTCTAGAGAGGGTTCTCTTACAGTTCCGGTCGTCGATGCCGGAGAATCCTCGTTAGAGGTGGCTGTGGCGGCTACTGCTCCAGGTAGCGGAGCGAGATTGCCTGTGTGGCCGAGGCAGATGGGAGAATCTTTCCCGAGGCCAGCAGCGGGCATGACTCCTGCCGCGTTAGTGAGCGCGCCTGGCGAGATTCTGGCCGATGAACTTCGACCACGTCTTGGTGGAGGCCTGACAGAACTCTCGGCGATGTCGGTCGGCCCACCTCATTCTCCAGGCATGAGGATTCGCATTGCGTCATTGAGGCGTGGTTTAGCTATATCGACTGCAGATGCGTCGTATATGCCGTTGGCTCCGGGTAAAATGTCATTTTTTGTCTCCTTTGAGAAAGATTGTCATCATACTGATATTGACTTTCTCGTCTTCTTCTCAGGTGATAGCGCCCACGGGGAGTATAGCGTTGAAGCGCATTCTAGTTCCGCTCGGGCTTCTGACGAGGAGGCGTTCGTCTTTGATGAGGAAGTGGCTTCGGGGGCCAGTACGCCTGGAGTAGCTTCGTCACCTCGAGAGGAGGATGAACACGTCGTCGTGACCTTGCCTCTTGTGAGTGTGGCGACGACTTCGACCGCCATTACCGCACCTTCTTCGATTGCGCCATGTGTCGATGCGACGGCTGTGGCCACCTCGTCTGCAATCATCCCTGGAGAGGGACTTGCTGACATTGCGGGCGCTCCCGGCGTTCAGTCGGATCTAGTTGCGTTGACCGAGCAACATACCAGCCTTTTCTACACCGGTTTAAGAACGATGGTGTCAATGGTGTTAGCGAAGAGTCTGGATTTTGAGCGCCTGAGGAAGACTTCTCTTGCTTCGATCGGGGTCATCAGGGAGCTCGGCGATCCTGGGGTAGCTGACGCCCTGGAGGCGGTGGTTAATGGGTTAGAGCAACCTATTAACGAACATTTGCAGCTGACTCGGGGTCTCGATGCTGATGTTCAGGCTCGGTTCGACCTCATGACTGCGCGGCTTGCTACGAAGGTGGAAAGCCTAGACAACTCTATCCAAAAGCATAAGCTGGAGGTGGATAGGAGAAAAGTTGTCATGGAAGAGGCTCTTGCCGTTGAGACGCGGTGTCGCTCTGAGCATGAAGGGAATGCAGCGAGGGTCTCCAAGCTGAAGGAAAAACTCGCTCGGGCAGAGGAGTGGGCTTCTCAGTGGCTGGCAGGTCTAGACGTAGCGTCCGGTCGACTGAGCACAGCGCGACGGGAGCTGGACCGTGCAGAAGCTGCTCGCACGGGCTGTCTTCGGGCAAAGGCTGATCTGACTCTCACGGCACTCCCGAGGCACGGTTGGAGCAGGCTCGTGCCGACGCCTTGGTTCTTAGGAATGAGAGGATAGCTGCGCTGGAGCGGCAGATTCACAATCTGACTCACCTGCCATCATGATGTATTCTTTCCCCTTTTTTGCTTGCCCAGATGTAATTCTGCCTCCCTCTCGGGAATAAATAAAGGCGACTCTTTTCTGACTTTTGTGGACCCATCATTTCGGAATGTAAATGACCAGTTTTGGTGAGAGTATTATCAGAGGTAGTATGGACATGATAGACTCCCGATAAACTTCTTAGCAGGACACATCTATTCAGAGGTCATACGGACATGATAGGGCGTAACCCTACTAATTGTGTTTTGGAAGTAGTTTTGTCAGAATCGAGAGCCTTGCTATGTCCCACCCGAGCAGGGGGGATTAAGCATAGTACCTTTTCAGGAATTTGCCGTTGATAGGAGCGATTAACAGGTCTCCATTAGGCTGGGCTATCCTGTAGGCGCCGTTCGAGAACGTTGTCTCGATCACATAAGGGCCTTCCCACTTGGGTTGGAATTTGCCTTTACTTCTGTGGGTAAGAATCATCGGTCTTCTTACGGCTAGAACTAGATCGCCGACTTTGAACACTCTTTCCTTCACTTTATGATTAAAAGTTTTGGAAATGCGTGCTTGGTAAAGCGCGATGCGCTGTTGAGCTTGTAGGCATTTCTTGTCTAATCCTTCAAGCTCTTGCAGCCTTAACAGGTCATTCTTTTCTCGAGTCAACTCACTAGTCACTGCTATCCTGAGCGACGGGATCTGTATTTTGATGGGAAGAACTGCCTCGCTCCCGTAGACCAGTGAAAAGGGGGTACAACCTGTAGGTGTCCGTACCGTTGTGCGGTATGCCCAGAGACATTTGTAGAAGCATGAAAAATACGCTGGGATGAACTACGCAGCCTCTTAATGCAGAGCAGCGTGAACAAAGGCCTCCAGAGCCATCAAGCGTACAATAGAGCTTTTTTCAGCGTGAAGAATAAAGCTCACAGGACCATCAGCGTAAGTGCAGTACGTCCAGGCCGCTCCAGCGTAAAAAGAGTTCTCTATCGCCTCTATGGCGTAAAACTCATCCGCTCTCGAAGCAGCGTTATAGCGTACGAGGAACGCTTCGTCTTCCCCGAAATGAACCTGTCAAGTCACGCAGTGAATCTGACCTCTGACTCCTAACAAAAAGTGCTGCACGACCACCCAGACGATGGCTGGAAACGACGGCAGGCCCCTCGGGACGCGCACCACAGAATGATGGCGGATCTCTGCATTTAATGCAGAGGATTTAGTTAAAAGATCACCGAACCGTCGCTTACTGGAGTCCCCTCCGCATAAACCGCTCTTCTGCGTACAAGGGAATACGCTGCCCTGTTTTACACAGGCAAACATGAGCGGTTTTACGATCCGCAGCGGACAAACCGCCTGCCACGTCAAAAGCTGCACTTCGTACAGGATTCGAGGCACGTCTCCACGTCTAATTGCACAGAGCGGTGACAGTTTTTCTCAAGGCACGTCTCTGCGACAGGTGCACAGAAGGGGTGCAGACCTTCAAAACACGCCTCCGCATTTAATACATAAGATGATGGCAAATCTCTGCAAGAGATTTGATTATATCTTCAAAAGCCATAATTCCGGCTAAAGGCGTCCACATCAGCACGGTACGCAGCGGCTTCTACGCCCATTCAGGATCTGTGCCCATCCGGCTTTAACGCCCTCTCGGCCTCTATGACCGCTCGGTTTCTATGCCCATCCGGCCTCTAGGACCACTCGGCTTCTACGCCCATCCGGCTTTAACGCCCTCTCGGCCTCTATGACCGCTCGGTTTCTACGCCCATCCGGCCTCTAGGACCACTCGGCTTCTACGCCCATCCGGCTTCAACTCCCTCTCGGCCTTTAGGACCACTCGGCTTCAACGCCCATCCGGCTTCAACGCCCTCTCAGTCTCTACGACTACCCGGCTTCCATGCCAACTCGGCTTCTATGCCTGTTCGGCTTTTATGCCTGTTCGGCTTCTATGCTATGGTGACGGACATTTGGATTCTACGCCAACCCCTTTTACACAATAGATACCTACCTACGTGGCTTTTACGCCGTGATCTTAGTAGCAATTGTACGCGTTGTGTCCCCTTAGTTGGACCCGCATCACCCGCTCATTCAAAAGATCATCTATACGTAGGCATTGGTTACTTTAACCGTTGTGTAATAGGGTGCTGTACTTTCCATTCCTCGGTTGCTACACCAACGGAGTGGTCACTGTCACCAAAGGCTCTATAAATAGAGGCCCCTATCAATGGGGAACAAGGTCGCTAAAAAATTGGTAAAGAAACCAATATCAGATCAAGGTCAGAAAAATTGGTAAAGATACCAATATCAGATCCAGGGTCGACAATTCGGAAGATCGAGCCAGGTCGAAGAGAGAAGAGAGAGAGAGAGAGAGAGAGTACTCGGGGCTCAGGCAAAGAGCGGGGATCGACGACCTCGGCATCGTGCATCCACCCTCCCCTGCAACCCTCGAAGCTACTACCTGTCTTCCACGACACTTCTTCAACATCGCGCAGTCCAAGGGCTAAAGTGATCGACCGCAGATCAGACACCTATAGCAATTATCTACCCAGATTAAATAAATTTTACTCCCACATCCTCGCATAGGATTACACTGTACAAGTTTGTTTGTAAACCAAAGGGTGCGGGTTTCGCACAAACCCTGTCATTGAAATAATACATTTCATTCTTTCGTTTAATACCACAAATAAGATGGCAACTCTGCTGGGGACATCTTTCTCTTCTGACGAGGAAGCAATTGCTCAACGCAATGCGGTATCTATAGAAACCGTGAAGAAGACACTGGTCGTTCAGTTCGATCAGTCCGCCTACGAAAACATGCTTTGAACTGGGGGTAGCTCTCACTCTCTCTCCGTCCAAGACAACAGGATGTTGCGCAAAGTATGGGTGCCCAAGACATCCTCTACCATTCCTGTGGACTCTCCGATCTCTCCGACCAATGAGGTGGTAGCGTCGCTCCTTCCGTGCCCTGCACGTAAAATTCAGTCTCCCGCTACGCGCAGTACAGACAAAACTTCGGGCAAAGCCTCAGCGCTAACCCAGAAGTATCCACTGCGCTTTACGCATAGGAATCAGTCTCCCACTATGCGCGGTACAGACAAAACTTTAGGCAAAGCCTCAGCGCTGACCCAGAAGTATCCCCTGTGCTCTACGCGCAGAAATCAGTCTCCCGCTATGCGCGGTACAGACAAAACTTCGGGCAAAGCCTCAGCGCTGACCCAGAAGTATCCCCTGCGCTCTACGCGTAGGAATCAGTCTCCCGCTACGCGCGGTACAGACAAAACTTTCGATGGTGCCCCAACGCCAAATCGGAAGAACAGATCACGCTCCACGCGCAAAGCAATATCTGGCCTCTACGGTAAACCAGATGAGCGCTGTGATCCCCGCCAGGGGAAGCAAGCAGGCGAGTACTCAGCCTCTCGGCCTTTACGTCAGCAAGAGAAAAATCTGCCTATCCTCCGGATTATGCGGGAAGACGACGGTCGACTGAACACCTCTTCAGCTTCACGCCAGTCTGAGTAAATCTCCGAGTTGCGCAAGGCGAAGTCCCACGGCGTAAAACAGGCTCAGGTGGCGGAAAGACACCCTCCCCAGGGACTATCCGCCACCCAGGTGGCCTACCTATTGTACACAGGGGGCATAGGGAAAGCCATAGTGGCCAATATCCGCATGCCCACTGCTGGGAACAGAAAAAATAAGTCGTCGCCTTCTTCTGAAAATTCTCCTGACCTGCGGGATTATCTAACCCAAAAGCGCGAAAGCAAGAATCATGAACAGCCCTCAGTTCCCCTGACAATCAAACGCGGGGAGATCTTATGGGAGGATACGTCAACATCCGACGTCGTCATAGCAGGCGGGCCGCAGGAAGACTCCATCTTTATCATCCCACCCACCCACGGCGATCAACATCCGATAATCTTCGGTAGCAGACGGAACAACCCAATCGTACAGGAGGAATCGCGCGAGTCCGAAACTGGCAGGATACAAACCCACAGATATAGCCCCCAAGCATTAAATATCATGCAAAACATGGGTTACGACTTGGAATTGAAACAAGGTCTCAACTATGGGAAAGGTAGACGAACGCCGGTGCGTAGTGATTCTCACCGTCAAAAAGCTCATTTCGGGTTAGGATATGCAGCGTCTCTCGCAAGACCCAGAATTCCGAAATCCTATCCTGTACAACCGGAAGCGGCTCATGCCAAATCAGTCTCTATAGCCGGAGGTTGCGGCATGTCTAGGAGCAACCTGCCTCGACAGAACGAAGGGACATCCAAGGCCAGGGGTAGAATCCCCTCAAAGTCCGAGGATGATGAAATGACGATAATCTCCCCGCAAAACCGTAAAATTCAGGCATCAAGAGTCCGGAGACCAAAAGAAACTTTCTCCTTCCAAGAAGACGACGTCATTGAAATCTTTGATATGTTGATGAAAGAGCGCAAGCTTCAGCTGCCCAACATCAGACATCCTGAGAGGGCTGGCCAAATGGATGACCCAAATTATTGTCTCTTCCATCGGTACACGCATCACCCTACAAAGGTGTGCTATATGCTAAAAAGGAAAATTCAGGAGTTGATAGAGGCCAAGGTCATCACTTTGAATCTGTAAACAAGAGGACGGTCCGTGCTAATTGGATTTCCATTCTTTTCTTACATAACAATCCACTCTTTTCCAAGGGATGTACTCAAGGAAGACTCCCTAAGAAGTCTCTCTAGTGGACTCTCCAGGATTATCCTCACTCAAGAAAAACACTCCACAGGGGATTGTCAAGACATAAGCTTATGTTCATCACCCAAGCATTTCATTTCCTTGCATCCCAAGAAGCTTGTCATGTTCATATTACCTCTGAACAAACCTTCTTGATTTTGGCTATCGATTATCACATCGGTTGTCCGATCAACTTAGCGCCCGTACTTAACCCTAAGTACGCCAGTGGTGTTAGGTCCACAAAGACTGCCATGTCCATATTACCTCTGAGCAGACATGCACTTCCATCCCTGATAGAATTGTGTCCCAAGAAGCTTGTCATGTTCATATTACCTCTGAACAAACCTTCTTGGTTTCGGCTATCGATTATCACATCGATTGTCAGATCAACTTAGCGCCCGTACTTAACCCTAAGTACGCCAGTGGTGTTAGGTCCACAAAGACTGCCATGTCCATATTACCTCTGAGCAGACATGCACTTCCATCCCTGATAGAATTGCATCCCAAGAAGCTTGTCATGTTCATATTACCTCTGAACAAACCTTCTTGGTTTCGGCTATAAATTATCACATCGGTTGTCAGATCAACTTAGCGCCCGTACTTAACCCTAAGTACGTCAGTGGTGTTAGGTCCACAAAGACTGCCATGTCCATATTACCTCTGAGCAGACATGCACTTCCATCCCTGATAGAATTGCGTCCCAAGAAGCTTGTCATGTTCATATTACCTCTGAACAAACCTTCTTGGTTTCGGCTATCGATTATCACATCGGTTGTCAGATCAGCTTAGCGTCCGTACTTAACCCTAAGTACGCCAGTGGTGTTAGGTCCACAAAGACTGCCATGTCCATATTACCTCTGAGCAGACATGCACTTCCATCCCTGATAGAATTGCATCCCAAGAAGCTTGTCATATTCATGTTACCTCTGAACAAACCTTCTTGGATTCGACTATCGATTATCACATCGGTTGTCAGATCAACTTAGCGCCCGTACTTAACTTTAAGTACGCTAGTGGTGTTAGGTCCACAAAGACTATCATGTCCGTATGACCTCTGAATAGATATGTCCCGCAGAAGTCCGTCAAAGGCCAAGCACTGGCCGACTTCCTAGCTGCTCATCCGATCCCGGAGGCCTCCAGGTTATACGAAGACATTCCCGACGAAGTTGCAGAATGTAATTCCGTAATGGAAAGTGACTCTTGGCAACTGTTCTTCGACGGCACCTCCAGGACTGGCCCCCAGGGAAACATAGTTTCAGGGGTAGGAATCATCCTAGTCACTCCTGACAAACTCGTCATCTACCGGGCATATTCTCTCAATGAGCCATGTTCCAATAATGTAGCGGAATACAACGCTCTGTTAATCGGCCTCCAAGTCATAAAAGAGCTGGGGGTCGAATCCCTGGAAGCTTTCGGTGATTCTCTGCTTATCGTCAATCAAGTCAGAGGAATATATGAAGTCCGGAATCCAGACCTCATCCCCTACCATCAAGCGACGGTCGAGATAGCCACGACGTTCAAAGGGTTCTTCCTAGAGCATGTGCCTCGATCCCAGAATCGGGAAGCTGATGCCCTAGCCAGTCTAGCGGCGGATTTGGCCACTCCTATAAGAAGACAGGATTCGATGATCCTTCTTAACAGAGATTTATTCTGTGTGAAGAACAACTTTCACATAGAACGCAGTCATGCTATGAACACAGACCCCCCTGGAAGGGACTGGAGGAGTCCCTTCATAGATTTTGTCGCCTACGGAATCTTAACAGAGGACCCCAGAGAGGCGGTATCCGTCAAAAGACGATCTTTACGCTTCTACTTCGACGCATCCTCATAATGCCTGTATCGTCGGACCTACGACGGACTACTATTAAGATGCCTCTCAGACGACGAAGTGCAGCAGATTATCCGGGAAACTCACGACGGCGTATGCGGAGCGCATCAGCCCGGTCCTAAGCTGCAGGATCGTATCAGGAGAATGGGCTATTACTGGCCCACTATGATCACTGATGCGATTAGCTATGCGAAACGATGCAGGGCCTGTCAGGTCCATGCAGACTTTATACATCAACCGTCTGAATATCTACATCCTACGATTGCATCCTGGCCCTTCGAAGCCTGGGGTATGGATATCGTTGGGCCCATTCACCCGTCTTCCTCCAGAGGCCACCGGTTCATACTGGCCATCACAGATTACTTCTCCAAATGGGCAGAGGCGATCCCTCTGGCTGAAGTAAAGGCGTCTGACGTAATCAGCGACAATGGACCTCAGTTTATCAAGCACCACGTCATTTATCGCTTTGGGACTCCCCGAAGGATAATCTACGACAATGGACCTCAGTTCATCAGCCAAGCGTTTTATCGATTTTGCGATAAAAGTCGAATACATAATATTGCCTCTACGGCATATTATCCAGCTGCTAATGGTTTGGCGAAAGCCTTCAACAAAACCATTATCAAACTCCTGAAAAAGTTTATTTCTTCAAACAAAAGAGACTGGAACGAGAAGCTGGGCGAATGTCTCTGGGCATACCGCACAACAGTACGGACACCAACAGGTTGTACCCCCTTTTCACTAGTCTACGGGAGCGAGGCGGTTCTTCCCATCGAAATCCAGATCCCGTCGCTCAGGATAGCCGTGACTAGTGAGCTGACTCGAGAAAAGAATGACCTGTTAAGGGTCCAAGAGCTGGAAGGATTAGACGAGAAACGCCTACAAGCTCAGCAGCGTATCGCGCTCTACCAAGCACGTATTTCCAAAGCTTTCAATCATAAAGTAAAGGAAAGAGTGTTCAAAGTCGGCGAGCTAGTCCTAGCCGTAAGAAGGCTAATGATTCTCACTCACAGAAGTAAAGGCAAATTCTAACCCAAATGGGAAGGCCCTTATGTGATCGAGACAACGTTCTCGAACGGCGCCTACAGGATAGCCCAGCCTAACGGAGACCTGTTAATGGCTCCTATCAATGGCAAATTGCTGAAAAGGTACTATGCCTAATCTCTCCTGCTCAAGAGGAAAATAGCGAGGACCTCGATTCTGACGAAACTACTTCCAGAACACAATTAGTTGGGTTACACTCTATCATGTCCGTATGACCTCTGAATAGATATGTCCCGCTAAGAAGTTTATCGAGAGTTTATCACGTCCATACTACCTCTGATATCACTCTCACCTAACCTGTCATTTACATTCCGAAATGATGGGTCCAACAAAAGTCAGAAAAGAGCCACTTTTATTTCCCAAAAGAGAGCAGGATTACATCGGGGGAAGCAGGAAAAGAAAGGATACATCACGATGGCGGGTTAGCCAGATTGTCAATCAGCCGCCCCAGTGCAGCTATCCTCTCGTTCCTAAGGGCCAAGGCATCGACGCGAGCCTGCTCCAGCCGGGCCTCGGGGGTGTTCGTAAAAGCCAGATCAGCCCTTGTCCGAAGACAGCCCAAGCGAGCAGCCTCTACACGGTCCAACTCCCGTCGCACTGCGCTCAGTCGACTGGACGCCACATCTAGACCTGCTAGCGACTGAGAAGCCCACTCCTCTGCCCGAGCGAGTTCTTCCTTCAGCTTGGATGCCCTCGCTGCATTCCCTTCGTGCTCAGAATGGCACTTTGCCTCAAGAGCGAGAGCCTCTGCCACACCAGCTTTTCGCCTATCCATCTCCAGCTCATGTGTATTAATGAGTTGGTCTAGGCCTTCCAGCTTTGTGGTGAGCCGCGCGGTCATGTGGTCGTACCTGGTCTGGACCTCAGCATCGAAGCTGCCCCAAGTCAGCTGTAAATATTCGTTAATGGGTTGCTCTAAACCATTAACCACCGCCTCCAGGGCGTCAGCTGCCCCAGGATCGCCGAGCTCCCTGATGACCCCGATCGACGCCAGAGAAGTCTTCTTCAAGCGTTCAAAATCCAGACTATTCGCTAACACCATTGATATCATCATTTTCAAACCGGTGTAGAAGAGACTGGTATGTTGCTCAGTCAAAGCAACTAGATCCGACTGAACGCCAGGAGCGGCCGCGACCCCAGCAAGTCCCTCTCTAGGGACGATTGCAGACGAAGTAGCCACAGCCGCCGAATAGACGCATGGCGCGACCGAAGATGATACAACGGCCACAATCGAAGTCATCGGCATACTCACGATGACGGCTTCGCCTTCCTCTTGAGACGACTAAACCACTCTGGGCGAGCTAGCCCCCGAGGACACTTCCAAAATTGGGCGCCTCCACATCATCGCCAGGAGTCGGAGCGGAGCCAGGGGACGCTTCAACGCTATACTCTCCATGGACGTCGTCCCCTGAGAAAAAGACAAGAGAGTTGATATCAGTATAATGATAATCTTTCTAAAGGGAAACACAAAAGGCAACGTTCACCCTGAACCAGCGGCATATACGACGCATCTGCAGCCGAATCTAAGCCACGTCTTAACGACGCGATGCGAGCCATCATGCCTGGAGAAGGAGGCGGGCCGACCGATATCGCCAAGAAGTTCTGTCAGGCCTTCACCAAGACGCGGTCGGAGTTCGTCAGTCGAAATCTCGCAAGACGTACTCGCTAACACGACGGGAGTTTCACTCACTACTGACCTCGAGAAAGATTCTCCCATCTGCCTCGGCCACGCAGGCAATCGCGCTCCGCTGCCTGAAGCAGCGGCCCCGACAGCAACCTCTAGCGAGGGTCCTCCAGCGCCGCTTGCCGGAACTGTAGAAGGTCCCTCTCTAAAAGGCGAGGAACTTCCAGCCGAAGAATCATCCCTAATATGGGGAGGAGCAGGCTCACTCCCGGGTTCCTCAACGCCAAGAATGCGGAGAGGACGAGCGACAGTCTCCTTCCTCCTCTTACGAAGAGAAACTTCCTTCGGAGCAGAGGCCCGTCGCTTCCCAGAAGAGACCACCAAAGCCCCCGCGGGCAGAGGCACTTCGCACCTCGGCACCGACACCAGAGGCTCATCTGGAGGGCCAGTCTCCTCATCCTTGTCCCGAGAGATCGAAGGGACGTCAACTCTTCCCCCAGGCTTGGGGGAAGGCACCCTGAAACTTCCATGCATATCAAAGTCACGATGGAAGGTGTTAATCGCCACGTAGAACTGGGCGTAAGAATGAAGAATGCGAAGCTCGGTGGAGATTGTTACCACCGGCACAATGAAGGTTGCTCTCGTACAACCCATGATAAAATATCGCCACCCTCTAGCTCCATCAATGAGTCCACCCCGGGACCTGAAGCTGGTAACGGCATTGCCCACATGCAACTGGTCGTACCCAAACTGCCTGGCAAACCGACTAGGCAAGTAGGGCTCGAAGAAGCAGTGATCTTCGCTCCTGTACAGCAGATGGGATGGTCTAATACAGACCAGCCAATAAAAAGCTTCCGGAGAGAGATCAGTCTTCTCTCCACCTGAATCCTCCAGCCTTGTCCCTGATTGATTGCAATGTACAGAAGGGGGAGTACAGAGGAGCTTCCAGCCGTGGCTGAGGTTCAACACCAGCCGACAGTCTAAGACTGTAGTCACGTTCCAGAAGTAATTCTTGTAGTTCAACAAGAACATACTCTCCGAACTGCTACCGGAGCCAGGAGACATAACCCGGAGATTGTGGAGAATTAACCACCCCATCAAATATAGGTATGGTAATTCCACCCTGGGAAAACTCTCACGCCGAGCTTCGTCAACAAGCAACCCATCAGTTATGGCCCTCAAACCAACCTGTATACGGCACACCATGGCGGGAAGCAAGCCCAGTCTTGCCCCAAACATCAGGCTCACCGCCGGCCACAGAATATTCCGGTGAATGCGGTCCACGGACGCAGTACCAGGCACTACTACCAAACGCAGCCATATGGAGAGGAAACCAGCCAACTGGGCTTCCTTAGACAGAGGCCTGCGACAGCGCCTCAAGTAACTACAGGCCTTGGTGCCTTCAGGGTACTTTCCTATCCCCTCGGCGAGAATCTGATCCGGAGCTCCAGCCTCCTCCATAAGAGCCTCCACGACCTGGGCATTAAGCACACCCAAACAGTTCACGGGCTCATTCTTGCCCCCCGAGGCTTTCTCCGACCTGGCGGCCCTAGCTCGGAGGAAGAAGAGGTAGGACATCCACTTGGTGGTATGAGCCAAGTCAGAGGGCTCGTTATAAAAAGCGGTGCACGCGAAGTATTGACACATCAGCTCCTGATATACTTCTGCCACCCGAGGGTCCAAGTCCCCCAACTCCCGGTTGGTGGGAACATACTCTTCGTATGGGGTATCCCCCATCGGCAGTCTCGAGACAACTGCCATCTCATGGAGCGCCAATTCCATCTCCCCCAGTGGAGTGGCAAAAGTCCCAGTGAGCGAAATGTACCGCTCCATCAGCGCCAGGAACAAGTTAGGGTTCGGAGGCAACCCGACGCTAGTCGCACCCACAGCAGCATATAGTCCTATGCCCTCCAGCTCTCTCCGAAAGTGCTTCAAAGCCCAGTCGACTAGACATATCCATCGGGAGTTTGTTGGGACAATCCACCCACTGCACCGAGGATTCTCCTTGGGATATACCCCGTCTTGCCCCATGAAGTCATTACAGAAAGTCGACAATTGAACCGGCTGGATCACCGAGCTGTCTTCACTAGGGACACTGCCCGGGCACAGTCCTCTGAACAACGTCACGACGCCGGAAGGGCGACTGACGAATGACCCCTGATCAGCTCTTTTCAGATGAAAGATCTTCCCCGGCTTGCCGTGAAGATCAGGAGTCAGCATCCACGACATCTGCCTGGGATGCGTCGCGTGGAAGAAAGCCGAGATGGGATAATCCCTCCGCATTGTGGGTAGGTACAAAACCAAATTCCCGGCAGGAAAAACCCAGGGCTCCCTCTTAGGCTTCTTCTGGGACCGTTTGTCGATCATATCCCCAAAGAGGAAAGCCGGCTTTATGTACTGCTCCCCGTCTATATAAGTCAGGGGCTCCCCGTTGATCATGCTCAGCAGCATTCGCTCGCCCTGAGCCGATATCAAGAGCCTCCTTCCTTCAGGGTACTGCGGCCCGGAGATAGGAAATACCACGTGGGACAGATCCTCCAGGTAGTTCGAGTGCAGCATCCCAGCAGCGGAGCCCATCACCTCGGCCAGTGGAGACTCACCTACGTCAACTGCAAAAGTGCAAGAAAAATATGTCATTGCAAGTCTTGCATGAAACATACGGACCAAAGAAACAACAGTCTGCGCTCTACGCAGGATTGTTCAAACATGAGCTGTATTTACGCCAGAGGTCCCCCTCCCACAAGCGTAAAACTCAAAGTTTACGATATACCCCAATTTTCGGTAGCCAGAGCTTTCACGCTCAGGACTATGAAAATGTGGAGTCTTTACGCTGGCACATTAGAAATGTGGGCGTAAAAGATAAAAACGTCTCCGTGCATCATCTTCCTCAAAAGAGGCTATCAGCACAGAAGACGACCTAGCGCGGTCACGTTCAACGTGTGCAAAGGATTTTTTTTCGTCGTGTTGTCACCCCGAAGGCTCTACCTCTAAGACCGGGTGCACTGCTCATCGGCGGGACACTTCGCTCAGAAGGAAGTTCGCCTTGACCGACCGAGGACTCCCTCGCTGGGACAGAAGGATGAGAAGAGGAACCTATACTCTTTCCCTTAGCGGAGGGGGTCTGTTTCGACGCCATTTCTGAAGACTCGAAGTGCTCGGAGAGGGAACGGAGAAAAACTCGAAACAGTCGAAAACTCTCTTTCGCAGAAGATGGATAAAAAGTTTTTCTCTCAGAAAACTTGGGATATATATAGAGTTCGGGCCGACTCCTCGAATCCTCAGACGGACTCCTCGAGACCCTAACCAAATCTCGTAAATTAAATGACGGGTTATGATTGGATGCTACGTCAGCCCACTAACCTTGAAAGAATGACAGTGAGCAAAATTCGAAAAGTTTTTTCGTGCAAGACGGTTCAGCGGTTCCTATGCTAAGGGGCTTTCTACGCTCGACGGCTACAGATCTACGGTTTTTATGCTCGCAAGCTGCAAGTCTATGGTTCTACGCCCGGATGCCTTTGTGCTCAGTAGCTTTTACGCTCGAAAGGCCACGAATCTACGACTTTACGCTCAGCAGATACCAAAATCGATGATCTCACGCTCGGTGGCGTTCAGTTTACGCCCAGAAGCAACAGACCTGCTAAACTTCACGCTCGGAGAAATTTTCTTTTCAGGAGCTACAGATAAACAGTTCTACGCTAAAGGAGCTTTCTACGCTCGACGGCTACGAATCCACAACTTTACGTTCGACAGCTACAAGTCAGGTTTTGGCCCGGATGCCTTTGTGCTCAGTAGCTTTTATGCTCGAGAGGCCACAAACCCATGACTTCACGCACAGGAACCACAAGTCTGCGATTCCACGCTCGACGGTGTTTTATGCCCGGAGGCCACAAACTGATGATTTCTCGCTCCACGACTTTCCGTATATTTGAACAGTCCCCAAAGCGGTCAATTGCTAGGAGTTCACACAGAAGATACTCCTCCTTGGCCTCAACATATCCCAAGTACCAGAAACATACAAGAGTTCAAACATTGAGAAATTACTCTTCTCGGGTCAATTGGAGGTTCATCCAGACTCTAGTCTAAATATCTCGTCTATCAAAGGATGGCAACTCAGTTTTGACAGCCATTCCTCGACCCTGTTCCAAGGGATTTTTGAGAAGTCACTCTTAAAGACGAAGACTGAACAAAAATTCTGTCCATCAGAAGTTCAGAGCTCTACGCGGTTCCTCAGTCCTAGCAACAGGACAGTTCAAAAAATATTCAAAATGCTCTACAACGTTCTATGGACTACTCGCTATGCGTAAAGGACAGGACCTAACACTCTTTCTACAGAGTCGACGTACAGATTCTGACGTGTTGAAGCTGCACATATTCAGACTTCACAGCAACGTATGGCAAGATGATCATATGAAGAAGAAAGACAATTTTATTAAAGATTAAAATCATGATTACATATGAGGGAAATCCATTCTACAAGGGTTTTCTTTTCATGATTACATCTGAGGGAAACTCCGTCTACAAAGGAGATACCCCCTCGTCGTCTGAAGAGCGCCGCCAGAGTCCGTTCTGTAGGGTTCTCGCATCGGTGCAGATCTTCCTCTTCTTCGAAGGAGATGATCACCAGCGGGGACGACAGAGTTGGGGCTCGCATAAAAGCATGCAGATCCCATGCTCCGTGCGCCACGGCAGATTGGGTTAAGATATTAAACCCAGCTCAGTCCGGGGAGACAGCTGCTACAGCTTGTCTTCTCTCTCACCTCCCAGAGGGCATCGAGAGAAGGCGCGGCATGCTAGCCGTCGTGGTCAAATACGACCCTTCCTCTCTCCTGGGGCAACGCCATACAAAGTTGCTGATTATCCCGAGCAAAGGAGGCTAAGATATCCTTCCATGATCCATCGTTACAGTGGACACTTGCTCGAAGACGCCGTCTTTTTCGGCTCCTTACACGCTGGAAGAACATGATCTCCTTCTTCCTCAAATCGATCCGGCGAACTCCGGCGATCATCTCTGCATGGGGATGAAGATGTGGGGAGAACAGGCTAACTCCCCCAGCCTTTTATAGGCGAAAGAGGTCACAACGGTCCCCAATAAATCCGCCATAAAGTCTGCACCGACCGTTTCAACGCTCCATTCAGAAATATTTTGAGTTACGAGGGGCCGTTCATGCTTCGTTCAAAGCGTTTCAAATTCCAAGGAATTTAAAAGCTCTAAAGGGGGTCTTGTAGAAGCATGAAAAATACGCTGGGATGAACTACGCAGCCTCTTAATGCAGAGCAGCGTGACCGTAGGCCTCCAGAGCCATCAAGCGTACAATAGAGCTTTTTCCAGTGTGAAGAATAAAGCTCACAGGACCATCAGCGTAAGTGCAGTACGTCCAGGCTGCTCCAGCGTAAAAAGAGTTCTCCATCGCCTATATGGTGTAAAACTCATCCACTCTCGAAGCAGCGTTATAGCGTACGAGGAACGCTTCGTCTTCCCCAAAATAAACCTGTCAAGTCACGCAGTGAATCTGACCTCTGACTCCTGACAAAAAGTACTGCACGACCACCCAGACGACGGCTGGAAACGACGGCAAGCCCCTCGGGACGTGCACCACAGAATGATGGCGGATCTCTACATTTAATGCAGAGGATTTAGTTAAAAGATCACCGAACCATCGCTTACTGGAGTCCCCTCCGCATAAACCGCTCTTCTGCGTACAAGGGAATACGCTGCCCTGTTTTACACAGGCAAACATGAGCGGTTTTACGATCCGCAGCGGACAAACCGTCTGCCACGTCAAAAGCTGCACTTCGTACGGGATTCGAGGCACGTCTCCACGTCTAATTGCACAGAGCGGTGACAGTTTCTCTCAAGGCACGTCTCTACGACAGGTGCACAGAAGGGGTGCAGACCTTTAAAATATGCCTCCGCATTTAATACATAAGATGATAGCAAATTTCTGCAAGAGATTTAATTATATCTTCAAAAGCCGTAATTCTGGCTAAAGGCGTCCACATCAGTACGGTACGCAGCGGCTTCTACGCCCATTCAGGATCTGTGCCCATCCGGCTTCAACGCCCTCTCGGCCTCTATGAGCGCTCGATTTCTACGCCCATCCGGCCTCTAGGACCACTCGGCTTCTACGCCCATCTGGCTTCAACGCCCTCTCGGCCTCTATGACCGCTCGGTTTCTACGCCCTTCCGGCCTCTAGGACCACTCGGCTTCTACGCCCATCCGGCTTCAACGCCCTCACGGCCTCTAGGACCACTCGGCTTCAACGCCCATCCGGCTTCAACGCCCTCTCAGTCTCTACGACTACCCGGCTTCCATGCCAACTCGACTTCTATGCCTGTTCGGCTTCTATGCCTGCTCGGCTTCTATGCCATGGTGACGGATATTTGGCTTCTACGCCAACCCCTTTTACACAATGGATACCTACCTACATGACTTTTACGTCGTGATCTTAGTAGCAATTGTACGCGTTGTGTCCCCTTAGTTGGACCCGCGTCACCCGCTCATTCAAAAGATCATCTATACGTAGGCATTGGTTACTTTAACCATTGGGTAATAGGGTGCTGTACTTTGCACTCCTCGGTTGCTATACCAACGGAGTGGTCACTGTCACCAAAGACTCTATAAATAGAGGCCCCTATCAATGGGGAACAAGGTCGCTAAAAAATTGGTAAAGAAACCAATATCAGATCAAGGTCAAAAAAATTGGTAAAGATACCAATATCAGATCCAGGGTCGACAATTCGGAAGATCGAGCCAGGTCGAAGAGAGAAGAGAGAGAGAGAGAGAGAGTACCCGGGGCTCAGGCAAAGAGCGGGGATCGACGACGTCGGCATCGTGCATCCACCCTCCCCTGCAACCCTCGAAGCTACTACCTGTCTTCCACGGCACTTCTTCAACATCGCACAGTCCAAGGGCTAAAGTGATCGACCGCAGATCAGACACCTATAGCAATTATCTACCCAGATTAAATAAATTGTACTCCCACATCCTCGCATAGGATTACACTGTACAAGTTTGTTTATAAACCAAAGGGCGCGGGTTTCGCACAAACCCTATCATTGAAATAACACATTTAATTCTTTCGTTTAATACCACAAACAACATTCACCCAGCTTCTCGTTCCAGTCTCTTTTGTTTGAAGAAACGAACTTCTTCAGGAGTTTGATAATGGTTTTGTTGAAAGCTTTCGCCAAACCATTAGCATCTGGATAATATGCCGTAGAGACAATATTATGTATTCGACTTTTATCGCAAAATCGATGAAACGCTTGGCTGATGAACTGAGGCCCATTGTCATGGATTATCCTTCGAGGAATCCTAAAGCGATAAATAACGTGGTGCTTGATGAAGCTGATCACGTCTGACATTTTTACCTCAGCCAGAGGGATCGTCTCTGCCCATTTGGAGAAGTAATCCTTGATGGCCAGTATGAACCGGTGGCCTCTGGAGGAAGACGGGTGAATGGGACCGACGATATCCATACCCCATGCTTCGAAGGGCCAGGATGCGACCGTAGGATATAGATATTCAGACGGTTGGTGTATAAAGTCTGCATGAACCTGACAGGCTCTGCATTGTCTTGCATAGCTGATCGCGTATGTGATCATAGTGGGCCAGTAGTAGCCCATTCTCCTGATACGATCCTGTAGCTTAGGACCGGGCTGATGCGCTCCGCATACGCCATCGTGAGCTTCTCGGATAATCTGCTGTGCTTCGTCGTCTGAGAGACATCTTAATAGCAGTCCGTCGTAGGTTCGACGATATAGGCAGTGTGAAGATGTATCAAAATAGAAGCGTAATGATCGTCTCTTGACGGATATTGCTTCTTTGGGGTCCTCTGGCAAGATTCCGTATGCGATAAAATCTATGAAGGGACTTCTCCAGTCCCTCCCGGGGGGATCTATGTTCACAGCGTGGCTGCGTTCTATGTGAAGGTTGTTCTTCACGCAGAATAAATCTCTGTTAAGAAGGATCACCGAATCTTGCCTTCTTATAGGGGTAGCTAAGTCTGCAGCTAGACTGGCCAGGGTATCAGCTTCCAGATTCTGAGATCGAGGTACATGCTCTAAGAAGAACCCTTTGAACGTCATGGCTATCTCGATTGTCGCTCGGTGATAGGGGATGAGGTCTGGATTCCGGACTTCGTATATCCCTGTGACTTAATTGACGATAAGCTGAGAATCACCGAAAGCTTCCAGGGATTCGACCCCCAGCTCTTCAGCGACTTGGAGCCCGATCAACAGGGCGTTATATTCCGCCACATTATTGGAGCATGGTTCATTAAGAGAATATGCCCGGTAGATGACGAGTTTATCAGGAGTGACCAGGACGATTCCTACCCCTGAAACCACATTTCCCTGGGGGCCAGTCCTGGAGGCACCGTCAAAGAACAGTTGCCATGTGTCACTTTCCATTGCTGAATTACATTCTGCAACTTCGTCGGGAATGTCTTCGTATAACTTGGAGGCCTCCGGGATCGGATAAGCAGCCAGGAAGTCGTCCAGCGCTTGGCCTTTGATGGACTTCTGCGGGATGTACACCATGTCATATGGTGTTAACAGCATCGCCTAGGTTGCGAGTCGGGAATTAAGAATACTCGGCTTGCTCATCAGTACTCGAAGAGGGTTGATCCTGGAGATGATATGAATAGTCTGGCCGGTGACGTAGTGCCGCATCTTTTGGATAGCGAATATCAGAGCCAGACATTCTTTCTTCACTGGGTTGTACCGGTGTTCGGCTCCGACCATCATCCTACTGAGGTAGTAGATAGCCTGCTCATGCCCCTCGTCGTTCTTCTGCGCTAGAAGAGCTCCTAGCGAATGATCCATTGCTCGGACGTACAGCAAGAACGGTTTCCCCATGATGGGATGCACCAGAACTGGCGGACTGGTGAGGTAGCGTTTGATCTCCTCGAATGCTTGCTGACAGGTTTCGTCCCATACGAAGGATACACCTTTCTTCATAAGGTGCGAAAAAGGCTGGCATCTTCCTGAGAGGTTGGATATGAACCTCCGGATATAAGCCAGACGGCCTTGAAATCTCTGGAGTTCTCTCAGATTGCGGGGCGATCGTATTTCTATGATGGCCTGGACTTTGTCAGGGTCCACCTGGATGCCTTTGGCGGTGATAACAAATCCCAAGAATTTGCCACTAGATACGCCCAGGAAGGACTTCGTAGGGTTCATCTTGAGTTGATGTTGGCACATTAACTCGAATACCGTCCTCAGGTCCTGAATATGATCATCCTTGAGGCGGCTCTTGACGGCTATGTCGTCTACGTAACACTCTACTATTTTGCGTAAATGTTCATAGAATATGCTGCTCATAGCCCGTTGGTACGTAGCCCCGGCGTTCTTCAATCCGAAGGGCATGACCGTATAGCAATACACTCCCAACGGGGTGCGGATGGCAGTGTGCTTCTCATCTTCAGGATGCATCTTGATCTGATTGTATCCTGAGAACCCGTCCATGAAAGACATGCGTTCAAAACCGCAGGTGTTGTCGATCATGATGTCCGTGATAGGAAAAGGAAATTCATCCTTGGGGCAGGCCGCATTCAGATCTCGGTAATCGATGCAGATACGTACCTTCCCATTTTTCTTCATGACTGGGACAACGTTGGCGACCCAGTCGGGATGTTATTCTTTTCGGATGAACCCACAGGCTATCAGCTTTTTGACTTCAGCTTCAATGGCGTCCATCATGTCCGGTCGGAACCGGCGTTGGTGCTGCTTCACAGGCTTTGAGTCAGCTAATATGTTGAGTTTATGAGTAGCCACCTTCGGATCTAGGCCCGGCATGTCTCCATAATCCTATGCAAAGACGTCGACGTATTCCTTTATCAGCTGTATGATTTCTTTTCTTTCGGCTGGCAGAAGATTGTCACTGATAAATATCGGCTTTGGCAAAAGCTCATCCCCAACATCGATTTGGATAACTTCGTCTTTGGTTGGAGGTTCCCTCTGTTCGAAGCAGAATTCCCACTGTGTATCCATTTGTTGAGCCCAAGAGTCATTCTCAAACGGCTCAGAATCTCGTTCCTCTGCTTCTGAGGGATCTGTCATCACCATATTTGCTGATAGTGCTTGTTCGGGAGCACTAGGTGAGTCGGGGGGTGTCGAGCCGTCCCAGGGGGAGGAAAAGATGTCCTTATCCGACGTGGAAGCCGTAAGGGAGGTGGCATACCCTAACCCGAAATGAGTTTATTGGTAGCGGGGGTCACCGCGTGGCGGCGTTCTTCTGCCTTTTCCGTAGTTGAGGTCCGGCTTTCGCTTCAAGTTGTAGCCCATGTTTTGCATGATCTTCAGCGCTTGAGGCTGTATCGGTGAACCTGCATCTTCCCAGTATCGCCCTCGAAAGGATCTTCCTGGATGGCTGGCTGATTGCGCATGCGGCCAAATACTATTGGACGCTGACTGCTGCAGGTAGGTAGGATTATGAAGATAGAATCTTCATGCGGTCCATACGTTGTGATGACGTTGGATGATGACGCTGCTTCCCAGATATGCGGATGGTAGGAGTCCATAGCTTCCAAGAACTTTCGTGCTATGGGTTCTACCTCGTCACGGGGAGTGGGTTCCTGATTTGGAATCTGAGTATTAATGTACTGGAAAAGAGGATGTTTATTGCCATCTAGAACTCCGTTCTTGGTCGTGTTTACATCGGTCAGCTGCTTGTTGCGCCGAAGGTTGATGACCAAAGGTGGAGGCTTCTGGTTCAGAGTAACCGCTGGAGAATTGCTTCTTTTCCCCGAGCTGGATCTGTTCAGGTGAATAGCCATGGGCTCTATGGCTTTTGGACGAGTGGCTCATCCTTTCACTCTGATCGACAGCGGTAGTGCGGCAGAGGGTTCTCCTGGCTCCCGGTGGGATTCCTTCTCTGTCTTGCCCGCCACTTCTTTCGTGTGGTCCTACAAGTACAACACAGCGTCGGAATAGTAGGACTCTACTCCTTTAAACGGGTTTAGGTCGGCCACCTCCGTTTGTACCATCCCTTGGGGGTCTACATATTTAAGACATTGATGTAGAGTTGAAGGAACGATGTTGTGATCGTGGATCCACGGTCTTCCCAGCAAGATGTTGTAGGATACCTCTGAATCGATCACGTAACATGTGGCCACCGATCTGAGGTTGCCAATCTGGATCCTCAGGCGAATCTTCCCTAACGGCTTACTTCTTCCGGCGTTGAATCCCACGATTGTAGTGGAGGTGTAAGCCAGTTCGCTGGTAGGAATCCTCAAAGGTCTGAGCAGACTGTGCGGGATAACGCTGATCGATGATCCCAGATCTATGTGAATCTGATCAACCTCCATGGAACCGATGTACCCGGCGTAATAGAGGGGCCTGTCATGCCTGTTATGTTTTAACAACATGTCGTTTTGGGTGAAGGTGATATTTGGGACCACCTCCATCACACTGTGGCACTGAGGGCACGCCACTGGTTCTTCGTCGGGAGATTTGAGCTGGGTCAAGCATGCCTCCTCCTGCATCAGTGCTTCACTCAAGGCTAGACGAGTGTCTTGGGAGAGCATGAGTAGCTCGAAGATGGAGAGCCTGGCCGGTGTATTAGCCAGTTGGGCTAGGATGTCGAAGTTATATGGCTTCTCAAAACCTTTGTTCGGAATGTTTTTCACAGGTTTATCAAAGCGCACTTCTCTTTGTTTTCCTTTGTCCGCCGGCGTCGGTTTTGAAGGGTTGGCTTCCGGTATGACGGGGCTTGGCCCTGCAGGTTTGGCAGTTGAAACGTCTGCCGGTATATCCTTCTGACTTGCTCCGTAGTCGTTGAGGTAGGCTCTCCCTGACCGGGTTGCAGCAAGTACCTCGTCTTCGTCTGATGGCGAAGAATTTATGACCATATGGCATGGTTTGCACTTTGAGCTCCTCCTGGACGTAGCTCTAGTCCCTACCTCGAGCTCTGACACCAAATCTGGATGAACCCACATAATCTTGCCCTGACAAGTGGTCAGGGGTACCAGGTTATTATTTTGATCCCTAGTCGGAGGGAGATTGACGATGTCCATTGTGGCTCGGGAAATGGACGTGATACCGTCTATGACTTCTTGGGGAGGCAGATCACCGAACCGCAGAGATATCATGTTGGCTGTGACCGTTTTCTCGGTGTCGTGCAGGGTGATGGCCTTTGCATCGATCAACCCCTGGATCTTCCTCTTCAGTACGTAACATATCTTTGTTGGGTGGTGTACGTATCTGTGGAAGATGCAGTATTTGGGGTCGTCGGTACTGCCGACCTCTTGGGGCCGCCTTAGCTCCGGCAGGGTGATCTTGCCACTTTTAACAAGACACTCAAATATACTAGGGATATCGTCGTCGTCGAAAGAGTAGACCTCGACGGGCCTGGAAGTCCCGGGCTTTGTCTGCGTGGTCGCCGCCGTCTTTTGTCTGGACGTATTGACTGTCAGAGCTTCTTTTCCCTTGGAGCTGCGAGGATGGTCGCCGCTGGGAGATGGCCTTTTGCCTCTGTCGGAGGCGGAGATCATGATGCCGTTGTCGCGCGCCTTGCGACTGTTGTCTTCGGCGGCCACTGCCGAGACGATGAACGAGGGCCACTCATGGAACTGATATGGTCCTGTGAACACCGAAACTATAGGAAGGAGGTTCTTCCTGCAAATGTCTACTAACGCCGAGTCTGGAACTCCTGGAGGCATTTGTAAGGTGGCCTGACGAAAATATTCGACGAAGGTGCAAACGTCTTCCTTTTTCCTTTGCTTGACTTCAATGAGGGAGGACATAGACATGTCCATTCCACCCTCGTAGAATCGTATGAAGAATAGCGCTTTGAAGTCTTCGAAGGAAGTAATGCAGTTGTCCGCCAAGCTACGGTACCACTGATAGGCTACTCCTGAGAGGCAGCCCTTGAACACCCGAGTGAGGAGGGCGTCGTTCCCTTGTAGCAACACCGTCATCATACTGAAATAGTTCATGTATTGACTTGGTGATGTTTTTCCTTCGAACAGAGCCATAGTCTGAGGTTTGTACTTCGGAGGAAAAGGGACTTCTTCCCAGATAGCCGGGTAAGGCTGGTTGATTCCCAATTTCTTGAGCTGATCTTTGTGCCTCAAGGCGTCAAACTGGGCTTTCAACTCCCACACTGCTGCATCGGATTCTCAGTTGGAAGCGGAGGGACTGCTGACTCTTGATCTAGAGCAGGTTCTTGGCTTGGGTCGGATGGTGGTAAGTCCACCCCCACACGTATCTGAGTTGGCGGGACCGACGCTTGAGCCATGGCAGTCGCATACTGAGTTAGCATCATCTGGTGCATGTTCTCCATTACGGATTGCATTTACTTCAAAGATGTCTCTAGCACAGTGATGCGTTGTTCCGCGTTTCCTGAAGCCTCCTCGCGTTCGTCTTCAATGGCGTAAGCTTCCACTTCCCTGGGCGCCATTGAAGGATTAGTATAGGTCGCCGCAGAAGTCGACTCTACACTCTCAGCATCTGTTCTGGGAGATTGGCGACCCCCAGCGTCGGAATCAGACGAGTATGGAGCTGGTTGCTGTGACCTTGCCCGGGTGTTTTGGAACACCCCAGCTTCAGTGCTCCAGAGGAGGTCTTCGAATCTTCTTCGGCTCGGAGGCCCAGAGGGATGACGTCTCGAGCTCGACCTTCTTCTGGGTATGCGTGAAGCCATGTTCACGGACGCATACGTGTGCTCTTCTTTCAGAAAAGACTGAGAGTAGCTCAATCGGTCGAAGACCGATCGTTTTGCTTTAGAACAGCAGTAGTCAATCATAATCTTATGACTATTACAACATTGCTCTCTGGGGGGCGTAATAGACATGTTGGAAGATCCCCTCTCCTTACGCTTCTTGACTAGGCATTCGCGTAGGTCAGGAGTAGCAACTGGAGCTTGCTTTACGCCGCGGGCCTTCGCCTGGCGTAATTTGGAGATTCGCTCAGACTGGCGTAAAGCTGAAGAGGTCCTTAGTCGGCCATCGACTTCTCGCGTAATCCGGAGGGTAGGCAGATTGTTCTCTTGCTGGCGTAAAGGCCGAGAGGTTGGATATTCGCCTGCTTGCTTTCCCTCACGGAGATCACCACGCTCATCTATTTTTCCATAGAAGTCAGATGTTGTTTCGCGCGTGGAGCGTGATCTGTTCTTTCGATTTGGCGTTGAGGCACCATCGGAAGTTTTGTCTGTACCGCGCATAGCGGGAGACTGATTCCTACGCGTAGAGCGCAGTGGATACTTCTGGGTCAGCGTAGAGGCCTTGCCCAAAGTTTTGTCTGTACCGTGCGTAGCGGGAGACTGGTTCCTACGCGTAAAGCACAATGGATACTTCTGGGTTAGCGCAGAGGCCTTGCCCGAAGTTTTGTCTGTACCGCGCGTAGCGGGAGACTGAATTTTACGTGCAGGGCACGGAGGGAGCGATGCTACCACCTCATTGGTCGGAGAGATCGGAGAGATCGGAGAGTCCACAGGAATAGTTGAGGATGTCTTGGGCATCCACACTTTGTGCAGCTTCCTGTTGTCTTGGACGGAGAGAGAATGAGAGCTACCCCCGGTTCGAAGCATGTCTTCATAAGCAGACTGGTCGAAATGAACGACCAGCGTCTTCTTCACGGTTCCTATAGATACCGCATCGCGTTGAGCAATTACTTCCTCGTCAGAAGAGAAAGACGTTCCCAGCAGAGTCGCCATCTTGTTTGTGGTATTAAACGAAAGAATGAAAGTGTATTTCAATGACGGGGTTTGCGCGAAACCCGCGCCCTTTGGTTTACAAACAAACTTGTACAATGTAATCCTATACGAGGATGTGGGAGTACAATTTATTTAATCTGGGTATAAATTGCTATAGGTGTCTGATCTGCGGTCGATCACTTTAGCCCTTGGACCACGCGATGTTGAAGAAGTGCCGTGGAAGACAGGTAGCAGCTTCGAAGGTTGCAGGAGAGGGTGGATGCACGATGCCGAAGTCGTCGATCCCCGCTCTTTGCCGGAGCTCCGGGCTCTCTCTCTCTCTCTCTCCTCCTTTTTCGATCTTCTCCGACTGTCGACCTTGGATCTGATATTGGTACTCTTGACCGAATTTTCTGACCCGGGATCTGATATCGGTTTTTTGACCAATTTTTTGACCTTGTTCCCCATTGACAGGGGCCTCTATTTATAGAGTCTTTGGTGACAGTGACCACTGCGTTGGTGTAGCAACCGAGGAGTGGAAAGTATAGCACCTTTTACACAACGGTTAAAGTAACCAATGCCTACGTATAGATGATCTTTTGACTGAGCGGATGACGTAGGTCCAACTAAGGGGACACAACACGTACGGTTGCTACTAAGATCACAGCGTAAAAGCCACGCGGGTAGGTATCCATTGTGTAGAAGAGGTTGGCGTAGAAGCCAAATGTCCGTCACCATGGCATAGAAGCCAAGTAGGCATAGAAGCCGAACAGGCATAGGAGCCGAGTAGGCGTGGAAGCCGAACAGGCACAGAAGTCGAACAGGCATAGAAGCCGAACAGGCGTGGAAGCCGAGTAGTCGTAGAGACTGAGTGGGCGTGGAAGCCGCATAAGCACAGATCCTGAATGGGCATAGAGGCTGCTGCATATCGTGCCAGAATGGGCGTAAAAGTCGCTTGAGCACAGATCCTGAATGGGCATAGAAGCCGCTGCATACCGTGCTGATGTGTACGCCTTAGCCGGAATTACGGCTTTTGAAGATATAACCAAATCTCTTGCAGAGATTTGCCATCACCTTATGCATTAAATGCGGAGGCGTATTTCGAAGGTCTGCAGGCCTTCTGTGCACCCGTCGCAGAGACGTGTCTTGAGAGAAACTGTCACCGCTCTGTACAATTAGACGTGGAGACGTGCCTCGAATCCCGTACGAAGTGCAGCTTTTGACGTGGCAGGCGGTTTGTCTGCTGCGGAGCGTAAAATAGCTCATGTTTGCCTGTGTAAAACAGGGCAGCGTATTCCCTTGTACGCAAAAGAGCAGTTTATGCTGAGGGGACTCCAGTAAACGACGGTTTGGTGATGTTTTACCAAATCCTCTGCATTAAATGGTGAGATCCGCCATCATACTATGGGATACGTCCCGAGAGGTCTGCCATCGTTTCCAGCCGTCGTCTGGGTAGCCGTGCATCACATTTTGTCAGGAGTCAGAGGTCAGATTCACTGCGTGACTTGACAGGTTCATTTCGGGGAAGATGAAGCGTTCCTCGTACGCTATTACGCTGCTTTGAGAGCGGTTGAGTTTTACGCCATGGAGGCTATGAAGAACTCTGTTTCACGCTGGAGCGGCCTGGACGTACTGCACTTATGCGGATGGTCCTTTGAGCTTTATTCTTCACGCTGTATTTTAGCGGATAAAACTCTGTCGTACGCCTGATGGCTCTGAAGGCCTCTGCTTACGCTGCTCTGTATCAAGAGGCTGTGTAGCTTTTCCCAGCGTATTTTTCATGCTTCTTTACCGTGGTCGTTAGCTGGTATTCTTATATTATGTTTATTGTGTTATACTTTTCCATTCGAGTTGGTAGTAGATTTGTTTCCATCCAACTGTCATCCTTAGATACTTATATTGAGATCTAGTTTCATAGATACTGGTTATTTATTTATATTGATTTTCTGTGGATGAGATTTAGATTGTACCCTGTGACTTGTGATAGATTTTATACCACTTGTGGATTTAATATTCATATTACAACGTACGTATGGGTTATGGTTTCCATATATTGGAGTTGCCATATCCATGCAGCTGTCATGCTTACGTGTCCTAGTCCTATATATTTTTGGGACTGGGGTGTGACATATTTTTGTGGTGGCCCATGCAGGTCGAAAGCATATTGTCAAGTTTACGTTATTGTACCGAACAAGCCTGCACCTAGGAATAGAGTATAGGATCTCATCCACAATTGACTATGATTTGCTCTCTTTCCAATCCATTTTATTTGAATAATTGTATCCTGCTTGATTCCTGTATTTCCCTGATAATTCCTTGAGTATAGCCCCTCCTAGAATATATAAGTCCCTATTGTTAGATGATAAGTAAGATAACCTTCCTATTAAGAGTGCAACTAGAGTGTTGATACACCACTAAGTTTAGAATATCTAGCGAACTGTAGAATTCCTTATCTATAGACTGGTTTACCATTACCCCTTGATGTATTATGAAGACTTGAGAGTAGTATAAATACTACTAGAGTTAGTTAGAAGTTTTACCATAATGTTTGACCCTAGTATTGAGGAACCAATAGAAAAACCAAAATTGAAAATTATGACTGAACCTAACCTTCATAGTTAGATAGTATTGGAGAACTATAAACTTAGATCATTGTCTTATTATTAGTAGACAATACCTTAAGAAGCCTAGAGGAATGTAATCAAACACTTTTTCCTTGATTATACCTCGAACATAGCAACTAGCATACCACTCCCCCTTAGAGAACCATGATGCTATCTAGAGCCCTCTATTCTAATTTTATATATTGTTCCTCTGCGACCTTAAACGTTCGCTATTGTGCGACGACTAATTTTGTTCTTCTTTTCTTCATCTTTCAACTCGTGCCATCTGATACTTCTGATTGTAGGCCAGGTGATTTATTCTGTGTTAAGGACATATAGTTGCTGGGATTATAGTTGTTAATGTTAAATTTTAAAATTGTGTGCTTAGTAGTTAGAACTTGATGGTTTAAGCTATTCTAGTAGATTGAGACCTAGTGCTTATCCTTAGTTTTAAATTGCGTAACATGTACCCCCACCTCGATATGAGTTATATTCCCTTTCCCTTGAGGCCAGTAACTATTCCATTCTTACTATTGACACTTGCACTAAGACTAAGACTTAGGACGACCATGACTTATGTATTGTAAGAGGATACCCTAATAAGTACCAAGACCCCTTCTCATAGACCTTAATAGAAGTTTCTACGGTATCCTTAAGACAATTACAGTATTTGTTTACTGTTATAAGTTGGGTAGTATACCTCACAACCTAGTAACACATAGTCTTTTGACCTATTATGGAAGTGTAACTGAATGACATTAATTGTATGCTAGCGTAAGACGATAGTGTTTATTCATTCTGTAGGACTTAGAGGCTCATACCCCTATTTGGTCGACTGACGACTTAGACAGGGAGTTAGTATGACAACTGTAGAGATTGTAGAGTCTTCTATTTTGTGAAATTGGATTATTTTGTAACTTCTCTCATCATAATCTAGCGTACTTATATTTTCTGAACTACCTTGACTTATGCTGCTATTATAGCCTAGTTTTTGCAAGCTTATTCTTTTATCGAGCTTGCTCATGACATATGTATTATTGGGTGCACACAATGATACAATTGCCTAATCAGAATCGGTGTATTAAGGTCTAGCTAACCTTAGTGCGCTTGGTTCGCTCTTCGCATGACTACTCTACATGGATTAAGATATATGGTAGTAGACGAATATACTTGCCCCTAGACATGTCTGACACATCGTATCGGTTACATAACTATACTGATACGAGCATGTAAATAGGAAATTACCAAAAAATAGGATTTTAATCCACAACTGTCCTGACAACTCACTTTTTGAATTCTTTAATCTCTTTGAACCTCGTACTTGTATTCTATCACCTTCACCTTGAATTCTTTATTATTGATCTCCGTCTTCCTTTATTTCAGAAAGATGAAACCTCGTGCTTGGTATAAGTTGACACACTGATAGTACTAGATATACCCCATAAGGCTAATCATATGACTTAGTGACACTCTTTTATAATTGATTAAGGGCATATCATAGGTGATATGTTTGGTGTTAAAACTTTGAGGATTGAATAACATGATTAAATAATTTGAGGAATAGTTTTCCTAAATGTATAGCCTTAGGCGATAGATGGGTAAATTTTAAGTTGGGTAGATTGTTAAACCCTCACCCAAAAATTAGACCTACTTGGCTGAGATAGTGAGACTAAGGCTAGATTGAGTCCAGTTAGAGATAGAACACGGTATTCTTTTTATTTAATTTTTTGCAATAATTATATCACTTAGCGCACCTTACCGTGATTCGATAATTGGAGCACTACACTAGCCACTGCCTTCCTACAAATTCCATACCCTTATCCTAGACGTGCCCATCTTCCATTATGACCTTTGTGCAACTTATAATTAAGCTCCCTTGTGCTATATTTTGGTCGCGCAACATCGCCCCCTCCTTTAAATCTAGCCTTGCATTTTAAACAATATAAATCTTATACCATCCTTGACTTTCTACCATGGCTTAATTTTAATTTCGAGGATAAATTTTTTATAAGTTGGGTAGAATGTAAAACCCCTAATCCTAAAAATCATATTAATCTTTTTTATTAATTATTAATTTAATTGTAGTAATTATGAGCTAATTAGGAGAAATAGATTTTATTTAATTTTAATTTGGGTGTTTGTGAACTTAGGAGATTTATGGAGCTATTATAAAAATTTCCTAATTTATTTTATGTAGGAGACCCTTGGACAGTTGCTAGCTTAATGATATGAATTAATATAAATTCTAGAATTTTCTATGTGTATATATATATATATATATATATATGTATATATATATATATATATATATATATATATATATACATATATATTTTTAAAAGAAATAGAAAGAAAAAGAAATGAAAACAAATGAAAAGAAAAGAAAAGAAAAAAAAACAAAAAAAAAACAAAAACAAAACACAAAACTACTTAAAGTAACTAACAAAACCCATAGCCCAACACCCATCCAAAACCAACCCACGTTATAAAGAAAGCAAGAGCAACAACAGCAATTAGAACCCCCTCTGGCTGGCAAGTTTCCCCCCGCTCTATCTCGACCCGACTCTCTCTCTCTCTCTCTCCTATATATATATATATCTTCATCATTCAATACAAAACCCTAACCCTAATTCTTCTCTCGTTCTTCCCATCTGACCGCCGCACCGCCCTCGACGCCGGGCCACCCGCCGTGCCGCCGGTCGGTCGCCGCCTCCGCGATCGCGCGAGATCGCACGAGAGCACTGCAGAATTTGACTACAGCGAAGCCATGTTCCCGCTCCATTTTCCGTGCCACCGCTCGACCAAAATTGACCCCGTCTTCTCCGGTATGATCCTCACCTATCCCCCTTCCATATTTGTATGTTAGTTGACCTCGAACAACGCGTAACCCTAGATAAAAATAGCGTCTAAGTTGACGGAAAAAGACCACTTTTTGGGTATCGCAGAAAATTGCGGTGACCACCTATGTTCCCGGGTTCGTATCTCCCACCACAGAGATCCGAATCCGATTTTTCTTTTTGGTATACGGAGACCACTTGACCTAGTTTAATTTTTGTTAATTAACATTAAATTATTAACTGTTGTAGGTAGAATTAAATTCATTGAAAAACTCCGAGAACATACTTTTTTTAGATTTCCAAAAGTTGTGAAACGGAGTGCGTTCCACCAAACGGGACCGCTCTGCCGTATACCAAACGGTGCGCGCAGTGTACCCGGACATGTGAGAGTTCACGAAAACTGATTCGGACGAGTGTGTGCGTCGGAATCAGCCCGTATCCGCGGACAAACCCCGTGTCGCAACTTTTGCGAAAGCTGTTCGCATTTTGTGCACGCTCGTCAGATTGTGACAAAACTTGCGCCACTGGACTCGTGGTATCGCGCTGGTCCTGTGACCCAATTTTCACACAATTCTGAGATAGTTGACCAAGTCACCAATTGGCGGGCCACACGGTTGACTTTTTGGGCGAATTTGTGTTCGGCCCATCGGAATCCATATTTGGATATACCGTTCGTATTGACATTTAGAGTTTGTTTGACCTATAATTTATTCCATTTAGAGATTGTTATCCCTGGCACAGTTTTCGGTGCAAAGTGGGCCACATGTGGACCCCGCTTTGACCCGAAATTACCGTTTTGCCCCTGTGTCCAAATTGGACGAAAGGGAAGTGCTTTCTAGCTATTTTTCTTATTCTAGGAACATTAGTAATATATATTTTAGCATCCAGAGATGTTTATTCCGAGGCCGCGGCTTCTACTCCTGTGTGCGTGACATCTAGACATTATATTTTGCAGCTTTCTTATCAGGCAAGATACCTTGCCAAATTGCTTACAGTATTTTGCATGCTTAGTATAGTTTTGTATATTTATTACATTTTTGTTTATTTATTGCATGTGTAGTTCGTTCAGTCATTACTATATATATTAGATATGTTGACACACACTTGACACCTAGTATCATGAGAGGACAATCATTAGGCGTATGGGCTTTTAACCAATCTGGTAAACCATAGTATATAGCTCGCACTACGGGCGTGCATCGCGCTGGTCGCTATCCCCGCGATATGTCGATTTCTGGAGTCTCGCTGGTCGCTACCCCCGCGGTATATCGATTTCTGATGTCCACTGACGAGTGTGTGAGTTGTGAGGTAGATCGAGTAGGCTACCCTTGCCCATACGTCGAAAAGTTATCCTTATTGTATTAATATAGGTTGTCTTGTAGAGCGTACTTATATATTTTCAAATATTATGAATGTTTACTGTATTCAAATTGGCTGGCTTCTATGTATCTTGTTACGTCCCTCTGAGGACTTGGTCCCTTTCCAGGTGTATATGTTCTTGAGTATTCGCAAGAGCGTAGATTTGGATGGTTACATGTGTTTCGAGGATGTCTTCTCTTTGAGCCCCGTGGTCGTTAGCTGGTATTCTTATATTGTGTTTATTGTGTTGTACTTTTCCATTCGAGTTGGTAGTGGATTTGTTTCCATCCAACTATCATCCTTAGATACTCATATTGATATCTAGTTTCATAGATACTGGTTATTTATTTATATTAATTTTCTATGGATGAGATTTAGATTGTACCCTGTGACTTGTGATAGATTTTATACCACTTGTAGATTTGATATTCATATTACAGCGTACGTATGGGTTATGGTTTTCATATATTGGAGTTACCATATCCATGCGGCTGGCATGCTTACGTGTCCTAGTACTATGTATTTTTGGGACTGGGACATGACATTATTGCTCTATCCAACTACGTAGCAACCATAGTTAGAGAGAATCTACTAAGCCTGTAAAACTCGACTGTATGTCCATCCACAGTCCTACTGACCTGCTTGAGACCGATAAATCTTTGTTGGAGCTCATACTGTGCTAGGACTCCAAAATATTTAGCCCTGAATCGATCCCTGAAATCGTCCCAAGAGATAGGATACCTCAAGACAACCTCTACGGACGCCCACCAGTCACGAGCATGGTCCTGAAGCTGCAATCAGACATGGTCATACCTAGCGTAGCCTCTGAGTTTAGAGTATTTATGATTGTGTGTATGTTAGTGTATCGACTGATTCTGCATTACTATTATATAATGTCTATAGGATTGTTGGATTATTCATACAAGACTTCAAAAATAGGATATTGGTATTGCCAACAGAGGACCCCAGGCGAGTATATTCTCTGACAGTTTTTATTATATTGATTATCTCTATGATTCTAGTTGTATAGCGTACATGATTTTGACACTGTGGATATACGAGTTGGCATCATCGAGACCTGTCACAAGGAGTCATGATTGGAATCCAACATGCTAGCTGGGGAAACGGGGAAATATTAGTAGATTATGTGATCATACCTAACTCTACATGAATTATAGCTCACCCACACCTCACGTCGGTGCAGCCTGACCATTACATGCCTTATAGCCTGTTATATGTGATTAGCCTGATTATTGCTCGCATCATAGCTATCCGGATGGTTAGCCTGACCTTACATGAATCATAGCTAATCATATGTAACAAGCCTGATCAGTCCTAAGCCGATCACATGATATGCTGATGTTTCACACACTTAGCTAGATAGTCTATACATGTATTCTAGTTATTGATCTAGCATTTCTCCATGTTCTAGTTATTGTTCTAGTATTCACTATATTTTCGTCCATTATTCTAGCATGCACATGTATTTTTGTTCATTGCTAGTTGCACCATTGATGACATATGCTCCAGTATTTCTATTTTCAGTATTTCTTATTGCTAGTATTTATATCCATCTTGTATTTTTTTACACTGTATTATAGTTTTTGTCAATATACATGGAACTGCTGTTAGTGCTTGTACTTCGCTCTAATCCTGACTGGATATTTTTTCCAGACTGTGACTTAGAGGACTTGTTTCTGGCATACTTGGAGATTTGGATGTTATTGATTGCAGGTCAGACTATTTATTGTTGTTAGACTTGTGTTGTATTTTATTTATTTTCTTCGATATATTATCGTGCTTTAGTTATGTGATTGAGTATTCTATATTATATTGTGATATCTATGTCTCCTTATGGAGTTAGATATTCATGTGACACTGATTAGCTAGTACTGTGACCTAGACATCATTCTACCGCCGATGCTGCGGCGTAGGCTGGACGTAACCACACACTCGTGCCCTAAATTTTGGGTGCGGGTCATAACAGCTACATAGCCATCATTCCCTGGAGGATCTCTAGCAATGCTGGGATATCAATTACCGCTGGTACTGCTGGTACTACTGGGGGTATGGGGATCTAAGGGGCTGGTTGCTCAACATGTCCAACTTCTGGACCCACTGTGCAAGCTTGTTCAACTACTGGCTCTATCTGAGTTTGACTCTGAACAGGTGCTACCTCCCATTGTTGCCCAGAGGAACCCTGTCCTGCCATACCTGCTGCTCCAGCAACTGAAGAAGCCCTAAAGAAAAGGACAAGACACATCAAGAACAAGACGAGAAGGATCAAGGGAACAATTTATTCGTTAATCAAGCAAGGATTTTAGGAGAACGAATTTAGGATTCCAAAGGCACATGTTTGATTGAGACTTGTCACGACCCGCACCCAAAATTTGGGCATGAGTCATAGGTACGTCCAGCCTATGCAGCATCGGCGGTAGAACGCTGTCTAGGTCTCTATAATACTATCATAACTCACAACCTGTCAACGATATCAACTCCATAAGGAGGACAATAAAATAAATATCTCTCAACAGCTCATAATGTATACTCAATCACAATAACTATAAGAATATAAATGGCACGATAAAAGATAAGAAATAATGACATTAGGCAAACACAAAGTCTCAATAGAGATAAACTACAGTCTAGCTGTCCAACATAAATAGTCTCCACAAGTCTCAAATTAAACTCAATATAAGTCTCGACATAAACTCAAAATAAACCTCAAATGCATAAAATAAATAATATCTAAATAGCTGCAGGTAGTGTCTCCTCTACAGGAATGGACTCATCTAAGCTCGCTTGTATGTAGTCTGCATCTATACCTGGTCCATAATATGTAGGACAGAAATTCTCATGATCCTCTGGAAAAAAATATCCAGTCAGGATTGGAGCGAAGTACAAGCACTAACAGAAGTTCCATGTATATTGACAAAAACTATAATACAGTATAAAAAAATACAAGATGGATATAAATACTGGCAATAAGAAATACTGGAGATAAAGAAATACTGGAATAGAAGTACTTGAGCATATATCATCATCAATGGTACAACTAGCAATGAACAGGAATACAAGTGCATGCTAGAACAATGAACTGGAATATAAGTGAATGCTAGAACAATAACTAGAATATAAGGAAATGCTAGAACAATAACTAGAAATACATATATAGACTATATAGCAAAGTGTGTGAAACATCAACATATTATGTGATCGGCTTGGGACTGATCAGGTTTGTTACATATGATTAGCTATGATTCATGTAAGGTCAGGCTAACCATCCAGCTAGCTATGATGCGGGCAATAGTCAGGCTAATCATACATAACAGGCTATGAGGCATGTAATGGTCAGGCTGCACCCGACGTGAGGTATGGGGTGATCTATGCTGCATGTAGAGTTGGGTATGATCACATAATCTACTAATATCTCTCCGTCCCCAGCTAGCATGATAGATTCCAATCATGACTCCTCGTGACAAGTCTCTATGATGCTAACTCGTGTATCCATAGTGTCAGGATCATATATGCTATACAACTAGAATTATAGAGATGATCAACATAATAAAAACTGTCAGAGAATGTACTCGCCCGTGGTCTTCTGCTAGCAATACCAGTATCATATTTTTAAGTCTTGTCTGAATAATCCAACAGTCCTATAGATATTATTTAAATATAATATTGCATTAGTCGATACACTAGCATACACACAATCATAAATACACTGAACTCAGAGACTACGCTAGGGGTGATACTGGTCATCTAGCAGGGTCAAGCGTGCGTCTAACTGCACGTGTGTCATATCTCAATTGATGTGCATAATTAGACAGTCAATCTCTAACACATGTCTAGCCAGTACATCGGTGTACACAAGGCAGTCAACTCATAATTTCTTAGGATCATACAGTCAAATGTAAATACGGGATATCCATAAATTATACTTATGGTCATACGCAATTACGTATACATATATTACAGAAATAACTAGTATTAGCAATTGATTACTTATATATATATATACCTATATATATATATATATATCAACTAATATTTTATGCATATACACACACGAAACTAGTTTTGGGTTTTCTTGCATATTGTCTCGCGATGAACATCTAACAAAACTTATCATGAAGTGACACGCTAAATTCTAACATTATTCATACGTGCACATAAATCACAAGAGAAGGCACTTCGAACCTTGGACTCAGCGTGCACGTGCACGAGGGGGTGTATTCGACGTCGAGGTGTGTCACGCCCCAGTCCCAAAATATCGAGGGACTAGACACGTGGCAATGGCCAGTAGCACACACCGATGGACAAACCCAATTTAATGGACCCATCATGATGTACTTAAGCTGTAGTACAACAATAAGGTCTACTAATCTCATCCATAGAATGAATATATCAATATCAATAAAAGGAAACAATATTATCATCAAATCATAAGTAAGTAAATCGGGAACAACCCGATAATAAGTCTGATACAATTGTTCATTAAACAAGAATGTAAAACACAGACTGAGTATAGAAGAAATATATACTCAAAAAATCTATGGCAATCACCTAGTCCTCGGTTCCTGGTTCTGTACCAATGTATGCACCTGTTCCTGCTTCTGCTCCTGCTAATTCTCCTGTACTGTATACCTCTGGGTGGATCTCCTCTGCTAATCCTGGGGACATAATCCGGATCCAAGTTCTCAGGGGACATAGCAAGGTACAAAATAACTCATGCCAAAATAAATACAGTGCAGCAATAAATGAAATAATAGGGTAAACTATATAACCAGCTAAGTGATATGCAAGTTGAGAGCATCACTAGAACTCAGGCTGAAACCACTACAAGCTCTGTGTCGGGGAGCCGGTAGCAGTGATATCACGTAATGGGCCAAGCTCGGGTTTAGAGTCTTGAGCACCGCATTAATAAGGGTTTTATATATATATAATCAGCCTGTAGCCTGTGTGTCTATCCCCATCCAATGTAATCACACGTCTCATGTCCATGACACGCAAGATCAAAACTAATGCAGCAAGTCATATAATGTCTATGAATATAATATCTATGAATATAATGTCTATGTCATAAATCCTGCAACCTACACAGAATCACCTTAAATATTTTAGGAAGATTCTGTCTTATGAATAGTGTCAGGTGTCCTGGGTATAACGTACTTGATAATGCAAGCACTAGAATGTAAAAGGGTCACGATATCCATCTCTATGTGAAGTTACACAACTCTGTGTACAGTGTTTGCACCCGACTATTAATCGGACGCTAAGTAAAGTCATACGGTCCTAGGTTAAGCATGTACAACAGATAAATAAGTCAAGAAAATATGTAACAAGAACTGCAAGATTTGGCAAGGTACACTTGCCTGGGGTTCTGGCTCCAACTGTAGCTATGACTTCAGTGGGACTTGCAGGTACTCCTCCGGTTGCTGAAATAGACATCACCATCAGATTTAGAAAATATCAAATAGGTAGGAACGCCTGTCCTTGAGTCCAATTTGGACACAGGGACAAAATGACAGTTCCTGGCCAGAGCGGGGTCCACAAGTAGGCCGCTTCGCACCAAAAAATGTGTCAAGAATAATGGTCTCCAAATCCGCCAAACTTAGTGTCAACAAGTCCACAACGATGATACGAACCCAACGGAACTTCCAGAATTGGATTCCGATGAGCCGGTCACAAAATCGCCCGTCAAGTGGAGCCGTGGGGCCCACCATACGTGATTTTGTCAATGTTCTCAGAATCAAACCAAACTTGGGTCACAGGACCAGCATATTGCTACGAGTCCGATGGAGCAAGTTTCGTTTCGATCCAATGTGTGTACACAAAATTACAACAAGATTCAGAATAGACCGATACGGGACGTTGTCGGTGGATACGCGTTGATTCCGGTGTGCACGCACATCCAAATCAACTTCTGTGAAATCTTGTACGTCCGTATCAACGACGCGCACCTTTTGGTGAAGACCGCAAGTGACCAAGTCGTCCCATTTGGCGGGACGTACTCAGTTCTGGGAGAAAATGGGGTATTGTTTTTCCTATTTTTGGATCGCGGTTCGCGATCGCCATAGGACGCGACACACCGAGCAGGTTGCACGGGCATCAAAAGGGTTATACAGCCTACGCGTCACAACAGACGGCATAAAAAATGGGGCAGCGAGGAGAGAGAAAAGGGTACCTGAACAGGGCTACGCAGACTGGGTTTCTCGTGTCCGCGAGGTGATGCGATACGACACGACACTGTGCTGTACAGTGCCTAGGGTTAGGGTTTTGACTACAGGGCGTCGGGGCTTCTCCGGAGGAGGTGCTAGAGGGCCGGGCTTCACCGGAGGGAGGCGCTGGAGGGCCGGGCTTGTCGGAGATGGCTCAGGCAGAGCTAGGGCAGTGGCAGCGGGGGCTCGACGAGGACGGGGCGGAGCTCTGGAAGTAAAGACGGTGGTCGGGGTTGCCGGAGAAGACGGAGGAGAGAGGCGCTGCAGGGGCGAGTCTCGGGAGGAGGAGATGGCTGAGCTGGAGAAGACGACGGCGCTGGAGCTCCTGTGGCGAGGTCGAGGGTGGCGGAGGCAGGTCAGGGGGAGAGGGCGGTGGCGATGGGGGTTCTGTGGCGGAGGCGGGATCGAGGGGATTTTAATTGGGCGGAGGAGAGGGAGATGGGCCGGGGCGTGGCTCAGGGAGAGGGGCGGAGGACGGCGAGGGGAGAGAGCTATGCCGGAGACGACGACTAGGCGCTAGGGTTCGTTTGGTGGAGGGGTTAGGGTTCAGGCGGAGGGAAGGGTTTCGCCGGAGAAGGCGGGCTGAGGGGATGACGACGATGGAGCGGGGTACGGTTCAGGCGGCGGAGCTAGGTTTATGTAGAGGCGAGGTGGGAGAGGGTCTGGGCGGTTACGGCCGGAGGAGGCGGGGTTAATGGCTGCAGGGAAGGCGACCGAATTCGCAACGGCCACGAGTCGGGGGGGAGACGTTACTGTAGCAGTAACTGTCGACACGGGTCAGGTTCGGGTCTGGGTCGGGCGGATGGGGATCCGACCCGATCCACCAATGCATGGGTGCGGGTACGGGTTAGTGGGTTTCGGGTCGGGTTTAATCCGATCCGACCCGCTAAGGTTGGGTTTGGTTCAGTTAAACTGGTATGGGTTGGTTCAGGTTGGTTTGGTTCAATTGAACCGGGTTTATTTCTAGGGTTTATTATAAACTTGGTTTTTAGGGTTTTAAAAATGCTTCCGGGGTCCAATAAATTCCCGAAAAATTATTCTATGTCTAATTTTTCATTTTACACCAGAAAATATTATTTTTATAATATTTTAATATTAATTAACATCATTTAAAAATCATTTAATTTCAAAATACCTTAATTTTAATTAGTTAAAAAATCCTAAAAAAATATAGAAAATTGTGAAAAATTTATTTTAAAAATTCCTGAAAAATCAGGGGGTTTACAATCTACCCCCCTTATGAGGATTGCGTCCTCGCAATCAAAGAATAACCGGTCAACAGAGATGACACGGTTGAAAACATTGGTCGAAGCATATTACTATCAAGAAGAATCAAGGTTGAGGGTTTTTAAGAAGAACACATAGGAAAAATCATTTCCCTAAGCATTAAAAGTTATGCGATTTCCCGGATGAAGGAAATATAGAAGACTACAGTTTTTAGAAAAACTAGGTTATCACTTAAAAATATCCTAGGTTATCAATTATTAGCAAGTTCAAAATTACTAGGTTAAGGCTGAGGTCACGAACCAACAGGCACGAACTAAAGCATTACTAGAAACGGATAACTCTAAAAAACTTACGCGCATTAGCTACTCCAAGAGTCTGCACATCTTCCAAGGTCATCGCCAGAGCTTGTTCGCATCCTTGTGATCGATTCCTCTGCTGCTGTTGATCCTGCTGGAAGAGTGCTGCTTATGGTGCCAAGGGTGGCCTCGACTGATACCCACCTGGAGCTAGTAGTAGGACTCCTTCAACTCCCGTTTGCGGTGCTCCCAATGCTGGATAAACTGGCCTTGGTGCTGGTAATACTTGTTAGTTTACCATCGGTGCTCCTTCTCGACGCTCGGGATATTCCTTCACTAAATGCTGACTGGATTCGCAAGCTAAACATAATTTCCATTTGCGTCTGCACTCATTCTCAATATGGCCTCATTTACGACAATACTGACAGATAGGCAGTGCATGCAAAGATACTTCTGGTCGCTGGTGCATGTGAGACTTCTTTGTAATTTCTTCCTGTGGTGCTCCGGCTGGTGCTGATGTGGCTGGTTGATGAATCATCAATGCTTTCTCTCGACGTTCAGGGCAATCCCTTACCGAATGCTTTTTGGATCCGCAAGATAAACATAGTCCCAATCTGAGTCAGCATTCTTTAACGAGATGGCCTACCTTGCCATAGTAGTAACAAGTAGGAATGACTAGTGCTAGTGGTGGATTCATCTGTGGTCGCTTTGCAAATCTTTCTTGTTGTGCTTGGTCTGGTGCTGATGAATATGCCGCTTCTGGCTGGACTCTATCCTTGTGATGCACCCCATGGGTCGTGCTGCAGCAAGAACGTTCGCATCTAAGGTAGTTGCAACGGAGCTGATTAACTTCCGTAGCTCAGAGCTAAATCTGTCGATGAACTTCTCCGCTTGGTTTTGCTGAGCTTCTTGATGAACCTTCTGATGGGATTGCATCATCGCGTAGAACATTCGAAACATTTATTGTTCGTCCATAGCCTGCCCTTGTGGAACGGTAGGCATCGGTGGAGCAAACTGCGTCGATGGTGGAACGTTATCTTGCTAGATTCTTGAGGCATGCTGACTTGCTTGACTGCATTATTGTGAGGATTGACCTTCGTCAACTGGTGTCACTTCATCTTCGTGGTTAACCACAACACCTTGTGGTGTTCCTGGATGAGTCTCGTCGCCGGCTTGTGGATCCATTTCTCTACATCCAAAATAAACTTATAAGAGGCGCACATGAATCAAGGCAGGATGCAAGTCAAGAAATAAATTCGAGTCTGATATAGATATCAAGAACGTTTCAAGCAAGTGGATGAGATCCTAAAAATTTATCCTATTCTTATTGCAGGCTTGCTCGATCCCTAAGTTAAAACCGAACAATTTAGTCGTAGACCTGCATGGGCCACCACAAAAACCATGTCACTCCCCAGTCCCAAAATATTGAGGGACTAGACACGTGTCAATGGCCAGCAGCACACACCGATGGGCAAACCCAATTTAATGGACCCATCAGGATGTACTTAAGCTATAGTACAACAATAAGGTCTACTAATCTCATCCACAGAATGAATATATCAATATCAACAAAAGGAAACAATATTATCATCAAATCATAAGTAAGTAAATCGGGAACAACCCGATAATAAGTCTGATACAATTGTTCATTAAACAAGAATATAAAACACAGACTGAGTATAGAAGAAATATATACTCAGAAAATCTATGGCAATCACCTAGTCCTCGGTTCCTAGTTCTGCACCAATGTAAGCACCTATTCCTGCTTCTGCTAATGCTCCTGTACTGTATACCTCTGGGTGGATCTCCTCTGCTAATCCTGGGGACATAATCCGGATCCAGGTCCTCAGGGGACATAGCAAGGTACAAAATAACTCATGCCAAAATAAATGTATTGCAGCAATAAATTAAACAATAGGGTAAACTATATAACCAGCTAAGTGATATGCAAGTTGAGTGCATCACTAGAACTCAGGCTGAAACCACTACAAGCTCTGTGTCGGGGAGCCGGTAGCAGTGATATCACGTAATAGGCCAAGCTCGGGTTTAGAGTTTTGAGCACCGCATTAATAAGGGTTATATATATATATAATCAGCCTGTAGCCTGTGTGTCTCTCCCCACCCAATGTAATCACACGTCTCATGTCCATGACACGCAAGATCAAAACTAATGCAGCAAGACATAGAATGTCTATGAATATAATGTCTATGAATATAATGTCTATGTCATAAATCTTGTAACCTACACAGAATTACCTTGAATATTTCAGAAAGATTCTGTCTCATGAATAGTGTCAGGTGTCCTGGGTATAACGTACTTGATAATGCAAGCACTAGAATATAAAAGAGTCACGATATCCATCTCTATGTGAAGTTACACAACTCTGCGTACAGTGTTGGCACCCGACTATTAATCGGATGCTAAGTAAAGTCACACGGTCCTAGGTTAAGCATGTACAACAGATAAATAAGTCAAGAAAATATGTAACAAGAACTGCAAGATTTGGCAAGGTATACTTGCCTGGAGTTTTGGCTCCAACTGTAGCTATGACTTCAGTGGAACTTGCAGGTACTCCTCCGGTTGCTGAAATAGACATCACCATCAGATTCAAAAAATATCAAATAGCTAGGAACGCCTATCCATGAGTCCAATTTGGACACAGGGGCAAAATGACAGTTCCTAGCCAGAGCGGGGTCCACATGTGGGCCGCTTCGCACCAAAAAACGTGTCAGGAACAATGGTCTCCAAATTTGCCAAACTTAGTGTCAACAAGTCCAGAACGATGATACGAACCCAACGAAACTTCCAGAATTGGATTCCGATGAGCCGGTCACAAAATCGCCCGTCAAGTGGAGCCATGGGGCCCACGATACGTAATTTTGTCAACGTTCTCAAAATCGAACCAAACTTGGGTCACTAGACCAGCGTATTGCTACGAGTCTGATGGCATAAGTTTCGTTTTGATCCGACGTGTGTACACAAAGTTACAATGAGATTCAGAACAGGCCGATACGGGGCGTTGTCGGCTGATACGCGTTGATTCCGGTGTGCACGCACATCCAAATCAACTTCTGTGAAATCCTGCACGTCCGTATCAATGACGCGCACCTTTTGATTAAGACCGCTCGCGACCAAGTCATACCGTTTGGCGGGGCGTACTCAGTTCCGGGGGGAAATGCGGTATTATTTTTCCTATTTTTGGATCGCGGTTCACGATCGCCACAGGACGCGACACACCTAGTGGGTTGCACGGGCATCAAAAGGGTTACGCAGCCTACGCGTCACAACAGATGGCACAAAAAATAGGGCAGCGAGGAGAGAGAAAAGGGTACCTGAACTGGGCTACGCAGACTGGGTTTCTCGTGTTCGCGAGGCGATGTGACACGATACGACACTGTGCTGTACAGTGCCTAGGGTTAGGGTTTCGACTACAGGGCGCCGGGGCTTCGCCGGAGGAGGCGCTGGAGGGCCGGGCTTGTTTGAGGCGGCTCATGCGGAGCTAGGGCATTAGAAGCGGGGGCTCGACGAGGATGGGGCGGAGCTCTGGAAGTGAAGACGGTGGTCGGGGTTGCCGGAGAAGACGGAGGAGAGAGGCACTGTGGGGGCGAGTCTCAGGAGGAGGAGACGGCTGAGCTGGAGAAGGCGACGGCGCTGGAGCTCCTGCGGCGAGGTCGAGGGTGGCGGAGGCTCGGGAAGGGTGGCGGAGGCAGGTCAGGGGGAGAGGGCGGTGGCGATGGGGGTTCTGTGGCTCAGGGAGAGGGGCCGAGGACGGCGAGGGGAGAGAGCTATGCCGGGGATTCGCCGAAGAAGGGAAGGGTTTCGCCGAAGAAGGCGGGCAGAGGGGATGACGACGGTGGAGCGGGGTACGGTTCAGGCGGTGGAGCTAGGTTTATATAGAGGCGAGGTAGTAGAGGGTCTGGGCGGTTACGGCCGGAGGAGGTGAGGGTAACGGCTGCGGGAAAGGCGGCCGGATTCGCAACGGCCACGAGTCGGGGGGGGGGGGGAGACGTTACTGTAGCAGTAACTGTCGACACGGGTCGTGTTCGGGTCCGGGTCGGGCGGATGGGGATCCGACCCGATCCACCAATGCATAGGTGCGGGTACGGTTAGTGGGTTTCGGGTCGGATTTAGATCCGACTAAATCCACTAAGGTTGGGTTTGGTTCAGTTAAACCGGTCTGGGTTGGTTCGGTTGGTTTGGTTCAATTGAACCGGGTTTATTTCTAGGATTTATTATAAAGTTGGTTTTTATGGTTTTAAAAATGCTTTCGGGGTCCAATAAATTTCCGAAAAATTACCCTATGTCTAATTTTTCATTTTACACCAGAAAATATTATTTTTATAATATTTTAATATTAATTAACATCATTTAAAAATCATTTAATTTCAAAATACCTTGATTTTAATTAGTTAAAAAATCCCAAAAAATTATAGAAAATTGTGAAAAAAATATTTTAAAAATTCTTGAAAAATCAGGGGGTTTACAAGGTGGTGCTGTCACGGTGGAGGCTCGGCTGCTCCTGTGTCTGCTGCTCAGGTGATCGGGGTATCGACTGGTCGTTGTTGCTGTCAGAGTCAGGGAGTGGTTCAGCGACTGCTGTCATGGTCGTACTCGACGGAGGACTGCTCGGACGCGGGTTGGGAGTTCAGGTGAGACTCGGCTGTCCCGTCGGGATGATCGACGAGGGAAGGAGACGGGTGCTGGGCTGCTGTGGATCGGTGGTGTTGGTGGTGGCGCTACCGGGATTGGCGTTGTTATGGCGGTGATGATGATGTAGATGATGATGATGGTGATGGTTGAAGGAGGCGTCAGTGGCGGTCGAGAATAGGTGGACTGGACGAAGAAGATGAAGGAGGAGGACGTTCAGATGAGGGAACTGCTTGGTGGAGGGAAGTCGACGGAGAAGGGCTGACAGGAAGTCGGGTCTGGGCTCCGACGAGCAAGGGATGAGGGTGGAGGCGAACAGTAGAGGGGTAAGATGGGTTCGGTTAGGTTTTTTTAGGTGATGGTGTAGATGAAAAATAAGGAGAAAAGTTATATATATATGTAGAGGGATAGGGTTTAATATTGACCTAGGGAGTTGGGCCGGTCAACCACTCCTTGGGATGTGCTTCTTTCTACATGTAGAAGTTTAAAGGTCTAGGATGGTTTATTTCAAAAATGGATGGCTAAGATTTGTTGAGGGGTTGATATTGAGTGTTACACACTCCAAAATTATGGAGAAAAATCACATGACCGGTCAATAAAGGAAAATAGGGGTTTCTTCATGTGTTGTGTCCAATTGAGTGTGGACACCTCAATGCACTTTTGCATAAAAGTCTCCAACAATTAGAAAATTACATAAAGTGGGGTTTTTAGATTAAATGAGGGAAAACACCATGTTTGGTGTGATATAGTGGTTAAAAGGGTGTGTGGTGTTTAGTATGAGTCTTGAGGGTATAAATGGGGGTTTGGTTTGGTGTTAGATCTAGTTTTGGGTCAAGTTGGGTCCTTACACCAATTTAATTAAAATTTATGTAAATGGTGTTCTAAAATTAATTGGAAGCACATAGGGTTAAAATTAGGTGGAACACAAGTGTTATGAACGTAGAAGACTCAAAATAGAATTTTTTTATAATTTGTGTTGCTCAAAATGGGTCGAGATTGTGTCTCCAATTTTGATTGAAACGCACAAAGGTTTAAAGTTGGATTTATTTAGAATTAAATATAAATATTTGCGAAAAATATTGTGCGACTAAAATGAAGCACAAGAAGACATATTTATGAGTTATACAAGAGTCAGAATAGAAGACTGGCATGTCTAGGACAAGGGTGTGAAATGTGTTGGAAGGCAAAAACTAGTGTAGTGCTCCTAATAACGAAGCAACGGTAAGGTACAACAATCAAATAAAATCACAGCAATTAAATATAATCCCTAATATTAAATCCCAAAAATGCTGATTAATGTCCATAGTCCTATAATTTGGTGTGGGGCTCATATAGTGGATTTCTAGGTCCAGTTTACTAACTCATGCATTTAACGAACACTATAAACAATATCATGCAATATATTAACACATTAAATTAATTAAATAAAAAAACAAAAATACCCCTATTATGAAATATGGTAGTGACAAGTCTACCCTCCTTAAAAGAATTTCGTCCTCGAAATTGAAATAAAATAGCACAAGAACAAAAAATCAAACAAAGAATTATACCTCAAGTTTTGAAGAGATACGGATACTGCTCGCGCATTTCGTCCTCTCTCTCCCAGGTTGACTTGCCTGGAGAGTGATATCTCCATGCAATACGAACCAAAGGAATAGTCTGGTTCTGTAATACCTTCTCTCTATGATCCAAGATCTCCACGGGCTATTCGAGATAACTGAGAGTTGGTCCAACATCGATCTCTGAGTGATCTAGTACGTGACTAGGATCTGCCACGTATCGTATCAGCTGCGACACGTGGAACACATCATGTACTCAATCTAGTACATACGGCAAGTCCAGTCTATAGGCCACTGCACCGAACCTTGCAAGAATACCGAAGGGTCCGATGTATCATGGACTAAGCTTTCTGCCTCTACCAAAACGAATCGTGCCCCGTGTTAGAGAGATCCGTAGGAACACCAAATTGCCAACCTAGAATAAATAATCTTAACACACAATCTAAAACAAAATAATCACAAACCAAAATAACAAAACTTATACTTGAAACTCTAGGGGTCTACGGTGGCTATCGGCCCAATGCTGGTGTCTGTCCTGCGCCACTCGCAGTCTGTCTCTGATGAGTTTCACCTTTTCTGCTGTATCCATGACCATTTCTGGTCCTAATAAGGCTATCTCTCTGACATCATCCCAAGATAACGATGTACGATACCTCCGTCCATATAAAGCCTCGAATGGTGACATCTCAATACTGGCCTAGTCGCTGTTGTTGTTAGCAAACTCTACTAGGTGTATATGATCTGCCCAAGAATGTTTGAGATCCAAAATGCAAGTGTGTAGCATATCTTCAAGAGTCTGAATAGTCCTTATAGATTGTCCGTCTGTCTGGGGGTGATACGCAGTACTGAACTTGAGCTGAGTGCCCAAGCTAGCCTGCAGACTACTCCAGAAATGGAAAGTGAAACGACTATCCCGATCTGAGATGATACTTACAGAACTCCATGTAATCTGACAATCTTTTGCACGTACATCTCTGCTAGCCTCTCTGTCGATACCCACTTTGAATGGTAAGAAGTGGGCTGATTTGGTCAACCTATCCACGATGACCCAAATTGCGTCCTTTTCTCCTGGAGAACGTGGAAACCCTGAAACGAAGTCCATAGTTATGTGCTCCCACTTCCACTCTGGAATGGGTAAAGGTTGAAGCAATTCACCTGGCCTTTGTTGATCTGCTTTTACCTGTTGTCACACTAAACACCGGGATACAAAGCATGCTACCTCGTGCTTCATACCGTACCACCATATATGCTCTGTCAAATCTCGATACATCTTATTGGCACCGGGATGCATCTAGTACTGAGAGCGATATGCCTCCTGTAAAACCTTTTTGCGTAGCTCTCCACTCGGCACACGCATCCTCTTCTTCAGCTCATCAAAAGCGGCCTGACTATCCTATATCTAGACAAACTCTATATCCTTCCTGGTCAGCCTAGTCATTGGCTCTGCAATCCTGGAGAGTCCTATACGAATCTTCTGTAATAGTCTGCCAGCCCTAGGAAACTCTAGATCTCTGCCACTGAACTTGGAGTAGCCCACGACTCCACTGCCATGATCTTCTTTTGGTCAACTGAGATCCCTTCACCTGTCACCACATGCCCAAGGAATTTAACCTTGTCAAAAAAACTCACACTTCGTAAGCTTCCCGTAAAGCTCCTCTTTTCCGAGAGTCTCTAAAACTATCCTGAAGTGCTCCTCATGCTCCTCTGGGGTCTTCGAATATACAAGTATGTCATCAATAAAAACTACCACAAACTTGTCAAGGAACTGGTGGAACACCTGATTCATGAAGTCCATGAATACCATCGGAGTATTAGTCAACCCAATCGACATCACTATGAACTCGAAATGGCCATATCGAGTCCAGAAAGCTTTCTCCGAAATGTCTTCCTTCTTCACCTTCACCTGGTGGTAACCTAACCTCAAGTCTATCTTTGAAAATACCTTTGCTCCACTCAACAGATCGAAGAGATCATCTATCCTCGGCAGTGGGTATTTATTCTTGATAGTGAGGTTGTTTATAGCCCTATAGTCGATATACATATATACTGATCCATCCTTCTTCTGTATAAACAATACCGGAGTACCCCACGGTGATGAACTAAATCTGATAAAGCCATTGTCCTGTAACTCATTAATCTTCTTCTTTAACTCTGCCAGTTCGCTATTGTTGACCCTATAGACGTGTTGTGATATTGGCTCTGCACCAGGCACCAGGTCTATAGAGAACTCAACATCTCTGTCATATGGCAATCCTGGCAACTCTCTGGAAAGACATCCATGAACTTCGTTATCAAAGGATGTGGCAGCTCCTTCTCTTCCACCAAAGCTCCACAAAAGATACCCTTGCTCTGCTCTGCTGCTCTTCTGGCAATATCGAACTCTGGCTCTTCTAGCCGTCGAAATATTACTCTGCCTCCACGACAATCTATACTAGCATGTTGCCTACTCAACCAATCCATCCCGAGTATAATATCGTATCCTAGAAGTGCCATTACGAGTCAGCACGCACTCAACTCTCGGCCTCCAAATAAAACTCTTCGATCCTTGCAAAAATTATTGACTAGGATAATGCCTTCCCCATTCGTGATCTTGCAAGTACTAGCCAAGGGTTCCGCCTCTAGACGATGATTAAGAGAAAAAGATACAGATACAAAACTATAGGAAGCACCAAAATTGAATAAAGGAAATACAGGAATAGAATCAAGAAGAACTGAACCTGTAATCATATCTCCATCTGGCTCGGTCTCGTCAACCATCATAGTAAAAGCTCACCCCTGAGGTGTACCTCTCTGCTGCTCCTTGTGCTGAGTGAACCGTTGTTGTTGTGATGACAGTGGAGGTCCCCTCTGCTGAACTGTGGGTGGCCTCGCTGGTACTCCCTGAACAGGTGCTCTAGCTGATCTTTCCTGATCTGAACAAGCTAGATAATCTCTCATCTGGTGGCTGGGTGACCCACAGAAAAGGCACACTCCTAACCCCTTTCGATAAACCTTCCTGGTATATCTTAGCTTTCTACAAAATACACAATGAACGACCTGCTATGCCTACCTCTATGGCTGCTGCTGGCGATGACCACGAGCTGGTGCCTGGTACTGGTGGAAATACTGTTGGAACGGTCACTGTTGTTGTTGAAAGTGTGGACGTATGGCCGGTCTTGCGCTACCAGTATTTTATCAAAAATATTGCATCCCTTCTTGGGCCTGAGGTCCACATCATCCTCAGCAATATAGGCATCCATCAGAATGCCCTCAAAGGTAGCAGTGCGACGTCAAGAAGTACGAGACTTTATCTCTCTCATCAGCCCTTTCCTGAACTTTCGGGCTCAATCTCCTGGGTCTCAAATCATCGACAGTGCAAAATGACTTAAGCGGCAAAACTCTACAGCATACTCGTCGTCTGACATGTTCCCTTAGACCAAGTCATGAAACTGACTCTCCAAGGCTCCCAAGGCTACGTCGGAAAAGAACTTCTCCTTGAAAATGTCCTTGAAAGCCTCCCAAGTAAGTCCTCGAGCAATAAATCTCGGCTTCGTGCGATACCATGTAAGTGCGATATCGAATAACTGGCTGCCGGGCTGCCTTGGTTTGCAGGATCTCTGAAATATGAGTAAAGCGCAAGTTTCTCTCCATATCCTCTAACCAGTCGTCAGTATAGAGTATCCCCTCAATACCCATGAACTTCCGAGGTGACATCCTCTTGAAGTCTACTATAGTGCCTAGCATCTGCTACTGCTGCTGGCCAGGGTGCTGTTGCTGCTGGACAACTATCTCTAATGCCTGTAGAGCCACCTGGTGAGCATTCTCCATACTCTTACCTCATCCGCTTTGTCTGTGCTTGGTGCGCCTCTGCCTGCACCCTTTGCGTCTCTGCCTAAACTTGTTGAGCCTCTGCCGATATCCTCTGAGTATCCACCATGCCCTGGATAAAGGCGAACATATGTGCCCCATCAGCAGGCACACCTCCTGGAAATAGAATCTGCAGTGGTGGTGGAAGGTTCTCTGAAATAGCTGGGACAACCCTCTTGACAGGTGAGGGAGGAGGACCCCCTAAGGCTGCTGAAATACCTACATGAACAGGTGAAGTAGGAGGAGTAACTCCAGCTGTCTGGGTGGCAGGTTGAGAGACGACAAACCTCTCAGAAGCTGCGAGTCCCGATCTCGATGACATGGTCTTTGGCGGCATCCTAAAGACATATCGAAATAAGAAGAAGTCAATTAAAGCAAAAGATACGTTATCATCAAAGAAGGACATTAAAATTTTAAGGAAGCAATTATTCAGAATGATAAGCATATCAAAATTAATAAACTGGAAATTTTCCTAGTTGTGTGTCACGCCCCAGTCCCAAAATACGTAGGACTAGGAACACGTAAGCATGCCAGCCGTATGTATATGGCAACTCCAATATATGGATACCATAATATATACGTATGCTGTAATATGAATATTAACTCACATATGGCATATATATAGTCACAAGTCACAGAAATACTAATCTCATCCACACAACAAGTCATAGAAAAGAAATAACTAAACTAGAATAATGAGTCTGAATAATCCAAAATAATAGTCGGGTGGAGACAAATCCACTATCAATAACTATGTCAATACTAAAATAAGAGAGGAGGGTAAATCTCTATTATAAAATAAGATAATGATATAAAGGTATCAGCGAAATGATCCATCGCTAGAGATAATCAAGGATGCTCAGAAGGTAAGACCTCCTCGGAAGAGATAAGTAGTAAGTCCTGATCCGTGCTCCTGCGAATAGTCAAGATCGTCTACACCTTGAAAGGGACCAGGTCCTTAAAGGGAGGTAACAAGATACATAGAAGCATGCCAATTTGAATACATTAAACATGCATAATAGGTAGAAAATATATAAGTACGCTGTACAAGACAATCTATATGAAATACATAATGAGGACAACTTTTTGACGTATGGGCATGGGTAGGATACTCGATCTAAATCTCACAACTCACATACACGGCAGGGACATCAAAAATTGACATACCACGGGGGTAGCGACCAGCATGACTCCAGAAATTGACATACCGCGGGGGTAGCGACCAGCGTGACACACTATCGTAGTGCGTGCTAGATACTACGGTTTACCAGAGTGGTTATAGCCCATACTCCTACTGATTGTCCTCCCTTCCCATGATACTATGTGTCAAGTGTGTGTCAACATATATATAGTATGTAAATATGACTGAAAGAAAAATACACATGCAATGAACATATAAAAATATAATAAGCATGCAAAGTACTGTAAGCAATTTGGCAAGGTATCTTGCCTAGCAAGGAAGCTGCAAAGTGTAACGTACAAGAGTCAAGCACACAGGATCAGAAACTACGGCCTCAGAATGAACGTCTCCGGATGCTGAAATAAACATCACCAACGTTCCCAGAATAAGCGAGATAGCTAGAAAACACTACCCTTTCGTCTAATTTGGACACAGGGGCAAAACGGTAATTTCGGGTCAAAATGGGATCCACATGTGGCCCACTTTGCACCGAAAAGCGTACTAGGGGTAAAGGTCTCTAAATAGGATAAATTATAGGTCAAACAAATTCTAAACATCAGTACAAACTCATTGGTATGTCCAATTTTGGATTCCGGTGAGTCGAACACAAATTTGCCCAAAAATTCAATCGTGGGGCCCACAAATAGGCAGCTTGGTCATTTGTCTCAGAATCGTGTGAAACTTGGGTCACAGGACCAGCGTGATACCACGAATCCAATGGAGCAACTTTCATCGCATTCTGACGAGCGTACACTAAATGGCGCAGGGTCTTGCAAAAGTCGCTATCCGGGGTCTTTTTACCGATACAGGGTGATTCTAACGCGCACACACGTCCAAATCAGTTTCCGCGAAAGCCCACACGTATGGACATACCATACACGTCTTTTAGTGCATCTGGTACGCGACGAGGCGGTCCCGTTTGGCGGGGCGTGCTCCGTATCATAAATTTTGAAAGTTGGAAAGCAGTTTTTTTATAATTTTTAATCCGATTTAATTCAGCATTCAGCAACAAATAAAATATTGTAATTGATAAAAAATAATCTAGGTTAGGTGGTCTTCACATAACAAAAGGAATTTCTAAGTTTGGATCTCTGTAGTGGGAGATACGAGTCCGTAAACATTGATGGTTACAACCGTTTTTCTGGAATTAATAGAGGTCGTTTTTCTCCAACTTGGTCTCGGTTTTCACTTAGGGTTACGCGCTGTTCGAAGTAAACTAATACCCAGTATTGGAAGAGGGATATGTCGTGAACATACCGGTGATGATGGGGTTGAATTTGGTCGAGCGATAGCATGGAAAACGAGGCATGAACAGGGCTAAGTTGCTGCTCAGTTGCTGTCGCGGGTGACGTGCGAGCGTGCGGTGGTCGCGGCGGCGGGTGACTGCTCCGGTGGCGGCGGCAGCTCTGGGGTCGGCGGCGGCGGCTCTGGGGTCGAGATGGTAAGGTTTGGGTTTAGGGTTTTGATAACAATTATATATATATATATATATATATATATATATATATATATATATATATATATATATATATATATATATATATATATATATATATATAGGTGAAGGGAGAAAAAAAAATCGAAGGGGGGTCTCTTCCACACGGGTGGAAAATAAGTTACCTGCTTCTGCTGCTAGGAGGGTTTGAGGGCCGGGTCTTATGACTAGCGGGTAGGGTTAGGTAATTTCTTTTCTTTTCTTTTTCTTTTTCTTATTCCTTTTCTTTTCTATTTCTTTTCTTTCTCTTTTCTTTCTCTTTTCTTTTCTATTATTCTTATTATTAAGAATAATAGTATAATTATCATTATCATTATTATTATTAACATTATTATTACTAACACTAACATTATTATTATTATTATTATTATTATTATTATTATTATTCTTATTATTATTATTCTTATTATTATTATTATTATTATTACTCTTATTCTTATTACTATTACACTATTTATTTATTATTACGTCTATATATTATTTACATATATCATTAAGGTATATATAAAAATACATTTGTACCTAAATAAATTCTAAAAATTCTATCACCCTTCCAAAAGATTCCTAAAATAAAAATAATAGATTTTGTGCAATGACACTAAATGAATATTTATCTAGGTAATTAAATTACTATGTATATATTATGTAATTTACTACGTAATAATATAAATAAATTCAATAATTAATTAAATAATATAAACAAAATATGGGATTTATATTCTACCCAACTTATAAAAATTTTGTCCTCGAAATTGTCACTAACCATATTCATAATAATTACTAAAGCTATTATACTACATTGCTATCTAGCAGTGCTTCCTAAAAGTTATGGTCTGCCATTCTAACACTTCCTCATTTATTGTCCATACACTATTCTATTTCTAACTCATCTATACTACCCAACTTACAATAATTCTACTACTAGTCAAAGTCTCTTGAGGCTATTATCTAGGTTGTAGGACGAATTTATTCATTGGGTCGAGAATCTTGGGATACTTGTCTGGAATCTCATAACCATGATTTTTTCTTGTAACTGTCAAGTATCGTAGTCTAATACTGCCATGCCACCTGACAAGTATGTCTACAAATACTTTGTCTACTCTACTATAACGGTCTAGCTGCAGTTGTCGCTGCTTCGCCAGCAAATTATCATAGTTGTCAGTTCATAACAAGTGCCTTCAACTCTTTCCTAAGCTTAGTCTAAGATTTTGGGCAACAGTTAAGGTCTTGACTAACTTATAAAACTATTAGAAGTAAGTACTAATTCAACAATCCAACTAATTAACGTTCAGACTAAGGGATGCTATTCATGGTTTCAAATAATAAGAGGATATATATATTGCTATAGTGCATATACATAAGGGTTATCATTATGAACTTATCTTTTAGTTATTAATCATTTACTAAACCATTTATATTTTAACTATCAAAATGAGGGTGAAGTTAAAGTAATTCAAACAATTCATAATGGCACGAAAGGATACGACTATGATAGGAAGAGTTAAGCACGAGGTAAGGAATGGATATAAAAGAGAAGATGAGCCACCCCAAGGGGCGAGATGGTGATAGGAAGAGAATACTACTACTGCTACGCGTGTCATCCATTAGCTTCTTGGGTATGCCATCTAGTTAGGATATCAACATATTCTCATAACTGCTAAACTACCTTATATATAATTCTATGGCTACTATGCACCTAAGATCTCGTGTTATAATGGGGTCATGAGTATGAAATGACACATATAACTAAGGTCATACCTGTATCTATGACTTCCTGTGCCTGCACTCTCTTGTTTGTCATCCTGAGTGCTTAGCCTATGGGGTATATCTAGAACTATCCGTGTATCAACTTATACTAAGCACGAACGTTCGTCTTTCCGAAATAGGGGAAGACAGAAAACAACAATAAAGAATTCAAGGAGGAGGTGATAGAATACAAGTATGGGATTCAAAGGGATTAGAGAATTTGAAAGGGAGTTGTGGATTAAAATTATATTTTGGTAAATTTCTATTCGCATGTTCACATCAGAACAATTATGTACCTGACATGATATGCTCTGACCAGTCTAGAGGGCAAATATATTTGTCTGACAAGTTGAGTCAACTATATCTCAATCCACAAAAAGTAGTGATACAAAAAGCGAACCAAGCGTACTAAGGTTGATCAGACCATAATGCACTGATTCTGATTTAGATAATGTATTAGTGTGGGCCCCCAATAATACATATGTCATGAACAAGCTTGATAAAAGAATAAGCTTACAAAACTAGGCTATAATAGCAGCATAAGTCGAGGTAGTACAAAAAAATATAAGTACGCTTGATTATAATGGAGGAAGGTACAGAATAATTTAAGTTCACCAAGAAGATCAGTGTTGTGCCTATACGGTTGCCATACTAATTTCTTGTCTAAGTCTAAAGTCAACCAAATGGGTGTATGGGCCTCTAAGTTCTATAGTCTGGGTAAACACTATCTTTTTATGCAAGTCTATAGTTGGTGTCATTCAATTATACTTCATTAATGAGTCAACAGGACTATGTGTTACTAGGTTATGAGACATACTATCCAACTTACAATAATTTTTACTAATAGTGTTATTGAATACTAGAGTGTATATACCTAGTACAAATCATCATCCTAACCCCTATCAAGCATGAAAGAAAAGATAAGATTGACGTTGTGAAAGGATCTAGCAAGATGCAATGCAAGCAATCAAATAAAAATGCGGAACAAATCAAGGGAGGTGATTAAATAAGTGGATGAGATCCTATATTCTAATCCTATGCGCAGGCTTACTCGGTACAGTAATGTAACCGAGGCAATATGCTCTCGACCTGCATGGGCCACCACAAAAATATGTCATGCCCCAGTCCTAAAATACGTAGGACTAGGAACACGTAAGCATGCCAGCCGTATGTATATGGCAACTCAAATATATGGATACCATAATATATACGTATGCTGTAATATGAATATTAACTCACATGTGGTATATATATAGTCACAAGTCACAGAAATACTAATCTCATCCACACAACAAGTCATAGAAATGAAATAACTAAACTAGAATAATGAGTCTGAATAATCTAAAATAATAGTCGGTTGGAGACAAATCCACTACCAATAACTATGTCAATACTAAAATAAGAGAGGAGGGTAAATCTCTAATATAAAATAAGATGATGATATAAAGTTATCAGCGAAGCGATCCATCGCTAGAGATAATCAAGGATGCTTAGAAGGTAAGACCTTCTCGGAAGAGATAAATAGTAAGTCCTGATCCGTGCTCCTGCGAATAGTCAAGATCGTCTACACCTGGAAAGGGACCAGGTCCTCAAAGGGACGTAACAAGATACATAGAAGCATGCCAATTTGAATACAGTAAATGTGCATAATAGGTAGAAAATATATAAATATGCTGTACAAGACAATCTATATGAAATGCATAATGAGGACAACTTTTTGACGTATGGGCATGGGTAGGCTACTCGATCTAAATCTCACAACTCATACACACGGCAGGGACATCAGAAATCGATATACCGTGGGGGTAGCGACCAGCGTGACTCCAGAAATTGACATACCACGGGGGTAGCGACAAGGTATCTTACATGGCAAGGGTGCTGCAAAGTGTAACGTCTAGGAGTCAAGCACACAGGATCAGAAACTACGGCCTCAGAATGAACGTCTCCAGATGCTGAAATAAATATCACCAACGTTCCAGAATAAGCGAGATAGCTAAAAAATACTACCGTTTCGTCCAATTTGGACACAGGAACAAAACGATAATTTTGGGTCAAAGCGGGGTCCACATGTGGCCCACTTTGTACCAAAAAGTGTGCTAGGGATAAAGGTCTCTAAATGGGACAAATTATAGGTCAAAAAAATTCTAAACTTCAGTACAAACTCAACGGTATGTCCAATTTTGGATTCCAGTGAGTCGAACACAAATTCGCCCAAAAAGTCAACCGTAGGGCCCAAAATAGGCGGCTTGGTCAACTGTCTCAGAATTACATGAAACTTGGGTCACAGGACCAGCGTGATACTACGAATCCAATGGCACAATTTTTGTCGTATTTTGACGAGCGTATACTAAATGGTGCAGGGTTTTGCAAAAGTTACGATATAGGGTCTTTTTACGGATACGGGTAATTCTGACGCGCACACACGTCCAAATCAATTTTCGCGAATGTCCACACGTCTGGACATACCATACGCGCCATTTGGTGCAACTGGTACGCGATGAGGCGGTCCCGTTTGGCGGGGCACGCTCAGTATCACAAATTTTGGAAGCCGAAAAAGCAGATTTTTCATAATTTTTAATCCAATTTAATTCAACATTCAGCAACAACTAAAATATTATAATTAACAAAAAATAATCTAGGTTAGGTGGGCTTCAATACCAAAAGAAATTTCTAAGTTTGGATCTCTGTGGTGGGAGATACGAGTCCGTAAACATTGATGGTTACAACAGTTTTTCTGGAATTAAAAGAGGTCATTTTTCTCCAACTTGGTCTTGGTTTTCACCTAGGGTTACGCGCTATTCGAAGTAAACTAATATACAGTATTAGAAGATGGATAGTGCAGAAAACGAGGCATGAACATGGCTAAGTTGCTGTCACGGGTGACGTGCGAGCGTGCGGTGATCGCGGCGGCGGGCGATTGCTCCAACGGCGGCTCTGGGGTCGGCGACGACGACTCTGGGATCGAGATGGTAAGGTTTGGGTTTAGGGTTTTGATAACAATTATATATATATATATATATATATATATATATATATATATATATATATATAGGTGAAGGAAGAAAAAAAATCGAAGGGGGGGGGTCTCTTCCGCGCGGTTGGAAATGAAGTTAGCTACTGCTGCTGCTAGGAGGATTTGCGGGCCGGGTCTTAGGACTAGCGTGTAGGGTTAGGTAATTTCTTTTCTTTTCTTTTCTTTTCTTTTTCTTTTTCTTATTCCTTTTCTTTTCTAATTCTTTTATATTTTCTTTTCTATTTCTTTTCTTTCTCTTTTCTTTTCTATTATTCTTATTATTACTAATAATACTATAATTATGATTATTATTATTAACATTATTATTACTAACACCAACATTATTATTATTATTATTATTACTCTTATTATTATTACTATTACACTATTTATTTATTATTATGACTACATATTATTTACATATATCATTAAGGTATATATAAAAATACATTTGTACCTAAATAAATTCTAAAAATTCTATCACCCTTCCACAAGATTCCTAAAATAAAAATCATAGATTTTGTGCATTGACTCTAAATGAATATTTATCTAGGTAATTAAATCACTACGTATATATTATCTAAATAACTATGTAATAATATAAATAAATTCAATAATTAATTAAATAATATAAAAAATATGGGGTTTTATATTGTGAATGAGTATACTCTCATCCTATATCCTATATCCTATATCCTATAGCAGGCTCGTAATAACACTCTAAGTCTGAGCACAACTATGATATTGCACTAATTATGACTTCGACTTACTCCAAGACCTGCATGGGCTACCATAAAAATATGTCACGACCCATACCAAAAATTTGGGTATGAGTTATGGGTACGTCCAGCCTATGCCATAATATCGATGATAAAATACTGTCTAGGTCACAATACTATCTCTAACAGTCGATATGTCGGCCAAGACAAATATCCTAAAGTCATTCAAAATCGGTATACTGTATTGTATCATCGTTATGCCGGTTTCCCAGGATAAACATGGTTAAAATCAAGTCAAGTCTGATTTTCGAAATCCAAATCAAATCTCGAAAATTGCCAAAACCAAGTCTAAAAGGGAGTCAAATCTAGTGGTAAGTCTCATATCACAATATGGACTAAACCACACGGTCACAACTCTGGTACCGTTTCTGTTACCGAGTTACCAAAAAGGACGGAACAAGATTCTACTAGAAATAAAAAAATGAGACGGTCACTAGGCTAGAAATCACGATATAAACAATAAAAGTAAAGCAAGTCTAAGATAAAAAGCAATAACCATAGCTCTAGGAAAGTAAAATGACAGAAAGTAAAAAAAGTTCACGAAATCGGCAAGGTGTAATTGCCTAAAGCGAGCTCCCAGCCAAAACTTCTAGTCCACCACTACGAAGGGGGTACAAAAACCATACTCCAGGTGTCAAGACCAAGCTCCAATCTCGAGAGAAAACGAAAAAGAGAAGAGAGAGAAAGAGAAAGAGAAAGAGAAAGAGAAAGAAAGAAATAAAATAACTAAAGTACTATTTATTGAGAAATATCTCAAAAATATCTCAAAAATATCTCAAAAATACCTTTAAAAGTACTATTTTATACAGTATACCATTGGTATACCTGTCAGGTAGTAAAGTTTCAATTTTAAGAATTTCTGAGCTTTTTCGAGATCCAATATAATTTAATAAATAGCACAAAAATATGTATCTGCATAAAATACGAATATTGTGAGACGAGTCTCATAACCGTACTACTTTATCCCGTACCATACTAGCCGAGGCCGGGTACCATCATTGACTTCAAGAGGATGGGGGCCCAAGGATTTCAAGGACATCGAGGGGATATTGTACGAGGACGATTGGATCGAGAAAGTTGAGAGATCCCTGAGGCTAGCACAGATTTCAGAGGGCTTACAGGTGGGGGCAGCGGGCAGCAGATGTTCGACATAGCTCTAACAAGGTTTCGTACAGACCCGAGGATCGCGGTACCATGACTGACTTGGAAAGATTTTAAAGAGCTTTTTAAGGAATTTTTTTTCCAGATATGGCTTTGAGTTCTCTAGAGAGCCAGTTCCTATATCTTGTCCAAGGGAACATGACGGTGGACGAGTACGCAAAAGAGTTCTGCAGACTAGACAAATTTGTAGAGGGACATAATTCTCTAGGAAAGGACCGAAAGTTTTGGAAGAGTTTGATCAGGGAGATCAAATCTCTTACTAGAGGACACCGTACGCATTTGAGGATATCCTGATGGAGGCACAGAAGACAGATGATGAATTGGAGCTCAATTCTAAGAGGATGCGAGACACGTCAGGAGGAGCTGGCAGTAGTGCATGTCCAGCCAAACAACCTCAGTTCCAGCAGTAGAGGGCCTTCCAGCAGCAGAGACAATAGTTTCATGCAAGATTATGAGCACTGGCGTAGCAGACATACCAGGCCCTGAGACCAGCACAGCAGGACCCACAGTGTACTCACTGTAGAAAGATTGAACATACATGGGAGGTATGCAGGAAGAGGCTTGGAGTGTGGCTCAATTGTGGAGATCTAGGCCACCAGTTGAGAGAGTATTTAGTGTCTCCGGTTTAAGCAGGCCAGGGAGCAGCACCGACACCGAGAGCACCAGCGAGGCCACCTGTGGGACAGCCGAGGGGGACCTTCTTTACAGACTCCGTAACAATATTTTGTCCAGTACCAGCAGCAGTAGAGATGTGCACCACGATGGTGAGATTCTGCCATGGCATTTGAAGAGGAGGAACAAGTCAGAGATTTGATATCAAGTTCAGTTTTTCTTGATTATATTCCAGCTTATGATTTATTTAATTCTGGTGCTTTCCATTCTTTTATATATGTATCTTTTGCTCTTAAGCATCGATTAGAGTTAGATCCTTTGGCTAGGACTTGCGTGATCCTGACTAGGGGAGGCATTATCCTAGTCAGTGATATTTACAAGGATCAGAGAGTTTTACTGGGAGGTCGGGAGTTGAGTGTGTGCTTACTCGTTATGACACTTTTGAGCTACGACATTGTACTCGGGATGGATTGGTTGAGTAGATACCATGCTAATATATATTATCTTGGAGGCGGAGTTTTATTTAGACCACCAGGAGAGCCAGAGTTTGAGATTGCCAGAGAAGCAGCAGAGCAGAACGAGGATGCTATCTGTGAGCCATGGTGGAAGAGATGCAGTTGTTACATCTGTTGATAGAAGAGTTCATAGATGTTTTTCCAAAGGAGTTGGCAGGTTTGTCGCCAGACCGAGATATTGAGTTCCCTATAGATTTGGTGTCAGGCACAAAACTGATATCTCAGTATATCTATAGAGTTAACAACATCAAACTGGAAGAGTTGAAGAAGCAGGTGAATGAGTTGCAGGACAAAGGCTTTATTCGATCCAGTTCATCACCATGGGGTGCTCGGATATTATTTATACCAAAGAAGGATGGGTCGATACGTATGTGTATCGATAACAGGGCTCTGAACAACCTCACTATCAAGAACAAATATCCGCTGTCGAGGATTGATGATCTCTTTGATCAGTTGAGCGAAGCAAAGGTATTTCGAAGATAAACTTGAGGTCAGGTTACCACAAAGTAAAAGTGAAGAAAGAGGATATCCGCATACAACTTTTCAGACTCGGTACGACCAGTTTGAGTTCATGGTAATACCGTTTGGGTTAACCAATGCCCCGACTGTATTCATAAATCTGATAAAATAGGTGTTCCACCAGTACCTTAATAAGTTTGTGGTGGTATTTATTAATGATATTCTGATATATTCGAAGACCCCGAAGGAGCATGATGTGTATCTGAGGATAGTTCTGGAGACTTATAGGAAGGAGAAGCTTTATGGCAAGCTTTTGAAGTAAGAGTTCTTCCTTTACAAGGTTGAATTCCTTGGTCATTTAATTTTAGGAGATGGATCTCAGTGGACCCGAAGAAGATTTTAGCAGTGGAGTCGTGGGCTACGCCAAGTCCAGTGGCAGAGATCAGAAGTTTTATGGGGCTAGCAGGTTATTATAGGAGGTTTGTACATGACTTCTCCAGGATTGCAGAGTCGATGACTAGGCTGACCCAGAAGGATGTGGAGTTTGTCTGTACAGAGGAGTGTCAAGCCTTTTTTGAGGAGCTGAAGAAGAGTTTGACGACAGCTCAGTATTGACGTTGCCATCAGGAGTAGGTGGATTCACTATCTATTGTGATGCTTTAGGGAAGGTTTTAGGTTGTGTCTTAGAGCAGAATGAGAAGGTGATTGCCTATGCTTCCATGCAATTATGTCGTCATGAGAAGAATTACCTTACCCACGATTTATAGTTGGCAGCAGTCATTTTCTCTAAAGCTGTGGAAATACTATTTGTACGTAGAGCGTATGGAGATCTTAACAGACCACAACCAGAAAGAGCTAAACATGAGATAGTGGCGGTGATTGGAGTTGATAAAGGACTTTGGCATATCTTTACAGTATCATCCAGGGAAGGCCAATATAGTCGCTAATACCTTGAATAGGTATCCAATGGATATATACTTCAGTACATAAAAATATTTATTGGACGATCTTGAGAGATTGAGTATTGAGATGCTGGTACAAGGTATCGAGATACAGATATGGGGACTGCAGAAACAGTCAGAGATGATGGACATGAATCGAGCTGCACAGTATGACAATGAGTCTCTGAGGAGCATCAGAGCACAGGTCAGGATGAGATAATTTGAGGAATTTACTATTACTAGGGATGGATCACTATGGCACGATACCATATTGTGTGTGCCATATGAGATATTGTGCGAGGAGGTTCTTCAGGAGGTACATCGATCGCAGAACTCTATACAGTCAGAGCTGATGGCATAAAGCGGAAGGTAGCGCACTTTGTATCCAGATATTTATTGTGCCAACAGGTAAAGGCAGAGAGGCAGAGGCCAGGTGGTTTACTTTGGCCTTTATCTATTCTAGAGTGGAAATAAGAACATGTTACTATAGATTTTATTTTAGGTCTTCCACGTTCTCCAGGAGGTAAATACGCAATTTGGGTCATCGTAGACAGGTTGACCAAATCCATCCACTTCTTGCCATTCAAAGAGGGGACATCTACGGAGAAGCTAGCGGAGATGTATGTGCGACCGATTGTTAGGTTGTATAGAGTTTCTGTGAGCATCATCTCAGATCAGGATAGTCACTTCACATCCCACTTATGGAGGAATTTACAGGCTAGCTTGGGCACCCAGCTCAAGTTCAATACCGTATTTTACCCCCAGATAGATGGGCAGTCAGAGAGTACTATTCAGACTCTCTGTGATATGCTTCTCACTTATGTTTTAGATTTTGGAGGCTTTTGGAAGGATCATCTTCACCTGGTAGAGTTTGCTTACAACAACAGCTACTAGGCCAGTATCGAGATGTCACTATTCAAGGCTTTATATGGACGAAGATGTTGTACTCCTCTATCTTGGGATGATATTGGTAAGAGAGTCTTGTTGGGACTGGAGATAATTGTGGATGCAGCTGAGAAGGTGAAGCTCATCAAGGATAGACTTCGGGTGGCGTAGGACAGACATCAACATTAGGCCGATAACCACCGAAGACCTATAGAGGTTGAGGTATAAATTTTGTTTATATTGCTTGTGATTGCTTTATTTTAGGTTGAGTGTTAAGGCTATATTTTGTTCTAGGTTGGCGATCTCGTGTTCTTGCGGATTTCTCTGACACGAGGCACTATTCGCTTTGGTAGAGGCAGAAAACTTAGTCCATGATACACTGGACCCTTCGGTATTCTTGCGAGGGTCGGAGCAGTGGCCTACAAACTAGGCTTACGGTCTGTACTAAAGGGAGTGCATAATGTGTTCTATTTGGCACAGCTAAGACAATACATGAAAGATCCTAGTCACGTATTGGATCACTCGGAGATCCAGGTGGGTCCGACTCCCAGCTACCCAGAGCAGCAATTAGAGATTCTTGATCGCAGAGAGAAGGTGTTATGGAACCAGACGATTTCCTTGGTACACGTCACGTGGATACATCACTCTTCGGGAGAGTCTACCTGGGAGAGGGAAGCCGAGAGGCATGAGCGATACCTTTATCTCTTTGAGCCGTGAGGGATCATTCTTTTTTGTTTGTTGTGATTCTTATTGTAGTGCTAGTTCTTCCTTAAATTTTGTGGACGCAATTTTTTTGAGGGTAGACTTTTCACTATCATATTTCTAGATAAGAGTATTTTGGTCATTTAGTATATTTATTATTTTAGTAATTAATATTTTTTTATATTGTACTATATATTTAAATTGTGCTTCTGCTAATTATTTATAGTTAGTGGGATAGCCTATTATTTAGACTTGTCATTAGTAGACCCATTGGATTTTTATGACACATCGAGCCCAATATTAGACCAAGTCCATTAGACCCTGTTTTAATTAGTTAAGAAGATTAGCTTAATTTGCATTAGTGTAGAGACTTTCCAATATAGCCCTTCCTAATTATTTCTCATAATTAAATAGTGGGGGCATGGTGGACATTTTATTGTGACTTGGAGAGAAAGGAAAGGGGGTCGGCCATATGAAGGCTTCTCATTCTCTCTTCTCTTTATTAGTTTATTTTATTTATATCCCCAATTGCGTTCTTCCCCAAATTGACTCATCCCTCCGCAAATCTAACCAAATTCACATCCATTCTCTCTTAATTTCATCATCAAAGAAGTATTGGAGCTTGGACTGCAAGAAGCACTTGAAAGAGGAGGGATTGGCAAGGGAATTGTGTCCTAATTTTGTCCATTTAATATTTTATTGGGAATCCATCTCCCAATAGATAAATTTTGAATCTACCCCTTAATTTAGATACTAATTCATGCATTTAACTATTAGGAATCATCCCTTGACTTAGGGCTACCCATATGACCAAGAATTATGTTCATATGACCTGTATTAAGAAAGTTACATGGTAATTTGTGTCCAATTAGGGAAAATTATGAGATTGACACATCAAGGGTGTGTCATGAGACCAATTTGATCTTATTAGACTTAGATCAGGGTTGTGGGACTACGTACGTGTCCACAATTGAATACGAGGAGAGCGTATCATAGTAATTTGTGATACGACGTGATACGGGGCTCATTTGGGGGTGATTTGTATAATTTTTCTTCACTTCTTAGTTTAACAAGTTGTATTTGTTATTATATTGTGTATTTGATATGTAGGAAGGTGTATTATAGAGTTTTTGGGAATTTGGCACTTTGTTTGGATATGTATCATAGAGTATCTTGCTAATGCACTATAAGTGTTCGATTTTATGACTACTAGTGTGAGTTTTGTATTCATTCAATACCAATTGTGTATATATTTATATATGTTAGTATATATCTATGCTCATGATAATACATGTGTTATATCGATATATTGCTTTGCATGTGTGGGTGTATATATGCAGGTTAGTTTATATGCACTATAGCTAACAAGCAACTAGATTTAGGAAGCGTTGGGTTGATACTGCATACATGGCTGTGTATGAGCCTGGGTGGTCGGGTTAGAGTGAGATGGAGTTGTTTGTAGCATGTTGTGTTCACAACAAGTAGGAATATCAATGCTATGGCACATGAAAACCCAGCAGCAACAACATGAGTTGTATTAGGCCAAGTTTAGTGAGGGGATGTGTGTAATAGTATGCAAGTATTTCCAATATGATATGAGTGGTACTGATGTAGGTGGGTTCTGTTGGACTGTGTGATTGGGTATGCTGAGATGTGAGGGACCGAAAGGGGGAAACTTGGTTTTATAGTTGTTGTTGTTGTTATTGTGTATGAGGGTAAGGTTTGCATTTGAGGCAGTGTATTCTTGAGTGCTGCAGTGAGAGTAGTGGCTCAAGTAAGGTGCAGTCCAAGGAGACTGCAGTGAGTAAATAGGGTGCAGTTTGGAAGGTAGTGCACCACTATGCACTGCAGGCAGTATGGTAGGGTAAGTATGCAGCAGTTAGATTGCTAGAGGTAAGGACATGTATAGCAATTGTAGCAGGTCATGCATTTGAAGTGCAGTACAAGGTGAAGTAGCAACAACATGATGCAATAGCAATGGTAGCAGTATTTAGGTCCAACATGTGGAGTATTTGAGCAACGTGTATCAGTATAAATACACAGATAAGTGTGTATCAGTGAAACCATACTGGTGTGGGTGTTAGTATTTAGTTAGTTGGTATAGGTTAGTGAGGGGAATTATGATATCAAGCTACAATGTTGGTATCAAGATATTGATCCACAGAGAGGTAAGAGGAGAGATAAGTTAAGTCTAATAGCTAAGGTATTGAGTAGGTGAGTAGGTAATAGTATTATAGCTAAGGTAATGCAAGTTTAGCTATTAAGTTATTTCTAAAATAGATATTACTAACTAGAATTAACTTAGAAACTAAGGTCATAACCTAGTATAGCTAATATAAGCTAGTGTTAGCTAGTTAGTGACTAATATAGACTAACTATTATTGGACCTAGAAATAACTAGTTTGACTAAGGTTGACCTATTTCAGCTAGTGACCTTGAAATGACCTAAAAAAACATGTTTAATGAATTTTAGCTCATTATCACTTTATTATACCCTTTTGACATGCCATTCATATCAAGGTGTGGGTGACACCAGCTCGTATACCGAGAGATATCATTTGCTCAGGGCCACAGTCGAGTACATTCAATGATAGTTTTCTTATTTGATAGTCTCTATGTTTCATGTATTAGTATTGAGATAATTAATTCCTAACATGATGGTTTCACGAATTAGTATACGTGGATCTCGGTAATGAGATATTATTGTCGTGGTTACTCAGTAATCACCGTGTCGTGTTCGTGATTACTCAGTGATTATCTTGATATCTTAGTGATTATATAGACCGTGATCATAGTGCATGATATTATAGACCGTGCAGTGTGATATACGTGTACTAGTCGGGGGTTGAGAAAGTATTAGTGGATATGTAATCATACCTTATAGCCCGTGATAGTTAGCAGATCATACAACTCATGCGTGATCATGCTAGCTCATATTTTATATATAGCCCATGTTAGGCTCAAGCCGATCACATTATCTTACTAATATTTTAAGGCACATTTATATACTATTTTTTTTATTCCAGATCATTAAAATATTATTCCTTACCATATTGTTCTCAGTTCTTGCCAATATTTCACCATGATATTATTTTTTGTGATACATGCTAGTTCAGTTACTTCCATCATTTATTTTTATTCCTATTGTTGTTTCATAGGCCCCCGTAAAATTGACACCGATGTCGATGGAGAAGGCAGTGACATCGGTGGAGTCTGTGTCGATGAAGGCGCACTAGGAGGACGTATCTGCTCCAACTCTACTTGTCGATGGTTGTATTAATCCATGGAAGATAACAGCCTCGTACTGCTATGAACCATTGAATCCTGCATTATCATCAGCCTCTCTCCCATGGATAGCTGTGATGCCTGTAGCTCCGTTACGCTATGCTCTGTCGACGCTCTAAGATCAGCTGTCATATCCCGGAGCTCTATAATGCGGTGCTCGAGCATATCAAATCGTATGATGAGCGTCGCATCATCCACCTACAGCTGGGACAGGGGTTGCTCCTCCATCCTTTGCAGCAACTCGTCATGGAGATACATAATCTGACGGTCAACGGTCTCCTGGACTCGACCTGACGACTGCGAGGGCTGTGGGGAATGCGCACTTGCCGGAGAGGCCTTAGATGACTACGTCACAACCAGGGCGCCATTGAATCCCGTACCGTAGTACGTACCCCTCTAGAGACTACCAACGACGGTCACCCCCATCTCGTCCGTCGACGAAGCTGGAGAGGGCTGCAAGGAAGTACCAGCCTCTCCCGCTGTAGGTGCACTAGAAGTCGCCCGCTCACGCAGCCTAAGATACTAGGACTAGAAAAGTTTGGATATTCGATAATTGCCTAAGTTATATTAAAATTAACACAAAGTAAAGTTATAATTACATAGGTCTGCGAGGCCCTCTCATCAATGAGATTTCCGCTCTTTCGATGGGTGGCCAGGAAGGCGGTGACCATGTTTGCATCCTCACCCCTCTGTTCCTGATAAAAATATATTATTTAGTACTAAAATTAAATATTTTTTCCTACTACCATTTTATCGTACTTGCATTAAAATAATATATCTGAAATAAAAAATATACCAAACGACGGAAATGTTTCGTCATCGGAATCGAGCCACCACACCACTTTGCTGTCTTCCACCTAGCCGCCTTGGCCTTCTCAGACCTTTTCTTGTAACTCAGATTGTCGAATATAGCCCTCATCGCAGTCCACTACTCAGGCGTGATCCAACCTTGGATCGGTTTTCCAATGCGGTCACGAGCCTTCTGGTTATCTAGAGCATCACGGATCAGCTTGGCGACAACGACAGGAAACATCTGCTCGATCAACTCGGCCCAGTACGGAGGATAGAAATATATTTGCTACAATAAGTAATTTAGTAAATTATATAATATGCATAAATTAGATGATTGATATAATATACTTTTACCTTGAAGTGCGCAAACCAGAACACCTTCCTCTTCTCTGGAGCTTTAGAGTAGTTGATCCAAGGGCAACCATAATTGTTCCTCAGAAAGAGGCCCAGGCATCTCTGTACCGACGAGGGACGATATCTATACAGAGATAATTATTTTTATCGAAAAAGTCAATATATGATGAATAAATACCAAAGTAGCGATAGTAAGTTATTTATTGTGCATTTGTTGACTTGAATCTAAACCCATTCACACAGAAACTTGGCCATATTTTAACGGCAGTAATTGGTCCCTTAGCTAGAGTTCTAATAGATTCAGTCTCGGGTGTTATTAGATGATCAACTTAAATACCAAAGTAGTGATAGTAAGTTATTTATTGTGCAAGTGCATACAAAAAAGTAATTACCAAGCTCCTCACATATGCGCTCAACCAAGAAGGAAAATGGCATCTCATTTCTTGTTCTACTTCTTCGTCTGTTATGTAGGGTCTAACCGACCTCAACTCATCATTATATGTGCTAAAAAATAACGAAGCAACCGCTGATTAGTAGCATAATAGTAGCTTATATTATTACATTGAGATGACATAAACATGGATATATTAATTACTTACCCCTCTAGCTTCTCCACTTCATCCTCATCGGAATTGAGTAATATATACAACTGAGCAGCCCTTAGCTCATCGTTATTCAAATATCTCTTCTTCATTTTCCCCGAAGGCTTTCCGGATGCATTGAATACTTTGAGTATTGCATCATTAGATTCCTGGTATCCGTCGTCGTTTCTCGGAGCTCTCGTTCTATTAGTAGTAACATAAGGTTTAAAATACATTAAGAAAAAGTTTGTAATCTCCTCGAGAACATAAGCTTCACAAATAGAGCCCTCAACCCGTGCCTTATTTTTTACCTTTCTTTTTAGGTGATTCAGATGTCGCTCAAAGGGGTACATCCACCGATAACCGACAGGATCACTAACACGTGCCTCATAGGAAAGATAAATTGACAAATGCTCCATAGAGTTGAAGAATCCAGGAGAAAATACCTTCTCGAGCTTGCATAGTATTACCGCATTGTCCTTCTCTTGCTTTTCTAGACGATCGATGAGCAACTTAGTAGAACAAAGATCTCTGAAGAATATGCTGAGCTCTGTCAATGGATCCCAAATGACCTGCGGTAAGAATTCTCGAAATGCAATAAGAATTAACATCTCCATGAATACGTGACAATCGTGGATCTTTATACCCGCCAGTTTATTCTCCTTGAGGTCGACGCATCTTCTCAAGTTCGACACGTACATGTCTAAAAATTTTAGACCTTGAATCCACCTACAAATTCTCCCTTTATCATCCTTCTCCAGTAAAAAAACTGACTTAGGCTGCTTTAACTTTCCATTCCCCTTCTCGATCAAATGCAACACATGATGTCTATATATTTCTTCTAAGTCCAACCTAGCCTTCAGATTGTCTTTCGTCTTCCCCTTTATCTCCATTACAGTATTAATTATGTTATCAAACATATTCTTCTCGATATGCATGGCATCAAGGTTATGTATGATCAGATTGGTGCTCCAATATGGCAGATCCCAAAATATACTCCTCTTCGTCCAGTTATGGGTGCGACCAAATCTGTCACACTTGTACCCCTTAGTAGGCTCTTCGATAGCACTTGGTAAATCTTTTACCTTTTTCCATATCGTGTATCCGGGCTACCTTGGGGGTGGATTGGCCTTCTCCATAACGCTCGCATGAAAAACATTCCTGTTCCTCCGGTACGGATGATCCTTTGACAAAAATTATCGATGATAATCGAAGAAGCACGGTTTGCCTCCGTGTTTCAAACGGAAAGCCTTAGTATGGTCCATGCAATACGAACATGAGAAACGACTTTGAGTGCTCCATCCTGATAACATTCCATAGGCCAGAAAATCATTGATGGTCCACATAAGTGCTGCCCTCATCTAAAAATTTTGCTTTCTGGAAACATCGTTCGTGTCGGCACCTACTTCCCACAGCTGATTTAACTCATCTATCAAAGGCTGTAAATATACATCGATGTTGCTCTTCGGATTGTTCGGACCCGAGATAATAACGGTTAGGAACATATATGGAGTCTTCAAACACATCCAAGGTGGTAGATTATACGGAGTGATGATCACAGGCCAACACGAATACTGGAGCCCGAAAGTCTGAATGGGGTAAAACCGTCGAAGGAGAACCCCAATCAGATATTACGCGGATCCGAAGCAAAATATGGATACTCTCGATCAAAGTGCTTCTATGCTTCTCCATCAGATGGATGATCCAATACTCCTTTGATCTGTTTTCGCCTGTGCCAACTCATATTTTCTATAGTCTCATTCACCATAAACAACCTCTGCAACCGCGGCGTCAAAGGAAAGTAGTGCATCGAATCGGTTGGCTTCTTTGCACCGACAAACTTTCCTCTTCTAGTAGCCTTGTAGCGATCAGCACCACAGAATCTGTACGCATCTTCATCCTTGACGTCTTTGTAGTACAATATGCACCTGTTGCGACATGCATCGATTTTCTCGTATCCCATCCAGAGCGATCTCACCAGCTAAACCCCCTCAATTTATTCTGTGGATAGTTAGAGTGGACCAGGAAAATTTTTATAGAAATTATTGAGGTTTAGAATAGAGTATATTTATCTGGAATTTTAATCTAATTAATTAAAACCCTTGGTGTGCACTATCGTTGTCTAATTATTTGGAGCCCATTTTCAGCCCATAAATTCCGTACAAATATAGTACACTCGACTCAACTCGCCAAATTAGGCACTGGACTTTTCCGTCACAAAAAGTCAGATTCCGTTGTGCTCTAAATTAATTGCGCAACATTCCGTAAATCGTAAACCGTATTTAATTTCGTGTCGGACACCTGTGTCGTTACCGTCAATTTTGGGATACCAACTTAACCAGTTGAGCCGGACCAACAAAAAGGTCCAAGACTGACTCCAAGCCCCCACCATTTTTTGCTTTTGCGCCATTTCCGGATTTTGACCCCAAGTGCCCCAAATTAAATTAAATTTGCGGGACGCTTATTACTATTTAATTCGGGATTACCAACTTGGTAAATCCCATTTAAATCCTAAATTAATCCCAATGCCCATTTAATTAAACCCGTTCCTCACCCACATTACCCCCTCGTCATACAATTTAATAAACACAATTTTCGGCAAAATTTTCGCGTCATTTCATGTGTTTATGCAAGTTCCGAACTTAAGGGGCTAATGTGCAAATATAGCAAATAGGTGTCACTTTCTCATTGGTTTGGGCTAATAAAGAAAGCCTCTTCCCTCTTTTGACCGGTCACAACCCACCGCCTCTCTCTCATGGAAGCATTCATCCATCATATTGAATCTAGACCATCCATTCTAATAATTCCATTCATTTCTAGCCACACATTCACACACTCTCTCCTATTTAATTCCCCCTTCACAATACCTATCCCTAGGCCGGCCCTAATTTCTAGGAGCCTTGGAAACCCCCCTCCCTCACTCTCTCTCCTCCCTCTCCCCATTTGGCCGACCACTCCCCTTCCCTTTTCCTTCTCTTTTCTTCTTCTTCTTCTTCTTCTTCTTCTTCTTCTTCTTCCCTCCTACTTCACCACCCACTTCACCACCTCACCAACACCCATACCAGCCATTCCACCACTACCTCAGCCCCTTCACACCCCCACGGCCGTGCACAGCCCACACCCCCACGGCCACTGTACACAGCCCCTCCCCTCACCATTTCATTATCACCACCTTCATTTCTTCATCACCACCACCTTATTCAACTTCACCACCCCCATCCAGCCACTCCACCACCAGCATCCAGCCCCACGACCACCACGAGCACCATCAACTCCGACGAGCCTCATTGAGGTTCATTCCTCCACCTCTCATGTATTAAATTCCAGAATATTAATTGTGTTAAGTAGGAAGTTTTAATTATGGAATGATGTTAATTATGGAGATGTTTATATATTGTTAGAGTGTATATTGTGTGGATTAGTTTAGTATAATTTTTGAACATGAATAATGTGTCATGGATATATGCATGGGTGAAGAAAATAATAAATAAATTACATGTGGATTAATTACAATTTGAAAGAAGGATTCTAGAATATATATAAATGGTTAGTGTAGGTTTACGTTTGTCACTACCACTTTTTCATATAAGGGTATTCCTGTAATTTAACTATTTTAAATAATTATGTATTAAATTAATTGCTGAGTTTTATAACTATTATATATTGTTAATAATATTTAGTTTTAGGTCTAACCCTAGAAATCCATTAGGACAACCCTAATGGGTAAACCCTAGTTAGAAAACCCTATTCTAGCAAAACCCTAGAATTTAAAAATTAGGGTGAACCCTCAAAACCCTAGACTGGCTAAACCTTAGTTAATTAGGTTCTACATGACCTAATCTAGGGGTTAAACCTAGGCTATACACTAGAAACCCTAACTGGGCCTTAATATATAAGAGGAACCCTCTCATTCTTCATGTAGAAGAGGAAAACCCTAGCCTCCACCAGAGAAAACCAATCCTCCACCCCATTTTCGAGATTCAACCTAGGGCTTCCATTTTCTCCTCCTTCAAAGCAAGAGAAGAAGAGCCTCGTTGAAGAAACCTTCCCTGCAGGTGAGAACCCTAATTTTCTTTATTTAATTCTGTGTACAAGATGATAATGGCCATTAGGGAACCCCCTTTGCTGTGTAATTCGATTCTAGGGCTTTGGGTTAGGTTTTGGTGACCCACATGGGGTTTTCCCCAATTATTAAGAACCCTAACCCTAGATTTGGTTTGTAGACAGATTTTTCCCCATTTCATGTAGATATAAATTCGATTTTTGGGTTTACTTATCTAGGTATTCTAAATTCTGTGTATTGATGTATGAATCTATATGTATAGATATGTATTGTGTGTTGTAGAGGGGGGCTTTCATCTGTACATTAGGTTTGGGGAAGAACAGGGTACAGTCGGGCAGTTGAGTATCTGAGATGAGGGGAGGGGGTGATGTATTGAGTTCAGAACTGTTATTTTTCTGTGTGCAGATTCAGTTGTGTAGCTGTGTGTATTCCTGTCCAGTTAAGTGGCTGTGCATATATATATATGTGTGGGGGGATAACTCGAGCAGAATACTGTGTCTGGGTTCCTTGTGTACTCGGGTTGAGGGGGATAGTATTCTGTGTGTGTGCTGTGAGTTTTGGGGTTTTGAATTTGGGTTGTAGGAGCAGTTGGTATTAGTGAGGGTTATATATATCAATAGGATTTGTAGGTGTGTTAATATACATCAGTGTCAGTTTTAGATTAATTTCTGTGTGTGTACAGAATACTGTGTCAGATACCTATGTGTATCAGTCAGATCTATCCTGTGTGTATGTGTCCCTGTTTTTGAGAATCAAACCTGTGTCTACCTGGGTAGTATATATATCAATAGCAGTTGCCTGTGTATGGGAATGCAGTGTTGTTATGTGTATCATGAATTGAAAGGTCTGTGTATCAGCATTTCAATGTTTCAGCAGTGAGGGAGTACACAGTATCAGTCCAAACTGAACTGTGGCTACCTTATCCTTGTACACTGTGTACCAATAACTGTGTGTTAGTACTGGGTGCAGTGTATTACTGGGTTATGTTGTGTGAGGGAGTAAAATCTGAGAGAGGGGGGAAAGAGAACAGTGAACCAAAACCTATGTCTCAATTAGGAAAATACCTGTGTATAGATGATAACTTGAGGTGTAACTGTGCAGATATTCATATGTGTGTTATGTGTAGGCTGTGTTGGTGAAGTGCCTGTGTTTAGGTGTATTAGATTAGGTGAGGATATGTGTGTATGAGTTGGTGAGGTAGAATCCTATATGTGCAGTGTACATCTAGTGTGTAGGGTTGTCTGCTGTGTGTCTTAGTAATGTGGGTGTGAGAATACAGTATGTGCATTGGAGTGTTAGAGCCTTGTATCAGTGTGTTAAACCTGTGTGTGAGATGAGTGCCTGTGCATTGTGAGTATTCTGTGTGTGCCAGGGAGTGGTTCAGCAGTGTGGGTATCAGTAATTGTACCTATCCTGTGTGTGAGTATGTCCCTGTGTTGGGAGGGTGTAATTGTGCAGATGCTGAAATGTGTGTGTGTGACTTGTCTATGTGTACCAGTATATGTGTAGAGGACTGTGTTAAACATTTGTGAGTGTGTGAAGGGTAGTTCAGTTCAGTATAGGTGTGTTAGGGCCCTGTGCATATGAGTTTTAGTTATGTGTATCTAGGTGCCAGTGTATCTAAATGTCTGTGTGAGTGAACCTATGTGGTATTGAGTGGCAGTATGTGTTTGAGTTAGTAGTTAGCATCAGTTAAGTTAAGTATTAGTTTATAGTTAAGTAAGATTCAAATTAAGTTGTATACTTGATACCAATATGTATATATGAGTTATACATATTAGTTGCACCTAGTGTTGCCTTATTAACTAAGTATTAGTTAGTATAAGCCTAGTAATTAACCAGTTTTGACCAAAAACCTAGAGTTGACTCAGTAAACCTAGTGTAGACCTAGAAATGGCCTAACACCCTCATTTCAAGTTAGCTAATCTCTTTCAATATTCCAAACATCATTTTAACAGTATTATCTTATTTATAGGTCTTTGTGATTCCATTTTGGACCTCGATCCTCACATTTTGCTCAGGACCACAGGCGAGTACATTCTCTGACAGTTTTCATGGTTGATTACTTCTATAAATTGTAGTGTATTACATACTTGATTCCGACACTATGGCTACACGGGTTAGCACCCTAGATCCCCATCATGAGGAGTCGTGATTGGAATCCATCGTGCTAGCTGGGGGGATGGGGAACTATTAGTAGATTATGTGATCATATCCACCCTTACCATGCATCATAGCTCACCCCACATCTCACGTCGGGTGCGGCCTGACCATCATCATGCCTCATAGCTGTTATATATGATTAGCCTGACCATTATCATGCATCATAGCTAACCATATGGTTAGCCTGACCTTCAAGAATCATAGCTAATCATATATAACCAGCCTGATCTAGTCCCAAGCCGATCACATAATAAACTGATATTTCAAACACTTAGTTAGATGTTTTATCTTTATTCAGATTTACCTGTTCTAGCATTTACTATTTATTGCTCATTGCTAGATGCTCTTTTGTCTATTTCATTTCTCCAGTACTTCACATGTTCAGCTTTTATTTCCATCTTGTATCTTTTACACTGTTTATAGATTTTAGTCAATTAATGAAACTGCTGTTAGTGCTTGTGCTTCGCTCCAATCCTGACTGGATAACCAACATTTTTCAGAGGACCTGGAGGACTTTTGCCCTACTCATTACGGTCCAGGAATAGAGGAGGATTTTACCCCAGAAATCCCAGAGGAGGTGCCTATCTTAGAGGAGAACATGCCTGCCCATGTTTAGATTACTTTTCTACATTTACTATTTTAGACTGAGACTGAGACTGAGATGTATTTATTTTTAATTGTGACTTTGTGAGGTCATTTGGACCAGGATTTGAGTTAGACTTATTGTGGTTGGTTTTAAATAGAACTCTTTTCAATTCTCATCGTACCATTATGTTTATAGTTGTGATTGAGTATATTATAGAAATGTGATTTATTTATCATTGTCCTCCGTACGGAGTTGAGACTATTGACAGGATACTATATTTGTGACCTAGACAGCGTTCTACCGCCGATGCTGCGGCGTAGGCTGGACGTACCCACGACTCATGCCCAAATTTCGGGTGCGGGTCGTGACACGTTTTTAGTGGTGGCCCATACAGGTCTAGTCTGTAGTCAGTAGTCTTAGATTCACATTAGAGCGATATTGTAGTAATAGGAATTAGGCCAAGGATATGCTCAATCACAATTAGGGAATTCTGATTCTTATGATACTATTCTTAATGATTAATTCCTTTAGAAATTTTTCTGTCCTTCCTTGATATCATATCTATTGCCTTAATTGAATCTTTCGATCTGTCTCCAGGATGCCGCCAAGAAGGTCCCAGAGACTCGGAGCAGCAGATTCAGAGAGGTCTGCCACCTCTCGCGCTGCCGGACAGACATCAGCAGCACCTCCTACATCTCCAGGACAGGTGGGAGTGTCTGCAGCATTCGGGGGTCCTCCACCACCAGTTCAGAGGGTCCCCACAGCTACGACGGCACCACCACCTCCACCACCACCAGCTCAGCATCCAGGAGGTGTGCCCGTCGATGGGGCACAGATGTTCGCCTTGATACAGGGCATGGTCGACGCTCAGAGGACGTCGGCAGAGGCCCAGAGAGTGCAGGCTGAGGCACATCAGGCCCAGACAGAGATGATGAGGGTGAACATGGAGAATGCTCACCAAGTGGCTCTCCAGGCTGTGGAGAGAGTCGCTCAGCAGCAGCAACAACCTGGTCAGCAACAACCGAGGCCGGGCACCATTGTGGACTTCAAGAGGATGATGCCTCGGGAGTTCAAGGGGACAGAAGGGATACTCTACGCCGATGATTGGCTAGAGGACATCGAGAGGAACTTGCGTTTGGCGCAACTTCCAGAGGCGCTCAAGATCGAGGCCGCTGGCAGCCAAATGTTTGACATTGCCTTGACGTGGTTTCGCACGGAGCCGAGACTCATGCGCAGGGGACTCACTTGGGAGGATTTCAGGGAGCTCTTCAAGGAGAAATTCTTTCCTGACGTTGCCCTTGGAGCCTTGGAAAGTCAGTTCCATGACTTAGTCCAAGGGAGCTCGTCCGTGGATGAGTATGCCGCGGAGTTTAGCCGTCTGAGCCGCTTCGCGCCGTCGATGATTAGAGATCCGGGGGACAGGGCCCGGAAGTTCAGAAAGGGGCTGACAAGGGAGATCAAGTCTCGCACGTCGGGACGTCGCACTGCTACTTTCGAGAACATATTGATGGATGCCCAGGTAGCCGAGGACGACTTGGACCTCAGGCCCAAGAGGGGACGCGATGTTACCGGAGGGGCAAACAGCAGTGCGGGACCAGGCAAGCGTCCACACTTTCAGCAGCAGCAGAGGCCCTTCCAGCAGCAGCACCAGCAGCACCAGGCACCAGCCCGAGGGCAGGTTCAACAACAGCAGCAGAGACAGTTTCAGCCCGCTCTCCAGTGTGCGTATTGCGGGAAGATGGGACATACCAGAGAGAACTGCAGAAAGAGGTTGGGTTCATGTTTGTACTGCGGATCGACGACACACCAGCTGAAGGATTGCCCTACCATTCGTCCAGGTCAGGGTGGAGCAGCCGCCCAGAGAGGACCAGGCAGGGTACCTACCGTACCAGGAGGCCAACAGCAGAGGGGACCGCTTCCACCACAGAATCAGAGGTTTGCCCAGCATCAGCAGCAGAGAGGTGCACCCCAGGGGCGAGCATACGCCATGGCAGTCGAGGAAATTGAGCCAGCAGGAGATTTGATCACAGGTTCGGTTCTTCTCGATTGTATTCCCGCATTTACCTTATTTGATTCTGGCGCTTCCCATAGTTTTGTGTCTGTATCATATGCACTTCGACATCATTTAGACACAGAACCACTAGCTAGGACTTGCAAGATCATGACTGGTGGAGGTATTATACTAGTCCGTGATCACTGCAAGGACCGAAGAGTGTCAGTAGGAGGCCGAGAGTTGAGCGTGAGCTTACTTGTCATGCCACTTCCGGGGTACGATATTGTACTCGGAATGGACTGGTTGAGTAGGCATCATGCTACTATAGATTGTTATAGAGGCAGAGTATTGTTTAGACCACCAGGAGAGCCGGAATTTGAGGTCGTCAGAGAAGCAGCGGAACAGAGCAGGAGCACATTTTGCGGAGCCAGGACGGAAGAAGAGGAGTTGCCACATCCTCTGATAGCGGAGTTCCTGGACGTATTTCCAGAAGAGTTGCCAGGCTTGCCGCCAGACAGGGATGTTGAATTCTCTATAGACTTGGTTCCAGGAGCGGAGCCCATCTCACAACATGTCTATAGAGTCAACAACACCGAGCTAGCAGAACTAAAGAAGCAAGTTGAGGAGCTGCAGGACAAAGGCTTCATCAAATCCAGTTCATCACCATGGGGAGCTCCGGTATTGTTCGTACCGAAGAAGGACGGCACGGTGCGCATGTGTATTGATTATAGAGCCTTGAATAATATCACCATCAAGAACAAGTACCCGCTGCCGAGGATAGATGATCTTTTTGACCAGTTGAGCGGGGCGAGGGTGTTTTCGAAGATTGATTTGAGGTCAGGCTATCATCAGGTGAAGGTGAAGAAAGAAGACACGCCGAAGACAGCTTTTCGGACCAGATACGGCCAGTTTGAGTTCATGGTGATGCCATTTGGTTTAACCAATGCACCGGCAGTATTCATGAACTTGATGAACAAGGTGTTCCACCAGTACCTTGACAAGTTCGTGGTGGTGTTCATCGACGATATTCTTGTGTATTCCAAGACACCGGAGGAGCACGAAGAGCACCTGAGATTGGTCTTAGAAACTCTCAGGAGGGAGAAGCTGTACGGGAAACTCTCTAAGTGTGAATTCTTCCTTGACAAGGTCGAATTTCTTGGGCATGTGGTATCGGGTGACGGAATCTCGGTGAACCCACAGAAGATCGAGGCAGTAGAGTCGTGGGCTACCCCCAGTTCGGTAGCTGAGATCAGGAGTTTTCTCGGGCTAGCAGGATACTACAGGAGGTTTGTACAAGACTTCTCCAAGATTGCAGCGCCAATGACCAGACTGACTAGGAAGGATGTGGAATTTGTGTGGACAGAGGAGTGCCAGGCTGCATTTGATGAGCTGAAGAAGAGGTTGACGACAGCTCCAATTTTGACATTGCCATCAGGGACAGGTGGTTTCACCATCTACAGTGATGCTTCAGGGAAGGGTCTGGGATGTGTTCTTCAACAGCACGGGAAGGTAATTGCCTATGCTTCCAGGCAGTTACGCCCTCATGAAAAGAATTATCCCACCCACGACTTAGAGTTGGCGGCAGTTATCTTCGCTCTAAAGCTGTGGAAACATTACCTGTACGGAGAGCGTGTGGAAATCTTCACAGACCACAAGAGCTTGAAGTACGTATTCACACAGAAGGAGCTGAACATGAGGCAGAGGAGGTGGTTAGAGTTGATGAAGGACTTTGACATCTCATTGCAGTACCATCCAGGGAAGGCCAACGTAGTCGCCGATGCCTTGAGCAGGTATCCGATGGCTATGTACTTGACGACAGACAGGCATTTGTTGGCTGATTTGGAGAGCTTGGAGATTGAAGTGTTAGTTCCCGGTGCCGAGATTCAGATGTGGGGACTGCAGATACAGTCCGAACTGATGGACAGGATCAGAGCTGCGCAGTACGATGATGAGACTCTGAGGAGTATCAGAGCACAGGTTCAGATGGGATTGTCGGATGACTTCACTATCGCAGATGACGGTTCTCTACGGCACGGCACGAGGATATGTGTGCCTAGCGGGGAGCTGCGTGAGGAGGTTTTGCAGGAGGCACACCGCTCTCAGTACTCGATGCATCCCGGTGCCAACAAGATGTATCGAGACTTGAGAGAGCACGTATGGTGGTATGGAATGAAGCGCGAGGTAGCACGCTTCGTATCTCGGTGTCTAGTGTGCCAGCAGGTAAAGGCAGACCGGCAGAGGCCAGGAGGTTTGCTTCAACCTTTACCGATTCCAGAATGGAAATGGGAGCACGTGACCATGGATTTCGTTTCAGGGCTTCCACGTTCTCCAGGAGGGAAGGACGCGATTTGGGTCATCGTGGACAGGTTGACCAAATCAGCCCATTTCTTACCTTTCAAGGTGGGCACGTCGACAGAGAAGCTAGCAGAGATGTACGTGCGACAGATTGTTAGGCTTCATGGAGTTCCTGTGAGCATCGTCTCAGATCGGGATAGTCGTTTCACTTCCCACTTCTGGAGGAGTCTGCAGGCTAGCTTGGGCACTCAGCTCAAGTTCAGTACCGCATATCACCCCCAGACAGACGGGCAGTCTGAGAGGACTATTCAGACTCTCGAGGATATGCTACGCACTTGCGTTCTAGATCTCGGAGGTTCTTGGGAGGATCATCTGCACCTGGTAGAGTTCGCCTACAACAACAGCTACCAGGCCAGCATCGAGATGTCACCGTTTGAGGCTCTTTATGGACGGAGGTGTCGTACACCGCTATCGTGGGACGACGTTGGAGAGAGAGCCTTGCTAGGACCAGAAATGGTCGTGGATGCAGCGGAAAAGGTGAAACTCATCAGAGACAGACTGCGAGTGGCGCAGGACAGACAGCGGCATTGGGCCGACAGCCACCGTAGACCCCTTGAGTTTCAGGTTGGCGATCTAGTATTCCTACGGATTTCTCCGACGCGTGAAACGATTCGTTTTGGCAGAGGCGGGAAGCTTAGCCCACGCTACATCGGACCCTTCGGTATTCTGGCGAGGGTAGGTGCAGTGGCATATAGACTGGATTTGCCGCCTGCATTGGAGGGAGTGCATAATGTGTTCCATGTGTCGCAGCTGAGACGGTACGTGGCCGACCCTAGTCACGTACTTGATCACTCGGAGATTGAGGTTGGTCCGACGCTCAGCTACCCTGAGCAGCCCGTAGAGATCTTGGACCGCAGAGAGAAGGTGTTGCGGAACCAAACCATCCCTTTGGTTCGTGTTGCATGGAGACATCACTCTCCAGGGGAGTCGACCTGGGAGAGAGAAGACGAAATGCGCGAGCAATACCCGTATCTCTTCCAGACTTGAGGTATATTTCCTTTTCTGGTTTCATCCTTGTTGTAGTTCAGTCCAATTTCGAGGACGAAATTTCTTTTAGGAGGGTAGACTTGTCACTACCACTTTTTCATATAAGGGTATTCCTGTAATTTAACTATTTTAAATAATTATGTATTAAATTAATTGCTGAGTTTTATAACTATTATATATTGTTAATAATATTTAGTTTTAGGTCTAACCCTAGAAATCCATTAGGACAACCCTAATGGGTAAACCCTAGTTAGAAAACCCTATTCTAGCAAAACCCTAGAATTTAAAAATTAGGGTGAACCCTCAAAACCCTAGACTGGCTAAACCTTAGTTAATTAGGTTCTACATGACCTAATCTAGGGGTTAAACCTAGGCTATACACTAGAAACCCTAACTGGGCCTTAATATATAAGAGGAACCCTCTCATTCTTCATGTAGAAGAGGAAAACCCTAGCCTCCACCAGAGAAAACCAATCCTCCACCCCATTTTCGAGATTCAACCTAGGGCTTCCATTTTCTCCTCCTTCAAAGCAAGAGAAGAAGAGCCTCGTTGAAGAAACCTTCCCTGCAGGTGAGAACCCTAATTTTCTTCATTTAATTCTGTGTACAAGATGATAATGGCCATTAGGGAACCCCCTTTGCTGTGTAATTCGATTCTAGGGCTTTGGGTTAGGTTTTGGTGACCCACATGGGGTTTTCCCCAATTATTAAGAACCCTAACCCTAGATTTGGTTTGTAGACAGATTTTTCCCCATTTCATGTAGATATAAATTCAATTTTTGGGTTTACTTATCTAGGTATTCTAAATTCTGTGTATTGATGTATGAATCTATATGTATAGATATGTATTGTGTGTTGTAGAGGGGGGCTTTCATCTGTACATTAGGTTTGGGGAAGAACAGGGTGCAGTCGGGCAGTTGAGTATCTGAGATGAGGGGAGGGGGTGATGTATTGAGTTCAGAACTGTTATTTTTCTGTGTGCAGATTCAGTTGTGTAGCTGTGTGTATTCCTGTCCAGTTAAGTGGCTGTGCATATATATATATGTGTGGGGGGATAACTCGAGCAGAATACTGTGTCTGGGTTCCTTGTGTACTCGGGTTGAGGGGGATAGTATTCTGTGTGTGTGCTGTGAGTTTTGGGGTTTTGAATTTGGGTTGTAGGAGCAGTTGGTATTAGTGAGGGTTATATATATCAATAGGATTTGTAGGTGTGTTAATATACATCAGTGTCAGTTTTAGATTAATTTCTGTGTGTGTACAGAATACTGTGTCAGATACCTATGTGTATCAGTCAGATCTATCCTGTGTGTATGTGTCCCTGTTTTTGAGAATCAAACCTGTGTCTACCTGGGTAGTATATATATCAATAGCAGTTGCCTGTGTATGGGAATGCAGTGTTGTTATGTGTATCATGAATTGAAAGGTCTGTGTATCAGCATTTCAATGTTTCAGCAGTGAGGGAGTACACAGTATCAGTCCAAACTGAACTGTGGCTACCTTATCCTTGTACACTGTATACCAATAACTGTGTGTTAGTACTGGGTGCAGTGTATTACTGGGTTATGTTGTGTGAGGGAGTAAAATCTGAGAGAGGGGGGAAAGAGAACAGTGAACCAAAACCTATGTCTCAATTAGGAAAATACCTGTGTATAGATGATAACTTGAGGTGTAACTGTGCAGATATTCATATGTGTGTTATGTGTAGGCTGTGTTGGTGAAGTGCCTGTGTTTAGGTGTATTAGATTAGGTGAGGATATGTGTGTATGAGTTGGTGAGGTAGAATCCTATATGTGCAGTGTACATCTAGTGTGTAGGGTTGTCTGCTGTGTGTCTTAGTAATGTGGGTGTGAGAATACAGTATGTGCATTGGAGTTTTAGAGCCTTGTATCAGTGTGTTAAACCTGTGTGTGAGATGAGTGCCTGTGCATTGTGAGTATTCTGTGTGTGCCAGGGAGTGGTTCAGCAGTGTGGGTATCAGTAATTGTACCTATCCTGTATGTGAGTATGTCCCTGTGTTGGGAGGGTGTAATTGTGCAGATGCTGAAATGTGTGTGTGTGACTTGTCTATGTGTACCAGTATATGTGTAGAGGACTGTGTTAAACATTTGTGAGTGTGTGAAGGGTAGTTCAGTTCAGTATAGGTGTGTTAGGGCCCTGTGCATATGAGTTTTAGTTATGTGTATCTAGGTGCCAGTGTATCTAAATGTCTGTGTGAGTGAACCTATGTGGTATTGAGTGGCAGTATGTGTTTGAGTTAGTAGTTAGCATCAGTTAAGTTAAGTATTAGTTTATAGTTAAGTAAGATTCAAATTAAGTTGTATACTTGATACCAATATGTATATATGAGTTATACATATTAGTTGCACCTAGTGTTGCCTTATTAACTAAGTATTAGTTAGTATAAGCCTAGTAATTAACCAGTTTTGACCAAAAACCTAGAGTTGACTCAGTAAACCTAGTGTAGACCTAGAAATGGCCTAACACCCTCATTTCAAGTTAGCTAATCTCTTTCAATATTCCAAACATCATTTTAACAGTATTATCTTATTTATAGGTCTTTGTGATTCCATTTTGGACCTCGATCCTCACATTTTGCTCAGGACCACAGGCGAGTACATTCTCTGACAGTTTTCATGGTTGATTACTTCTATAAATTGTAGTGTATTACATACTTGATTCCGACACTATGGCTACACGGGTTAGCACCCTAGATCCCCATCATGAGGAGTCGTGATTGGAATCCATCGTGCTAGCTGGGGGGATGGGGAACTATTAGTAGATTATGTGATCATATCCACCCTTACCATGCATCATAGCTCACCCCACATCTCACGTCGGGTGCGGCCTGACCATCATCATGCCTCATAGCTGTTATATATGATTAGCCTGACCATTATCATGCATCATAGCTAACCATATGGTTAGCCTGACCTTCAAGAATCATAGCTAATCATATATAACCAGCCTGATCTAGTCCCAAGCCGATCACATAATAAACTGATATTTCAAACACTTAGTTAGATGTTTTATCTTTATTCAGATTTACCTGTTCTAGCATTTACTATTTATTGCTCATTGCTAGATGCTCTTTTGTCTATTTCATTTCTCCAGTACTTCACATGTTCAGCTTTTATTTCCATCTTGTATCTTTTACACTGTTTATAGATTTTAGTCAATTAATGAAACTGCTGTTAGTGCTTGTGCTTCGCTCCAATCCTGACTGGATAACCAACATTTTTCAGAGGACCTGGAGGACTTTTGCCCTACTCATTACGGTCCAGGAATAGAGGAGGATTTCACCCCAGAAATCCCAGAGGAGGTGCCTATCTTAGAGGAGAACATGCCTGCCCATGTTTAGATTACTTTTCTACATTTACTATTTTAGACTGAGACTGAGACTGAGATGTATTTATTTTTAATTGTGACTTTGTGAGGTCATTTGGACCAGGATTTGAGTTAGACTTATTGTGGTTGGTTTTAAATAGAACTCTTTTCAATTCTCATCGTACCATTATGTTTATAGTTGTGATTGAGTATATTATAGAAATGTGATTTATTTATCATTGTCCTCCGTACGGAGTTGAGACTATTGACAGGATACTATATTTGTGACCTAGACAGCGTTCTACCGCCGATGCTGCGGCGTAGGCTGGACGTACCCACGACTCATGCCCAAATTCCGGGTGCGGGTCGTGACAACGTTGCACTATGTGTTAAGATATACTTTGGTTATTTCAAATGAGATTTTAGGTGAATGCATATGAAAATTAGAATGACTTGCAGATGGGTTTAATGAGGTTGACATAAGTTTAAATATTTATAGTGAGCATGTATCTCGTATTTTATAAAGTGAGACTGTGGATTAGAGGTTGTCTTCGACTTGAAATATAACAAATAAAAATTAAATTATGAATTCGAGGTAAAGTGAGTTTGTGACATTTAAATAAATAATCGGGATGTATGGTTCATGATAGAAATTATTAATTGAATTATGGAGAATTAAATTGAGGAGAGCTTATTGATGACAAGTTGATTTGACTATCGTACCGATAGTCAACGGTAGTCAACCCCCTAGTGTCTAGTCTCTGATAGTTGTAGCTGAGACTGAGTCTAGGTGTAGATATGTGTAGCACACCTGTCTGTTGTAAAATAGATTATTGATTCTAGTTTGTAATTTATCTCTAGGTATTGCGGGACCTGAGGACTTGGACGCGGTACCCGATCCCCGTCATCAGCAGCCGCACGCAGGCAAGTGTACCTTGCCACCATGTATTTCAGTTTACAGATATTTATTGTTTCATATGTACATCATGCACATAGTTATGTTGACGTTCGTACTTCGCATCCGGTTCACAGTCGGGTGAAGACATACGTCATAGCATCCTAGGAAGATTGTCGGATGATTCATAGTATCTCGATATGCGTACCTGAGTTTATCGATACCCCAGGACACACTCATACACTATGATCGTGCCAGATTCCTGTATCCTGATACTGACATCATGACCAGAGACTGGGACGACCTTAGGGTCGCGTCTGTTGAGTTATTTCCATGTGTTGAGACTGTAGTTAGAGGTTCAGGTTCAACGCACAATCGTTGACCGCTTGGGAAGGGGAAGACAGTTACTAGACGTTTGGGCTACTCTGCACGCGCTTATATATATGTAATATTTTCTAGTGATACCTGTATCTAGTGTAACTGTTTCACCCGTGTGACTCTTTGCCCGGAGCTGCGGTACGTGCCATGTGTTTCCGTGTCCGAAGCTACGGTTTTATTTTAGAAAGCCCACGCGTCGAACGTTGTCTTTAAACTGTGTCACACTAGTTGGTTATGATAGAGTTCCCTGTCGTGCACTTGTACTTTCTGTTTACTTGGCATGTTATATTTTTGTACCTTGTTACGTCCCTCTGAGGACCTGGTTCCCTGCCAGTTTTGCAGCATAGGCGATTACGGAGCGCTTGGAGATACTAAAGGAGTGGCATATCTTGCGAGCATGGTACCAGGTACTCACATTATATCTACCGGCATTATGGTTATTTACATTGATTATTTACCTGCTGTTGTAGCCTAGTTTTGTAGACTCATACTTCTTCTCGAGTCTATTCGAGTTAGTTTGTTATTGGGCGGCCGACCTTATCACATTTAACTCTTTCTTGTATACTATTGTATATTGTGGATTGAGGCATAGAGGTTTACATTTATGGAAAATATCTAGATAGTGCCCTTCTATATTACAGCTTATATATATTCGAGTCAGACCAGAGTCTGGTCGAATGCGTAGCTGGCGTGTCACGTATTCCTGGTCCTACGTATTTTGGGACTGGGGCGTGACATGTTTTTGTGGTGGCCCAAGCAGGTCCGATTTAAATCGTCTTGGTCACCTGACTGTGCCAAGCGAGCCTGCAAATTAGGAATAGATGTTATGATTGTTGAATAGGATCTCAATCCATAATCGATTTTAAAACTCTTTGTATGTGATTATCGCCCTTGGACTTCCACTTTGCATTCGTTCAATCTTCGTCAATATCGTTATTCTTGTTCCTCGTCCCCTATTGTTCGGGGAGACGAATGCTTGTGACTGATGACTTCCCTCCAGAAGAAGATTGAAGATCAGACGGCAGAAGACAGAATTCGTATACCTTTCTCGGAGAAGGTTGATACCTTATCAGGATAGATTGATGGGTTCTTTGGATTCTAGAACTAGTGTAGAAGGTTGGCAAGAGAGTTGGACCCAGTAGTACCCTACCCTGCTTGAGGTAGCAGTAATCTTGGTAGTACTAAGAGCCAGAAGGACTGTTGATCATGACCTAGAATGATTTATAGGAATCCAAAGCCTGATGATGGAAACTAGTGGTTGTATACGATAACAATACCAGGAACGAGGATTATGAGCTAGAGGAGATGAAGATTTTAGGATCTCACTTGGGAGATAATAATCGGATTCCAGGAAATTCCAGTATGTGCTTGAGTGATACCATTATTGTACTAAGTGACTTGGAGAGATAAATAACGAAAAGAAGAAATTCGAGGAATAGAATTTTAGGGAAAACTTTGAGGAGAGAATTATACATTAGGCGAGGATTGATGTTGGAAACAGAACGAGAGAAATTATTGTGAGGTTTAGTCTAGACTATGACCTTATCCTAGACATGGATTGATTGAGCCAATATCACTCGACGCGAGATTGTCGAAGTGATTACATTATTTATGACTACCAGATTACCCTGAGTTTGAGATACTTCAGGGTGCCCGGGAGCATGGTGCCCCTCTACCTTAGAGACACACATTGCAGAAGTGAACCAGTGTACCCCGTATTATATCAGGGCTTGAGGATGTGTTTCTAGAGAATTTTTTGGGCCTGCCACATGACAGAAAGAGTTGTTACAGAGTTGACTCCAAGAGCCGAGACAGTTATTTTCCCGTCTTCAAAGTAGCACCGATAGAGTTGGCTGAGTTGAAGGTCCATCGTGGAGGATCTCTTAGACAAGGGTTTCGGTCGGGCTAGTGTTTTTTTTCCATGAGAAGCAACCATCTTATTGTACAAAAGAAGGACGCGACGGTAAGTTGTATAACGATTACAGAGCATTAAAAGCCGTAGCGATGAAAAGCAAGTACCCTTGACGCGCATCGAAGATTAATTTGAATCAGCTAGGTGGCGCATATGTATTTTGAAGATCGATCTCAGATCCAGTTATCATCAGAACAGGGTACGGAGAGAGGAAATCCAGAAGATGACCTTTCGGACGAAGTATGGCCACTATGAGTTTTTAGTCATGCCGTTTGGTTTAACCAACGCGCAAGCAGTATTCATGTGTTTGATGAACAATGTTTTTCACCAGTACTTAGATAAGTTCGTGGTTGTATTTATAGACGATATCCTGATATATTCCAAGAGCCAGGAGGAGTATGAGAGACATCTCAGGATTGTGTTGGAGACGTTAAGACATGAGATGTTGTTCGCCAAACTCAGCAAATATGAGTTCTGCTTGGATAGAGTACCATTTCTGGGACACATAATCACCGGAGATGGACTATCGATTGATACGGAGAAGATAGCTGCAGTAGAGACCTGGCCTACCCCTACATCAGTTACGGAGGTTGGGAGTTTCCTCGGACTTGCCGGATATTACCGGAGGTTCGTGGAAAACTTTTCGAGGATAGCTGCGCCTATGACACGACTGACGCGTAAGGGCAAAGAGTTTATCTGGACCGATGAGTGTCAGGCGGCTTTCGATGAGCTTAAGAAGCGTGTGACATCGGCACCAATTTTGACACTACCTTCCAGATCAGGAGGATTTGAAGTGTACAATGATGCGTCAGGGAGCAGATTGGGATGTGTACTGATGCAACACGGCAAGGTGATAGCCTACGCATCGAGACAGCTGAGAGTTCATGAGAAGAACTATCCGACGCACGACTTGGAGCTAGCTGCGGTGATATTTGCACTAAAGCTATGAAGACATTACCTTTATGGTGAGCGTGTTGAGATTTATAAAGATCATAAAAGCCTGAAGTACGTCTACACGCAGAAGGAGCTCAATATGAGGCAGAGACGTTGGCTAGAGCTGTTGACAGATTATGACATTGAGCTACAGTACCACCCTGGTAAGGCGAACGTCGTAGTAGATGCCTTATGCAGGAAGCCAATGGCATACTTTCTGATGACGCAGCGACAGTTGCTAGAGGATCTCCAGGAGCTTGGGATAGAGATCGTATTGCCAGGCATGGATGGACAGATGGCAAGTCTTGAGGTTCAGTCTACTTTGATTGAGAGGATCAAGGCAGCATTGCCTACAGATGCGAGATTCTGACGTCTGCGAGAGAGAACAGAAACAGGCATGCATACGGGACTCAGGATTCATGAAGACGGAACGTTGAGGTGCGGAGATCGCCTATATATTTCGAGTGGTGAGCTACGCCAAGAGTTGATGACCGAGGCTCATAGCTCAGTTTATTCCATTCATCCCGGGGGTACGAAGATGTACCGAGACTTGAGACAGCATTTTTGGTGGCATGGGATGAAGAGGGAAATTGCAAGATTTATGGCAAAGTGTTTAGTTTATCAGCAAGTCAAGGCTGAACATCAGAGGACTGCAGGATTATTGCAGCCACTCCCCATTCCCGAGTGGAAGTGGGAACACATTACCATGGGCTTCGTCACAGGATTTCCGTGAAGCCCTAGCGGAAAGGATGCAGTTTGGGTTATCATAGACAGACTCACCAAGTCTGCACATTTTTTGCCCTTCAGAGTTGGGCAATCCACAGAGATACTAGCTGACATGTATATGAGGCAAATAGTACGATTACATGGAGTGCCTGTCAGCATCATATCGGATCGTGATTCCAGATTCACGTCACATTTTTGGCGGAGTATACAGGAGAGCTTAGGAACTCGTCTCAAGTTCAGCACTGCGTATCATCCACAGTCTGATGGACAGTCAGAGCTCACGATACAGATATTAGAGGATATGTTACGAGCGTGCATGATTAATTTTGGAGGATCTTGGGAGGACCATCTACACTTGGTGGAATTCTCCTACAATAACAGTTACCAGGCCAGCATACATATGGCACCTTATGAGGCACTGTACGGCAAGAAATATAGGTCACCAGTTTGTTGGAGTGACATGGGAGAGCGTCAGATATTTGGTCCAGAACTGGTGACACAGACAGTAGAGAAGGTCAAGCAGATTTAGAGCCACCTGCGCAGCACAGGACAGACAGAAACACTGGGCAGATGCGCACCGCAGACCATTGGAGTTCAAGGAGGGTGACCACGTATTTTTGAGGATATCGCCCACTCATGGTACCATCAGATTCAGAGGCAGAGGCAAGCTGAGTCCGAGGTATATCAGACCTTTTGACATTCTGGAACGAGTTGGCGAAGTGGCTTACCGTCTTGTATTACCTCCATTATTAGAGGGACTACATGACGTATTTCACGTATCGCAGTTGAGGAGATATGTCGCAGACCCTAGCCACGTGCTTGATCATTCGAAGATTACAGTCGGGCCTAGTCTGTCTTACGTAGAGCATCTAGTTGAGATTCTCGATCGCAGCGAGAAGACTTTGAGAGGACGGACGATTCGACTGGTCAGAGTGGCATGGAAGCACCATTCACCAGGCGAGTCTACTTGGGAGCGCGAGGATTCTATTCGGCAGCGATTCTCGTACTTATTTGAGGAGCAAGGTACGAATTTACGTACGACAATTTAATTATTAGTCATTTTAAATTCTGTTAGATATTATCGTGCTTTACTTTTAATTTCGGGGACGAAATTTTTCTAAGTTGGGAAGAATATAAACCCTCTCAATTTATTCTGTGGATAATTAGAGTGGACCAGGAAATTTTTTATAGAAATTATTGAGGTTTAGAATAGAGTATATTTATCTGGAATTTTAATCTAATTAATTAAAACCCTTGGCGTGCACTATCGTTGTCTAATTATTCGGAGCCCATTTTTAGCCCATAAATTCCGTACAAATATAGTACACTCAACTCAACTCGCCAAATTAGGTACTGGACTTTTTCGTCACAAAAAGTCAGATTCCGTTGTGCTCTAAATTAATTGTGCAACATTCCGTAAATCGTAAACCGTATTTAATTCCGTGTCGGACACCTGTGTCATTACCCTCAATTTTGGGATACCAACTTAACCCGTTGAGCCGGACCAACAAAAAGGTCCAAGACTGACTCCAAGCCCCCACCATTTTTTGCTTTTGCGCCATTTCTGGATTTTGACCCCAAGTGCCCCAAATTAAATTAAATTCGCGGGACGCTTATTACTATTTAATTCGGGATTACCAACTTGGTAAATCCCATTTAAATCCTAAATTAATCCCAATGCCCATTTAATTAAACTCGTTCCTCACCCACATTACCCCCTCGTCATACAATTTAATAAACACAATTTTCGGCAAAATTTTTGCGTCATTTCATGTGTTTATGCAAGTTCCGAACTTAAGGGGCTAATGTGCAAATGTAGCAAATAGGTGTCACTTTCTCATTGGTTTGGGCTAATGAAGAAAGCCTCTTCCCTCTTTTGACCGGTCACAACCCACCGCCTCTCTCTCATGGAAGCATTCATCCATCATATTGAATCTAGACCATCCATTCTAATAATTCCATTCATTTCTAGCCACACATTCACACACTCTCTCCTATTTAATTCCCCCTTCACAACACCTATCCCTAGGCCGGCCCTAATTTCTAGGAGCCTTGGAAACCCCCCTCCCTCACTCTCTCTCCTCCCTCTCCCTATTCGGCCGACCACTCCCCTTCCCTTTTCCTTCTCTTTTCTTCTTCTTCTTCTTCTTCTTCTTCTTCTTCTTCTTCCCTCCTACTTCACCACCCACTTCACCACCTCACCAACACCCATACCAGCCATTCCACCACCACCTCAGCCCCTTCACACCCCCACGGCCGTGCACAGCCCACACCCCCACGGCCACTGTACACAGCCCCTCCCCTCACCATTTCACCATCACCACCTTCATTTCTTCATCACCACCTTCATTTCTTCATCACCACCACCTTATTCAACTTCACCACCCCCATCCAGCCACTCCACCACCAGCATCCAGCCCCACGACCACCACGAGCACCATCAACTCTGACGAGCCTCATTGAGGTTCATTCCTCCACCTCTCATGTATTAAATTCCAGAATATTAATTGTGTTAAATAGGAAGTTTTAATTATGGAATGAAGTTAATTATGGAGATGTTTATATATTGTTAGAGTGTATATTGTGTGGATTAGTTTAGTATAATTTTTGAACATGAATAATGTGTCATGGATATATGCATGGGTGAAGGAAATAATAAATAAATTACATGTGGATTAATTACAATTTGAAAGAAGGATTCTAGAATATATATAAATGGTTAGTGTAGGTTTACGTTGCACTATGTGTTAAGATATACTTTGGTTATTTCAAATGAGATTTTAGGTGAATGCATATGAAAATTAGAATGACTTGCGGATGGGTTTAATGAGGTTGACATAAGTTTAAAAATTTATAGTGAGCATGTATCTCGTATTTTGTAAAGTGAGACTGTGGATTAGAGGTTGTCTTCGACTTGAAATATAACAAATAAAAATTAATTTATTAATTCGAGGTAAAGTGAGTTTGTGACATTTAAATAGATAATCGGGATGTATGGTTCATGATAGAAATTATTAATTGAATTATGGAGAATTAAATTGAGGAGAGCTTATTGATGACAAGTTGATTTTGACTATCGTACCGATAGTCAACGGTAGTCAACCCCCTAGTGTCTAGTCTCTGATAGTTGTAGCTGAGACTGAGTCTAGGTGTAGATATGTGTAGCACACCTGTCTGTTGTAAAATAGATTATTGATTCTAGTTTGTAATTCATCTCTAGGTATTGCGGGACCTGAGGACTTGGACGCGGTACCCGATCCCCGTCATCAGCAGCCGCACGCAGGCAAGTGTACCTTGCCACCATGTATTTTAGTTTACAGATATTTATTGTTTCGTTTGTACATCGTGCACATAGTTATGTTGACGTTCGGTACTTCGCGTCCGGTTCACAGCCGGGTGAAGACGTACGTCGTAGCATCCTAGGAAGATTGTCGGATGATTCATAGTATCTCGATATGCGTACCTGAGTTTATCGATACCCCAGGACACACTCATACACTGTGATCGTGCCAGATTCCTGTATCCTGATACTGACATCATGACCAGAGACTGGGACGACCTTAGGGTCGCGTCTGTTGAGTTATTTCCATGTGTTGAGACTGTAGTTAGAGGTTCAGGTTCAACGCACAATCGTTGATCGCTTGGGAAGGGGAAGACAGTTACTAGACGTTTGGGCTACTCTGCACGCGCTTATATATATATAATATTTTCTAGTGATACCTGTATCTAGTGTAACTATTTCACCCGTGTGACTCTTTGCCCGGAGCTGCGATACGTGCCGTGTGTTTCCGTGTCCGGAGCTACGGTTTTATTTTAGAAAGCCCACGCGTCGAACGTTGTCTTTAAACTGTGTCACACTAGTTGGTTATGATAGAGTTCCCTGTCGTGCACTTGTACTTTCTGTTTACTTGGCATGTTATATTTCTGTACCTTGTTACGTCCCTCTGAGGACCTGGTTCCCTGCCATTTTTGCAGCATAGGCGATTACGGAGCGCTTGGAGATACTAAAGGAGTGGCATATCTTGCGAGCATGGTACCAGGTACTCACATTATATCTACCGGCATTATGGTTATTTACATTGATTATTTACCTGCTGTTGTAGCCTAGTTTTGTAGACTCATACTTCTTCTCGAGTCTATTCGAGTTAGTGTGTTATTGGGCGGCCGACCTTATCACATTTAACTCTTTCTTGTATACTATTGTATATTGTGGATTGAGGTATAGAGGTTTACATTTATGGAAAATATCTAGATAGTGCCCTTCTATATTACAGCTTATTTGTATTCGAGTCAGACCAGAGTCTGGTTGAATGCGTAGCTGGCGTGTCACGTATTCCTGGTCCTACGTATTTTGGGACTGGGGCATGACATGTTTTTGTGGTGGCCCAAGCAGGTCCGATTTAAATCGTCTTGGTCACCTGACTGTGCCAAGCGAGCCTGCAAATTAGGAATAGATGTTATGATTGTTGAATATGATCTCAATCCATAATCGATTTTAAAACTCTTTGTATGTGATTATCGCCCTTGGACTTCCACTTTGTATTCGTTCAATCTTCGTCAATATCGTTATTCTTGTTCCTCGTCCCCTATTATTCGGGGAGACGAATGCTTGTGACTGATGACTTCCCTCCGTAAGAAGATTGAAGATCAGACGGCAGAAGACAGAATTCGTATACCTTTCTCGGAGAAGGTTGGTACCTTATCAGGATAGATTGATGGGTTCTTTGGATTCTAGAACTAGTGTAGAAGGTTGGCAAGAGAGTTGGACCCAGTAGTACCCTACCCTGCTTGAGGTAGCAGTAATCTTGGTAGTACTAAGAGCCAGAAGGACTGTTGATCATGACCTAGAATGATTTATAGGAATCCAAAGCCTGATGATGGAAACTAGTGGTTGTATACGATAACAATACCAGGAACGAGGATTATGAGCTAGAGGAGATGAAGATTTTAGGATCTCACTTGGGAGATAATAATCGGATTCCAGGAAATTCCAGTATGTGCTTGAGTGATACCATTATTGTACTAAGTGACTTGGAGAGATAAATAACGAAAAAAAGAAATTCGAGGAATAGAATTTTAGGGAAAACTTTGAGGAGAGAATTATACATTAGGCGAGGATTGATGTTGGAAACAGAACGGGAGAAATTATTGTGAGGTTTAGTCTAGACTATGACCTTATCCTAGACATGGATTGATTGAGCCAATATCACTCGACGCGAGATTGTCAAAGTGATTACATTATTTATGACTACCAGATTACCCTGAGTTTGAGATACTTCAGGGAGCCCGGGAGCATGGTGCCCCTCTACCTTAGAGACACATTGCAGAAGGTGAACCAGTGTACCCCGTATTATATCAGGGCTTGAGGATGTGTTTCTAGAGAATTTTTTGGGCCTGCCACATGACAGAAAGAGTTGTTACAGAGTTGACTCCAAGAGCCGAGACAGTTATTTTCCCGTCTTCAAAGTAGCACCGATAGAGTTGGTTGAGTTGAAGGTCCATCGTGGAGGATCTCTTAGACAAGGGTTTCGGTCGGGCTAGTGTTTTTTTTCCATGAGAAGCAACCATCTTATTGTACAAAAGAAGGACGCGACGGTAAGTTGTATAACGATTACAGAGCATTAAAAGCCGTAGCGATGAAAAGCAAGTACCCTTGACACGCATCGAAGATTAATTTGAATCATCTAGGTGGCGCATATGTATTTTGAAGATCGATCTCAGATCCAGTTATCATCAGAACAGGGTACGGAGAGAGGACATCCAGAAGACGGCCTTTCGGACGAAGTATGGCCACTATGAGTTTTTAGTCATACCGTTTGGTTTAACCAACGCACAAGCAGTATTCATGTGTTTGATGAACAATGTTTTTCACCAGTACTTAGATAAGTTCGTGGTGGTATTTATAGACGATATCCTGATATATTCCAAGAGCCAGGAGGAGCATGAGAGACATCTCAGGATTGTGTTGGAGACATTAAGACATGAGATGCTGTACGCCAAACTCAGCAAATATGAGTTCTGCTTGGATAGAGTACCATTTCTGGGACACATAATCACCGGAGATGGACTATCGATTGATCCGGAGAAGATAGCTGCAGTAGAGACCTGGCCTACCCCTACATCAGTTACGGAGGTTGGGAGTTTCCTCGGACTTGCCGGATATTACCGGAGGTTCGTGGAAAACTTTTCGAGGATAGCTGCGCCTATGACGCGACTGACGCGTAAGGGCAAAGAGTTTATCTGGACCGATGAGTGTCAGGCGGCTTTCGATGAGCTTAAGAAGCGTGTGACATCGGCACCGATTTTGACACTACCTTCCAGATCAGGAGGATTTATAGTGTACAGTGATGCGTCAGGGAGCGGATTGGGATGTGTACTGATGCAACACGGCAAGGTGATAGCCTACGCATCGAGACAGCTGAGAGTTCATGAGAAGAACTATCCGACGCATGACTTGGAGCTAGCTGCGGTGATATTTGCACTAAAGCTATGAAGACATTACCTTTATGGTGAGCGTGTTGAGATTTATAAAGATCATAAAAGCCTGAAGTACGTCTACACGCAGAAGGAGCTCAATATGAGGCAGAGACGTTGGCTAGAGCTGTTGACAGATTATGACATTGAGCTACAGTACCACCCTGGCAAGGCGAACGTCGTAGCAGATGTCTTAAGCAGGAAGCCCATGGCATACTTTCTGACGACGCAGCGACAGTTGCTAGAGGATCTCCAGGAGCTTGGGATAGAGATCGTATTGCCAGGCATGGATGGACAGATGGCAAGTCTTGAGGTTCAGTCTACTTTGATTGAGAGGATCAAGGCAGCATTGCCTACAGATGCGAGATTCTGACGTCTGCGAGAGAGAACAGAAACCGGCATGCAGACGGGACTCAGGATTCATGAAGACGGAACGTTGAGGTGCGAAGATCGCCTATATGTTTCGAGTGGTGAGCTACGCCAAGAGTTGATGACCGAGGCTCATAGCTCGATTTATTCCATTCATCCCGGGGGTACGAAGATGTACCGAGACTTGAGACAACATTTTTGGTGGCATGGGATGAAGAGGGAAATTGCAAGATTTGTCGCGAAGTGTTTAGTTTGTCAGCAAGTCAAGGCTGAACATCAGAGGACTGCAGGATTATTGCAGCCACTCTCCATTCCCGAGTGGAAGTGGGAACACATTACCATGGGCTTCGTCACAGGATTTCCGCGAAGCCCTAGCGGGAAGGATGCAGTTTGGGTTGTCGTAGACAGACTCACCAAGTCTGCACATTTCTTGCCCTTCAGAGTTGGGCAATCCACAGAGATACTAGCTGACATGTATATGAGGCAAATAGTACGATTACATGGAGTGCCTGTCAACATCGTATCGGATCGTGATTCCAGATTCACGTCACATTTTTGGCGGAGCATGCAGGAGAGCTTAGGAACTCGTCTCAAGTTTAGCACTGCGTATCATCCACAGTCTGATGGACAGTCAGAGCTTACGATACATATATTAAAGGATATGTTACGAGCGTGCATGATTGATTTTGGAGGATCTTGGGAGGACCATCTACACTTGGTGGAATTCTCCTACAATAACAGTTACCAGGCCAGCATACAGATGGCACCTTATGAGGCACTGTACGGCAGGAAATATAGGTCACCAGTTTGTTGGAGTGACATGGGAGAGCGTCAGATACTTGGTCCAGAACTGGTGACACAGACAGTAGAGAAGGTCAAGCAGATTTAGAGCCACCTGCGCGCAGCACAGGACAGACAGAAACACTGGGCAGATGCGCACCGCAGACCATTGGAGTTCAAGGAGGGTGACCACGTATTTTTGAGGATATTGCCCACTCATGGTACCATCAGATTCAGAGGCAGAGGCAAGCTGAGTCCGAGGTATATCGGACCTTTTGACATTCTGGAACGAGTTGGCGAAGTGGCTTACCGTCTTGTATTACCTCCATCATTAGAGGGACTACATGACGTATTTCACGTATCGCAGTTGAGGAGATATGTCGCAGACCCTAGCCACGTGCTTGATCATTCGAAGATTACAGTCGGGCCTAATCTGTCTTACGTAGAGCAGCTAGTTGAGATTCTCGATCGCAGCGAGAAGACTTTGAGAGGACAGACGATTCGACTGGTCAGAGTGGCATGGAAGCACCATTCACCAGGCGAGTCTACTTTGGAGCGCGAGTATTCTATTCGGCAGCGATTCCCGTACTTATTTGAGGAGCAAGGTACGAATTTACGTACGGCAATTTAATTATTAGTCATTTTAAATTCTGTTAGATATTATCGTGCTTTACTTTTAATTTCGGGGACGAAATTTTTCTAAGTTAGGAAGAATATAAACCCTCTCAATTTATTCTTTGGATAGTTAGAGTGGACCAGGAAATTTTTTATAGAAATTATTGAGGTTTAGAATAGAGTATATTTATCTGGAATTTTAATCTAATTAATTAAAACCCTTGGCGTGCACTATCATTGTCTAATTATTCGGAGCCCATTTTTAGCCCATAAATTTCGTACAAATATAGTACACTCAACTCAACTCGCCAAATTAGGCACTGGACTTTTTCGTCACAAAAAGTCAGATTCCGTTGTGCTCTAAATTAATTGCGCAACATTCCATAAATCGTAAACCGTATTTAATTCCGTGTCGGACACCTGTGTCGTTACCCTCAATTTTGGGATACCAACTTAACCCGTTGAGCCGGACCAACAAAAAGGTCCAAGACTGACTCCAAGCCCCCACCATTTTTTGCTTTTGCGCCATTTCTGGATTTTGACCCCAAGTGCCCCAAATTAAATTAAATTTGCGGGACGCTTATTACTATTTAATTCGAGATTACCAACTTGGTAAATCCCATTTAAATCCTAAATTAATCCCAATGCCCATTTAATTAAACCCGTTCCTCACCCACATTACCCCCTCGTCATACAATTTAATAAACGTAATTTTTGGCACAATTTTCGCATCATTTTATGTGTTTATGCAAGTTCCCGAACTTAAGGGGCTAATGTGCAAATGTAGAAAATAGGTGTCACTTTTTCATTGGTTTGGGCTAATGAAGAAAGCCTATTCCCTCTTTTGACCGGTCACAACCCACCCCCTCTCTCTCATGGAAGCATTCATCCATCATATTGAATCTAGACCATCCATTCTAATAATTCCATTCATTTCTAGCCACACATTTACACACTCTCTCCTATTTAATTCTCCCTTCACAACACCTATCCCTAGGCCGGCCCTAATTTCTAGGAGCCTTGGAAACCCCCCTCCCTCACTCTCTCTCCTCCCTCTCCCCATTCGGCCGACCACTCCCCTTCCCTTTTCCTTCTCTTTTCTTCTTCTTCTTCTTCTTCTTCTTCTTCTTCTTTTTCTTCTTCCCTCCTACTTCACCACCCACTTCACCACCTCACCAACACCCATACCAGCCATTCCACCACCACCTCAGCCCCTTCACACCCCCACGGCCGTGCACAGCCCACACCCCCACGACCACTGTACACAGCCCCTCCCCTCACCATTTCACCATCACCACCTTCATTTCTTCATCACCACCTTTATTTCTTCATCACCACCACCTCATTCAACTTCACCACCCCCATCCAGCCACTCCACCACCACCATCCAGCCCCACGACCACCACGAGCACCATCAACTACGATGAGCCTCATTGAGGTTCATTTCTCTACCTCTCATGTATTAAATTTCAGAATATTAATTGTGTTAAATAGAAAGTTTTAATTATGGAATGATGTTAATTATGGAGATGTTTATATATTATTAGAGTCTATATTATGTGGATTAGTTTAGTATAATTTTTGAACATGAATAATGTGTCATGGATATATGCATGGGTGAAGGAAATAATAAATAAATTACATGTGGATTAATTACAATTTGAAAGAAGGATTCTGGAATAAATATAAATGGTTAGTGTAGGTTTACGTTGCACTATGTGTTAAGATATACTTTGGTTATTTCAAATAAGATTTTAGGTGAATGCATATGAAAATTAGAATGACTTGCGGATGGGTTTAATGAGGTTGACATAAGTTTAAATATTTATAGTGAGCATGTATCTCGTATTTTATAAAGTGAGACTGTGGATTAGAGGTTGTCTTCGACTTGAAATATAACAAATAAAAATTAAATTATGAATTCGAGGTAAAGTGAGTTTGTGACATTTAAATAAATAATCGGGATGTATGGTTCATGATAGAAATTATTAATTGAATTATGGAGAATTAAATTGAGGAGAGCTTATTGATGACAAGTTGATTTGACTATCGTACCGATAGTCAACGGTAGTCAACCCCCTAGTGTCTAGTCTCTGATAGTTGTAGCTGAGACTGAGTCTAGGTGTAGATATGTGTAGCACACCTGTCTGTTGTAAAATAGATTATTGATTCTAGTTTGTAATTTATCTCTAGGTATTGCGGGACCTGAGGACTTGGACGCGGTACCCGATCCCCGTCATCAGCAGCCGCACGCAGGCAAGTGTACCTTGCCACCATGTATTTCAGTTTACAGATATTTATTGTTTCATATGTACATCATGCACATAGTTATGTTGACGTTCGTACTTCGCATCCGGTTCACAGTCGGGTGAAGACATACGTCATAGCATCCTAGGAAGATTGTCGGATGATTCATAGTATCTCGATATGCGTACCTGAGTTTATCGATACCCCAGGACACACTCATACACTATGATCGTGCCAGATTCCTGTATCCTGATACTGACATCATGACCAGAGACTGGGACGACCTTAGGGTCGCGTCTGTTGAGTTATTTCCATGTGTTGAGACTGTAGTTAGAGGTTCAGGTTCAACGCACAATCGTTGACCGCTTGGGAAGGGGAAGACAGTTACTAGACGTTTGGGCTACTCTGCACGCGCTTATATATATGTAATATTTTCTAGTGATACCTGTATCTAGTGTAACTGTTTCACCCGTGTGACTCTTTGCCCGGAGCTGCGGTACGTGTCGTGTGTTTTTGTGTCCGGAGCTACGGTTTTATTTTAGAAAGCCCACGCGTCGAACGTTGTCTTTAAACTGTGTCACACTAGTTGGTTATGATAGAGTTCCCTGTCGTGCACTTGTACTTTCTGTTTACTTGGCATGTTATATTTCTGTACCTTGTTACGTCCCTCTGAGGACCTGGTTCCCTGCCAGTTTTGCAGCATAGGCGATTACGGAGCGCTTGGAGATACTAAAGGAGTGGCATATCTTGCGAGCATGGTACCAGGTACTCACATTATATCTACCGGCATTATGGTTATTTACATTGATTATTCACTTGCTGTTGTAGCCTAGTTTTGTAGACTCATACTTCTTCTCGAGTCTATTCGAGTTAGTGTGTTATTAGGCGGCCGACCTTATCACATTTAACTCTTTCTTGTATACTGTTGTACATTGTGGATTGAGGCATAGAGGTTTACATTTATGGAAAATATCTAGATAGTGCCCTTCTATATTACAGCTTATACGTATTCGAGTCAGACCAGAGTCTGGTCGAATGCGTAGCTGGCGTGTCACGTATTCCTGGTCCTACATATTTTGGGACTGGGGCATGACACACCATCATCTTAAATCGGTAAAAGTCTTTAGGCAACTTTGCATCCTCTGGTAAGATCTCTATAATCAAATCCATCAGTCGGTTATAACATTCTTGCGACATGTTAAAATCAGACTTGATGCTCAACAATCTTGTAACCACCTCCAACGGTGAATGATCTGCACAACCAGGATATAATAGAGTCCTTCCATTCTTCAGCAACTCCATAAACTTTGCAGAATCTGTATTCGGTGCCTCCTCAGTTGCATCATGATTGTTTGGATCGAAACTAGGCCCCGCTGCATCAAAAACCATGTTCACCCACCTGTCGTCGTAAGTAGCGTGATCGTAGACATCCATATACGGCTGATCATACTGCTCGGACTCCGATGCTAAAGACATAAATTCTCTGTATGCGGTCCACTAATAGTAATTCGGCGTAAAACCCTTCGAGTACAAATGATATGTGACTTCCACTTCTGGATGATATTTCAAGTTGCGATATCTCACACACGGATACTTAATTTTGGTACCATCCATGTACTGAGGGAACGCCTTGGCGAACTGCATGAACTGCTGTACACCCTCAATAAATTCATCCTGCATACCGTATATGTCATCTGGATGACGGTTGTACATCCACGAATGATGACGCATATAGTAATTCATATCCATTTCTAAATACTTCTACAAAAATGAATAGACATCGTTCAAGTATATACTCATCTTTAAATATAGTACATCTCTGTGTCAGTATATGTGTGTCGTATCTGTGTCAGTGTCATATGCATCTGTAAGAGAGAGAGAGAGAGAGAGAGAGAGAGAGAGAAAGAGAGAAAGAGAGAGATCAAACTAATATTACTATCTTAACTAACACAAGACTCTAGATATTACCTTAACGATACACTTAAAAGTCGTGACTAGACTAATACACCAAGGCCTCTCTTGACTTACTGTTACCTGGATTTGATTTTTCCCTCCTGCTGCACTTACTGCTACTTGATCATATGCAACTGCTGTTGCTACCTAATGCATGAATATTGTCCTACAAGTACTCACTCCTTGCTATCACTGTGTTGCTATTGCAGATCTCCTACCTGCACCCAATCTTGCAGTGCACCATTATATGCACTGCCTCACTTGAATGTCTGAGCTACCTCACACTTGCCAACTGAAAGTATTTTCCTACTGAACACACTTTCCCTCCTTGATTACACTTAAGTGTTTCCTTTCCCAATACCTGTCTTTGATATAGAGTATCAATTTTTTCAGGCAACTCTTGTTGCTACTACACAACATAGGCACTGCACTCACTTGCCACTTGACACCTGGTACTGCTGTTCTTGAGTGTGTAGCAACTGATACCACTCCTCATCATAACAGACCCCCCACCAAGTCTGATACTCTGTATTAGTTCTTTACTGATACATCTAGCTCACGACATAACTCCCTATCAGTTGGACAAGTATATGCACCTACTTCCTTATTTAAATCACTACATATATATAACCTCATAAGTGCACATATTTCATACTGGCACTTAAACATCTGCTACTTTTGCATTTGTTGCAACTGCCACTAAGGACAGGGTACCCCCAACCTTGCAGCTACTGGTACTTTCTAGTTTCCCCCACACACTCCAAACTGGCTTGCTGTTACTCCACTTAACTCATGTGCACTGCCAACTCTCCATCATCTGTTCATACTCCTTACCATGACCACTAGAACACCGCACACTCGATTTTATAACACAGTCCAATCACCACTTTACCACAATGCTCATGCACTTGTCTGGCACTCCTATATCCCATATTCACACACACACATCAAATGCACCTATGTATATACATGTACAACTGAGCAAATTCCCTTCGTCAATATAGGTATCTCTCACACACACAATACCAAAGTCAATCTATAAAACACCTTTAGTTCCATACTATACACACAGTATGTGTGTGTCATGTCTGTGTCAGTCACGTGTGTTTGTGTCATGTCTGTGTCAGTATCTGTCACGTATGTGTGTGTCGTATCTGTGTCAGTGTCATGCCGTATCCTGTAAGAGAGAGAGAGAGAGGGTTAGGGTTTACCTAGAGGGGGAAGAAAGATTTTGGGTTAGGGTTAGTGTCATACCGTGTCTGTCATGTGTGTGTGTGTCTTGTTTGTGTCAGCGTCATGCCTTGTCCTATGAGAGAGAGAGAGAGAGAGAGAGAGAGAGAGAGCGAGAGAGAGAGGGAGTTAGGGTTTACCTAGAGGATGAGGAGGAGGAGGAGGAGGGGGACACCGAAGGGGTACGCTGTAGAGGACGTCGGAGTGTGCAGTTCGCCGGAGAGGGGGGGAAGATGGGGGTTTTAAAAAATTGGGGGGGGGGGAGATTTCGACAGAAGAGGGAAATCGAAACCTATATTATAATTTTAGCGACGTTTAGCGAAGCCAACTTATATCGTCACTAATAAAAATATTTTGCGATGGCATAGACGTCACTAAAAACATCGCTAAATATCTAAAAGTGTAACATCGCTAAATACGTCGCTAAATACGTCGCTAAATGTCGCTATATCATAAAACTCAGCGACGTTTAGCGACCTTAAATAAACTTATAGCGACTATTCTTTTAAAAACTGAATTAAAGTCGCTATATGTCGCCAAACAACGACTTATAGTGAAGTTAGTCTTTGGAGTCACTGAAACCTTTAATATTAGCGACGTATTACTTTGACGTCGCTAAAAAGGTCTAAATCCCGCAATTTTTAGTAGTGTGAATATAAAATGCTGCACAATCAGAGTCTAAATATACATGATCAAATATACCAGCCATGGTCTAATATATACATCATGTTGACCGAAGTCTCAAAAATCTATGGAGCAAACTCTGCTGCTTGCTAAACACCACAAAAAGAAGTAATCAAGATGAGGGGTAAAAGAAAGAAACCCATTCGCGAGCTTCGGCCACAGTCCTACGAGTACGAGCCATCTTGCTGGAAGAGCAGAGATCCTGATTCTCCTTGGGGTAACCAGATCATGCAAAGCCAGTGGGGTCAGAACCCCAAGCAACAAGTACCACAAAGGAGCTTGAGGTGATAGACCAAATATATCACATCATAAGCAGAAAGAGACATATAAAAAATAAGTGCAGATCGAGACTTGTACGGTACCAACATACTTGTCTCAAGAATAATACTAAAAGAATTGATAATAATGCATAAATAAAATTAAGGTGATGAGCAGCAAGAGAGTTAAGGAATTACTCTGGATCGGAAACACAACCCTTAAACCAAACAAGGACTGGGGTTGCAGACCTTCACCCGAGTAGAACTTAGCACCCTAACCATGCGCCAGGAGAAAACGAAACTAGAAGAGCAAGCTATACGAGTAACAAATATCCAATTCACGACCAAACATGCCTACGGCTTGCTATAATTAACTAACTAGGGTTATCATAAACCCTAATTACTAGAAATGCAATGCTAAGAATATTGATGCCACCGGCATTACAGTCAACCCGGATGGCCAATGGTACGCTTGTCTAGTAATTTTAAATGCACAATCAATCATACAACAACATAACTTGTTACTTGTTACAAACTAAAATTTAACTCAAAAGCATAAACTTGAACTTGTAATCATAAACTTGCTTTACCAACATAAACTTGTTTTGTAAGTGCCTAGCACGCGTAAACTTGGTCAGTCATGGAACCCTTGCCTAGCAGGATTGTTCATGCCGTATGGGGCCCTTGGGGATTGGGGTAGCCGGTAGCACAATATTCTTTCCTCCCAAAATGCTCTAGGTAAATTTTATCTTTTTTAATCATTACTAAATTATTTCAAGTTCTCGAGTCGTGGACACTTGAGAACTCTCTAAGATGACGAATTGCGAGTACGAGATTTTTATGAGTTATCGTATTTACGACACGCGAGACATTGGAAAATGCTCATACTATATTGTCTGATGCCAAATATAATAGATTTTTATACACAAATATTTCCATGCTGTCATGAGGATTGTGAACTTATACATAAACTAGTCTAGTGAAGTCACATGCAAAACTTGTCCGGTATCATAAACTTGTATTAACATAAGGAAGCACACAACAATAATCACTAAAAGGAAATATAGAGAGAACATAATAACAGGAAACACAAAATGTACACAAAAATTTTCTGGCCGCATGTACTCACTGGCCATATGGACTCTCTGGTCGCATGAACCCACATACTGCAAGGACTCTCTGGCAGCATGGACTTACTTTTGGACTTAGCAAATTTTTATTCGTTCAACGAGTACGGACGAATAGGCAGTCATGCGTCAATAAGATGGACGCATGCTGTCAGCAAGCGACAAGAGTTCAGGCCGCATAACCCTCTTGGGCCACATGGAACTCTCGGCCATATGGCTCGCTGGCCGCATGAAGACTTCATCTTCTCCAACAACAAGTTTAGTCATGGCAGAAACTTCAAAAATTAAAAATTGTTTTATACATAAAAACTCCATTTAAACACCAAATATAGTAAAATAAAAGCCAAATTGCACGAAATAGAATGCTCTAACATAAGGAACAACTAGTTTTCAAAAATACTAAGTTTTAATAGATCAAAACCAAGAAAAACTCATGAAATACAAAAAAACCCTAAACTTGAAACTCATATCTATAAAAATCTATACATCAAAATCCAAAACTCCATGCACTAAACATGATCAGCAACTCAAGGGAAATATTTTCTATCAAATACATTTTCAAAACAACAACATATATAAAAAAAATAAAAAAAATCCAAGATTTTACCATTGCGCAAGATGTATTTGCCTTGGGTGGCTCCTAGCCTCTACCTCTCACGGTCCAAGTCACAGCAACCTTACCTTAGGGTTAGGGTTAGGGTTAGGGTTAGGGTTAGAGTGAGCTTGAGGGAGAGTAGAAATTAGGGAAATAAAATAATGAAGAAGAAAGAGATGAGAGAAAAAATCCATATATATACTAAGAGAGGAGAAAAGAGGTTTAGTTATGGGTTCACCGAAAATAAACCGAACCAAGGGTCCTTTCTACATGCTGGTCCAAAACTGGGTCTATGACAATGCCAATAGGTATTATACTGGTCTCGGATTGTCTCTCTCAACAACAGGAACAATAAAACAATAATAAAAAGACAAGAACCAACATATGAAATACAGCAGAAATGCATTATCAAGAAAAATTAAATTCTAGAAATTCAAGAAATACCAAATCTGGGATCGAGTGTGACATGTCTACCGTCCTTAGAAAAATTCCATCCTCAAAATTTTACCAAGTCTTGTCGAGCTGGAACACACAAAAAAGCTCAAGAAAATAAATCATAATTCAAATATTTACACCAAGCAAGTAACTAAAATAGAAAAGATAGCTGCAGAAGTAACTAATAAAATAAATGCACAAAAGCAACATACATAAAATTGGAGGCATATGGATACATGTACTCCTGAGTTAGTCGAATAGGAACTCATCCTCGCTTGCCTATGGCAACTCACACAAATGGACAAGAGCCAAGCCTGGAGGTAAGTCGGTACCAACCACTATATCGAGGATATGACTCTAATCTAGGACATGCCTTCATAGTCAGGACACATGATAGACACCACATACCACGAGTCGCGAAGGCATAAAAGCGGGACAATAAACTCGCCTTTTCGCTTATCGAAGGGATCAAAATGACTATCGTATTTCGAATACGTCAAAATACGAAATCGTTCGGCAAGAACCCAAAAATGAGACAAGCTAAAGAGAGCGTAGAAATCTTACCCACAATTATAGCACCTTCGGCTTATAACTGCTCTAGGTTACCAAATATTTCGTCAGGCCATCATCAAGGGGCCATGGCTCTGACTTGCTGCTAGTTCTGTCTTGCTGGTTGGTCTTGCTGGACTTGCACATACTGCTCTAGACGTTGCTGCTGGAACTGCTGAGTCTGCGTCGGGAGAGGGCGCTGGACTAGGGGTTAAACTGCTAACACTGGTCCTCGCGGGCCTTCTATCGCAGCCCGAGGTAGTGCTGGTAACTGTCAGACTGAAAAAGTCTTTGGTTACAAGATTGGGCATGAACCAATCATGTGATCGGATGCCCTATATCTGAGATACTGGCCATTGGCCCTCCTACACTGATCTTTGGTGTGCCCTGGCTTGCCGTAGTGGCTGCATCCTGCTGAGACAGACTACTTGGTAGATTATACTGAGGTTACTATAGAGGTTGGAGGTGCTGGCAGGTGAGGTATTATGACTCTTGGTATTGGAGGTGATGGATGAATACTGGTGCTTTTCAAGGATGAGTGCGACCTCTTCTGGCCTCCGATCCTTGCTACTAATTGTCACGACCCGCATCCAAAAAATTGGGCATGAGTCGTGGGTACGTCCAGCCTACGACGCAGCATCGATGGTAGAACGCTGTCTAGGTCTACTATCTAGCTAACAATCTCACACAACAATATTGGTACCTGTCAGGATCTCAACTCCAAACGGAGGAACAATATGATAAAGATAACACAAGTACTCAATCACGATTCTAAGCACGATAAGATAACACAGAAGTCTAACAACTACAAAGTCTAAACAACAACAACTACTAAAAACAACCACAATAATAATAATAACAATAATATCCTGAATCAAATACAATACAAGGTCTCAAACCAAAAGCCGGAGACAAATTCGGTACCAAAAGCTAATAAATACAACTAAGGTACTAGTGATCCCGGCTACTAACCCGAAAATCACTCCTGAACTAGGGGGTCCCTGTCTGCACCATCGACAAACTGAGGTCCATAAAACGTCGGACACCAATCTTCCAGATCCTTTAAAAAATATATCCAGTCAGGAATGGAGCAAGTATACCTCTACCAGCAGTTCCAGTTAACTGATAAAATCTATAAAGCAGTTGTAGCAAGTAGCACAAGGTGAAGGAAATAAAGTATGAACAAGAAAATATACATATATATCTATTAACTGGTGCATAAAGGTAAAGATGCATGAAAATCAGAAGCAAGATAATAATGACTGCAGGATACAAGAAGTCTAAACTAAGAGCAAGTGTGTGCACAAGAACGTGAAGTGAGTCCACCAAGAATAAATATAATGAGTCAAGTCCAGAAAGTATAAGTGAGACCAATCAAGAAATGTAAGAGAGTCCAGACTAGAAAGAATAAACTCGTGTCTCTGAAATACCTATTTCGACATGTAAACGGCTAGGGATAACTACGGCTCACCGCACACTTGGTGTGCGGCTGCTATCATTCCAGATTAGACAAGAGGGGATGATTTCAGTGATTCCAGTTGGGAATGTTTACATGTCTACTCGAGTATTTTTCTGCCCCGACTAGTACAAGTGAATCAAAGACCCGACACATAAATCAAGTATGAGTCCAGCTAGAAACATGAGTGATGCCTGTAGTAAGTCATGATGTGATGCCAGTAGGTGATTCCGGAAATAGAGGTCAGAAACATGAAATATACGTGTCGTAAGTAAATGAATCCAGAAATACTAGTCCGTGTCGTGCCAGAAAAATCAGACAATACTATACTAGAAGCTGAATCATAATAATCATCAGATAATAAAAACTATCAAAGAATGTACTCGCCTGACGTCCTGAGCAACTGGCGATCCGAACTGGCGTCGCAAGGACTTATTATGAAAAGCAAGGTTATACGGGATTCTAAAGAGTTAAACAGATATAAAATAACTAAAAACAAGCTTGTAGGGTTGTTCTAGGTCAAATGGGTCAAACCGGTAAAATCTGGGTCAAAAAGTTAACTATGTGTCTAAAAAGTCAACTATAGGTCAAATCTAGATCAAAAGTTGACTTTTGCAGTCAACCGAGGCAACTACGGTCTACTCTAGGTCAAACTAGGGTTCCCCTAAATTTTTAGTTCAAAACTAACTCATTAAGCTAGTAAACCCACAAACTAGCCTCCTTGAGATACCGGGATACCCTCGGTATCCGATATCTAAACCTACGCTATACGTCCCGCCTAGACCCACTATCATATATACTAACACACACACATATATATATATATATATATATATATATATATAACTATACATATAAAACCAACTCTAACCTCATTCCTAGGCAAAAGCCCAATACCTCGCCCCGAAATCCAATACCTTGAGTATCTCAAGGTATTGAGATACTCAAGCGTTACCCCTCACTAACACTAGCTAACTAACTCGTTATATATATATATATATATATATATATATATATATATATATATATATATATATATATACACTAATATACACTACTATATATATATATATATATATATAGTATTAGGCTATACCTCAATACCTCGATACCCCTAATACCTCACTTACATTAATACCTTGATATCTCAAGGTATTGAGATCCAATACCTTGCCCTCTCATTTCACCAACTAACTTATATATATATATATACTTTTCTATACCTATATATACATATCTATCAATATATCTATGCAAATAAATATATATATCTATCTACACACACACACACACACACACACACACATATATATATATATATATATATATATATATATATATATACATATCAAAAAGGGGGGGTTAACTAGCTGCTGCTGATATCGCGCTGCTGCTGCTGCGCTTGCTGCCGCGGCCTGCTGCCGCTGCTGCTGCTGCCCTACTTTCCTCTCCCTCACTCCATCTCACTCTCCCCCTATCTCACTCTTCCTCACTCCCTATCCCTCTATCTCTTCTCGATCTCTCTCGCTCTAGCTCTCTATCTCACCCTCTCTCGACAAACACCAACACACGCACATAAACATATACACGCACACACACTCATATATATATATATATATATATATATATATATATATATACACACACTCACACACACACACATATATATATATATGTGAGTGTATATATATATATATATATACATATACATATACACATACACTTATATATATACATACTCACACACACATATATATATATATATATATATATATACACATACCACATATATATATATACCTACACACATATATATATACATACTCACACATATATATATATATATACACACACACACACACACACACACACACACACATATATATATATACACACACTACACACTAACACACACTACACTACACACTCACACACATGCATATATACATATACCTATATATATATATATATATATATATAAATATATATATATATACATATATATCTGTACCTATACACACACTCACACAGACACAAACCACACAAACACACTACCCACACTTAACCACACCAACACACACACTCACCCACACTAACCCACACACATATAAACACCTATATATTTATATAAATATAAACTGTAAACTCTATTACACACTCCCTGATGCTAAACCAACCCGCACATAAGCCCGAAACCTAAAAACTAAGTCAAAATGGTCACTTAGTCATTTCGACGAACACGTAGAGTGTGGCTCGCGATACTTCGTAAAACGCACACCAAATCTACTCGAAATTGACCCAAAATTTACCCACCAGTTCTAGTTGATGTTTTAAATCTCAAAAAAATGCTAACTCTCCGATTCTAGGTCTGTGGCAAAATTTCACATGCATGTGGAACCTACGACGACGAAAAACCCCTAAATCGCCCGAAATGCTCAAATCTCTGTGACACGATCTCACGTGTCCAAATGGGGACACGTAAATACCCTCAAGATACCCAAGTACGTCTACGTAGGTCCGTCTAACCTAGGAAAACACCAAAAATTGGGCCAATCTCGGATCACCCAAAATTGACACAAAACCTAATGTCAAAGTCTCCAAACACATCCAAACAAGTTCCAACTTCCTCTCATGGGTAGCCCTAAGTTCTAGGAAGGTTCTAAACTACTAATTACACTATATTAGAGTAATCACAAGGGGAAAAAAATAGGGTTTACCTCTTGGGAGTTGGAATCACAAGGCCAAAGTCTCAAAAAATCTCCAAATCTACCACACCAAGCCTCCAAGCGTCCAAATCAAGCTTCTACACAAAGTCTAGGCTCTACACATCTAGGTTAGGGAAAAGTGAAGGTTTAGGGTTTGTATTTATGGAAGAAATAAATGAAGGAGAGAAGGAAAGAGGGATGTGAATAACTTACTTGGAACTTGGGAGAAAAAAATGGAAGAAGAAAAGAAGAAAGAGAATGGAGAGTGAGAAATGAAGAAGAAGAAATGAAATGGAATAGGGGGGGGGAAGCCGGCCATGTAGGAATTAGGTTAGGGTTAGGGTTTCATTTAAACACAAGGACTAAAATGCCCCTCTCTTAAGTCATGCTAATAGGATTTGGGTTTTGGATTCCAAATGCACTCTAATTAATTCCTAATCACTCTAACTAACTAATTAAAATATAAATAACCAATCTACACCAATAAATAAGTCTGACAAGGGTGTTGGTTGGGTCTGACATGGGTCCAGGCTAGCCAAAACCCTAAAATAATTAATAAAAAATAATACATGCATCTAATTAAATATTAATACAAATATTTATGATCAATACATAATTTACCAAATTAAAATAAAATATATATATCCTACCCTGAAAATGGGGTAGTGACACTAATCTCTGGCCGGCAAGTTCTTGTGACCTAGCTGCCCTAAGTACTGCATCGTAGGTGGTATAATTATGGCCCACCCTAAACTGTTGAAGCTCAAGATGTAACCCTTACTTAAATCTCTTGGCTTGGTCTTCCTCGAAAACTACCATATGGGGAGCAAATCGTCTGAGTCGGCAAAACTCAGCCGTATACTGGTCGACCGATCTTGTATTCTGGAGGAGGTTGATGAATTGCTACTGGAGCTGGAACTTGACGGTTTTATAGAAATACTTCTCTTGGAAGCGCTTCTTTAACGTATGCCAATCAATGGGCTTCAGAAGCACCATTTCTTGTGCTACCCACCAATCTCGAGCATGATCTGATAATTGCAGCTTTACGACCGTTACCTTCTCATCGTCTGTTGTCTTGGTTGCATCCAGAATGGCCTTAAAGTCCTTGAGCCAAAAATTTGCTGAAACTGTATCTTCCGTACCGAGAAACTTGGCTGGGCGCATGCGACTAATATTGGTAGCAGAGTTGTGAGTATAACATCTACTATTCTTGATTTTTACTCTAACTCCCTGGCAAAGTGTAGTGTTTGTCTGTTCTTGTCCATACTAAAATTGTTGGCAGAGTTTGACCACTTGTTGCTGAAGCTCGAGTTATTATCGTACCATCATCTTAGCTTGGACCATCTCTAACATAGCCTGTGAGCCTGCCAACCCTGGTTGTACTGGAAGAACTGGTGGTATTGTCTGGGCTGGCTGGGCTGGTATGAATGACGGAGCGGGATGAACTGGTTGTTCTGGCAAGACTGGTAGAGCTGATTGTGCTAGTCGGGCATGCGAAACTTACGGAGCCGACAGGTGAAAAGCTACGGATGCTTGCCCTTGGTTCAATATTGGGATCTGGCCCTGGCCTACTTGATCTGCTGTAGTTATCTGTGCAACGGAACCCTCGGAAGGAGGGAAAGGTAGGGTATCCTTGAAGGATAAGGACACAAGAATATCAACAAGGGATGAGAATGGAACAATAACATTAAGTAAACTCGAAGTTCAAGGATGGCAAAAAGTATAGGTTACAAGTTGAGTTCAATCGAAGATAAGTAGAGGAATGAGGTTCTAACAAGATGAGTCATCCCACATATCTGAAAAATAGACCTGCATGGGCCACCAAGAAAACTTTATCACGTCCCGCTCCTAGAATACTGAGTAAATACAGGGACTGACAAGGCCAACCGTACCTTACAGAATACCCATTTGTCTTCTATATAATATGTTAAGGTTGTATAGATGACAAATGGGTGAACTCTACTATGCTATGATGTCAGTCCCAAGGATGATAAATCCTATTATCTTAATCCAGCAAAATATCTACAAGAGTATATCATACATGGAAGTAAAAATATGTCCCAAATTCTTTGTCACATATGACCATGAAGCTAGTAAATGCAAAATGTCGCACTAGCAGAGTTTAAATATACATGATCAAATATACCAGTCATGGTCTAATATATACATCATATTGATCGAAGTCTCAAAAATATAAGGTGCTAACTCTGCTCCTTGCTAAACACCACAAAAAAAAGTAATCAAGATGAGGGGTGAAAGAAGGAAACCCACTCACGAGCTTCGGCTGCAGTTCTACGAGTGCAAGCCATCTTGCTGGAAGCACGGAGGATCTTGGTTCTCTTCGGGGTAACCTGGCCATGCAAAGCCAGTGGGGTCAGAACTCCAAGCAACAAGTACCATAAATGAGCTTGAGGTGATAGACCAAACACATCACATCATAAGCAGAAAGAGACATATAAGAAATAAGTACAGATCGAGACTTGTACAGTATCAATGTACTTGTCTCAAGAATAATACTGAAAGAACTGATAATAAATGTAGAAATAAAATTAAGTACGAGCGGCAAGAGAGCATAGTAACTATTCTGGATCGGGACCACAACCCTTAAACCAGAAAAGGACCGGGTTTCAAACTTTCACCCGAGCAGAACTTAGCACCCTAACCACGTATCAGGAGAAAACAAAACTAGAAGAGCAAGCTATACGAGTAACAAACATCCATTCACGACCAAACATGCCTACAGCTTGCTATAATTAACTAACTAGGGTTATCACAAGCCCTAATTACTAGAAATGCATTGCTAAGAATATTGATGCCACTGGCACTATAGTCAACCCAGATGACCAAGGGTACGCATGTCTTGTAATTTTAAATGCACAATCAACCATACAACAACATAACTTGTTACTAGTCACAAACAAAAATTTAACTCAAAAGCATAAACTTGAACTTGTAATCATAAACTTTCTTTATCAACATAAACTTGTATATAAACTTGTCTTGTAAGTACCGTAGCACACATAAACTTGGTCAGTCATAGAACCCTTCCCTAGCAGGGTTGTCCATGACGTATGGGGCCCTTGGGGATCGGGGTAGTCGGTAGCGCAATATTCTTTCCTCCCAAAATGCTCTAGGTAAATATTTTCTTGTTTAATCATTAATAAATTATTTCAAGTTCTCGAGTCGTGGACACTTGAGAACTCCCAAAGATGATGAATCACGAGTATGAGCTTTTCATGAGTTATTGTATTCAAGACACACGATAAATTAGACAATATTCACACTTGAATTCCTGATGCCAAATGCAATAGATTTTTATACACAAATATTTCGACAGTGTCATGAGGATTGTGAACTTGTACGTAAACTGGTCTTGTGAACTCACATGCAAAACTTGTCTGGTATCATAAACTTGTATTGACATAAGAAAGCACACAACAATAATCACTAAAAGAAATTACATAGGAACCCGCGCGATTGTTAGTCTTTTATTTTCTTCTTCTAAACCCCGATCACGGCTTGACTTCCTGAGCGAACATAATAACAGGGAAAACAAAATGCACATAAGCATTTTCTGGCCACATGCACCCACTGGCCATATGGACTTACTGGCTGCATGCACCCTTTGGTCGCATGCACCCACTGGCTGCATGGACTCTCTGGTCGCATTCACCCACTGGTTGCATGGACACTCTGGACACACGGACTTATTTTTGGACTTAGCAAATTTTTATTTGTTCAACGAGTACGGACGAATAGGTAGTCATGCGTCCAACAAGATGGACGCATGCTGTCAGCACACGATAAGAGTTTAGGTCGTATAACCCTCTCAGGCCGCATGGCACTCTCGGCCAGATGGTTCAATGGCCGCATTAAGACTTCATCTTCTCCAATAGCAAGTTCAGTCATGGCCGAAACTCCAAAATCCGAAAATTATTTTCTACATAAAAACTCCATTTAAACTCCATATCAAGTGAAACAAAAGTCAAATTGCACGAAATTGAATGTTCTAACATAAGGAACAACTAGTTTTCGAAAATACTAAGTTTTAATAAATCAAAACCAAGAAAAACTTATGGAATACACAAAAATCCTAAACTTAAAACTCAGATCACAAAAATCTATACATCCAAGAACTAAACATGATCAACAACTCAAGGGGAACATTTTCCATTAAATATATTTTTAAAACAACAACATATAAAAAATTTAAAAATTCAAGATTTTACCACTGAGCAAGATGTACTTGCCTTGGGTGGCTCCTAGCCTCTACCTCTCACGGTCCAAGTTGCAGCAACCTTCCCTTAGGGTTAGCGTTAGGGTTAGAGGGAGCTTATGAGAGAGAAGAAATGGGAAAAATAAAATGAAGAAGAAAGAGAGTAGAAAGAAAAGCCATATATATACTAGAGGAGAAAATAAGGTTTAATCATAGGGTCACCTAAAATGAACCGAACCAAGTATCCATTCTATATGCGGATCCTAAACCGGATCTATGGCAATGCCAATGGATATTTTACTGGTCTCGGATAGTCTCTCTCAACAACAGGAACAATAAAACAATAAAATAGTTACAGGAACCAATATATGAAATACAGCAGGAATGCATTATCAGAGAAATTAAATTCTAAAAATTCAAAAAATACCAAATCTGAAATCGGGTGTGGCAAACACAAGTCCCATAAATAAAGTAACATGCTTACAATATTTTAATACTACAATAAATAAAATATAACATGCACCATAAATAAATAATTATGAAATACCATTTAATATAATAAAATTTTGAAATGCTAATATTATAATATTATCAATAATAGGAAAAACAAAAATACCCCTCTCCGAAAAAGAGGTAGTGATAAGTCTACCTCCCTTAGCATATTTTCGTCCTCGAAATTAATACTATCACCCCTTTTCTTGGTTCAATCATCACCTATTCTTAAAATTTTTACTACGGTCCAACTCCCAACAATCATAGTCCCATACAACCCTATCCTATAACATACAATCCTGCAATACTACTAGAGGAACAACCATGCATGTATATAGTCTATAACTGTCATGAATTATAATCTGGATCATGGTCACTTGCTAACTATACATTAGCTAAATTATTTAACATCATGGGTTACCACTTCCAATACTACTAGTATACTATGGTTCTAGGCCATGGGCATACTTAATTCACTGGCACACACTACCCAGAATACTATACTACACTTCTAGGATACTATCTTCTATTTTCTGTCTTATTTCCTCAATCACTAAAAAAAAAACTGCTTGACCATTCTTCTTACAATAAATACTTGTATACACTCTTAATCATGTATTTTATGGGTATACCCTTATCCCTCTTGAATACCCTTAATGGAATGCCTACCCAAGTCTTGATACTATCTACACAAGGCACTAGCTCTTATATGGCTCTTTAAATGATCCTCTCATACTAGGTTACTCATGTCTCTCCTTTATACTTAATACACTAGCCACTAAAAATGCTTGTACCTAAACCTCTATAATATTTGAGGTACTATGAATCTTGCTACTAGGGTACTCCTCCTATCTTGGAACCTAGTGCAAAATCAAATTCTAACACTCAATAATCACTCTAAGATTCTCACCTGTATTTGATATCAAAATAATATTCACCAATACTTTTTAACCACTATGGCACTATGATATCTCACTATTATTCTTATACCCATAATACTAATCCTTAATACATACAACTTCTATACCCAAAACTAGCAAGGTACTATACCTACATACTCTATATAGATTGCCCTATTCTTTACTGTCTGGATCACTTGTACTCTTTCTTCCAAATACTCCTTCATCCATATTAACTGATACACCCATCTAATATTATCACACAAGATACTTACTATTACTAGCATATTACTCAACTAATCCCTAATATAGAAATAGTAGCACTCTTGATTTAGTAACACGAGCTTTCTAACTACATAACATATGCACTTAATGTTAGAGGACACTAACTTAATAATAGTTCATCATATATTACCACTACTCTTGACACCAGTCTATTCACTAGATCACCCTATCACCCTTACTAACTCTATAACTGTTCCTTGACTCATGCACTTAATATTCTTTGTACCTGCTTAACACAAACCTGCCCCATTGGCACACTATTGGTACCTTTGATACTAAACTCCTACTTCATAATACTCATAAAACTGGTAACACTTCAACACTCCTAAATACTAGATAATACCCCAACACTAGACATATACCCACATCTACTCCCACCAATGCCCAACACTAGACACATAGCACAAGTCTTATTACTGGCACAATATATTCTGTTACCATCATACTCACCTATATACTTATGGGTACCCTTATATCAAGACGCACTCACTAGTATCTCTCCTGAACATATCTTCTCTTCCTCATGACCCAACCAAGCACCAAATAGTATATCATGCTCTATCGATATGCAAACATAAATTTTGTGATACTTAATTAATACATGGTTCACTCATCTATATGAATTTATGATTTTCTAGAACATGCATGCTGACACTGATACTAACTCCTGGAATCATAACCGATACTCTTTACTCTCCCTTCTACCATTAACACCAATATCAGCTAGACTGACACCTACCATAGAACTATTGCTACAAGGTATTGTACTATGAGTTATCTCTAGACTGATGCCTATAGCTTACATGCCCAACCAAGAACCACTCCCATACTGACAAGCTACACATTAAATAATTAACACTGACACTCAAAGACATAACCCTAATTACAAGTTACAAAACTATTACACTATCAAGGAACCTCAGAAACTAATGAAATAAAGCTCTATAAGAAACTCGACTAAAGAAACTGAAGGTATCCTTATTCTTGAGCTAATAGTGGTGATGGAACAGAATCCTATAATAACAGAAGTGGAATGATAGAGATGATACATTAAGAACTAGTTAAGATATAATCTGATAATCATACGTGTCTATCCAAAATCATGATACTCAGAATCATCGCTACGCCAGTAAGCATAGGTACGGTAAACGATAGATTCTATAACTAAGGTATGCAACTCTATAATCATGTCATCTAGAATCTTCATCACGCCAACCAGTATGTTTGTAAGAAATCCTAAATTTCATAACTAAGATATGTACATCCAAAGTCAGGTCCCTATGTTTCTGCCATACCAGCTAATATGGCTGCGATAAACTCTAGGCTCTATAACCAAAGTAGGGTTTTACCTTTCTTACTGTCCTCATCAACATATGTCATCCGAAGATACTGTAATTTAATCCATAAAATTTATCTCGAAATGGAATCAAACTCAACAACGAACACCAAGAATTAAATTTAATAACTGATCATCAAGAATCAAATCCAATAACAACAAGTGAGAGCGAATAAAAAAAAGGGAAACAAAATTTAAATTGGAGTTTAAAATAAGATTCTCAGGGGTCATCCCAGGAACCTCTCAAGAAGTCCTAATTTGTGATTGAGTACTCTCATCCTAACATCCTATATCATATATCCTATCGTAGGCTCGGAGTAGTACACTAAGTCGTCGCACTACCACGATATCGCACAACTTGCGAAGTCTGACCAACATAGGCCACTATAAAAATATGTCACGACCCGCATCCGCACGATCGGGGGACAAGTATGTAGGTACATCCAGCCTACGCCATAGCATTGGTGGTAGAACGCTGTCTAAGTTATCATTATCTATTTATCTATCATACTAGTACAACTTGTCACTCCCCATTCCCGATATATGTATTTGGAACATATTTTTATTTTAGTATGGTTGCATGTGCATGGAGACTAGACCCATTCATTGGTTTAACCTGGTTTATGGTTCATCTTGTGGGTTAGTTCAACTCATGAGTGTCTTTGGTTCAACCCTCATACCCTAGAATATATAAAACAATATTTCATTTTCTCTCTTCACTTCTTCATTTCTTCCTTTTTCTTTAGCTTTCTCTTCCTATTTCATAGGCAAGTACACCTTGCATGATAAATAGAGAAATCCTCCATATTATTGTTCTATTATGTTTATTATGTATTTCTAAAAACTTTTAGTTCTTGGAGTTTTCTGTTTTGATGGATGGATTCATGTAGATCTATATTTCAAACTTAAGTTTTTATTGGGTTTCATGAGTTTTTCTTGGTTTTGATCTATTTAACTTGTGTCTCTGAAAACCAGTTTTTGCTACATGTTAGATCTTTCAATTTAGAGTATTTTGGTTTTTGGTTCACCTATTTGGACTTACAATGAAGTTTTTTTGGAAAAAACAAGATTTTAGGTTTTGGGAGTTTTCGCCAAGGCCGAACCTGCTGTTGGAGAAGAGGAAGTCTTCATGCGGCCAAAGAGCTATGCGACTGAAGTGCTATACGGCCCGAGAGGCTTATGCGGCTGAACTCTTGCCGCATACTGATAGCATACGACCATCTTGTTGGACGCATCACTGCTGATCTATATAAGTGTCCTTGAATACTTTGTGCATTCACTTACTAAACGAATGAGAAATTTGCTAAGTCCAAAAGAAACACATGCGGCATCGAACTCCATGCAACATCGAACTTATGAGGCAAGTAGAGCATGCGGCCACCTTCCCATGGACGCATGATTCTGAACTTTGGCGTATCTTTGGCGCATCTTTCTATGGTTTATCTTTTCTTCCAGACATACTTTATGTCACATCACTGACACTTTATTTATTTTCCGTCACTTTATCACTATCCTGAGGAGTAGACCTTAGCCCTAACTCCATGCGGCATGACTCTATGCGACATGATTCCATGCGGCCGAGATTATCATGCGGCCTGACTTCTCATGCGGCCAGGATTGTTATGCGGCCTAGAGGCCCATGCTTCCCTGCTTGTTTGATCGAATATTTTCATGATTCATGTGACCTAATGTATAATTAGTAATTGGATCGAATACTATATTTATGTTGATACTACTATTGCCTGATAATTATTTATGTTTTTATGTGCGCTGAGGTACGACACATCATGTCATATTTTAAGTGATTATATTTGGGTTGTACATCGAGAATGCCTCCAAATTCCTGAACGCATGATATTATAAATTTGAACATTGTTTCCCAAGTTTGGGCATAATAAGAGAGTTAAACTACCAAAGCGTGGCTAATATTTTTGATTGTATGAATATTGCATACACGCTCGGATGAATCCAGATTTGAAATCCATGGATTCGTATCTAGTGTGCCCATACCTTGTACGACATCTTAAGAGAAATCCTCATATTACCACGCCTTGAGATTTTAAATACAACCTAGGGCTAATTAGGTAACGAAAAGTGGTAGTAACAATAGCAAAAATAGTATTTCGAGATCATGCCAACGAACCTTCCGACAAAGATTCATTCAAAGTATGTTATGGGCTGGCCTCCACAGATACTGTATATCATCTGCCTTAGTAGAGTGCAGTATCTGACTTATTATTATGTCGAGCCACTATTTCAATATAGGAACACTGGAACCGCTAATACCGTATTTTTAGCACAGTGGCCCTACGGGGAACTGGTGTATTTTGCAAGTACTTATTTTATTATATTGGTTCGGTTAGCTCATGTTTGGCACATGCCTGATCTGAGGATACTTATTATGCATTATTCTGAGATAACCTCAGACTCTACAAAATAGCAAGCTATACAAAAGATTGGCCAATATAAAAAATTAAATTATTTGTGATTGTATTATTTCAGCCTGTAGCCTAGGGAAGTGGACTATCATGGAGTGAGAGTTCCAACCTTGTCCTTGTTTGGTTGTAGGGTTGAGCCTTAGGTCTAGGATATGCCATGGACCTAAATTACGACACTGAACCTATGTAATATTATATTATTTTCTTTGGATTTTTGTTTCTCTATTTCGTGCTTCCTTTGTGATACTTGCTATTTGGGGTCTAACCCCACTGGTTTTGCATGGCCAGGTCTCGAGCCAGCACCTGAGGATCCAGCGTTCTTTTTCCCAACTGATGGCGCACACCAGGAATATGTTCACAGGGGATAGCGATTGGATTTTTTTTCTTCTCTGCTCGTCTTGCACATTTACTTCTTTTGGACGTTTAGCCGCCGACACCTGTTAGCCAGCTCTTCTAGACATTAGTTTTCCTACATGATTGTATTAAATCAGATTGTAACTAAATCACTGTCATGTACTTTTGTTACTTTTTTAGCTTCTTATTTTTGCACAACTGGACTCCAGAATATTTTGGGAAAGTATTTGGGATACCTTATTGCTTATCATATATGCTCTATGATTACTGTTTCTTGTTTGAATGATTGATACATAGAAGTTCTTGACCATATGAGACTTGATTTTTGCATGCACCCCCTTGTCTTATACATCCATCATCGCCGTACGATGTATAGTATCTTGTACGGGATAGCTGGCCATGTTCGTCTCCGTATTTCGGTACTGGGGTGTGACAAGGTTTTAGTGGTGGCTCATGCATGTCTGTTCTATAGACTAATGGGGTGTCATGGTCATAGGAGTCTCAATCAAACATGATCCTTCTTGAAACTCTAAATTCGTACTCTTCAATACTTAGCTTGGATTTTTTTCATATTGGTTGCTTCCTTGTTCCTTCTCGTCCTATACTTATTGGTTCTTGTGCTCTTCTTTAGAGATTCTCCTTCCCCCGATGTTGCAGCAACATGAGAGGCATAGTTTCCCGTAGAACAAGATCCTATGCAACCTCAACCAAGGATCCGAGTTGAACCCACGATGAATGGGACCGAACATGAGGCTCTAGGTGTACCCGTATCTCCCACAGTGCTGACAACACTGGATACCCCAGCCTTGCTAGAGATTATTCATAGATTATTGGCTGCACAACGACACCAGATGGTGGTGTAACAATAACAAAAACAACAATACCAATATTAGCAATAATATCTCCACAAAATATCCTCTTGAACCAAGGGTTACAAAGGGCCCTAGAACGAGGTGAGAGAACAGACTCTGGGGAATCTATTAGATTTTTTAGACTGTACCCCAGATACTTCTATGACACAGAGGATGCAATCACGAAAAATGATTGGCTTAAGGATATAGAGACCATTCTGACAGTGGCTAAAGTTTCGGACGAGGAACAAGTTGACTTGGTTCACCTATAACTCCAAGATCTGCCAAGAGATTAGTGGGCTATGATGGAGGTAGGACTGTCACTACCACATTTTAGGAAAAAGGGTATTTTAGTAATTTTCTATTTAAATAAATATTGTGCATGGTAAATAATTTTTGTTGTATTATTTAATTATTGTTGGATGTTATTTAATTATTTTGGACTTATTTTAGTAGACCCAACTAGTGTAGTTTGGACCCATGGACCAACATGAATTAAATAGTTAGATTTGGCCCATTTAGAAAGCCCATAGTTAAGGAGATGGATTAAATTAATTGAAAGATTAGACTAGAAGCTTCCTTCCTTAATTATTTCTTCATGAGAGGCCCCAAGGGGTACATTGGATATTTTATAATTGCTTGGGGAAGGGGGCATGGCCGGCCTATATTAGAGGGGGGGGGAAATTTCTCTCTCCTCTCATTCTCATTCCAAATCTAGATCTAGAATTTCCCACTCCCAAATTCCCTCCATTTCCATTCCAATTCCCCACCAAATTCATTCCAAATTCTTCCCAATTCACCATTAGAAAGTTGAGAAGCAAGGATCTAGAAGGAGGAAGCAAGGATCTACAAAGAGGAGCAAGGATCTACAATTTGGAAGCAAGTTCATCTCAATTGGAGATTTCATTGGAAATTTATCTCCCAATAGGTATAATTCAGTTTTTTTCCATTAAAATAGCTTCTAAATATGAGATTTAATCATGTAAAATCAACCCATATGTATGTACTACCCATAGGACTTTGTTTTATGTTCATAGGAGACCCATGAAGAAAGTTATGGTGCTTTTTGTGTCAATTTTGTTGGAATTCCGAATTTACATTTTGTTGTGTGTGTCAATTGATCCTATAGATCAATTGGACATGTGCTTATGTGTTTGGGGCTTGTGTCGTGTCCATATTTGGGTACATGTGGTTCGTATCCCACTATTTGGTGATACGTGTCATTTTGGAGGTTTTTCCTCCGACACGGGGCTTTGTACATGTCGTATTTTGACACGGACACATAGATCTACTTTTGATACTTTGATTTATTCATAAATATTATTTGTGACTTGTTTGTGTCCTTCGGGGTACATTTGGTTGTGTGTTGGACTCGTGTCACATGCGTAACCTAGATCTAGTGGGATACGGTGTGAAACTTTCCAATTTGGTGTGTTTATGTGTAGATCTAATTATTTATGCTTTAAAGTCTTCATTTATAATTAGTAAATATATATAGATATTATATATTATTTTAGTGTATTTATTGTAGCATAGATCTATATATTTCTATGTGTTCTAATATGACGTATAAATATATATATGTAGCTTCTTGCATGCAATTATATATTTACTTATGTTAATAAAATAAATTATACATAAAGGTTTTGTAAAATATATTTATGTGTAATTATATTATTTATAATTATTATATAATTATTTGTATATTAATGAATGTATTTTTATGTGTGCTTCTAGCCATGTAAAATATGTACATTATGTGCATTGTGTTTAGTAACTATTGATATTTAATTGTTTAAGTTTATATGTATATATATATAAGTGTATATATTTATATTAATTGTTTTATATATATATATGTATTTTAATTTATATATCTTATATATTTATTTATATATATATATATATTCTTCTGTTTGGTGACAGTGGGTTTAATGACAGTTGAAAACTGTCATTATTCGGTCGGATACAGCAGCTGCTGTAGCTTTTGGGCATTTAATGACAGTTCTGTCATTAAATGCAGCGGCGGGAAAACGCAGCAATTTTTCGTGACAGTTTTCTACGACAGTTTAACTGTCAGCAAATCCGAGGCAGCAGTGGTTTATTATTCGGCTTTTCTGTGACAGTTCTTCTGTGACAGTCAGACTGTCACTATAAGTCTATTTTATATATTTGTATTTCAGTTCACTATTTCAGTGATAAATTGGCAGATTTAAATTATATTTTATATATTATAATTGTATATATATATATATGTATATATATATGTGCTTTTGTGTAGTATAATACTAGTAGTGATATATTATTTTATTTATATAAATATTGGTTTGTATATACATTATATTAGAGTGTATTATATTGTATTATTAGTATACTTTGTGTGGGTACCAATTGGGATCAAGACCTTGATTCCTAAATTATTGTATTTTTATTTCTATATTATTTATATAGATGTCTTGTGAGGTTGACCTTGGTTTGACCATGTTTGATTTTAGTTGACTTTAGAGTTGATCATAGTTGACTTTTAACTTAGAATTGATTTATTGACCTAGAAGTTGACTAGTTTGACTTGTTCTCTTTTCGGGACCTTGTTTTAATGTGGTATTCCATATCTAGGTCTTCGAGGCACCGAGTCAGACATCTGTGAGACTTTTTATTGGACTTCAGGCGAGTACATTCTCTGATAGTTTCTCATTTATGATATCCTCTATGTTCGTTGTATCTAGTGTAGATATACATGTTCTTTTGACACTATGGTTACACGGATTGGTATATCTGGATCTCGTCATGAGATGTTATTCCTTGGTATATGGTGTATATGGTGCAAGTATTGTTTCATTGGTTATCTTGTACATGTACAGACACCGATTTTCGGGAGGAGTCGCTCTCTTCTTGGGGAATCTAGTGCCATAGCATACCGTGGTTGGATCTATTATACCAGTTGGGGGTGGAGAGTATTAGTATAGATATGTGATCAAATCCCTATTGAATAAAGTATTGGTAAGCGAATAGTGTTGATCATGCACCGCACGTATGATTAGCCAGGCCGCATTGTATCTTGCCCAAGCCGATCACATGTTAAGCTAGTACTCACACACTTAGTCATTAGTATTATTGTTTCATTGGCATATTGTTCATTATTGTATTTCTTTCCAGTATTTACTTATTGTCTATATATCTCTTGTATCTATTTTGTGCATCTTATTTATCCACAGCTATTTACTGTTACATAGTTTTTATCATGGATTAGAACTGCTGTTAGAGATGTACTCTGCTCCTTTCCTGACTGGATATATTTTTCCAGATGACACTGAGGAGTACCCTATTTATTATGGACCCCAGGATATTGTGGGTTTAGATTCGGAGACCCTGGCTCAAGAGGGACTTATCCCAACTGAGACAGTTGATCCTGGAGTGTAGCTTTGTAGTATGATAGTATTCTTTTGTACTGGATTTGTCTCCAGCTTATTTTTGTTACTCTTCAGACTCATTGATGTATTATTTTAAACTCATGAGTTGTATGATGACTATTCTATTCTTATCTGATTTCGTGCTCATTCTATCTTAGTTCTGTGATTGAGTATTCTATCTTTATTGGTGGTTCATTACTTTAGATAGACTATCTAGACAGCGTTCTACCACCGATTCTGCGGCGTAGGCTGGGCGTTGTTTCCGACTAGTATCCTTACATCGGGTACGGGTCGTGACATATTTTTGGTGATGGCCCATGCAGGTCAAGCTTCACAAGTATGTGATGTCGTGGTAGTGCGTCAACTTAGTTGTACTACTGTGAGCCTGCAATAGGATATAGGATATAGGCTGAGATACTCAATCACATCTAGGAAAATTCTTTTGATTCAACTATTCTCCTTTGACATTGATACTTGATCCCTTAAACTGTCCTTTCCTTGATGTCTTACATCTTGTGCCATATTGATCCTCATTCCGTCTTTTTATGAGACATACTCGGAGATACTTGCGGAGGCACGCAAGGTTGAGCGGGATCTGGGTTTGAAGACCAAGAGAGACCGTGATTCTTTTCTGGGGGCCAACGGCAGTGCAGTATCTGCCAAACGTCCTCATTTCCAGTCCAGACCTTTCCAGCAGCCATAGTAGAACCAGACTCCAGCTAGAGCGCCTTTTCACCAGGCACCTCAGCAGCAGAGACAGTTACAGCAAGCTCCATGCAACTTTTGCAGGAAGCCCGGCCACATCTGGGAAGTTTGCAAGAGGAGGCTAGGAGTTTGTTTGTATTATGGTACTGAAGGGCATCAATCAAGGGAGTGTCCTCGTCATGCAGTTCCGGGAGCAGCTCCAGCTCCGAGGACACAAACGAGACCACCTGCAGCACAGCCGAGGGGACCGCTTCCGACACAACAGCAGCATTTTGTCCAGCATCAACAGCAGGAAGGTGCTCGACAGGGACGAGCGTTTGCTATGACCGTCGAAGAGGAGGAACCCACCGGAGATGTCATCGCAGGTTCTATTCTTCTTGATTCCATTCCAGCTTTAGCTTTGTTTGATAGTGGTGCTTCCCATAGTTTTGTATCTGTTTCTTTTGCTCTGAAGCATGGTTTGGTAGCTGAGTCTTTGCTTAGGACTTGCAAGATCATGAACGGGGGAGGCATTATCCTGGTTAATGATATTTGCAAGGATCGGAGAGTTACTTTGGGAGGCCGGAAGTTGAGTGCGTGTCTACTTGTAATGCCACTTCCGAGCTACGATATTGTACTTGGGATGGATTGGTTGAGTAGGCACCGTGCTAGCATAGACTATAGAGGAGGTAGAGTTTTGTTTGGTCCGCCAGGAGAGCCAGAGTTCGAGTTTGCTAGAGGAGCTGCGGAGCAGGGGGAAGGCATTATTTGTGGAGTTATGGTGGAATACAAGGAGTTGTCGCATCCGTTGATAGCAGAATTCTTTGATGTGTTTCCTGAGGAATTGCCAGGATTGCCACCAGATCGAGATGTTGAATTTTCTATGTACTTGGTGCCAGGTGCAGAACCAATTTCACAGCATGTCTATAGAGTAAACAACAGCGAGTTGGTCGAGTTGAAGAAGCAGGTGGACGAATTACAGGATAAGGGGTTTATCAGATCGAGTTCTTCACCAAGCCCCGGTATTGTTTGTACCGAAGAAGGATGGATCGGTGCGTATGTGCATTGATTACAGGGCTTTGAATAATCTCACTATCAAGAATAAGTATCCTTTGCCACGGATTGATGATCTGTTTGATCAGTTGAGTGGTACGAAGGTATTTTCTAAGATAGATTTAAGATCAGGCTACCATCAGGTGAAGGTGAAGACGGAGGACATACCGAAGACTGCTTTTAGAACTCGGTATGGTCAGTTCGAGTTTATGGTGATGCCGTTTGGTTTGACTAATGCACCGGCGGTATTTATGAACTTGATGAACAAGGTGTTCCACCAGTACCTTGACAAGTTCGTGGTGGTGTTCATCGACGACATACCCATATACTCGAGGATACCGGAGGAGCATGAGGAGCATTTGAGGATTGTGTTGGATGTGCTGAGGAAGGAGAAGTTGTATGGGAAGTTGTCCAAATGTGAGTTTTTCTTGGACAAGGTAGAATTCTTGGGGCATGTTGTGACTGGTGATGGTATTTCAGTGGATCCGAAGAAGATTTCAGCAGTGGAATCTTGAAAGACTCCGAGTTCGGTAGCAGAGATCAGGAGTTTCTTGGGATTGGCAGGCTACTACAGGAAGTTTGTGCAAGATTTTTCGAGGATTGCCGAGCCGATGACCAGACTCACAAGGAAGGATGTGGAGTTTGTTTGGACGGAGGATTGCCAGGTTGCTTTTGAAGAATTGAAAAAGAGGTTAACGTCTGCTCCTATTTTGACGTTGCCATCAGGGTCCGGAGGTTTCACTATTTATATTGATGCATCGGGAAAGGGTTTAGGTTGTGTTCTTCAGCAGCATGGGAAAGTGATTGCCTATGCATCCAGGCAATTGTGTCCTCATGAAAAGAACTATCCTACCCATGATTTGGAGTTGACAGCAGTCATCTTCGCTCTGAAGTTGTGGAAACATTATTTGTACGGAGAGCGTGTGGAGATCTTCACAGACCACAAAAGCTTCAAGTACGTTTTCACGCAGAAGAAGTTGAACATGAGGCAGCATCGGTGGTTGGAACTGATGAAGGATTTTCATATCTCTTTACAATATCATCCTGGGAAAGCCAATGTAGTTGCCGATGCTTTGAGCAGGTATCCGGTAGCTATGTTCTTGACGCAGGATCGATATTTGTTGGAGGACTTGGAGAGCTTAGGCATTGAGGTGATTGTTCCTGGTGGTGCTATGCAGATATGAGGACTGCAGATACACTCAGATTTGATGGACAGGATCAAGGCAGCACAGTATGATGATGTATCTTTGAGGAGTATCAGAGCTCAGGTGAGAGCAGGATTGGAGGATGATTTCACTATTTCAGAGGATGGATCTTTGAGGCATGGAGTTAGATTGTGTGTGCCTAGTGGGGAGTTGCGTGAGGAGGTGTTGCAGGAAGCGCATCGCTCTCAGTATTCCATACATCCAGGTGCTAACAAGATATATCGGGATATGCGAGAGAGTGTGTGGTGGTATGGCATGAAGAGGGAAGTGGCACAGTTTGTATCCAGATGCTTAGTGTGCCAGCAGGTGAAAGCCGAGAGGCAGAGGCCAGGAGGGTTACTTCAGCCATTACCCATTCCAGAGTGGAAATGGGAACACATTACTATGGATTTTGTGTCCGGACTTCCACGATCTCCAGGAGGAAAAGACGCGATTTGGGTCATTGTTGATAGGCTGACCAAGTCGGCCCACTTTTTGCCTTTCAAGGTGGGTTTGTCTACGGAGAAGCTGGCAGAGATGTATGTGAGGCAGATCGTTAGGATACATGAAGTTCCCATCAGCATAGTCTCAGATCGGGATAGTCGTTTCACTTCTCATTTTTGGAGGAGTTTGTAGGAGAGTTTGGGCACTCAGCTCAAGTTCAGTACTGCATATCATCCCCAGACAGATGGACAGTCAAAGAGGACTATCCAGACTCTCGAGGATATGTTGCGCACTTGTGTACTATATTTCGGGGGTTCTTGGGAGGACCATCTCCATTTGGTAGAGTTTGCTTACAACAACAGTTACCAGGCCAGTATAGAGATGTCACCTTTTGAAGCTCTATATGGTCGGAGGTGTCGTACTCCTTTGTCTTGGGATAATGTTGGAGAGAGAGTTTTGCTTGGGCCAGAGATGGTTGTGAATGCAGCAGAGAAGGTTCAGTTGATCAGAGACAGACTTCGAGTAGCGCAGGACAGACAGCGGCATTGGGCCGATAGCCATCGAAGACCTTTGGAGTTTGAGGTATAGTTTAGATTTTGTTTGTGCTTGTTCTTGTTTGTTATAGATTAAGTTCTTAAGATGGTGTTTTATTCTAGGTGGGTGGTTTGGTGTTTCTGAGGATTTCTCCGACACGAGGCACAATTCGCTTCGGTGGAGGCGGAAAGCTTAGTCCGCGATTCATCGGACCTTTCACTATTCTAGAGAGGGTCGGTGCAGTTGCTTATAGACTAGACTTGCCACCTGCATTGGAGGGAGTGCACAACGTGTTTCATGTGTCATAATTGAGACGATACATGGCAGATCCTTGTCATGTATTTGATCACTCAGAGATAGAGGTGGGCCCTACTCTTAGCTATCCAGAGCAGCCAGTTGAGATTCTGGATCGGAGAGAGAAGGTGCTGAGGAACCAGACTATTCCTTTGGTACGCATCGCATGGAGGCATCACTCTCCGGGAGAGTCTACCTGGGAGAGAGAGGATGACATGCGAGAGCGTTATCCATATTTGTTTGTACCTTGAGGTATGTTTATTCTTTAGTTATGTTCTGTTCATTGTTATGTTCTGTTCATTAGTTAATTGTGATTCTTTAGTTCTGTTCTGTAATTTTTCTGGGGGTAGTTTTCATCTTTAAATTTTGAGGACAAAATTATTTTAAAGAGGGTAGACTTGTCACTACCACATTTTAGGAAAAAGGGTATTTTAGTAATTTCCTATTTAAATAAATATTGTGCATGGTAAATAATTTTTGTTGTATTATTTAGTTATTGTTGGATGTTATTTAATTATTTTGGACTTATTTTAGTAGACCCAACTAGTGTAGTTTGGACCCATGGACCAACATGAATTAAATAGTTAGATTTGGCCCATTTAGAAAGCCCATGGTTAAGGAGATGGATTAAATTAATTAAATGATTAGACTAGAAGCTTCCTTCCTTAATTATTTCTTCATGAGAGGCCCCAAGGGGTACATTGGATATTTTACAATTGCTTGGGGAAGGGGGCATGGCCGGCCTATATTAGAGGGGGGGAAATTTCTCTCTCCTCTCATTCTCATTCCAAATCTAGATCTAGAATTTCCCACTCCCAAATTTCCTCCATTCCCATTCCAATTCCCCACCAAATTCATTCCAAATTCTTCCCAATTCACCATTAGAAAGTTGAGAAGCAAGGATCTAGAAGGAGGAAGCAAGGATCTACAAAGAGGAGCAAGGATCTACAATTTGGAAGCAAGTTCATCTCAATTGGAGGTTTCATTGGAAATCTATCTCCCAATAGGTATAATTTAGTTTTTCCAATTAAAATAGCTTCTAAATCTAAGATTTAATCATGTAAAATCAACCCATATGTATGTACTACCCATAGGACTTTGTTTTATGTTCATAGGAGACCCATAGAGAAAGTTATGGTACTTTTTGTGTCAATTTTGTTGGAATTTCGAATTTACATTTTGTTGTGTGTGTCAATTGATCCTATAGATCAATTGGGCATGTACTTATGTGTTTGGGGCTTGTGTCATGTCCATATTTGGGTACATGTGGTTCATATCCCAACTATTTGGTGATACGTGTCATTTTGGGGGTTTTCCCTCCGACACGGAGCTTTGTACATGTCGTATTTTGACACGGACACATAGATCTACTTTTGACACTTTGATTTATTCATAAATATTATTTGTGACTTGTTTGTGTCCTTCGGGATACATTTGGTTGTGTGTTGGACTCGTGTCACATGCGTATCCTAGATCTAGGGGGATACGGTGTGAAACTTTCCAATTTGGTGTGTTTATGTGTAGATCTAATTATTTATGCTTTAAAGTCTTCATTTATAATTAGTAAATATATATAGATATTATATATTATTTTAGTGTATTTATTGTAGCATAGATCTATATATTTCTATGTGTTCTAATGTGATGTATAAATATATATATGTAGCTTCTTGCATGCAATTATATATGTACTTATGTTAATAAAATAAATTATACATAAAGATTTTATAAAATATATTTATGTATAATTATATTATTTATAATTATTATATAATTATTTGTATATTAATGAATGTATTTTTATGTGTGCTTCTAGCCATGTAAAATATGTACATTAATATGTGCATTGTGTTTAGTAACTATTGATATTTAATTGTGTAAGTTTATATGTATATATATATAAGTGTATATATTTATATTAATTGTTTTATATATATATATATATATTTTGATTTATATATCTTATATATTTATATATATATATATATTCTTCTGTTTGGTGACAGTGGGTTTAATGACAGTTAAAAACTGTCATTATTCGGTCGGATACAGCAGCCGCTGTAGCTTTTGGACATTTAATGACAGTTCTGTCATTAAATGCAGCGGCGGAAAAACGCAGCAATTTTTCGTGACAGTTTTCTGCGACAGTTTAACTGTCAGCAAATCCGAGGCAGCAGTGGTTTATTATTCGGCTTTTCTGTGACAGTTCTTCTGTGACAGTCAGACTGTCACTATAAGTCTATTTTATATATTTGTATTTCAGTTCACTGTTTCAGTGATAAATTGGCAGATTTAAATTATATTTTATATATTATAATTGTATATATATATATATATATATATATATATATGTATATATATGTGCTTTTGTGTAGTATAATACTAGTAGTGATATATTATTTTATTTGTATAAATATTGGTTTGTATATACATTATATTAGAGTGTATTATATTGTATTATTAGTATACTTTGTGTGGGTACCAATTGGGATCAAGACCTTGATTCCTAAATTGTTGTATTTTTATTTCTATATTATTTATATAGATGTCTTGTGACGTTGACCTTGGTTTGACCATGTTTGATTTTAGTTGACTTTAGAGTTGACCATAGTTGACTTTTAACTTAGAATTAATTTATTGACCTAGAAGTTGACTAGTTTGACTTGTTCTCTTTCCGGGACCTTGTTTTAATGTGGTATTCCATATCTAGGTCTTCGAGGCACCGAGTCAGACATCTGTGAGACTTTTTATTGGACTTCAGACGAGTACATTCTCTGATAGTTTCTCATTTATGATATCATCTATGTTCGTTGTATCTAGTGTAGATATACATGTTCTCTTGACACTATGGTTACACTGATTGGTATATCCGGATCTCGTAATGAGATGTTATTCCTTGGTATATGGTGTATATGGTGCAAGTATTGTTTTATTGGTTATCTTGTACATGTACAGACACCGATTTTCGGGAGGAGTCGCTCTCTTCTTGGGGAATCTAGTGCTATAGCATACCGTGGTTTGATCTATTATACTAGTTGGGGGTGGGGAGTCTTAGTATAGATATGTGATTAAATCCCTATTGAATAAAGTATTGGTAAGCGAATAGTGTTGATCATGCATCGCACGTATGATTAGCCAGGCCGCATTGTATCTTGCCCAAGCCGATCACATGTTAAGCTAGTACTTACACACTTAGTCATTAGTATTATTGTTTCATTGGCATATTGTTCATTATTGTATTTCTTTCCAGTATTTACTTATTGTCTATATATCTCTTGTATCTATTTTGTGCATCTTGTTTATCCACAGCTATTTACTGTTACATAGTTTTTATCATGGATTAGAACTGCTGTTAGAGATTTACTCTGCTCCTTTCCTGACTGGATATATTTTTCCAGATGATACTGAGGAGTACCCTACCTATTATGGACCCCAGGATGTTGTGGGTTTAGATTCGGAGACCCTGGCTCAAGAGGGACTTATCCTAACTGAGACAGTTGATCCTGGAGTGTAGCTTTGTAGTATGATAGTATTCTTTTGTACTGGATTTGTCTCCAGCTTATTTTTATTACTCTTCAGACTCATTGATGTATTATTTTAAACTCATGAGTTGTATGATGACTATTCTATTCTTATCTGATTTCGTGCTCATTCTATCTTAGTTCTGTGATTGAGTATTCTATCTTTATTGGTGGTTCATTACTTTAGATAGACTATCTAGACAGCGTTCTACCGCCGATTCTGCGGCGTAGGCTGGGCGTTGTTTCCGACTAGTATCCTTACATCGGGTACGGGTCGTGACAAGGACTGAGGCATCCTATTTTATGGGACGATTTTATGACCCGATTCAGGGCAAAGTACTTTGCAATTATGGCATAATGTGAGTTGCAGCAGAGGTTCATTAACCTCAAGTAAGTTGGAAGGATAGTAGATGGCTATGCGACAGAGTTTTGCCGACTAAGCAGATTTGCTCTAACCATGGTGGCAATAAAGTTGGAGGAAGCAATAAGGTTTCAGCAGGGACTTCACATAGAGATCTTGCACATGGTAGAGGTGCACGATTACCAGACCTTCGAGGCGGTATTTATAACAACCAAGAGGGTCAAGCTTACTTCTCAAAGGATGGCATCAAGAAGAGTAGATCAAAAGAGGCATCATACACAGAACAATGAGGGAGGACCAGTACCCTGAATGTCAATACTATCACCTGGCTTTCATATATATGATTCAGAGTCGTGGAGGGCGACAGTACCAATAGTGACAGTACCAACTCGGTAATAGCAGTCGAGGCAGCAACAACAACAATAACAACAACGGAAAACGTCGACAGGTTATACCTACTGTGGCAAGGGAGGTCATACCCGGGATATTTGTCGGACAATTAACAGACTATGTTTGAGATGTGGGAGACCTGATTACAATATTTCCATATGCCCATTAATGCAGAGGCCAGGAGGGCCAGTACAATAGTTTTCTGCATTGCCAGCTCCAGGGGCAGTGCAACAAGGAGGACCAGCAGTAGCAACTCGGCCTATGGCTCAATATCCATTGCCGATGCAGGCCCAGTTTTATAGTCTATAACAAAAGAATCAACAAGGACAACAACCATGACAATAATAAAGATAGCAGTAAGGAGTCCGATAAGGCCAAGGACAGGCACTAACCATGTCTTTAGAGGAAGCAATGGCGTCAGGCTTCGTAGTGGCAGGTAACATTTCTGTTACAAACTTTTTTGCCATAGCTTTATTTAATTCTGGATCTTCGCACACATTTATATCTGCACAATATGCGACTCATATTGGATTGAAGTTTGAGGCATTGCCAACGAGGCAAAATATACTCACTCGCAATAGGATCGTAGAAGTTAGTAGGGTGTGCCTAGCATATCTAGTTGTAGTGTGTGGGCATCTATTACCTACAAAGTTGATCGAGTTCCCTATGGTTAACTTTGATGTTATCTTAGGCATAGACTAGTTGAGAGACAGTCATGCAACGATTGACTGTTATGAGGGTAGAGTGTTGTTTAGAATTCCTGGTCTAGAAGAGTTTGTCCTTAGCAGAATAGCAAAAGACCATCACATGGGGGGAGTCACAACCATAGAAAAAGAAGCAAACCTTCTGCACAAGATAGTTGAAGAGTTCATGGATGTCTTTCCCAATGATCTTCCCGGATAACACCTAGTTAGGGCAGTAGAGTTCTGTATAGAGTTGGTGCCAGGAGCAGAACCAGTATCCCAGAATAAATACCCATTACCAAGGATTGGTGATTTATTTAACCAATTATGGAGCAAGAGTCTTCTCCAAGATAGATTTACGACCATGATATCATCAGGTGCGAGTCCGGAAGCAGGATATACCAAAGACATCATTTGAGTCACGATATGGGCATTACAAATTCTTAGTTATGCCATCCAGACTGACTAATGCTCCAGCGGTATTCATGGACTTGATGAACAGTATTTTTATGCCTTACTTAGACCAATTTATGGTAGTATTCATCGATGACATCCTGGTGTATTCTTGTAAAGAGGAGTTGCATGAAGAACAACTTAGGATAGTTCTGCAGACTTTGAGAGAGCATCAGTTATATGGAAAGCTTAGTAAGTGTGAGTTTTGGCTGGATCGTATATCATTTCTTGGACAAATTATTTTTGGAGAAGGAGTGTCAGTTGATCCCAAGAAGGTAGAGGCAGTAGAGAACTGGCCAATCCTAAAGACGGTAGTGGAAGTGCATAGTTTTCTTATCTTGGCAGGATACTACAGAGGATTTGTGTCAGACCTTTGACTCGGTTGACGTGTAAGAAAGTTAAATTTGTGTGGTCAACGAAATGCCAGATAGCCTTTGAAGAGTTAAAGAAGAAGTTAATCTCTTCCCCAATCCTTACTCTTCTAGTAGGCTCGAGAGGATTCATAGTGTACTGTGATATATCTAAAAAAGGACTTGGATATTTTTTGAGGCAATAAGGAAGAGTGATAGCATATGCCTCTCGGCAGCTCAGAGATCACAAGAAGAACTATGCAACTCATGATTTAGAGTTAGTAGCAGTAGTTTTTACACTTAAGCTATGGAGGCACTACTTATATGGTGATCGAGTAAAAATATTCACGGATCATTAGAGTCTAAAGTATGTGTTCATGCAGAAGGACCTAAATATGAGGTAGAGAAGGTGGCTATAGTTATTAAAAGATTATGATATGGAACTTCAGTATCATCCAAGCAAGGCTAATGTAGTAGCTGATGCACTTAGCAGAAGAGGTAGAGCATTTATGTTGACTACTCAAAAGCACATTCTAGAATACTTAAGAGAGATAGGTATCGAGATAGTACTTCCAAAGAGTACAGGTGTTCAGGCTAGCCTACAGATTCAGTCAACTTTGATAGATAGAATCAAGCTAGCTCAGGCAAAGGATCCGAAGATTCAAAAGCTCCGAGAAGAATGCGAGTCAGGTCTTCGGAAGGAGTTAACAATATATTCTGATAGAATCCTAAGGTTTAAAAATTGTCTATGCATACCAAGCAAGGACATTTGGCAAGAAGTTATGAATAAAGCACACAGTTTCCAGTATTCCATTCATCGAGGAGGCACGAAGATATGCCAAGATATCAAGGAACACTTTTGGTGGAACGGGATGGAGAGGGAAATATCACGCTTCGTATTACGATGTCTGATATGCCACCAAGTGAAGGCAGAACAACAGAGACCGGCAGGATTATTACAACTGCTTCCTATTACAGAGTGGAAATGGGAACACATCACAATAGACTTTTTGACTGGTTTACCTAAATCACCGACTGGTCGAGATACAGTTTGGGTGATAGTAGACCATCTCACAAAAGTAGCTCACTTTATTCCTTTTTGAGTAGGCCAGTCTACGAAATAATTGGCTAAAATATATATGTGACAAATAGTGAGATAATATGGTATCCCAGTAAGTATCGTGTCAGATCGAGACACACGATTCACTTCTCATTTTTGGAAAAGTTTGCACCAGAGCTTGGACACCAAGTTAAGATTCAACACAACTTACCACCCTCAGACAGACGGATAATCAGAAAGAACCATCCAGACATTGGAAGATATGCTACGAGCCTGTACCTTAGATCTTGGTGGATCTTGGGAGAATCATCTTTACTTGGTAGAATTCTCGTACAATATATCAGGCCATTATATAGATGGCACCTTTTGAAGCACTGTACGGCAGAAAGTGTAGGTCACTATTGGCTTAGCATGACATTGGTGAGCGGAAGATGTTAGGCCCTGAAATAATCACGCAGACAGAAGAGGTTGTCAAGCAGATTAGAGAGCGACTTTGGGTTACACAAGATAGGCATCGTCATTGTGCATATCAGCATCATAGACCTTTAGAGTTTTGTATCGGCGACCACATATTTTTGAGGATTTTGCCTACTCGTGGAGTAACTAGATTCGGGGTTAGCGGAAAGCTTAGTCCCAGATATGTAGGTCCGTTCGATATTCTTGAGCGGGTAGGCGATGTTGCTTATCTTCTTGCCCTTTTGCCTTTTCTACATAAGGTACATGATGTATTTCATGTGTCTCAGTTGCGTAGGTATGTTCCGAATCCTAGTCATATCCTCGATCACTCTGAATTAGTCATTGGTACTGACTTATCTTATGAGGAGTAACTCATATCAATTCTGGATCGACGTGAGAAATTAATCAAGAACCAGATTATTTCTCTTGTCTCAGTGGCCTGGGGACATCACACTCTTGGAGAATCAACATGGTAGTACGAGGACAATATTCGATCACGGTACCGGCACCTATTCGATTCGGAAGGTATATTCTATCTTATGCCTTCATATATCAGATTCTGTGATTAGGTGGTTACTTAGGTGTTGTGATGATATTGCTTGCATGAGTAGTTGCTAGTAGGTTTTTATCGTGCTTGTCCTGACTTCTCTAGGTATTGTTTAGATTCAAATTTCGAGGATGGAATTTTTCTAAGGTGGATAGAGATGTGACTCCCTATTCCCGATATATGTATTTTGAACATATTTTTATTTTAGCATGGTTTCATGTGCATGGAGAATAGACCCATTTTTTGGTTTAACTTGGTTCATGATTTATTTTGTGGGTTAGTTTAACTCATAAGAGTATTTGGTTCAACCCTCAAACCCTAGCATATATAAACCAATATTTTATTCTCTCTCTTCACTTTTTTATTTATTCCTCTTTCTTTAGCTTTCTCTCTCCATTTCATAGGCAAGTACACGTTGCATGAGAAATAGTGAAACCCTCTATATTATTGTTCCATTATGTTTATTATGTGTTTCTAAGCACTTTTATTTCTTAGAGTTTGCTGCTTTGATGGATGGATTAGTGTAGATCTATATTTCTAACTTAGGTTTTTATTGGATTTCCTGAGTTTTTCTTAGTTTTGATCTATTAAACTTGTGTCTTTGAAAACCAATTTTTCTAAATGTTAGATCTTTCAATTTAGAGCATTTTGACTTCTGGTTCACTTGATTTGGACTTAAAAATAAGGTTTTTATTAAGAAAATAATATTTTAGTTTTTGGGAGTTTTTGACATGGCCGAACCTGCTGTTCGAGAAGATGAAGTCTTCATGCGGCCAGCAAGCTATGTGGCTGAGAGTGCTATTGTCATGCCCCAGTCCCAAAATACGTAGGACTAGGACACGTAAGCATGCCAGCCGTATGAATATGGCACTCCAATATATGGAAACCATAACACACGTACGCTATAAAATAAAGAACAATTCACCAGTGGTATATCTAAGTCACAGGGCATAACTAAATCTCATCCACATAAATCAAATATAATTAAATAACCAATATCTATGAAACTAGATCTCAATATAAGGTATCTAAAGATGACAGTCGGATGGAAACAAATCCATTGCCGAACTAGAATATAAGATAAACACAATATAAGTACATCACTAATAATCACCAGACTCGAAGGAAAGACCTCATCACAATATAAATAGCCAGTCCGCATCTGCGCTCCTGCGAATACTCATGAACATCTACACCTGGAAAGGGACCAGGTCCTCAGAGGGACATAACAAGATACATAAAAGCATGCCATAAAGTAAATACTGAATAAATAGAAGGGTGCGCTAACTATCTAAGTGAATACAATTTGAGGATAACTTTAGGTGTATGGGAAAGTGTAGGCTAGACATATGCTGACGTAATTCACCAATCATAACAACTGGCTAGTATATGCCATATATGCCCCTATAACACGGGCGTTGTAATATAATGTCTAATGTTCTCTAGAGTGTAGTATCTGTAACGTCCATTATTCCAAAGAATGAGGTACCTGTAAAATCACCAAGTAACGACCAACACTCTAGGGAATGTGGTATCTATAAAATATATATAAATGTCTGTATTGCTTCGAAGAATACGGTATCTGTATAAAGGATGTGGGTGTCCCATACGCCTACTAGTCGTCCTCCCCGTCTAATGATTTATGCATGTTGTATCCATAATACGCCTTAGCTACTACGCCGAGGCATCATAACTCTGGCTCATAGTCTATCATTAGAATAATAGCCCAACCTGACAACAAAACAAAGACAAGGATTGGTCCATCGCACCGCGATAGTCTATGCTCTGACTACTAATAACTGCTAAGTCTTCTAACATGCATCACTATTAGCAGTTATACCCTATCCGTTGTACGACGTACACGTACAGGTGGCCAACCGCATACGCAAGTCCGTACCCTATATGAGACTCACAAATCGTGTAAGAAATGTGTCATGGCCTGGGGAGTCATACCGATAACTCCACAACTTTAGGTGGGTCTATTAGACACTAGGTCAGGCACAAGTCCTAACATCAACGCCTTCGTTGACTGCACCCGAGTCTCTCTCGGACGCGCACAGTTTAAAATAATAAACATGCAGCTAATAATACAGAATTTAAACAGTACAACAAGGCAAGGTATACTTGCCTGGCAAGGAAGCTGCATAGTATCAATAATATGCTCCTGAAGTTGTGCAGGTAAATCCAATATCCTCGGGGTACGTGCACGGAGATGTTGATGACGATGATGTGGTTGACTACGATGATGACGAGGACAACGAGGGTGATAACGATGTGAACGATGATAAGGGTTACGATTGAGGTGATGATGATGATAATGACGACGAGGGTGACGATGCTGATGATAATGGTGATGATTATGAAGGTGATGGAAGATGATGATGGGGTGATGATGATGACGAGGATGGTAATATGGATGATGGTGATGACGAGGATGATGATGACGGTGATGGGGTGTTAATGAGATGGTGATGGTGATATAGTTTATGTTGATGGTGATAGTGTTGATAAAATTCATGGTGAAGATGATGATGAGTATGATGATCATGATGTTCATGGTGATGGTGAAGTCCTTGCTGGACGGAGGGTTCCTGGCGGAGTCCGGCCAGGGGGAGCTTCTCCGGCGAGTCAAGGGGATGACAGGGAGCAGGGAGGAAGGAGGACATGAAAGAGGAGGAGGCACTCAGGCGAGAGGCTCGCTGGTCGTGCTGGTGGTATGGTGCATGGCTTGGTCGACGGGAGGAGAGGATAGGGAGGAAGGGGAAGAGTTCAGCGGTAGAGACTGGTGGTGGTGAGAAGAGGGTACTCCGACGGGTCGGGTGGTAATGATGGCGTGCTCCAGCGAGGTGAGGGAGAACACGGAGAGAGGAAAAAAGAACAGAGGTGAAGATGGTTGTAATAGTGGAGGATGGCGGCTGACAGGACGGAGGACTCGGAGGGGTCGTAGCCATCGTCGACTTCAGGCGGCATAATAAGGGAGATGGTGGTCAAGTCTCTGGCATCAATGGCAACAGAGAGGAAGATGAAGAGGTGGTGGCGTTAATGGCGGTGGTGGAGTTCGAGGTCGGCGGAGGAGATGGCCGCGAGTCATTGTGCAGGATGGGAGGTCGGGGAAGAACAGAGGGAGGAGGTCGGGAGAGAACAAAGGGAGGAGGTCCGGGCGATGACGGCTCCGGCGAGAACTCCCACTTGGTCTACACAGGGAAGGCTCAGGAAGAAGATGAATAGGGTTGGGATGGTGATGGTTAATGGCTAGGTATTGGGATTAGGGATTTTGTATGGAAGAAAAAAAATAGGAAAAAGATTATTTATACATGTGGACTTTGGGTTTGGGTTTGACCTAGTTAGGTGGGCTTGGTCAACACCCCTTGGGTTGGGCCTTGGCATCACATGGGGATATTTGGAGGGCCACAATTGTATTGTTTAAATGTAAGGACTAGGTTTAAATGGGGGTGGTGTTTGTGCGTCCCCATTCCGAAAAATTATAAAAAACTTCCTATAAAGGGAAAAGTTGGATTTCTTCATGTATTGTCCAATGGGGTGGACACCTTAATGCAATTTTATATAAAAGTGCCCAACAATTAGAAAAGTTGCACAAAGACAAAAATTGGTTTAAATTAATTAAATAGAATGCGTAAGGTGTTCTTGAATTAATTAGAAGACTTGGGAATAAAATTAGGTGGGACACAAGTGTCATGGACACAGAGGATTCAGTGCAGAATATTAATAAACTTTGGGTTGCACAAAATAAGACAAGATTGTGTCTCCAATTTTGACTGGAACGCACAGGGGTACAAAGTTGGAATAATTTAGAATAATAACGTCCGCGATGAATATTGTGCGACTAAAATGTAATGCAAGAGAGTATAATTATAAGTTACACCAAGGTCAGAATGGTAGGCGAGCACGTCTAGGACAAAGTTGTAAAGTTTGTAGGAAGGCAATGACTAGTGAGGTGCTCCAATGATCGAAGCAACGGTAAGGTGCGCTACGTGATATAAATATTGCATAATTAAGATAAAATGCCGCGTTCTAATTCTATTTGGATTCTAATTAGACCTAATTTCTCTATCTAAGCAAAGTAGACCTAATTTTGGGTGAGGGGGTTTACAGCTATGCAGTCTGAGAGGGTTATGTGGCTGAACTCTTGTCGCATACTGACAGCATGCATCCATCTTGTTGGACGCATGACTGCTAATCTACACAAATATCCTTGAACACTTTGTGCATTCACTCGCTGAACGAATGAGAAATTCGCTAAGTCTAAAAAAAATTCCATGCGGCATTGAACTCCATGCGACATCGAACTTATGTGGCAAGCAGAGCATGCGGCCACCTTCCCTTGGACGCATGACTCTGAACTTTGGCGCATCTTTCTATAGTTTTGTCTTTTCTTTCTGACATACTTTATGTCACATCACTGATACTTTATTTATTTTTCGTCGCTTCATCACTTATCCTGAGGAGTAGACTTAGCCCTGACTCCATACGACATGACTTCATACGGCCTGACTCCATGCGGCATGACTCCATGCGGCCAGGATTGTTATGCGGCCTGACTTCTCATGCGGCCAGGATTATTATGCGGCCTAGAGACCCATGCGAACCTGCTTGTTTGATCGAATATTTTCTTGATTCATGTGAGCTAATGTATAATTGATAATTGGACCCGAATACTGCATCCGTGCTGATACTACTATTGTCTGATAATTATTCATGTTTTCATGTACGTCGAGGTACGACACATCGTGTCATGTGTTAAGTAATTATATTTGTGTTGTGTATTGAGAATGCCTACAAATTTTTGAATGCGTGATATTGTAAATATGAACATTATTTCCCTAGCACGGGCATAATAAGAGAGTCGAACTACCAAAGTGTGGGTAAGATTTTTTATTGTATGAATATTGTATACACGCTCGGGTTAATCCAGATTTGACTTTCATGGATTCGTTTCTAGCGTGCCTGTACCTTTTACGACATCTTTAGAGAAATCCTCGTGTGACCATGCCTTAAGATTTTAAATACAACCTAGGGATACTTAGATAATAAAAAGTGGTAGTAACATTGGAGGGAACGATATCCCGAAATCATGCCAACGAACCTTTCCACAGAAATTTATTCGAAGTACATTATGGGCTGACAACCACAGATACTGTATATCATCTGCCTTAGTGGAGTGCAGTATCTGAATTATTATTATTATGTCGAGCCATTATTTCAATATAGGAGCACTGAAACCGCTAATACCGTATTTTTAGCGCAGTGGCCCTACGGGGGACTGGTGCATCTTGCAAGTGCTTGTTTTATTATATTGGTTCAGCTAGCTCATGTTTGGCACTGGCGTGATCTGAAGATACTTATTATGCATTATTTTGAGATAATCTCAAACTCCACAAAATAGTAAGTCATACAAATGATTAGACGATATAAGAAATATAATTGTTTATGATTGTATTATTTCAGCTAGTAGCCTAGGAAAATGGACTATCATGGTGAGAGGGTTCAACCCTTATTCTTGTTTGGTTGTAGGGTTGAGCCTTAGCGCTAGGATATGCCATGGACCTAAGTCACAACACTGAACCTATGTAATATTATATTATTTTTTTTGGATTTTTGTTTCTCTATTTCGTGCTTCCTTTGTGGTACTTGATATTTGGGGTCTAACCCCACTGGTTTTACATAGCCAGGTCTCAAGCCTAACTTATGGCGCGCACCAAGAATATGGTCATAGGGGATAGCGAGTGAGTTTTTCTTCTTCCCTGCTCGTCTTGCACATTTACTTCTTTTGGGCATTTAGCCGCCGATACTTGTTAGCCGGCTCGTCTTGACATTAGTTTTTCTACATAATTGTATTAAGTCAGACTGCAGCTGAATCACTGTCATATACTTTTGTTACTTTTCCAGCTTCTTATTTTAGCAAAGTAGGACTCTAGAACATTTTGAGAAAGCATTTAGGACGCCTTATTGCTTATCATATATGCTTTATGATTACATTTTCTTGTTTGAATGATTGAGACATAGAAGTTCTTGACCATAGGAGACTTGATTGTAGCATGTACCCCCTTGTCTTATACAGCCATGATCGCCGTACAATGTGTAGTACCTTGTATGGGATAGCTGGCCATGTTTGTCTCCGTATTTCGGTACTGGAGCATGACACAACCAGTACTACCATGTACTCAATATCAATAATCTAAAAGGAGAATGAACAAGAAGGATAATCAATAATATTCTACAAGAAGGAAACCAGGCAAGATATGAAAAAGAAATACTATCTAAACTCTACAATAGTCACCTCAAGTCCACAGGGTAAGAGAAGTCCTTTCTATAGCATCACTCTGAAATCCCGAAATGGAGAGCACAATAATAGCTAAAAAATATTATTCAATCAGGAAAGGAGTAAAGTTCATACCTCTGAAAGTAGTTCCAGAAATATAATAGAGCATATATAACAAATAATAGAAAAGAATACAAGATAACTAGCAAAAGGAAATGATATTGAACTGGAGTGAACAGGTAATATACTGAAAAGTAAAGAACATACTATATAAATAGTTGCAAGTGATGAAAGTAGATATACTAGCTAATGTGCCATAGAGTACAAGTTTATTATGTGATCGTTTTAGGTTGAACACGAATACAATATGGTAACTTGATTATACGTGTGATATATAATCAACATGTACACGAATACACTGGGCTTGATTACTTAACCAACTCCTACTCCCCCATCCCCAACCAATACTCATTGATCCAATCACGTTATGTTATGAACACGAATATGGACACACTGAACATGAGCAGTGTGTGTACACGAATATGACCACACTGAATACGAGCAGTATGTATATACGAAGTACACGATAATCAATACCCGATACACACAATAAAATACATGTGAAAGAGTATCCACTGAATATGGTAAGGATAACATCCCATGAAAGGATCCATATATTCCTAGTCCGTATAACCACTGTGTCAAAATCAAGTAAACTATTCTAGAACAAATAATATATACACTATCATGAAATAAAAACTAACAGAGAGATGTGATAGTCTTTGATCCTGAGAAAATGGTGTATCTCGATGCCCAAGCTGGCGTCACATAATCTTATTTAGGAAATATCATATCAGATGGGGTAATGAGTGATAAATTGTTAAAATAAGCTAAACAAGATATTCTAGGTCAATACTAGGTCAATACCTTGCTAGACTTGTCACCCTCACTTTTTCTACTAGGGGTAGTTTGGTAAATTATCATGGGTAAATAATTTTAGGAATAAATATTAAATATTAGTGAGATGATTGTATTAATTATTATTATTGAACTATAAATTATTTGTGACTTATATTATTTATTTTAGTTAGGAGGCTAGTCCAATAGTTTGACTTCTTGTAAGCCCATTTAGACTTATCATGACAACTAGTGAGCCTAACTTCAACCCAAGCCATTAGACCTTTCTCACCAATCAATTAAGGAGAATTAGCTTAATTATAATTAGTTAGAGACTTCCAAATTTACCTTTCCTAATTATTTCTCATAATTCACCATGTAGGGGTAACTTAGACCTTTGCAAGTGACATGGGGAAGGAGGAAGGGGGCCGCCCACTATTAGAGGGGGCTCTCCCCTCTCTCTCTCTCTCTCTCTCTCTCTCTCTTCTCTCATTTGTATTCATTTAGATCTAGAATTTAGATCCCCAATTTCCATTATTTCCTTCTTTAAATTCTTACTCAATTTACCTCCATTTTTTCCTTAAATTTATCACTCTTGGAGCTTAGGAGATTGGAGAAGCAAGGAGCACAAGGAGGACGAGCTTTGGAGCTAGAAATCATTTTCGGAACGTGTCCAATTATATTTTTATTAGAAATCCATCTCCCAATTGGTAATTTTTGAATTTTTTCTTTATTTTAGTTTCTTAATCATGCATTTGACCATTAGGAATGACTCCATGGCATAGGGCTACCTATACAAACAAGTGCTAGACAATTTGGTTGAGTATTGTGGTCTCTACATAGGTTTTTGTATTAATTTTGGGGGAATTACTAGGCGGACATACCAAGTGAGTGTCATGACACCCAATTAAATCTAATTAGACTTAGATCGGGGTTATGGGACTAGGTACGTGTCCACAAATGGATACGTGTAGGCCCTATCATGGTATTTTGTGATACAGAGTGATACATAGCCCATTTTGTGTGTTTTGTGTGAATACTCTTCAACACATATTGTAATTAGTTATAATAGATTTATTATGCAATTGGTATGTGGGAAGAATTATTATGGAGAATTAGAGTTTTTGGTACGTTGTTTGAATGCGTAGCATAGGTATCCTAAGCTTGCACTCTAGGTGTTTGTGTTAATGTCTTATATATATGTATCTTAAAGTTATGTGTATGATTATATATATATATATATATATGTGTGTGTGTGTGTGTGTGTGTGTGTGTGTGTGTGTGTGTGTGTGTGTGTGTGTGTGTGTGTGTAACCATTATAGTGCATTCAATTAAGTTTGCTGTTGGTGCACATTGGTGTGCATCACTGTGATAGTATATTGCTGTGTTGTGTGTGTGTGTGTGGGTGAGGACTGCTGTGTACAACAATGCCAAGTTCACATAGTGGGTAGCAGTAGTATCAGTGTTTCTTAGAGCAGTAAGTAGTGAGGGGTTGTAGCTGTGGGTACTTGGGCAGTGGATCTTGACACTAATTTCCCGTCAAGAACTTGACTGAAGGTTAGGAAGGAAGAGATGTGTGGATTACCTGTGGGTAGCTCAAGTGAACTGTGACAACTAGCAGCAAGGTGAGGGGGTTTAGTTATCAGGTTAAGGGTGGATACAGAAGTGTGTATCAGCAAGAGGGGTAAATTATTGTGTGCATTGCATTAAGGCAACTGCAACAACAAAAATCAGTGATCAGAGCAGTTGTGCAATGACAGTAGGTACAAGGAAGTGAGATATGAGGATGGCAGTCGGGTTCCAGTTGAGGTGAAGACTCGGATAATGTATCACAATGCATATGATAGGTAAGGGATGTTGTGTCGTGAGTATTTGCAGTTGGGTAAATAAGTGTGCAAGGTTATAGCAGTATAAGCTTGGCAGCAACTGTGGTCAGATTGGCGGGAATAGAGGACTGAACTGGATGCTCAGTGAGATAGGAAGTGGTGTGGAGTACTAAACATTCATGAACCTAGGTGTAGTGTGAAGGGCAAATGACACGAAAGTATCAAGTATGGGCACAGGCAACTAAAGTGTTAATGCAGGTGAACTGAATGGGGGAAAGAAAACACCAACTGTATTCAGTATAGGATGATAGTGGTAAAATCTGGGTTATGCACAAGGTGTGCTCATGTGTGCTTGGTAAGTATATATGATACTAGTAAGTATAGGTAATATTAGTGTTGGGTTGTACAAGTAAGGTGATGTGATATAGATGCTTGAGTATATATATGCAAGTGAGGTACTCTAATGTATCAGTGACTCCAAGAGAGTGTGAGAAGTTAGACAACATGTGCACTACTACATACGGTATCTAATGAGCAGGAATAGATGAGTAATTAAAGTATCATGGAGGGCAGTGAAGAATTCTCCAGTGGGTACAACTTATGTGCAGCAACTTATAAGGACGCAGTTGGGAATAGGTGTATCCAGGTATCTTGGATGCCTGGAACATGTGTCCAGGTTGTTATCAGACTGAAGCTTGATGCATTAGCTACAACAGCAGCTGGTAACCTAAGGGCAACAGTGTACATTTGTGCAATGACACATGTGAAGTGAGGTTTCAGAATTTGCACACAGTATCAGTCCTTGCCTGAAGTATGGGGTGATTGGGATAAATCAGAAGGTGTAGGGCATGGACTGAATGATGAGGTTAGGAAGGAGTGTGATGATAGTTCATACATATAGGTCGGTCTATATATGTATAAGGTATCATATAATAGGTTTTGGGGTAGGATATTAGTTAGAGATAAGGTATTGATCTAATATTTGGATGCAGATACTGGATAATTTTAGCTAGTGAGCTAATACCCTCAATTACAGACTTAGAAATCTAGGGATGACCTAGAATTATATATTTTAGACATAAAATCAGGATGTTGACCTAGTGTGGATTAGTTTGACCTTAAAAGTCAACCCTTGATCCAATATCACCCAATGACCACTAGTATGGACTAGTAATCACTCTAAATGCTTGTTATGGACCTAAAAGCATGTATTAGTGCATTTTAACACATTTTTCATTCATTACACATATTTACCATAATATTTTCTAAATAGGTCTGTGTGACACTAGCTTGGGCATCGAGATACACTCATTGCTCAAGACCAAAGGCGAGTACATTTCTCTGTTAGTTTTTATTTCATGATAGTATATATATTATATATTCTAGAACTGTATACTTGATTTTGACATAGTAGTTTCACGGACTGGTACTATATGGATCCGTCAGAAGATGTTATCCCTTACCGTGTTCAGTGGGTACTCCTTTACATGTATTTTATCGTATATATCGGGTATTGATTTTATTGTACTTCATGTTCACACAATGCTCGTGTTCAGTGTACCCATATTCGTGTTCTTAATATGTCATGATTGGATCCATTAATTTTGGTTGGGGATGGGGGAGTAGGAGTTGGTTATGTGATCAAGCCCAAGTGTATTCGTGTACATGTCGATTATATATCACACGTGTAATCGAGTTACCATATTGTATTCGTGTTCACCCCAAACCGATCATATAATAAACTTGTATTCCATGGCACATTAGCTAGTTTTATCTATTTTCTTTTATTGCAGTTATTCTATTGCAAGTTCTTCATTCCAGTATATTACCTGTTCACTCTAGTTTATTACATTTTGATGTTTAGTTTTCTTGTATTTTTCTATTAATTGATCAGTCTTGAAGTGATACGACCTTCAAGAAATTAAACACAGGTTCAGAATCACATACTAACTTGATGGTTATTCTGTAGAGGATTATCACAAGACCCTTAGAGTATAGATTTACACATGGCAGGAAAGTGTTTATGGAAGATGGAAGTCTTATAGGAATGATAGCTGAATATTGTGGGTTTACACATAAACTGATTAAGGCCAGGAATTTAGATTTTTGACTAATTGGGTATGAGCCTAACTGGACCTACTTCATTCATGACCCAGCTGTTATGCCCAAATATACACTCTCATCCTCCATATAGACCCCACAACATTTTCAACATACCTCCTTCTATAAAATCCTACACTTAAATATTCAATTTTGTTACAATTAAATTAAATTGTACATCGGCAACCCAATTACCCTAACCATTGATATACCCGTAGCCTACTCAAACCAAACAATATCCATGACACTGGTGTTACATTAAGTTCAGACATTAAACTCTCTACACAATGTTAATCACCTTAACAAGATTTGTGATGAAGTAATCCTCGGTACTATTTTATCCTAGTTGTATTTGGCTATGATATTTCCTATTTTCTTGTAGACTCATGACCTAATTAGGAGCAAGGAGAACTAAGAAACTTTTTTTTATAGAATTTTTGACTCATTAACGCCACGGTAGTTCCTAGATTTCTTCTGATAGTCTGTGACTACGGTCACAAAAGCCTAAACATCTCGTACCTCCTTTGAAGATAGACTTATATAACTCTTACCAACAGGATGGTGACCAAAGTTTTTATAGCCAACTTCATTCTTATAAGTTGGGTAGAGCCTTGATTAAGTGTACCCTTATTCTTAGAATGCGACGTCAAATTAGGACTCCATTTGGTAACTGTGTCTCCCATCTTTTGATAAACAAGTACGACCTTGCTTACCTATAATATTTTCTACCATGTTTATTTTTAATTTTGAGGATAAATTTTTTATAAGTTGGGTAGATTATAAACCACATGATTTTTAGATTTAAATTTTATATTTTATTAATATTGGTATTATGTAATTATTGTAATTAAGAGAGTAATTTTTTTAGCTAATTAAAATATATAATATTCATGGATTGATAATTATGTGTATTTAAATAATTCCTAATATTACACAAAAAATATATTTTTATGTGTACAACTGTTATTAAAATATTATAGAATTTTTTGAAAATTATTTGGGGTCCAAACCTATTTTATAATGGCTAGATAACATACATACATACATACATATATACATATATATATATATATATATATATATATATATATAAGATTAATAATAATATTAAACCCTAAACCCTAAACCCGAATCAAACCCAAACCCGTAACACCCCCCAGCTAGCTACAGTAACCCCCAACCGCTGAAATCCCTCGACCCCACGTTTCCTCTCCTCATAATCCCTACTCCTCTCCATTTAAACCATCGCCACCATTACCCAGTCGACCCGCGCATTCAAGACCGCGACCACCTGCACTCCGATGACCCCGGCCACTCGACGACCACTCCGGCTACGACCAAAGCCCCCCGGTACAGCTGCGACAGTACGAGCATGAGTGCATGCGCGGGTGACAACGGCAGCAGCAATAATCTGCCGAAGACCTCTTCGGCGAGCCCCGATGACCGACGACCCCGTGCGCCGCTCGTGGATACCCCCGCCCCGCCGACGACCGAGTACTGCCACCTGCAATCGTCCACGTGCAGTACAACTCATACTCGACCCCCTCTGTTTCAGGTATGTTATCTTCCTGCACGTTGTATCATTTCTCGAACGGCCTATTGCGTTGTGTTTACAACATAAACCTCTTCCACCCTCTTCAAGTAGATCGATTTTTGCTGCTCGGGATCGAGAGAGAAATTGATCCAAAGTCGACTAAAAATCTATTTCAAAATAGATTCAAAATTATTCCAAACCACCATGTTCATGGCCTATTTTCTCCCAAAATATTAACCATTTAAAAAATCTAATTGAACAGTAATTTAGACAACATAACCGAGTTTTAATCTCTTTAATTAGTTTATTTTATTGTTGATTTATCTGCTGATTATTCAGTGTTGAAATCTGTCAAAAATTTAATTTCTTAAAACCAAAATTTTTTGATACTGGGCCGTCCCGCCAAACAAGGCAACTTCGTCGTGTGAGGATTTTACCGAAAGGCGCGTATACTCAATACGGATGTGTGGAATTTCGTGAAGCTTGATTTGGATGTGCATACATACCGGAATCAACGCGTATCCGTCCAAAAATACCGTATCGACCTATTCTGACACTAGTCATAATTTCGTGTGTGTTTGTCATTTCGTAATAAAACTTGAGCCATTGGATTCGCAGCGTTATGTTGGTCCTGTGACCCAAGTTTGGTCCGATTATAAGAACGTTGATGAAACACCATTTCGCTGGCCTCACGGTTCTACTTGACTGGTGATTTTGTGACCGGCTCAACGGAATCCAATTTTGGACACACCGTTGAGTTCGTATCATCCTTTTGGACTTGTAGATACTAAGTTTATTTGATTTGAACAACTTTATCTATTGCACATTTTTTGGTGCGAAGAAGGCCACTTATGGACCCCGCTTTGACCTAAAACTATCAATTCTGCCCTTGTGTCCAAATTGGACTTATGGGTAGTCAATCACAGCTATTTCAAGTGTTCTGAGAATCATGGTGATGTTTGCTTCAGCATCCGGAGACGTAGTTAGAGATTCCACTTTTACAAGAGCAGTTGACGGAGTTTAGAGCCTAGGCAAGTGTACCTTGCCAACTTGCAGTATATCCTGTTATATTATCGACTTGTGTTTCTTTTTATATAATCTTATGATGTGACTTCTCAACCTAGGACCGTGAGATATTTCTTAATGTCCGAACAAGATTCGGGTATCGATGCCGCACACGGAGTCGTGTAACGTCATTTAGAGAGTTGATTCCACGATCCTATTTTGCTTGCTTGCTTTACCAAGTACGTTATACAATAGGACACTTGACACTATTTATGTGACATAATTTTTCTTGAGTTATTCATGGTGATTCTGTATAGGCTTACAGGATTCGTGATATAAGGCTTGCATATATATATATATATATATCTTTATGACTCATTGTACTAGCTAGAGGTCATGATCTTGTGTGTTATGGACATGAGACATCATGGACATGAGATGTGAGGTTACATTGGGTTGGTAGAGATACACCATACTACAGACTGATTATTTATATATATACTATACTATTGGAGGTGCTTTGGCACCTATACTGGACTACGTGATATTACTTGGTACTATGGGCTCCCCAACACAGAGCCTGTAGTAGTTTCAGCCTGAGTACGAGTGATGTCCTTACGTGCATATCACTTAGATGGTTACATTAGTTTACCCTTGAGTATGTGGCATTATACTGTTTTACTTTGGCATGCTGTTTCTTGTACCTTATTACGTCCCTCTAAAGACCTGGTCCCTTGCCAGTTATGCAGCATAGACCATTGTGGAGCCTACCTATATTTGTTGATGTGTGTTGCTTTATCTTGCAAGCATTGGTGCCTGGTACTTATATCAATTTTTCCAGAGTTATGGTTGTTATTCATATTGTTTATTCATCTACGAATGTAGCCTAGTTTTATAGACTCATATTCCTTTCTTGAGTCTATTCGAGCTCATATGTTACTGGCGGCCGACTTTATCACATGTAGTTCATTCTTGATACTTTGTTTTTTATGTGGATTGAGAAATAGATATTTTCAGTATTCTTAGATAGTTACCCTTATTTTATAGCTTATACGTATTCACATCGGATCAGAGTCTGGTCGAATACGTAGCTTGCATGTTACGTAATCCTTGTCCTACATATTTTGGGACTAGGACATTACATAACTACAATAAATCTAAAATACACACAAAATACGTATTTTGGGTGAGGGATTTTACATTCTACCCAACTTACAAGAATTTTGTCCTTGAAATTAAAAATAAAGTACGATTTGTTAAATCTTCCAAATTCGTATTTAAGCCAAGTCAACGATAATCTTCTCAAAAAGTTAAATAACAAAATCTATTTTTATCCATCCAAATTTCTACAAAATTAAAATACCACTGTTTAAATCAAAATTTGACCTATCGTAATCTCTTCTCAAATTTAAATAATCATGGTTTAAATCAAATATATATGACATCTTCAAATTTAAATAACCCACATCAAAATTTAAATCATGATTCCAACTGTCATAATCTCCCCTAAATATTTAAATATTAACAACTATAATCCAATCTTATTCCTAATTTCGACCTTGAGAATTTTGTACTCATCAAATTTTAAATTCAATTTCTATCCTCAACATTTCAAATAGGTGATCCAACAATCAAAATTTAACTTTTAATTCAAATCATCAAATTTTAAATTTTTTAATTCAATCAATCAATGTTCATGTTTATAATTTTATTTTTATCCTCAAAATTTAAATTGTTGATTCAATCTCCAATATTCAAAATTTAAATTATATGCAATATCAATATTTCAAAATTCATTCTATAAGCCATTTTTATCTTTAAATTTAAATCCTCATCATCACAATTATTCATAAAAAAAAATTTCTCGAAATTAATTAACTTCAATCTTATCGCAGGCAGACTTTTATACAGACTTTACGACCAGCTATTTTTATGCGCAGTTTTAGCGCAAAACTTTTACGCTCAGACTTTCACCCAGACTTTTACGCAGACTGTTACGCACAGACTTTTACGCAGACAACCTCGAACCCCTACTTTACGCGAACTTTCTTGAAATCTCTGTTTTAGGTAGACAACCTATAGTGTTTATTAAGATTGTAGAACTTAGAAGGCCATACCTCTTTTGGGTCAACTAGCGACTTAGACAAGGAATTAGAATAATAACTGTAGAGATTGTAGAGTCTTGTCTTTTTGTGAATTTGAATTGTTTTGTACTTCTCACATCATAATCTAGCGTACTTATATTTACTATACTACCTTGACTTATACTGCTATTATAGCCTAGTTTTGCAAGCTTATTCTTTATCAAGCTTGTTCATAATATATGTATTATTGGAGTACTATACTAATACATTTCAGAATCAGTGTAATACGGTCTGATCAACCATAGTGCACTTGGTTCGTCCTTCACTTAACTACTTTATGTGGATTGAGATATATAGTGATTAGTAGATGGATGTACATAACTGTACTAATACGAGCATGTGAATAGGAATTACCAAAAATTTGATTTCAATCCACAACTGCCTTGACAATTCCCATTTGAATTCTTTAAACGCCTTGATCCCCACACTTCTAATCTATTACCTCCCCCTTGAACTCTTGCTTACTGTTTTCCGTCTTCCCTTATTTCGGAAAGACGAAACCTCGTGCTTAGTATAAAAACGATAAGTGTATTATTTCTGTAGCCATTTCTGTTTGTTTCTTGGGTATTTACCAAACCCAATTATTAGATTAGATTACAATTTAAACCCGTGCTACCCTTAGAATGACCTTCACTATCTACTTACGTTCCTGATACGTGCATCACTATGACAGCGTGAAATTTTTATTTTTGCCTCGTAACTTGGGTCAAGTTCAGAACTCAAGTTTTACGATGAAGAAAATATCATTTTGCTATTAGGAGTCTAAATGGATTTCACCCGGATGAATAATTGATTGACCCCTGAATGGATAGCAGCGCTTATGACTAGGTTGACTTATAAGGATTAAGAATTCCTATGGACCGATCCACCAAGTCAGCTCATTTCTTACCTATAGAGTTGGCCAGTCTGCAAAAGCTATGGAAATATTACTTATATATAAGACAAACCGTAAGATTGCACGGCATACCAGTCAGCATTGTACCCGACAAGGATTTGCGTGACCAGAGTTGGTGGTCAACACCATAGAGACAGTTAAGTATATATAGGACCCTTGCAAACAGTGCAAGACAGACAGAAGTAGTGGACAGACCGTCATCATCGTCCCTTGGAATTCAAAGAGGACGATCATGTCTTCTTGAGGATATCACCTACTAGAGGCATCATTAGATTCAGAGGACGCAGCAAGTTGAGTCCATGGTATATATGACCATTGACGTGCTAGAAAGAGTGAGAGTAGTGGCATAAATTTGCGCTACCACCTTCCCTTGAGAAAGTACTTGATGTATTCCACGTATCGCAACTCAGGCGATATGAGACAGACAACAGTCATGTTCCCAACCATTCGGAGATCACCATTAGGCCGAGCTTGTCATATCAAGGGCAACCCGTAGAAATCCTTGATCATCGAGGAACGGTATTGAGGAATCATTCTATTCCCTTGGTCCGCGTAGCATGGAAGCATGGCGCGCCAGGAGAATCTACTTGGAAGCGTGTGAACGACATGCGTAAACGTTTTTTGAACCTATTCGTAAACCAAGATATAAATTACTTTGTTAAATTATAGCTCATGCCGTCTTTGACTTCTACCGCGGCTTAGTTTTAATTTTGAGGACGAATTTTTTAGAAGTTGAGTAGATTGTAAACCCCCTCGACCAGATTCCAGCATTTTAGGATTATTTTTAGCAATTTAGGATTTATGGCAATATTTTAATTTATTTTGCTTATATATCCTATTGACTTGTGCACCTGTCCATCACCGAATTATTTAGAGCTTTACCTTGACTGTTATCCCCGAGCAGAGTTCACATACCTCTCCTAGACATGTCAGTCTACTATCCTGCATTTTGTGCAACTCCCAGATACTTTATTTTGAGCCTCGTTTGAGACGCACAAATATCGTTGCAAACGTACATATTTAAATTCCTAGATCTGTACCCATCCCTGTTCCAATAGAGATTTGAGGCCCAACATGCCCCTGTTTTGCCCAAACAAAAATACGTTAATATTCTGCACTGAGTATACTATATTTAGTGTATTGGCACCGTATTAAAATTATGACCCTAACTGCCTCTAAATAATTAGTGAACATCGTATGCAGTATTTATTAATTAATAAATACGATGGCCCAAATCACCCAAGAAAACCAGGCCCAGTCCCTGCCCAGACTCACCCCCACCCCTTCAGGACCCTCACACAGCTTTTTCCTTCAATTGTGTGAATTTTAGTATTTTTAGGAATCGGGTGTCTTCCCAGACAATTTCGTAAATTGCGCAAATTCCCAAAATAGGACCATTATATAATTTATAAAATTGCAGGGACTTTTTTATAAATTTCCTGTGAGGTGTCACCCCCTCATTGGCCGGTGAACCTGCACCGTCCATTTGGAGGCGGGACCCACCCGAAAATATCCCGAAAATATCTTGTAAATATCTCAAGATATTTTACTTAAAATATCTATATTATTTTTCTATAAAAGAAAATAAAAGAAAATAAAATAAAAAGAAAATCCCAAACCCTTTCCCTGACCTAGCCGTCGGCTACCCCCCCCCCCCCCGCCGGAATAGCTCCGCCCCCGTGGCGAGCGGACCCCCCCATCGCCGGAGCCGACCCCCCCCCCCCCCGCGGTGAGTCACCCCCCCCCCGCCGGCTCGACTCCCCTACCTCCTCCCTGTTCTCCACTTCCCCCCTTTTCCCCAACCCCGACCTCGCCGGCGAGCCGACCCCCTCACGTCTCCGCCACCACCGCCACCCCCATCACAGCCAACCCCACCGCCACCATCTTCACCACCACCCCCACTCGGCCACTCCCCGAGCAGCCCGCCATCACACCCGGCCGCCCTCGCCACGCCGACTCCGCTCCTCCTCCTCCTTCTCCTCAGCTCCGACTGAGCTCCCCGACCTCCTCCCCTCGATTCTTCTCCTCCTCCTCGGCTGAGCAAGCCGCCCACCACCACCATCATCACCACCAACCACCTCCTCCTTCTCCTCCCCGCCTGGACCCACCCTCGACTCCGGCCAGCGCCGCCGCCCTCACTCCGGTTTAGTTCTCCTCCCCGACCGGCCTAGGTACAGCCACACGACTCCTCCTTCTCGCCTTGGTCCTTCGCCCCCCCCCCCACAGCCGTGCAGCCATCCCCCTCCGATCCGGCCAGTGCTACCTCGACGACCCTGTACAGGCCCACTCTGATTCAGCTTCTCCTTCGTCCGGTCGGTTGACCCGCAGAGGCTTCGGACCACCCCGCAACGACCCTGACCCAAGCAGTACCGGACACGGCGCAGTACCGGACACGATAGTAGCTGGACACAGCTTGGACACAGTCGTATCGTGTCAAGATGACTCGCGGACACAGAAAAATTCATTCTACGGAGCCCTGTTCAGGTAACCCGTTCTATCTCCTTGTAGTTCCATTTTTAATTCCGTCAGTTATGACACATAGACTATGTGACCCTCTCAATGCCCGTGCAACCCGCTCGGAGCATCGCGTCCTGTGGCAATCGTGAACCGCGATCCAAAAACAAGAAAAATAATGACCCAATTCACCCCGGAAATGATTAGGCCCCGCCAAACGGGACGACTTGGTCGCACGCGGTATTTACCGAAACTTGCGCACCGTTGATACGGACGTGCGGGATTTTGCAGAAGTTGATTTGGATGTGCCTGGAAACCGGAATCAACGCGTATCCGCCAACAACGTTCCGTATCCGCCTGTTCTGTAATACGCTGTAACTTTGTGTACACACGTCGGATCGAAACGAAACTTGTGCCATCAGACTCATAGCAATACGCTGGTCCTGCGATCCAAGTTTTGTTCAATTCTGAGAACGTTGGCAAAATCCCGTATTGTGGGCCCCATCGGCTCCACTTGACGGGCGATTTTGTGACCGGCTCATCGGAATCCAATTCTGGAAGTTCCATTGGGTTCGTATAATCGTTTTGGACTTGTTGACACTAAGTTTGGCAAATTTGGAGACCTTTGACCCTGACACATTTTTTCGGTGCAAAGCGGCCCACATGTGGACCCCGTTTTGACCAAAAATTATTATTTTTGCCCCTGTGTCCAAATTGGACTTAAGGACAGGCGTTTCTAGCCATTTGATATTTTCTGAGACTGTTAGTGATGTTTATTTCAGTATCCGGAGATGTTCATTCTGAGGCCATAGTTCTGACTTTTGACATTTGACATCTGGACGTTATATTTTGCAGCTTTCTTGCTAGGCAAGTATACCTTGCCTTGTTGTACTGTTTAAATTCAGTTATTGTTAGTTACATGTTTATCTATTTTAAACATAAATGTGCGTGTCCGAGAAAATTTGGGTGCAGTCAACGAAGGCGTTGACGTTAGGACTTGTGTCTGACCTAGTGTCTAGTAGACCCACCTAAAAGTTGTGAAGTTATTGATATAACTTCCCAGGCCTTGACACGTATAATTACACGTCACAGAGTGAGTTCATGTAGGGACGCATGCCTCATGCGCGACTGGCCATCAGTGTGAGCAACACGTGTAACGGTATGTAGCTTAGTTATTTATTTTATTGAGCCTTGCATCATAGTAGGAGGTGTCCACGTCGTTTTTACGATTTGTACATCTATATTGGGCGGGGAAGATACTAGTAGACGTATGGGACACCCCCTCCTTGAGTCTTTTATCCTTCGTACCATACTCCTCATGGTCGATTGCAGAGCTACCCGTGTGTCCGGGGGCATATGATACAAATACTAGCCGGTCATGACGATTGGTGAATTACGTCAGCATATGTCAAGACTACACATTCCCATGCATACTACCAGGTCTTTAAATTGCATTCACTTAGATGGTTAGCACACCCATTTATTTATTCAGTATTTACATACATGGCATGTTGTTTTTCTGTATCTTGTTATGTCCCTCTGAGGACCTGGTCCCTTTCCAGGCGTAGATGTTCATAAGTATTCGCAGGAGCGCAGATCCGGACATGTTACGTATATTCTGAGGAGGTCTTCTCTTCGAGCATCATGATTGTCAGATGCTGTTCTTATATGGTGTGTATCTGGTTCATTTTATATTCTATTTCGGCAGTGGATTTGTTTCCATCCGACTATCATTCTTTAGATACTTATTATTGAGATCCAGTTACATGGTTATTTGTTATTCATATTTGATTTCTGTGGATGAGATTTAGATATTACCCTGTGACTTGTGATTAGTCTTACCACTTATGTATTATTGTTCATTATACAGCGTACGCTCGTATATATGGTTTCCACATATTGGAGTTGCCATATATACAGGCGGCTGGCATGGTTACGTGTCCTAGTCCTACGTATTTTGGGACTGGGTGTGACAATTATAAAAGTACATTAAATAGGAAGATGTGAGCAAATAAGGATACCGATGTCAAGGAAATTAAGCGAGTATAATTTTGAAGGTCAAAGAAGGTATGCGAGTTCAAGAATTCAGAACGAAAATAAAGATGAAAGTCAAATATGTGGATAAGATCCTATAATCTAATCCTATTTGTAGGCTTCCTTGGTACAGTAACGTAACCGAGACAATATACTCTCGACCTGCATGGGCCACCACTAAAAATATGTCACATCCCAGTCTCAAAGTACGTAGGACTAGGAATACGTAAGCCTAACAGCCGTACATATATAAAAATCTAATATATAAAAACCATACACATACGTACGCTGTTTATAAATAATAATAATTCACGAGTGGTATATAATTACATAAGTCACAAGCAATACTAATCAAATCCACAAAACCAAATAGAAATATATAACCCAATATGGCAATATATCAAGTAGGAAATAGTCGAGAAGAACTAGTAGTCGAGTGGAAACAAATCCACTACCAACTAGGATATAAGAAAGACAACAAAATAAGTACATCATCTAGTAATCAAGAAGCTCTAAGGGAAGTCCTCCTCGAAAAAGAAAGAAGTAGCCAGTCCTGATCCGTGCTCTTGCAAATAATCATGATCTTCTATACCTGAAAAGGGTGCTAGGTCCTCAGAGGGACATAACAAGTACACAAGAAATCGACATGCATAAAAGTAAGGAAGTAAACAATAAATAGGGTAAATAGACAACCTATGTGATATGCACTTGAGACATCTCTAATGGCGCATGAGGGAGGAGAAATAGAAGAATAGTCATCCCACCAGGCATTTCGCAGAACTCGGGGGTACATGATATACATTATTTATACCCTTAGAAACAGAAATCTCATACGCTCACTAGAAAATTCTTCCCTCCCAATGTACTATCCGAACCGTATACACGGTGAAGACATAATGCAACGAAATCAAATAATATCTAGAAAACTAAACCAATACTAACTACTAACACAAGACTCAAACTCTCGTACCGATGATAAGTCGACATGCTAGTCCACACACTCTCTTACTCTGACTGTGAACGTGTTTGAAACAGTGTCGGGCCAGAAGATACCACGTATCTTTACAATATACCAGGTAAGTCAACTACTTCTAAGACACGTGCACACAACTAAACAAATAAAAACTAGGCATAATGTAAACTGAACAATACAATCAGGCAAGGTGTACTTGCCTTCCAAGTCAAGCTGCGAGCACCATAAATCTGGTCCGGAGCTATCCACAGGAACGTCTCAAATACCTACCAATTAATTATTACACTAATTAGACTCTTATTCCTTTAGTTAAATTAAGTTATTATCTAGTTATCATCCTGCATTGCTTGCACATGCAAGTAACTACACGCCAAAATATTACTAACCATCAAACATTATTAAAAACCATTTTAAAAATATTATCTAATAAAAATTATTAATTTTGGAATTTATTGAAAAATGATTTTTAGTGATAGGCTCATTTCGTATAAATTCTATGAGTCCAAAACCAAGTAGAAACCAAAAATAGATTACAACGGGTTACCTACTAGTCCCCAAAAATTATTTTTTGACAAATAAGTAAATCTGGAATAATACTTAAAATTTTAGAATAAAAAAATAAGAATATAAATTTAAATGCTAAAAATATGGGTTTTTTTGTCAGGGTTTAAGTCTAAAGCTATCGGGGTCAAGTTTTGTCAAAACTAGGTCAACTTGCTACATAAAATACCTAGAATTTTAATTTTTTTAAATAGAAATAAAATCTGAATAAATATGGTAAAATCAATAATAAATACAATAAATACTAATTCTTTTATCCATACAAAATATTTAGGGTTTTACCATCTACAAGTTAATCCTATTAGGGTTGGCAACCAAACTTTGCTAGTATGCATTCCAAGGGGTGGTTCTAGAAATTATATATTCTTAAATTATATCAAAATTATATTATTTAATGATTATATTGTCACAATACCCATGTATATACAAATCCTAACAAGGTCCAAGGGTCTCCAACATGCATACATAAAAACTAGGTCAAAACAACCCATAAAATATGCTCAAAACTCTAATTTAATATAAATTAATAAATCTAGAATTATTTATAAAAGTTAAATATATTCCATATTATTAACATCTATATGAATATATTAACAAGAATTAAAGAGGGTTTTGAAGGAGATTTTATTCCAAAAGTTTTGGATTTAACTTCAAAATTAGGGTTCATGGGTTGCAGGTTCTTCAATCATAAATTAATGGAGTTTATAAAATATCCCACACGTATATACAAATCTATATAAACATATAACAAGAAGATATTAAGGAGAAAATGATTAAATAACTTATTAGAAGAAGAAGGAGAGAATTGCTAGTGTTCTTGGATGGAAGAGGTGCTGTGGCCACGGGAGGAGGGGGGGTCGGCTTGGTGATGATGGTGGCGGCTTGGAGGAAGTAGGTGAAGAAGAAAATTAGGGTTTTGTAGAGAAAAATTTAAATTAGAATTTTTAGAAGAAATAAGGTGTTTATATATATATATATATATATATATGGAGAGAAGAGAGGGGGAGAGATTCGGCCGGGGGGGGGTGGTGCGTGCGTACGGATAGGGGAGGCCACAGTTTGTGAAGAGGGGTATGATTAGGATTGGGATGGGTAGTTAGTTTGTTAGGATGTTTCATAATTAGGTTGTTAGTTTTTAAAGGTCAACAACTAATCAAATAATTAATATGACAAGGATTAATTTGATTCCATGAGATTAAAATAGAAATAATTAATAAATAAATCCTATAAAAGAGAAAGATGGCCCAATTTGGCATTGAAGAATTATGGGTTGCTTATTGTATGAAGTTTGGATGAGAAATAACCATAAATAAATTATATATATGGTAATATCTAAATATTAAATAAAATAAACTATGGTTGTTACACTAGTGCTATACTAATGTTTAATGGTCGAATTTTGAGTTATAGAAAGATCCTACAAGTTGTGTCTCCCATGTAGGCTACTTCCTTCGAAGGGCGATATTGATTTTGGGGGCATCCTATATCATTAATGTCCAAATACGGTTAAGTATCCTAATAAAATAATTTGATTTTAATTGATTTAAAAATAACCTAAAATAAATACAATAATTCTAAAATAGACACAAAATACCTATTTTGTGTGAGGGGTTTTACAATGTGATACCAAGTATCATTGTGTAAGATACTAGGCAATGGTGTGGTAATTGGGTAAGTGTTTAGATAATGGATTAATAGTCTAGATATTGGATTAAGTTTTAGAGTTGAGTGCAAGTATATATGTTAGTTATAATAGGAATACTATGATATTAAGTTAAAAGCTATTTTGATACTATGGTATATTACATAGAGTTTGTATAACTATATGTATATAATTTTGATAATATATTAATTAGAGTATGTATATTAGTTATACATATTGATCTAGTATACAAGAAAATATATTACCTAGTGCTATTAACTAGTGTAGGTTATATATTGATATTAGCCTATATGGTATCATAATATCCAAATATAGCTTGTATAACCTAGATAAGTAAGGTATGGACCCAATAACCTAGAGGTAGATTCATACAACCTAGAAATAGTTAGTTTGATCAAGTTTGACTAGTTGACATATAGTTGACCTAGTTTGACTGTTTTGACTTAGAAATGACTTTATGACCTAGAAATGTACTAGTTTAACTTAATTATATTCCAAAATCTTGTATTGATGTAATATTCCATATTTAGGTCCCCGAGACACAGTTTTAGATATCTTTAATACTGTTCACTGAATTTCAAGCGAGTACATTTTCTGACATTTTTCTGTTTATGATATCCTCTATGTTTCTTCTATTTAGTGTAGATATCCTTGATTTTTTCTAACACTTGGTTTCACGGATTGATATTCTTGAATCCCTTGTCACGACCCGCACCCGAATTTTGGGCACGAGTACGTGGGTACGTCCAGCCTACGCTGCAGCATCGGCGGAAGAACGCTGTCTAGGTCATGATACTATCTAATCAATCTCACATGAACATCCAACTCCATAAGGAGACACGGATATCACAATATAATATGAACAATATACTCAATCACATAACTACAGCACGATAAGATAGCGAAGAGAAATAAATAAAATGCAACACAAGTCTAAAATAGAAATAATCTAACTCAACAATAATATCCAAGTCTCCGATACCAAAAATCTGCTAAAAGAAACTAACTAAATAACTAGTGATCCTGGCTAGGCCTCCTGAAATTACGCTTGTGCTACAAAGTCCAAGGCTGTAGCTACTCTCCCTGTGGTCCATAAAATATTGGACACCAGTCCTCTAAGGCGCAGTCTGAAAAAATATTTTCAGTCAGGATGGAGCAAAGTACAACCCAAATAATAGTTCCAGTTAATTGATAAGGACTATAAAACAATAAACAAATAATGTTATATACCGAGAGAAGACAATGAATAAATGCAATGGCAAAATAAAGAGACAGGCAATATAGGCAATATGGTACAGTCAATGCATATATGAAATAAAAAGAAAGAGATACAATATCATATACGAGTGATATAGTATATCAACTAAAATAGAGGACTTTAACTATTCTAAGTGTTTGAAATTATAGTTTCAAAATGTGATAGGCTTGGGAACTTGTACGATAGCTACATGGCCTGGCTAATTATACGTGAGGTATATGATTAACACTATCAATGTCTACACTTGTACGATAGGGATTTGATCATATCTCTCACTAGCAATTTCCCCACCCCCAACTAGTACTGTGGATCCAATCATGACACGTCATGATACATGATCAATATCTAATATATCATGTAAGATGTCTAATATCAATGTCGTGTACAATGTTAATACGATAACCAATGTAACATCTCATGACTAAAGATCCATTCTCTATACTAGTCCGTGTAGCACAGTATCAAGAATTAGATGAAATATTTCTAAATACTTGAATTATAGAAATTATCAAATAACAAAAATTATCAGAGAATGTACTTGCCTGGGGTCCTTAGGTGGCAATACCAATGTCCCGCTCCTGAAGTCTCGCAGAACAATCCAATGGTCCTATATACATTATAATATTATACAATACAGCATCAAACATTACACTAACACACACAATCAAAACATAATAAACTCATGGCTATGCTAGGTATGACACTGGTCAACTAGGGTCAAGTGTGTGTCTAATTGCACGGGTGTTGCGTCTGTAATTGCTGTGCAAAACAGACAATCAAAATGATACAGGTCTCGCCAGTACATCAGTGTACATATGGCAGTCATATCATAATACTCAGGGTTACAGGGTCATGTGTAACTACGGAATATCCACAGCTATACCTAGGGGTCAAGTGTACATATATAATATACATATTATTATCTAGTACATAACATTAATACTTATAATATATATGTACACCAATTAAACGCATATACCATATATGTATGTATACACTCTAATTGAATTTACGTACTATATATATATATATATATATATATATATATATATATATATATATATATATATATATATATATATATATATATATATATACACCAATTATACATACTAACATATACTAAATACCTATACTAATACATACATACTAACATATACCATTTGAATACATATGCTACATATATATATATATATATATATGTTTATACATATATATAACAAATACGTACATACTAAATATATACTAATAAGCAGTATATACATACCAATTATATACATACACACAAAATCACATAAAATGAAGGAGGAGGGACAGGTTCGAACCTGTGCACATGTACGAGATCGGCGATGACGACGAAGACGACGACGATGACGATGGTGATGATGACGACGATGTCAACGACGATGATGACGACGATGACGACGATGTCGACGATGTTGACGACGATGACGATGACGATGACGATGATGGTGTTGATGACGATTAGTATGAAGCTATTGGTGATGATAATGAAGAATATGATGGGGAGGGTGAAGGCGAGGCTATCGGAGTTGGAGCTCGACGAGGAGGAGTGGTGGAAGAGAACGGCGAGGGGGAGAGCTGCTGGACAGTGGTGGTGGCAGGGAGCAGTAGTTGGCAGGAGTGACAATGGTGTTGGTGGTTATGATGATGGTGGTGATGATTGAAGGGGAGGAGACGGGGATGGACGAGGGTGGTCCGGCGTTGAGGAAGGTGTCTGGGAGAGGTCGGGAACAATAATGAGTTAGGGTCGACTGTGAACGGCGGGTGCAGCGTCGCGCAGGCAGGTTCGAAGTCGGGTATGGCGAGTACAGGTGCTCGGGGTCAGTTTCGGTCAAGTGGGTCATCTCCGGCGGTCAGCGGGTTGGCAGCGGCGGTGCAGCATTGTATAGAGGCGGGGATGGCGAGTGCAGCGGCATTCTCCGGTGGACGTGCAAGTGGTCCAGTGGCTGATGGGTCGTTCAGGTGGTCGGAGGCCGGCGGGTGCAGCCTTCAGTCGTGCTCCGGTTGACGAGGTAGCTCGGTGAGGGGTTCGTCCGGTGGTCGAAAGATGGGATGATGGGTGAACATGGAATAGGGGGGTGAAACTCGGCTGAGTATTGGTTTGGTTTGGGAATAAGAAAAAGAAAAGAAAAAAATAAAGGAAGATATTTATATATGTACAATGCATTGGGTTGACCTAGAATAGTTTGAGTTGGTCAACATTTGGAAAAGGGTTCTCATGTAGGATTTCAAGGGCTATGATTTCCTAGATTCAAAATGGATGGCTAGGATTGCATTTGCTTCAAGGTTTGGAGGGCCATGATTTAAAGGGGTTGATGTTGAATTACACACTCTCAAAAATTATGGAAAAATATACATGAAGGAGAAATAGGTTTATTTATGTGTCTTGTCCAACGGGGTGGACACCTTAATGCACTTTTGCATAAAAGTGCTCAATAATTAGAAAATGGTACAATGAGGGGTTTTGGTTTAATTTAATTAAAATAAATGAAATAGGTGTTCTAAAATTAATTATAAGTACATGGGGCTGAAATTAAGTGGGTCACAAGTGTTATGGGCATAGAGGGCACAAAATAGAATATTGCCCTAATTTGGGTTGCTAAATGGGTCGAGATTGTGTCTCAAATTTTGATTGAAACGCACAATGGTACAAGGTTGAATTTATTAGAATTAAATAATAACGTCTACGACAAATATTGTGCGACTAAAATAAAGCACAAGAGAGCATAATTATGAGCTACACAAGGATCAGAATAGAAGGCAAACACAACTAGGACAAGAGTATAAAAATTGTTGGAAGACAAAAGGTGGGGTAGCGCTCCAAATATCGAAGCAACGGTAAGGCGCAAAAATGAATTAAAATCATGATAATTAATTACAACCTCAATATATTAATCCTAAATAATACAAATTAAATTCGTAACCCTACATTCTGGTCAGAGGTTCAACCAGTGGGCTTCTAGGTCAAGTCTACTAGCTCAAACATTAATGAACACTATACAATAATTATATATAAATACATATATCATACAATTATTTAAATTAAATACACACAATACTAATAATATATAAAAAGTCAGAAATACCCCTATTTTTAGAATATGGTAGTGACAAGTCTACCCTCCTTAAAAGAATTTTGTCCTCAAAATTTAAGATCCTCAATAATTGTATTTATTTACCTTACTATCAAAATTTAAATTCATCAAGCCATATAATCATAAAGTAAATCCACATTATTATTTCATAAAATTTCTCAAAATTCTATAAATATCAGATTCCTGAAAAATTCTCAAATTTAAAACCAAATTCTATTCTTGTCACAATCTTCTCCAAAATATTGAGTTTAATAACTAAATACACAAAAATTTGATATCCAGTCCTCTAATTTAAATCCAATCAAAGCATATATATAAAATCTAAAATCGCATCCCAAAAATTTGATATCAAACTCTAATCCATTAGCGATCTTACTATTCTATTCTTTTTCTACACAAAAATCAAATAATATAAGACTCGCGAAATCTTCAAATACAACATTCAAAATATAAGCTTTAAATTTATATCTTCTAGCCAAATAAATATACTGATAATCTTCTTAATTCCTTAAAATTTAATGACAAATTCAATTATATCATAATCTTCAAAAAAATCAATGATTTAACAAAATCGTTAATTTTTCCATATTGAATTCTTAACTCTTTATTTAAATTAATATTTATCCTCAAAATTGAAAGCACCTTGTCTCTCTTTGTCCAGTCATAACCTCTTCATTAATCTCTACTACGGTCAAACCCCCAATAATCAAGGTCTAAGAAAATTTTACCTACAGTCATTCAATATGCAATCTAGAGAAAACATACATGGTTATGATCACTTTTGTCATGGTATCGCAGTATCTGTAAGGTTGTACTACTAACTACCTTATAGCAAGAAAATAACTAATACAAGCTACGGTACTAAGGAATCAATCAATCAATCAGGCAAAAAAAGGAACAGAAGAAAAGGAAGAATAGAACCTACTAACACATCACTTGGACATCTTCTATCTCTAACATACACTTAACTCTGGTACATTCACTAACTAATTCCTATCCTTGTACACTGATACCCATATCAACTAATCATTAGTCCACAAGACATCCATGAATACATCCTCATTGCATACACCTGTCTATTGATACATAAATCTGATACCAAGAACCTCTATCATAACCATGGTTTAATGATGCATCCAAAGTTTCATACCTCTATCCCTTTAGGTACCATAGTTTCTACTACAAGCACACCTACTGCTAGCTCTCTTACCTACTGCAATTGTTAATACTAGTTGTTCTTATCACTCTAGTGCACACCAAGTGCAACACAATACACTATGTATTACTCCCTCTAATACAACTCTAGGTGGACACCCAAGTCAGTTTGCAGTGCCATCTCAGGCATGCTCAAGCCAACAGATCCTTACACATGCACTTCATCCACTAATATACTAATATATATTTTTACCCACCATAAAATTTATCCTTAAAATAAAATCCTTAAATTTAACTTCTCGAACAATTTAAAACAAAATGTATATACTTTCCTTAGAAGTCAAATATTCAATTATTGAAATAAATATTTAATCACTTCCAAAAATTAAAATTTATTTCCAATCTCTAAATTATAATTTAAATCCACATCTTGTAGTCCAATAGCTCTAATGTTAATCTTTATTACTGTCCTCATCAATATATGTTATCAGATGATACCGTAAATTAGTCCATAAAATTTATCTTGATATGAAATCAAACTCAACAATGACACCAAGAACTAAATTTAGCAACTAATCAACAAGAATCAAATTCAATAAGTGAGAACGGACAGAAAACAAGGAAAAGATTTAAATTAGAAATTATAATAAGATTCTCAAGGGTCATCCCAGGAATCTCTTAAATAATTTGTGATTGGGTATCCTCTCTCATCCTAGTATCCTATGTCCTATATCCTATCGCAGGCACACAGTAGTACAACTTAGACGTCGCACTACCACGACATCGCACAACCTGCGAAGTCTGACCTGCATGGGCCGCCACTAAAAATGTGTCACGACCCACACCCAAAATTTGGGCACGAGTACGTGGGTACGTCCAGCCTAAGACGCAGTATCGGCGGTAGAACACTGTTTAGGTCATGATACTATCTAATCGATCTCACATGAACATCCAACTCCATAAGGAGATATGGATATCACAATATAATATGAACAATATACTCAATCACATAACTACAGCATGATAAGATAGCGAAGAGAAATAAATAAAATATAATACAAGTCTAAAATAGGAATAATCTAACTCAACAATAATACCCAAGTCTCAACAAAATATGCCGGAGACAAATCTGGTACCAAAAATCTGCTAAAAGGAACTAACTAAATAACTAGTGATCCCGGCTAGGCCTCCCGGAATCACACCTGTGCTACAAAGTCCAAGGCTGCAGCTACTCTCCCTGTGGTCCATAAAATATCGGACACCAGTCCTCTAAGGCGCAGTATAGAAAAATATTTCCAGTCAGGAGGGAGCTAAGTACAACCCAAATAACAGTTCCAGTTAATTTGAGACTCGTTGAATAGTATCTTCTGTCTTATGAGTTATATTTTGACTCTTTAGTTCTTTATATCAAATTCATGGGTTATTCCATCTTATAGTTCTGTGATTGAGTATTTCATATTTTATTGGTGGTGTTATATATCTTAATGATCATTATTGCTAGATAGTATAGTTTACCCAAACAACGTTATATCGTCGATGTTGCGGTGTAGGCTAAACATTTTTACTATTCGTGTCCCTTGACTGGGTGCGGGTCGTGACAGTATGTGAACACAAAGTACATGATAATTAATACATGATACACACGATAAAATACATGTGAAAGAGTACCCGTTGAACACTGTTGTGGATAACATCCCATGACAGGATCAACATAGTACCAGTCCGTGTGGCCACCGTGTCAGAATCAAGTAAACAGTTCTAGAATATGTGATAAATATACTATCATTACTGAAAACTAACAGAGAGATGTACTCACCTTTGGTCTTGAGCTAAGGTGTTTCTCGATGCCCAAGCTGATGTCACACAATCCTATTTAGGAAATATTATGTTAATTGGTGTAATAATGAGAATATAGTTAAAGAATGCACTACTATCCTTTCTTTGTCAATTCCTAAGTCACACTAGTTAAACTAGGCTAAAATAGCTTATACACAAGTTTCTAGGTCCATGCTAAGTTAATTAGACTCATATGGCTATTAACTAGCTATTACAAGTCAATACTAGCTATAAAAGTTAATATTACTAATAATTATATAATAAGAAACTATAATTGATAACTAACATACTACTATACTAACTCAATAATAATGATAACTTAGTTATACTAAGTTAACTCATATATAGATATACTACTTAGCATATAACCCTCACTAACTAACAGATGTTAACATATACTAACCTACTAACAATTGATACCCTCAAGGTATAATAACTTAACTAACTATCTATTTGTGGATACGTACCTAGTCCCACAACCCTGATCTAAGTCTAATATGACTAAATTAGAGTCATGACACACACTTGATGTGTCAATCTCATAATTCCCCTAAAATGGACACAAATAACCATATAGAAGACTCAATACACATCCAATTAGCCTAGAACTTGTTCCTATAGGTAGCCCTATGCCATGAGAGGGTTCCTAATGGTCAAATTCATGATTTGAGCCTACAATGAAGGTGAATTCAAAATTTTACCAATTGGGAGATGGATTCCCAATGAATTGTCCTACAGACACAATTCAGACACAATCTCCTTACCAAAGATCCTTCTCCTCGTTCTCCTTGCAACTCCAAGCTCCAATGCTCCTTGAGTTATGTGAATGACAGGGAACATGAATAAATTGAGGGAGATTGATGGAGGGATGAAGTAAATTAGGGATCTAGGAATTTGGCGATCTAGAAATGAGTGCAAATAAAGAGGAGAGAGAGAAAGAGAGAGAGAGAGAGAGAGAGAGAGCAGACCTTCTATAGTTGCCGGCCCCTTCCTCCTTTCCAAGTTACCATCAAATGTCCACAATGCTCCTATATGATGAATTATAAAAAATAATTAAGGATGACTATTTTGGAAAGTTTCTACACTAATATAAATTAGTCTAATCCTCCAAATTAATTAGAGGGAATGGGTCTAATGTGCCTAGTCCATGTTGGACCCAATAAGTTGTCATGACAAGTCTAATTAGGTTCACTAGTGTTAGGTCTATTTAATAGGCTTGCCCACTTCTATAAATAAATAATACAAAAAAATAAATAAATATATCCATCACTCTAATTAATATAATCTCTAAGAATAAAATAACTATGCCAAATTACTAATTTAACCCTATTTGAAAAAGTGAGGGCGGCAATCCTACCCACCTTACAAATATTTTTTCATTGGAATTTAACGAAGAAACTAGCTACAAAAATAATCACCGCAAACGAGAAAGAATTATACCTCACGGATCAAATAGATAAGGATATCGCTCGCGCATCTCGGCTTCTCTCTCCAAGGTAGATTCCCCTAGAGAGTGATGCCTCCACACAACCCGTACCAAAGGAATCGTCTGGTTTCGCAAAACCTTCTCCTAGCGATCCAGAATCTCCACAGGCTGCTTTGGGTAGCTGATAGTCGGACCCACCTTGATCTTCGAGTGATCTAATACATGGCTAGGATCTGCCACATACCATCTAAATTATGACACATGGAATACGTTGTGCACTGCCTTTAGTGCAGGCGGCAAGTCTATTCTGTAGGCCACTGCACCGACTCTCTCAAGAATACCGAAGGGTCCGATGTACCATTGACTAAGCTTTCCTCCTCCAACAAAGTGAATCATGTTCCGTATCGGAGAAATCCTCAAGAATACTAGATCGCCGACCTAACACAAAATACAGCCTTAGTACTCTATTTAAAACAAGCAATCATAAATAATGTAAACAAAACCTATACCTCAAACTCCAACGGTCTCCAGTGGCTATCGGCCCAATATCGATGTCTGTCCTGCGCCACTCGAAGTCTATCCCTAATAAGCTTTACCTTCTCAGCTGCATCCACGACCATTTCTGGTCCCAATAATACTGTCTTACCAACATCATCCCATGATAACAGAGTGCGACATCTCTGTCCATACAATGCCTCAAATGGTGATATCTCGATACTGGCCTGGTAGTTGTTATTCTAAGCAAACTCTACCAAGTGAAGGTGATCCTCCCAAGATCCTCTGAAACCCAAAACACAAGTGAGAAGCGTATCCTAGAAAGTCTAAATAGTCCTCTTCGACTGTCCGTATGTCTGGAAAAGATATGCGGTAATAAACTTGAGCTGTATACCCAAGCTAGCTTGCAAACTCCTCCAGAAGTGGATGCGAAGCGACTATCCCAATCTGAGACGATGCTCACAGGAACTCTATGCAATATGACTATCTGCAACATATATATCTCCACGAGCTTCTTCGTAGACATACCCACTTTAGATGGCAAAAAGTGGGACGATTGGTCAACCTGTCAACGAAGACCCAAATTACGTATTTACCCCCTAGAGAACGAGAAAGCCCTAAAACAAAATCCATCACCACATGCTCCAACATCCACTCTGGAATAGGTAAAGGCTGAAGTAATCTACCTGGCCTCTGCCTCTCCGCCTTTACTTGCTAGCATACCAAGCATCTGGATACGAAACTTGCTGCCTCCGGCTTCATACTATACCACCAAACATGCTCTCTTAGGTCTCTATACATCATTTTGGCACCTGGATGCATATATTACTGAGATTGGTGTGCCTCTTAAAGAACCTCCTGGCGTAATGCTCTACTCGACACACACAATCAGGTACCATGCCGCAATGAACCATCCTCCGCAATACTGAAGTCCTCTGCTAATCCTATCTGGACTTGCACTCTGATGCTCCTGAGAGACTCATCCTCGAACTGTGCTGTTCTGATCTGGTTGATCAACTTTGACTGTACCTGAAGTCCTCACATCTGTGCCACAACTCCAGGAACTAGTATCTTAATACCCAAGCTATCAAGATCGGCCAATAAATGTCTGTCCTTTATCAAGTACATAGGTACTAGATACCTGCTCAAAGCATGAACGACTAGGTTGGCTTTTCCTGGATGGTACAACAAAAAAATGTCAAAGTCCTTCATCAACTTCAACCATCATCGTTGCCTCATTTTGATCAATTTCTGTGTAAACATATACTTCAAGCTCTTGTGGTCTGTAAAGATCTCCACACGCTCTCCGTACAAGTAGTATTTCTACAGTTTTGGAGCAAAGATGACTGCTGCCAACACCAAGACATGGGTAGGGTAATTCTTCTCATGCGGACGTAATTGCCTGGAAGCACAGACAATCACCTTCCCGATCTGCTGTAAACATATCCCAAACTCTTACCCAAAGTATCACTATATATGGAAAATCCACCTGTTCCCGATGGCAACATCAAAACTGGAGTTGGAGTCAACCTCTTCTTCAGCTCTTCAAAGGCGAACTGATATTCCTCTGTCCTGATGAACTCCACATCCTTCCTGGTTAGCCTAGTCATTAGCTCTGCAATCTTGGAGAAGTCCTGAATATATCTCGGATAATGGCCTGTCAATCCAAGAAAACTCCTAATCTCTGCCACTGAACTCAGGGTAGACTACGACTCAACTACGGAAATCTTTTTTGGGCCACTGAGATCTTGTGTCCTGTAATCACATACCCGATGAATTAAACCTTATCAAGGAAGAACTCATACTTCAAAAGCTTTCCAAATAGCTTCTCCTTCCTGAGGGTCTCTAGAAAAATATCCAGGTGCTTCTCATGCTCCTCTCGGATCTTCGAATATATCAATATATCATCAATGAATACCACAACAAACTGAACCAGGTACTGATGAAACACCATTTTTATCAGGTTTATGAATATTATCAGGGCATTGGTCAATCCAAACGGTATCACAAAGAACTCAAACTGTCCATACCTAGTCCTAAAAGTTGTCTTCAAAATGTCTTCCTTCTTCACTTTCACCTGGTGGTACCCTGACCTCAAGGCTATCTTGGAGAATACCTTCGCTCCGATCAACTGATCAAACAGATAGTCAATTCACGGCAACGGGTATTTGTTCTTTAAAGTGAGATCGTTAAGAGGCCTGTAGTCAATACACAACCATACCGAACTATCCTTCTTCGATACAAATAAAATCGGAGCACCCCACGGTGATGAATTAGAGCGGATAAAGCACTTTTCCTGTAACTCATTCACCTGCTTCTTCAGTTCTCCCAGTTTAATGTTGTTTAGCCTATAGATGTGATGTGATATTAGCTTCCCACCTAGAACCAAGTTTATAGAGAACTCTACATCTCTTTCTGGTGGCAACCCTGGCAACTCCTCTAGAAAAACAACCATAAATTCTACAATCAACGGATGTGGCATCTCATTCTCTTTCGCCATAGGTCTACAGATATATTCCTTGCTTTGTTCTGCTGCTCCTTTGACGAACTCAAACTCTTTTTCTCTTGGTTTCTAAATAAAACTCTGCCTTCACGATAATCGATATCATGGTGCCTACTCAATTAATCCATCCTGATTACTATGTCGTAGTTCGAAAGTGGCATTACGAATAGACACGCGCTCAACTCTCGACCTCCCAAAGAAACTTTCTGATCCTTGCAAACATCGGTGACCAGGATAATGCCACCCTCGGTCGTGATCTTGCAAGTCCACGCTAACGGTTTAGACTCAAGATGATGCTTTAAAGCAAAAGATACAGATACAAAACAATATAAAGCACCAGAATGAAATAAAGTATGAGCTAAAAAATAATCAAGATAGACTGAACCTGAGATATCATCACCAACTAGCTTCTCCTCCTCGACAGTCAAAGAGAAATCTTGCCCCTTCTGCGTACCTCTTTGAAGTTGCTGGTGTTGTGCGAACCTCTGGTGTTATGTCGGCAATAGAGGTCCTCTCTGCTGTCCCACTGGTAGTCTCACGGGTGCTCTCTGTGCCTGGGCCCCGCCCTCAGCTTGATGAGCTAGAGCCCTAAGATAGGCCCCCAACTGGTGTCTCCTTATCGGTAGAACAAACACTGGCCCAATCTCATCCTACACGTATCCCATCCATGTCCTGGCTTCTTATAAAATGGGCAAGGAATAGCCGGTTGAGTTGGCCTCTAAATATGGTGCTCCTGATGTACTAACACTCTAGCTTGTACGGGGAACTGCTATCTCAGTTGCTAGAAGTATCTCTTATGCTGCTCCTGAAAGTGAGGCCAATTTGCTAGGCCTGTACAACTACTAGCTCTCGAAGGATCCCTTATCCTCTTAGAGCCAAGCTCCAAATTATCCTCCATCTGTCGTGCCTGCACCAGGATCTTCTCAAATGTAATTGTGCGATGTCCGCTAATATGTGATTTGATCTCCAGGTTTAGACCATTTCTAAACATTCAGGCCTTCACCCAAAAATTTTGTCCCTCCATAAAGTGAACCAATCTACAGTACTCTGCTGCATACTCGTCCACTGTCATGCTGCCTTGGATGAGGTACTAAAACTAGCTCTCCAGAGAAGTCAGAGCCATGTTTGGAAAAAATTTCTCCTTGAAAAGCTTCTTAAAAGATTCCTAAGTAAGTCCAAGTACTGAGATCCTCGGGTCTGTCGTAAACCATATCAATGCAATCTCATACATCATGCTCCATTCTGCCTCCACCTATAGTCTATTTGGAATCTACGCCAGTCGCTGGTTTCTTTCTATATCTTCGATCAAGTTATCTGCATAAATAATCCCTTTGATGCCTTTAAAGTCCTTAGGCCCCATTATCTTGAAATTAATGATAGTTCCCGGCCTTGGCTGCTGTGGGGTGGGTTGAGATGGAGATATCTGTGGCTGGAACAAGGCAACCCTCTCGACTGCGGCAAGTGCAAGCTGGTGAGCATTCTCAATGACCTGTCTTATGACCTCAGGCTAGCGCTACTGGGCCTCTATCTGGGCACTCTGTGCCTCCATCATCTGTTGAATGAGTGCAAACACATGCGCCAAATCAACTACTGCTGGTGGTAGTGGTAGTTCCTATGAAGCTGTAGGCATGAGGGTACGAGTACGTAAACAATGTCCAGCCTATGCCGCAGCATCGGTAGTAGAACGCTATTTGGGTCAATAATACTATCCAACATCTCATATAATATAAATATGGTACCTGTCATGCCATTTCAAATCTAAATAAAGGAACAAGTATAATGTCATAATAAAGATGTCAATACTCAATCACAATATAAACTAAGGAAGATAGAGCACGATATGAAATAAAAAGAGGAAATAAGAATCATAAAATATTCACAAGTCCACACTATGAGTCTAAGCACAAATAACTCCCAAAATAATAATATACAAGCTATGAGTCTAAAAATAAGGCTAATACAATGTCCAACACATAAGTCTAAGCCTCCTCGGTCACTGGCACTAGGTTCTTCTACTCTAGGGGAGTATCCTTTAATAGTTCACCGTCCTGCGGTCCGTAGTAAGTGGGATACTACTTCTCAAGCCAATCATCTGAAAAATATATCCAATCAAGATTGGAGAGAAGTAAAAAACTCTAGAAGTAGTTCCAAATACATAGTAGAACATATATGACAAGTAATAGAAAAGAATACAAGATAAACTAGTAATAGAAAATAAAATAAACTGGAGTAAACAAATAAATACTAGAAAGAAAGAACAGGCAATATGAAATAACTTATAGTGATGGAAATAGATAAAACTAGCTAATGTGCTTTAGAGTACAAGTTCGTTATATGATCGGGTTAGGTTGAACATGAATATAATATAGTAACTCGATTACACGTGTGATATATAATCGACATATACATGAATACACTGGGCTTGATCACATAACCAACTCCTACTCTCCCATCCCCAACTAATCCTTATGGATTTAATCATGACATATTACGAATACGAATATAAGCACACTGAACACGAGCAGTATGTGAATGCAAAGTACATGATAATCAATACCCGATACACACGATGAAATACATGTGAAGGAGTACCCGTTGAACATGGTAGGGGATAACGTCCCAAGACAAGATCTACTAAAAACTATATAATAAGATACTAGAATTGATAACTGACATACCACTATACTAACTCAACACTAATAATAACTTACTTATACTAAGTTAACTCATATATAGATATACTACATAGTTTATAACCCTCACTAACTAACATACATTAATATATACTAACCTACTAACAATTGCTACCCTCAAGCTATACTAATTTAACTAACTATCTAATTCACTTAACTTATATCCTAATAGCAACAGCTATCTAACTAATATTGATACTCTAATACATTGGTATCAGGTACTATGATGTACTGATACATTTGTATTAGTACTACACATCAACCACCTGGTCAATATTACACTTACTCTCCATGTCCAGGTACTCCAGTATACCTGAACTCCCTTACTTATTGTCCTAAATCTTGTGCCAGTGCATAAATAAGCAAAAAACCTGGAACTTCACTATTGTATCCAGATAAGCCCAGTAACCCCAAGCTTCCACAACACTGAACCTCATATGCAGATCCAAATCAATGCAGAGGGCATTGTCACCTTACCTACTATCGGATAATTGTCATCACCAACTGCAGTCTTAGTTTGACTACACTCCAACCTTCCTAAACCTGGTACTCCATACTATCTCTTCTATTCTCATTGTACTCATCTTATACTAAAGCTACTAACACCCACACTCACTCCTCGTGTATAACTCGAGCATAACTTCTAAACCACTACATAGGTCCTTCTCTCAAAACCTGGACAGTCCAGAGCAGACTTACCTCTCATCCTAATTACTGTTGTAACCTATTCTTCACTGAACCATGATTTCTACACACAGAAAAAAACCCAAGCAAGTCCCCACATTCAAGCTTTCTTGGCTCCACTGCACTGAGAACCTAAACACCTCTAAACACTCCTTGTTATTACAACGACAGAATTGCCTCACTCATTGATGCCTAAACCCAAGCTTACAACTCTCAACTGAACACTGAGAACCCAATCCCTCATACACCCTTATGCGTAAACAAATACTCCATACACACAATACATAGCACATGCACACACTCACACATATAAACCATACTACAAAATATAACTATATATATATATATATATATATATATATATATATATATATATATATATATATATATATATATATATATATATATATATATACACTAACATACACACAACTACATAAATTTTAATAAGCAATACAACAAGCACCAAGTGTGCATCGTAGTATCATACCAGGATACTCTATGATAAGCACCCAATTGAAGCAATAAAACTCTTAATTATCTACACTAATCATCCTTACATATCAATTACATATAATAATAACTAATACAACTTGTTATACTAGAAATTAAAGAGAAATAGTATAAATCATCCAAAATGAGCCCCATATCATACCGTATCATAAAATATCATGATATGGCTTACTCATATCCATTTATGAAAATGTACCTAGTTCCACAACCCCGATCTAAGTCTAATATGACTAAATTAGCGTCACGACACACACTTGATGTGTCAATCTCGTAATTTTCCTAAAATGGACACAAATTACCATGTAGAAGACACAATACACATCCAATTAGCCTAGAACTTGTTTCTATAGGTAGCCCTATGCCATGTGAGGGATCCTAAAGGTCAAATACATAATTTAGAACCTACAATGAAGGTAAATTCAAAATTATATCTATTGGGAGATGGATTCTTAATAAATTATTCCTACGGACATAATCCAGACACAATCTCCTTGCTAAAGCTCCTTCTCCTAGTGCTTCTTGAAACTCCAAGCTCGAATGCTCATTGAGTGATGAGAATAAGAGGGAACGTAAATGAATTGAGAGGGATTGATGGAGGGATAAAGTGAATTAGGGATCTAGGAATTTGGGGATCTAGAAATAAGTGAAAATGAAGAGGAGAGAGGGAGAGTAGCCCCTCTATAGTGGCCGGCCCCTTTCCCCCTCTTCAATTCATCATTAAATATCCACAATGCCCTTACATAATGAATTATGAAGAATAATTAAAGATGGCTATTTTATAAAGTTTTTACACTAATACAAATTAGTCTAATCCTCCTAATTAATTAGAGAAAATGGGTCTAATGGGCCTCGTCCATGTTGGCCTCAATAAGTTATCATGACAAGTCTAATTAGGTTCACTAGTGTCAAGTCTATTTAATAGGCTAGTCCACTTGTATAAGTAAATAATACAAAATACAAATAAATATATGCATCACTCTAATTAATATAATATCTAAGAATAAAATAACTATGCTAAATTACTATTTTATCATTATTTGGAAAAGTGAGGGTGACATTGTATTATAACGGTTATATCGAAACTATCAAGGTGAACCAGATTTACATAGTCCCTGGTTCTTCACTTACCATTATTCCTAAGAGCCCATTGAAAGATTTGAAGATACTTATGCACAATATGTCTGCCACCAGCAATACCATTCTAGGCTTCAATGTTGGAAGAAGTAAACCATTGGGGAAGATATGCCTAAAAATTTAGATAGGCGATCTACGTACTAAAGTCATGTGGTATGTGATTGACTTGGATGTATCCTATAAGGTCTTGTTGGAAAGACCATTGATACATGAACATAAAGTTGTACCCTCCTTCTTGCACCAATGTTTCAAATACATAGACAGTCTAGAGAGATCTAAACAGAGGTAGCTGACCTCAACCCATTCAAAGGCGTCGAAGCCTATTTCTATAAATTAGTACTCTATACACCGGATTACATGAAAGAAGTGGCTAATCAAGCTGATGATAAACCTGAGAATATCTCGAAAGAAGAACCTCTGATGATCTGAGTCAAAGGACGTATTACTCATCAAATTTCTTTGGAGCGTCTTGTCATTAACCTGCGTAAGCCAACACATGAGGTGGAAGCTGAAGAGGCATTGGTGATAAATCTTTCTAAAAAGTCACCCCCGTTGGTCACCAACCTTCGACGCAATAAATAGCTGATACCGGAGAGTGTGCCACTTGTCATCGGACTTCGTCATAGCAAGCAATCAATGTCAATATATCAACCCCTACTCATCAATCTTACCAAGCCTCTTGTTAAGGCTGAAGTTCCTGCTAACTATGCAGAGAAAGAAGAGATCTTTTATTTTATGAATAATGAAGCAACTCCTTCGCACTACATTGATGTTGATCCCTTTGATGAAACATTCTTAGAAGCTCTTCATATTTATGAACCTCTATCCATACCTGTAGCATCTTTATTTCAACATGGTTTATCATATGGACCATATGAGGATTCATACTTCATAGTGTCATGACCCATCCCTGAATAATCGGGCATGGGCCGTGGGTACGTCCAGGCTACGCCACATCATCGGCAATAGAACGCTGTATTGGTATACTAAACTATATATAAATAATGATCATCAATATATAATGACATCAAAATAAATATGAATACACAATCACATAACCTATAAGAAAGAATATCGTACGAATATGATATAAGAGAACAGAATAAGAGTGAAAATATCTCACAAGACTAATAATATCCAAATGAGTCTCCAAAAAGAATATAAGAAACTAATGTCAAAGATGGAGACAAATCCAGTACAATAATTTGTTTATCTACTGAACTATAGGCAATGTGTCCTCGTCCTCAACTGGGATGAGTCTCTCCTGAGCCACAATCTCTAACTCTAAGCCTACTACATCCTAAGGCCCGTAGTGAGTGGGATACCACTCATTAGTGTCATTTGAGAAAAATATATCCAGTCAGGATTGGAACAAAGTATACCTCTAATAACAGTTCCAATATAAGATAAATACTATATAGCAGAAAATAGAGAGAATATACAAGATATATAGAGCATGGCTGGAAATATACAAGAATAAGAAATGTAAGAAATACATACAAGAGAGATGCGCATCATATATAATAGTCAAAAAATATAACTAACTAAGTGAGTGAGTTCTAGCTTCAATATATGATCAGCTTGGAAACTTGTCCAGGAATCATGGCCTGGTTAATCATGCGTGCGGAGTATGATTAACACTATACAGGAAAACAGGAACTGCGAGGGTATAATCACATATCTACACTAACACTCCCCGCCCCCGACGGGTATAGTTGATCCAACCATGTCATGCTATGACACAGGATTCTATGAGGAGGGCGTTAATCTTCTCACAAAAAGTGTCCATACATGTACAAGAATAACATCTCTTGTAAAGGAATATGCCAGGTGTCATAACCCACACCCGGATATTCGGGCACGAGGATGTGGTTACGCCCAGCCTAAGCCACAACATCGGTAGTAGAATACTGTCTGGGTCATTTCTAACTATCTAACATCTCAACAATATAAAATGGTACATGTCAGTCATCTCAATTCCAAACAGAGAAACGATATGGTATCTCACAAGTATAACTAAACTCAATCACAAAACAAACTAAGGAAGATAAAGCACGAATGGAATAGCGAAGAAAATAATAAGATACATTCCACAATCTGAAATAATATACAAACTATGAATCTCTATAAATAGTCTAATACAAGCCAACACAAATAACTAAACCTCCTCGGGCTCTGCTACTAAGTCCTCATGGTCTACAAGAGTATCCTCTAAGGTACGCCGTCTTGTGGCCCGTAGAATATGGGACACTGATCTAAAGCCAATCATCTGAAAAAATATATCCAGTCAGGATTGGAGCAAAGTACACACCTCTGAAAGAAGTTTCAATAGCATATAAAACAAATAATAGAAATAAAATACAAAATCACTAAACATATGAATGAATGAACAATAGGTATACAGGTAATGTACGAGAATATAGAACAACAATAAGAATATCTGCAATATGATAAAATAACTGCAATCTAACTAATGTGCCTTAGAATACGAGTTTATTATGTGATCGGTTTGGATGAACATGATCAATAAGGTAAGACAATTACAAGCAGTGGGTGTATACGAATATGTAATCAGAATGTACACGATGAACAATGGGGCTTTGATCACATAATCAACTCCAACTCTCCCAGCCCTAACTAATACCAATGGATCCAATCACGACACGCTACAAACACGAATATGACCACTGAACATGAGCAGTGGGTATACACCAATATAATAACCACTGAACATGAGCAGTGGGTGTACAAGAATAAGCACACTGAATACAAGCAGTGTATGAACACGAAATATATATCAATACCCAATATATACAAAAAAATTCATGTACACGAGTACCCGCTGAACTTGGTAGGGGATAACATCTCCTGACGGGATCCATGTAGTACGAGTCCGTGAAAGTGCTGTATCGAAATCATGTATACAATTCTAGAACATGCATATATACACTATTATAAATTAAAAACTATCAGACAAATATACTCGCTTGAAGTCCTGAGCAAGGTGTGTCTCTCGATGCCCAAGCTGGTGTCACACAGACCTATATATGGTATGTTGCATCAATATAAGGTTCGAAAATGAAAATAAGTTAAATTGATGCAATGCTAGATCATAAAACCAATTCTAAGTCAAACCGGCTAATTCTAGGTTGTAAGAGTCTAATACTAAGATACTAGGTCGATACACTATGAAACTAAGCTATACTAGCTAATCTATGATACTATAAAATACACAAATTGTCGAATCTCAAGATACACAAGTTTCAATATATGATAATAATAGTTTAGATATACGTATAAGTCAATACACATAGTATCTATAACAAATTAATGAAATTAGGATACCTTGGCCTTGCACCAATGCGTATCACACTATCTCACACCTATCTCGATACTCAAACCCAATACCTTGAGTATCGACCCAATACCTTGATATTACTTTGGTTTCCCGAGGTAATTCAAAACCTCAACAATATAGCTAATACATATGCATAATACCTCAAGTACTAACTATAAAATATATAATATACTAATATCAATATATGCCTAATAACTAACAATTCAATACCACATATCTATATAGATACATATATACGTATAGCTAATCTAATAAGTATATACATACCTATCTAACTACTTAGACTAACAAGTATATGGGTACATAACTACTAACATATATTATAAATAGTATATAAAGCTATCTAGCTTAAACAATAACTAACTAACTACCCATCTATACCTACACCTTGATAACTATCTAACTGATATTAGACTGAAACCATATAACTAACTGATACCTTAATACTGTGCTGATACTGCACAGAAATGGTACACTGATACTGATGTTGATACTCTGCTATTGTTGTACCATACTGTATGCTCATTGCTGCAAGTTTGATGTTGGTGATGCAATGTAGTGTTGCTCGAGGCTGCTGCTTGCTATTTCTCTGTTTGGACACTGCTGTGGGGTGGTTTGCATACTGATGCACTGATGTAGTGTGTCTCAGCTGCAGAACTGTGCACGAGCTATATTGCTATGGTTCCCTGCTGTGTTGGCTTGCTGAGGGTTGTACACTGCAGTAGCTACTCTGCTGTAGGATGCTCTCTGACTCGAGCATACAGTTCAGTGTATGCTGCATATTGAACTGCAACTAGCTGTTGCTGTTGATCTGCTGTATACAATTCCTGGTTTGCTGTGCATTTCTGTAGTAGCTACAACTGCTCCCCTTCCTTGCTGTGCATTACTGCAGTAGCTACAACTGCTCCCCCTCCTTGCTGTGCATTTCTGCAGTAGCAACAACGGCCCCCCTCCTTGCTGTGCATTACTGCAGTAGCTACAACTGCTTCCACTCCTTGCTGTGCATTTATGCAGTAGCTACAACTGCTCCCCCTCCTTGCTGTGTATTTCTGCAGTAGCTACAACTGCTCCCCCTCCTTACTGTATATTTCTATAGTATCTACAACTGCTCTCCCACACACACACATCTAAACACTAATACCTACACCTCTGATATTAATCTATATATAAAATATATCAATCTCCTCTCGACATATATATGTATATATATTCAACCATACACACACACACACACACACACACACACACACATATATATATATATATATATATATATATATATATATATAGCTACACCTCTATGTATATCAATAGCTATATATCTATATACACCTCTCTATTTGTATATATATCAACTCTATATATATACAGTCTCACTACTATATATATATATATATATATATATATATATATATATATATATATATATATATATAGATATAAATACATATAGACATATAGACATACATATATAGCAATATGGATACACCTATACACTATATCACATAATACACACACATATATATATATATATATATATATATATATATATATATATATATATATATAAACAAGCATATATAGAAATAAGGACCAAAAACCAAACACGTGGAGTGCATCACACTCGTATCATACTCATTCTATGATACGCTTGTGATACAGCTCCAACACACAACCAAATGTATTTCGGAGGATACAAGCAAATCTAATTCACTAAATATGAATAATAAGTATAATAATTAGATCAACTACGTGTCCGTGTCAATATGTGATATGCACCAGTCCCCGTGTCGGAGGAAAATCCCCAAAATAAACTCGTATCGTCATATTTACGAGATCCCACTTACACGTACCCAATTGTGGATACGACACTAGTCACAAATAATCAATCATATGTCATATTGATCTATTTGATAAAATGACAAATACCACATGTGCCAATCCCGAAATTCTCTCAAAATTGGTACCAAAACACACATAACTTCCACCATAGGTCTCCTATGAACCTAAAACCAATTCCTATGGGTAGCCTATGCATGTGGGTTAGTTTCTCATGGTTAAAACTCAGATTTAGAACCTACTACAAGAGAAAAAAATTAAAATGTACTTATTTGGAGATGGATTCCTAATAAAAATCTGCAAATATGGAAAGTAGTCCCTCCTTGTAGATCTGGCCTCCTCCTTGTTGCTTCTTGCTTCCTTCTTGTAGATCATTATTGTAGTAGCCTCAAGTGAAGAATATGGAAGGAATTTATAAAAAAATTGGTGATGAAATGGTGAGGGAATAAAGGAAATTGGAAAAGGGGAAAACTAGATCTAAATGCAAATAAAAAATAAAATGAGAAAGACACTCTCTCTCTCCTTCTCTACTGTCCGACCACTATCCTCTCCCTCAAGTAATGTAAAATATCCTATTTATCCCTTAGGGCCTCTCATGAAGAAATTAATTAAGGAGGGAAGGTTCTAGTCTAATAGTTTCACTAATTAATCCATCCTACTAATCCATGGGCCTAATATTGGGCTCAATCTAAACTAATATGAAATGTTCGGTTCATGCATCTAATTAAATTTTTAGGTCCACTACACAAGTCTAAAATAATCTAGCATATAACAATAATTAAATAATACAATAATTAAATAATCACACATGCACAATATTTAAATACAATCAATCCTAAAATAAAAATACCCCTGTCAATTACCAAACTACCCTTGATTAAAAAATATGAGGGTGACACCAGGAACTACTAGGAATAATATCTCATGATGGGATCAAAAAAATACCAATCCGTGTAACCATGTGCCAAGAAGTCAAGGACATCTACACTAAATACAAAAAATATAGAATATATCATAAACGAAAAACTATCAGAAAATATAATCGTCTGGAATACAGGGTAAAGAATCAACTGTATCCGTAACAGTGCCTTGAAGACCTAAATATGGAATAGCATATCAATAAAGTGTTTTGAATTGATAAAGAAGTTAAACTAGTCAAAATCTAGGTCTTAAGGTTATTTCTAAGTCAAAATAGTCAAACTAGGTCAACTCTAAGTTAAACTAGTCAAACATGGTCAAATGAGTCAATTCTAGGTTGCACTAACCTATACCTAGGTTTTTATGTAGATATCTTAAGGATACTAGTCATATTAGCTAAAACTAGGTAATAAGATACCTATTTATACCAATATCAATATGATAACTAATATACATATACCAATTAATATAGTATCAAAATTATATATATAAGCTATACAAACTCTATATAATATTACCTTAGTTATCAACTTACATGAAAATCTATACCTTAACTCAAGTCTAATACTTGATACGTCATAGAATCCATAACCCTCTACTAAAACCAAGTTAACACTTTACTATAAACATTTACCTTACTAATACTCTAACCCACAATCTTAACTTATATTGATACTTACTATATACTCATACTAACATACCCCAACTCTGGTACTTACTGATCACTCCAACATATGCAACATGTGGTTGCTGCTTACTCCAACATATACAACATGTGGTTGCTGCTGCTCATGTTAGCTCTGTTAACATAGCAACAAATCATTGTTGCCCTTGCTGTTGTTTCCTTTTGTGCAGACTATCAACATCCTATAGATATTTTATCACCTCAGAACCTTCATGCTAGTGCACCCATTTATGCCCCTTATGATGATACTGCTGCTGCTGTTGGGATGTATCACCACTGATACATCCATTTCCGCCCCAAGCCCAACCCCAACACTTCTTAAATGGAACCTGGGAGCCCCCTCACATGTTGCTACTGCAACATGACTGAATCCCTCCTATACAACAGAATATCAATAATAACAACGGTCTCAACACCTATAGCACCACCACCACCAACACCACTACCAACAACAACTAAGCATGTTGCTGCTTCTATTACATGCTATTCCAGACCCAACCCAATATTATGTGCTGTTGCATAATCTCCAGAACACCTCCACTGCTATATAACAACAGTCACCCCTAATCACAGACACACTAAACACTATTAAGTGTACATCCTCACAACAGACACGAAGTAATGTATCTACCTAATATATATATACACAACATACAAATATCTCTACCCATAGTATACTCTAACACACACACACACACACACACTAATGATACACATAATACATACACAAGAACCACTCTAACAAGTGAACCTAATACATAACTATATATATAAGGTATCAAAGTATCAAACAAATTAGGATATATATAAAATACACTCATAAGACATATTATCAAACACAAGTGGTGCATCACCCAAATATCACACTTCTCAATGATACTTTTATGATACACTCAAGATACTCTCACCAAACTCTATCCAAAGCATATGAACACATAAAATATAATAATTAGAGACTAATTAGAGTGATAGCTATTTATTCTAGTGTTTGTAGTAAAATATGACATGTGTAGCTCCCGTGTCGAAGAAAAAACTCCCAAAATTAATCCGTATCACAAAATATCATGATACGGCCTACTAGTGTCCAATTATGGACACAACATTAGTCTCACATACTCAATCAAAGTCTAATTAGATATAATTATCCTAATAACAAATACTTGGTGTACCAATCTCGAAATTCTCCTTAATTGGGCAGAAAATGCACTATAGATGTCACAATGTGGGTCAAATGAACCTAGTTCTTCTTTCTATGGGTAGTCCTTAGCCATTTAAGGGTTCTTAATGGTCAAATGAATGAATTAGAGTATAATAGAAAGTAGAATTCAGAATTATACATATTGGAAGATTGATTCATAATAAAATGCTCAATGAACACAATTAGGGCACAAGCACCTAGTCAAATACTCCTTTTTCAAGTGCTCCTTGTAATCCAAGATCCAATGCTCCTTGGATGATGAAAATAAGAGGTAATGAGAGTAATTTAAGAGAAATTGGTGGAGGGATTAATCAATTTGGGAAAGAACACAATTGGAGATCTAAATTAGGATAAAATGAGAGGGAGGAGAGGGAATCTCCCCTCTATAAGGGCTGGCCACTAACTCCCTCCCCAAGCAATGCACAATGACAAAATTACCCATATTGGGTTGTCATGATAAAAATTTAATTGGGAGGAAAGCGTCTACTCCAAATGGAAGGTTTAATTAAATCACTAACTAAACAAAGAGTGACTAATTATTAGCCTAAATGGATCTAACTTAATTGTTGGTCCATGGTTCATGACAAGTCTAATTTGGTCCACTAACACAAGTCTAATAAATAATATAGCCTACTAGTAATAATTAAATAATATAATATATAAAAAATGTAAATTAAATATATAATTATAAAAATACCAAAATACCCCTAGTCTGAAAATGTGGTAGTAACACATAGTCCCAGCAAGACACGAAAAATAACGTCAGATACTTTTTGGCAAGACTGAAAATAAAAGAGTCACACATATCAATTATTATGACGAAGATAGCAAGAAAATACAGTTGTATCATTACAGCCAACCAACTAAGAACATTATATCGGGAATGTGCTATAACTTGAAGTCTGGTCTGGGACTTAATTATAGAAAAGGTAGACGGACTCTTATATGTTATATCTCTCCAAAAGGCAAACCTGAAATATATTATCTCTGAACTGGTCATGGTTTAGGGTACATCGTGCCACCAATACCTCCTGAAAGTTCAAAATTGGAATAAGAGACCCATTCTCATTCTTTTGACTCATCATTGTGGGATTCTGATAAAAGCATGGATGGCATATTTAAACGTGTCTTTTATGTGAATATGGTGTCAACTGTCCCAGATAATGAAGACATTAAAAACTTAGAACCATTCGAGAATGATCCTTGGGTACAACAGATAGATACTCAATAGGAGCTTCGGTTTGAGCAACGCGAATCACCTATAGAGGATAAAGGTATCCAAATTAATGTAGGAGAAAAATCTTTCCCAAGACCAATCTTCATCAGTAAGAGTCTTCCCGAGAAGGATAAACAGGCTTTAGTTTAGTTTATAAAAGAGTATATTGATGTCTTCGCCTAGAGTTACAAGAATATGCTTGGCCAAGATTCTCAAATAGCCACACATGTCAAGACCCGCAATCGGAATAAAGGCACAAGTGGTGAACAATGCCCAGCCTACGCCACAATATTGTTAGTAGAACAATGTCTGGGTCAACATAATTATCTACACATCTGTTACAATATATATAAGATACCTGTTATTCCATCTCAACTCCAATTGGATGAATAATATAATGTGTGACAAATAATAATCAATACTCAATCACAATATCAAACTAGAGAAAGAATGACACGATATGGATTAGAAGTAAAAGAAATATAAGAGTCTCAATACAAGTCCAATATCAACATAAATCTCAAAATAATAATACATGCCATAAAGTCTACTAAAATCTAATACAACTCATAATTAAAAGTCTAAGTCTCTCCAGCTGGTGGTATTATCTCAAGAGGCTCTACGGGTGCATGCTTAACTACCTCGCCATCCTGCGGCCCGTAATGCGTAGGACACCAGTCCTCTAATGAATCATCTAAAAAAATGGCCAATAATGATTGGAGGAAAGTACAACCCAATAGCAGTTCCAATTATTGACAAAAACTATGAAATAATAATAGTAAAGAAAATAAATGATAAAAGTAACTAAACTAGTCTATATCACGAGAAAGGGAATAAAGTTAAGTAATAGAATAAATTGAGAGCAATATGGTAAGGAATATCACTGTAATAAACTGGAAATAAGAAAATAAAATAATAGTTTGTGCCTTAAAATATTAGCAAAATATGTGATCGGCTTGGGCCTAACACAGACTATAAAAATAAATAGGAGCTAGCGTGACCACACATGAGTTTTATGATCTACTAGCTATCACGGGCTACACTATATCACGAGCTATAAGGTATGATCGTATATTTTCTAATATTTCTCCATTTTTTGACTAGTACACGGATCTAAATCATGACACGTTATAATACGTATATCACGATGCATAGTATATAATATAATATAATGCACTATGATCACGGTCTATATAAACACGGAGATATCCCATAATCACTAAGTAATCAAGAAGCACGACAGGGTGATCACTGAGTTATCACGATAATAATATCTCATGAGAAGTAACCACGTATACCAATCCGTGTGACCATCATGTTAGGAATCAAATATCTTAATACTAAATACATGAAACATAGAGACTGTCAAATAAGAAAACTATCAGAGAATGTACTCGCCTCTGGTCCTGAGCAAAAGATGTCACTCAGTGTCCAAGCTGGTGTTACACACACCTAGATATGAATACAAAATCAACACAGTATTCTAGAATAGTAAATATCCTTAAATAATTGGAATGATGCTTCTAAGCCAATCTAGGTCCATACTAAGTCGAAATAGTCAAATTAGAACAAATCTAAGTCAACATGGTCAAACTAGGTTAATATTCCATTTCTAAGTTCACATTAACTATTTAATGGGTCCATATATCCATACTAGGTTTTTCTAGGTCAACCTATTTAGTATAATATACTAAATATCATACTATGCTATATAGACTTACATATATTAATACCATAATTATCTACTTAATATCACAACCCTATACTAATATCTTGTTCCTTATCCATGGGTATTACCTAACTCAACACATCCTCTCCCCTAAACCACATAGGGTTCTGATACATCTAACTGATATCTCAAATCAACCCTTGCACCTAATTTCTTAGGTCTGTACACAGACCTCCACCCCACATGAACACTTATGCAAATTTACTGACACACATAACACAACTCCCAAATACACAGTCACCACTAAAGTTCACTATAACTCACTCATCAGTAAACACACATAACTGATACCCCTATCTTAGTATCTATGAATTACCTAAACCCTAACTATCCTTTAGCTATACTTAACTCAGATACCTATGGAAAACACACACACAAACACACTTTATTGACACTAACTGATATACTATCTTAACAACTAATTAATACACTTAAGTCTAACTAATACACCTAACTCTAATAGATACAAACTAGATTATAACTGATACTCTACTTCCATATACAACATCTAGTTCCTGTATTGCATTTCTGTAGACATCCCAAGTCATACATACACTTGCACATAGAGACATTCTAACTAAACACTCCTGTACTGAACTTAATTCTAGGTTATTGAGACACATATATCCAGTGCTCTGCACTGTAATCCGACCCAAAATGCCGGAATATCCAAGGCTTTCTATTGCAATGCAGTTCACTCAAGTCACACACACACACTATCCAAGCCTAGATAATTATCACAACTAATCACTTGTATACACATACCCCTAAGATCCAAATCACACACCCATGCACTTTCATACCCCTCATTCCCCAGGTACTAATGTTAGATCTTAGCATCGGTGCACACCACTCTATCCCACTCGAGTACTACCTTCTTGCAACTTAATCACCCAAGGTTACTACTACTTGATAAGAACACAAAATATTATATTTTTATCCCTTAATATTTACTCTTTTTATGCTCATTTGATTTCTAAAGATACTCATTATTTTATATTTTGATTTAGGATAAAATTGGAGTCACTAAATACAAAATGAAGCTAATTGTCAAATCTAGACAGTTTTGACACATAGTAGAAATATGGTCATAACTTCCTCACCCGAAGTCCAATTAAGCTGATCCAAATTAATTCAGAAATCTAAGTGATAGGAATAAGTTTTTGATTTTGAGTTTTTTAAGATTCTGGCTGCATCATGAACTAAATCAGGCTTGAAGTTGAATCAACTATAATGTGCACAAAAATTATAGCTAAATTAAGCAATTTTCTACTTGTTCAATGATTTTATTTTATTGTTTGGGGTATTGTAACTCTTTAAGGATTTGTGGGGAGATATTGTCGGCTTCAAACAACTAATTTAGAGTGTATAAAAGGGGTAAAAATTATGAGGAAATGGGACAACACATAACTCTTCTCCTTCTTCTCCAACCCTTTCTTTGAAGTTTTCATGAACATGTGTGTCTATAGTCTTGTTGGTCGAAGAAAACGGAAGCCTCAGAATAACTAAAAACTTGTGAGATCTAATATGTGTTTATATGTTTGATTTTTGCTTTGAGTAGTGAATGTTTTCTTATGTATATTTTTATGATTATCTTGTTTAATGACTAGGATGCATACGAGTTTATTATTCCTGACAATCTAATGCTAAATTAGATATCGAATCCGTAATTGTTCGATCCCTCTAATTTATGAAACAACCAAGATTTAATGAACTACTTTATTTTATTAGATCTTAGAAGAAAAACTTTTGACAAAATTAAATGCAACCACTTGTGCTTGTGTTATTTTGCTTTATCGATCTCATCGAGTTTAATACGCTACTAGATTAAACCTTTAGTACTTGTCTAGGGTTGTTTATTAGTTAAGGTTAATTACATCGCTTGTTTTTAATTAATTTTGGCTAAAGGAGATAGAAAAATAATTCCAACGATGAATATTCAAAGTATGAATTAATATATACTTGCATCGATGATCAATTTTAAGATTCCAATGGTGGATGGTGACTGAGACTAATATTTGTTTCTTTGATTGTTTTAATACTTTAATTATTTTTAGCTCTTCTTAATTTGCTTTTATTCAAAACTCTCCCCCCATCCTACTTCACATAGCATAAAGATTAACTAATTACTCTCTGTGGAAATGATTCTTACTCTTACTACTATATATAATTTTAAGTGTAAAGGTTTTATTTTTGGGTGCCTACAATAGTACTCCAAATTTTGGCGCCGTTGCCAGGAAGTAATTTTAGTTATTTTTGTGCTTTTAGTGATCTCTATTTCGTTCTTGCAATTAAATAATTTTTTATTTATTAGAGCAAAAAAAAGTTCGATAACAGGAAATGCGGCCAATTCTTAACTATTTGGTACTTGGCTAGATCTTCCATCTAGGCATGCTGATAAGGTAAATCTTTCTTACCTAGAACAACAAATTTTTAGTTTAACTTCTCTTGTTCGTCAGATGGTTGTTGGTACTTGTGGGATTTGTCTACTAGCAAGGCATCCAACCGATATGTGCCCAACCCTTCAAGAGGAGCCCAATGAACAAGTGAATGCGGCATGCGGTTTTCCTGGACTACCACAAATGTACTATGATCTCTATTCAAACATGCACAACCTAGGATGGAGATATCATTCCAATTTCTCCTATGGGAGTCCACAATTAAATAAGCCCGTAATTCAAAATTGCCAAAGTTAGAAGCAATACCTACAACCGAGCCAAACTTCTAATTTTGATATGTCTTTAGAAGATATTGTTAACTCTATTACCATTAATACCTTACAATTTCAACATGAGACGAGTACTAGTATCCAAAGTTTGAACAATCAAATGAGCCAAATGATAACTGTAATTATTAAGCTAGAGGCACAAAGCTTGGAGATATTACCATATAAAATGATAGAAAATCTAAAAGAAACTACAAGTTCAATCATTTTGAGAAGTGGTAAAGAGGTTGACATTCCAAAAAGAAGAAGCACATGCATCATCAAAACAAGAAGAAGGAAAAAATATCACTGCAGATACGAACATTCCTAATAACGATGTTGTACCAAATACAAAAGAAGTTTTTAAACTTGATGGAAAAGATGAAGTAAAATTGCCATTAAAAAGAATTTTGAGAAAGAACATGAGTTAGCTTTGAGTACTAACTTACATGAAATTGTTCTAGCATCAAACAATCTTCCAAAAATACAACGGTCAGGTAATGTTCCTTATATTTTGTTACCAATTTCTGACAAGAGGCATTTACCCTCTATTTTGCAAGCCTCCATTATAGACTTGAAACCCCTGCCTAGTTACATCAAGTGTGTATAGAGTCGAGCCAACGACTATATGAAACAAAGGCGCTGCTTGGGAGGCAACCCAAGGGAAGTTTGTTTTTATTCTCGTATTTTATTTTTGGTTATTTTTGCCTTTTCTTTACATTTAACCAGACATTGGGGCCAATATCCATTTTAAGTGTGGGGGAGGGGATTTAATTATTTTAGCCGTTTGAGTTTTTCAAAAAAAAAGAATTTTTGTTTTTTAAATAAAATAATTTTGTTTTTGTGATTTTTAATGATTTTTGGTTGTATATTATGAGCAAGATTCAACTAAGTTTCAAAAAATTATAACTTAATTGAATAAGGATTTTTTTAACTTAGAATTAATTAGTCTAGTTATTTTTCTTCAAAATGGTAGTATCTAAATTTGGTAGACAAAAACCGGTGAGGTTTTGAGCCTTAGACTGACATATCAGTCTCATTATTCTTTCATGAGAGCTATTCTTCCTTGGATTAGTTTTTCTAGAACTTGCTTTAATTTTTTTCGAGGTCACATTGACACATGCATGAATAAACATGATTAAGGCCCTCTTTGTTATAAGCTACATAAGCCAAATAGCCTACCTTATAATTAATTTTTCCTTTGTTGAACCCCTTTGAGCCATATTGCTTTTATTTTTGTGAACCCACATTACAAGCTTTACACCCGAATTTTTTTTTCTTACCCAAGCTGCAAAGCTAGTAGAGCATTGTTTATCATTAATGATATGTATGGGTGTGTAAGAAATAAGTGTGGGGGTATCTGAATTTGTGGTATGGCTATGACTAACAAAATGGAACATATTTTCATTCTTAATTTTCTTGAGTTCCATTATTGTTCTAAAGAAAGAAAAAAAAGGGCAAAAAAAAAAAAAAAAAAAAAGAAAAAAAGAAAAAAAAAGAAAGAAAGAAAGAAAGAAAGAAAGAAAGAAAGAAAAGGTGAAAGTTGTTTTACATAGTTCAAATGCTTTAAAAGCTAAATTGAAGAAGTTGTTGAATGGAGTGATTAATTTTACATATTTTATATATTAAACTTGAGTTGATTTACTTTCCTCCATTAGTTTTGATAGATTTTGAGCTCCACTCCCAAATATATTTCACCTTAATCCTAAGCCATGTTACAACCCATAAAAAGTCCTTATGATATATGTTACGCATGTAATCCTAGTGGTGGAGAATAAGAAGATATGCAAACATATGGTAGATCATTTCTTTTGGAATGAATTTGAGTGAAATATATACCCTTCAAACACATGAGAGTTGAGTGTTTATGTCTGTGAGGTCTACCTCTTTAGTTTACTCCATTCTCAAGTGAAAATGCTTACTAAGTAATTAAAAGTTATTTAAGAATATATTTTCATGATATGTTATGAGTTTTGAAGAGCTTGATTATTCTTTATTTATGATATTACAACCTTGATATCTTTTTGGAGAAATAAATTAGAGTTTTGGCCGAGGACGAGCAAGGGTTAAGTGTGGGGGTATTTGATGAGAACACAAAGTATCATATATTTATCGTTTAATGTTTACTTTTTTATGCTCATTTGATGTCTAAAGATACTCATTATTTTTATATTTTGATATAGGATAAAATTGGAGTCACTAAATACAAAATGTAGCTAATTGTCAAATCTAGACAATTTTGACACATTGTAGGAAAATGGTCATAACTTACTTATCCAAAGTCTAATTAAGTTGATCCAGATTGATTCGAAAATCTAAGAGACAAAGGAACAAGTTTGTTGTTTTTAGTTTTTTGTGATGCTGGCTGCATCATGAACCAAATCAGGTTTCAAGTTGAATCAACTATGCTGTGCACAAAATTAGAGCTAAATTAATCATTTCCCTACTTGTTCAATAACTTTATTCTATTGTTTGGGGTGTTGTAACTCTTAGAGGATTTGTGAGAAATATTGTAGGCTTCAAACAACTAATTTAGAGCGTATAAAAGGGGTAAAAATCATGAGGAAAAGGGACACAACACAACTATTATCCTTCTTCTCCAACCCTTTCTTTGAAGTTTTCATGAACATGTGTGGCTAAAGTCTTGTTGGACGAAGAAAACGGATACCTCAGAATGAATAAAAACTTATGAGATCTAATCTGTGTTTATATGTTTGATTTGTGTTTTGAGTAGTGAATATTTTCTTATGCATATTTTTATTATTATCTTGTTTAATAACTAGGATGCATACTATTTTATTATTTCTGACAATCTAATGCTAAATTAGATATCGAATCCGTAATTATTCGATCTCTCTAATTTTTCAAGCAAACAAGATTTAATGAACTACTTTGTTTTATTAGATCTTAGGAGAAAACTTTTGACAAAATTAAATGCAACTACTTATGCTTGTGTTGTTTTACTTTTCGATCTCATCGAGTTTAATACGCTACTAGATTAAACCTTTAGTGCTTGTCTGGGGTTGTTTAGTAGTTAAAGTTAATTAGATCGCTTATTTTTAATTAGTTATGGCTAAAGGAGATATAAAAATAATTCCAACGATGAATATCCAAAGTATGAATTAATATATACTTGCATCGATGATAAGTTTTAAGATTCCAATAGTGGATGTTGACTGAGACCAACATTTGTTCCTTTAATTGTTTTAATACTTTAATTATTTTTTGCTCTTCTAAATTTGTTTTTATTCAAAACTCTCCCCCTCCATCCTATTTCACATAGCATAAACATTAACTAATTACTCTTCGTAGAAATAATCCTTACTCTCACTACTACATATAATTTTAAGACTAAAGGTTTTATTTTTGGGAGACTACGACAGTACTCCACTACTACTGTGTGATCTATATAAGTAATTGCCCCCACACCGGCAATTTTTCTTGCAACAACTACATCCGAGCCTCCTCTTTCTAATAACCGAAAATCTGCATCCAAACTCATCTATATTTGATACTTAAGTACCCAACCTCTTATATCTAATGTATCATTCCACTGATGCTTTCCTCTATTGCACACCAACTGGATTGAACCTATTCTATAACTGACTGATACCTATTGTATCAGAGACTGCTCGAACCATCTACTAATTGCTGCATCATTAATATCTGATACTGCATCAAATACTACTCTTTTCCCAACTTCACACTGCCTTTGCACCAGATGTTTGTGCACACCCCAGCCAATTCTCCCCCTTATCACAGTAGAACCCTTCACAATCATAACTGAACTAATCACACAATTACTTAATATCCCATACACAACCACATCTCATATATATATATATATATATATATATATATATATATATATATATATATATATATATATATATATATATACACTTATATATATCATACATATAGAACACACAGCAATGGTCATTTAACCAAACAAATAGAGTCTGCCACTAGAATTCTCATGATACTCACCTAAAATGCATACCAAAACTCTAATTACACCATAATAAACCATTTCCTCATGAAAATTACATATAATATAATTAATATAACTTGCTACAATGAAGATTGAAAAGTAATTGTACAAAACATCCAAAATAGAGCTCCATATCACACGGTATTATACAGTATTATAATACAGCCTACTTGTGTCCAATTATGGACACATAGCTAGTCTCTCAATCCTGATCTAAGTCCAATTAGACTAAATTAGACTCATGACATACACTTGATGTGTCAATCTTGTAATTCCCCTAAATTGCACAAAAAACTTAAGTAGATGTGTCAATACACATCAATTAGGCCTAGATCTACATCCTATTGGTATCCTATGCCATGAGAGATTATCTAATGGTCAAATACATGATTTAGAATCTAGAATGAAGATAAATTCAGATCTATACCTATTGGGAGATGAATTTTCAATAAAGTGCATAATTAGACATGATCCGGACACGATATCCTCGCCATAAGCTCCTCCTCCAAGTGATCCTTGCAACTCCAAGTTCTAATGCTCGTTGCGTGATAAAAATGAAAGGGAATATGATTGACTGAATTGAGATAGGTTGATGGAGGGATGAAGAGAATTAGGGATCTATGAATCGGGGATCAAAAATGAGTGCAAATGAGTAGAAAAGAGAGAGAGAGTGTGGCCATTATGTGCACGACCCCTTTCTTCCCTTGACTAAGCAACAAGAAAATGCCTAATATACCCCTAATTGTTAGTTATAAAAATGATTAGGGAAGGGCTAAATTAAAAAGCTTCAAATCTAATACAAATTAATCTAATCCTCTTAATCAATTAAAGAGAATGGGTCTAATGGGCCTAGTCCATCTTGGGCTCACAAGTTGTCATGGTAAGTTTAATTGGGTTCACAAGTGTCAAGTCTAACTAATAGGATAGTCCTCTAATTAATTAATAAATAACACAACCACAAATATCAATTATTAACATAATATAAATAAATATTAATCTTTGACTAAATTGACTAAATTACCTTCATTTGGAAAAGTGAGAGTGACAAGTCTATCCCCCTTAGAAAAATTCGTCATCAAAATTTAAGGAAGAAACTAACTATAACAAATAATAACAACAAGCAAGAAGGAATTGTACATCACGGCTCAAAAAGATAAGGGTATCGCTCGCACATTTTGGCTTCCCTCTCCCAAGTAGACTCTCCTGGAGAGTGATGCCTCCATGCGACGTATACCAAGGGAATCGTCTGGTTTTGTAGTACCTTCTTCCTACGATCCAGAATCTCCCCTAGGTGCTCTAGATAACTGAGAGTCGGACCGACCTGGATCTCCGAGTGATCCAATACATGGCTGGGATCTACCACGTACTATCTCAGCTGCGACATATGGAACATATTATGCACTCCTTCTAGTGCAGGCGATAAGTCTAGCATGTAGGCCACTATACCGACCTTCTTAAGAACACCGTAGGGTCCGATGTACCGTGGACTAAGCTTTCCGTCTCCACCATAGAGAATCGTGCCCCGAGTCAGAGAAATCCCCAAGTGCACCAGATCGCCAACCTAATACAAAATATAGCCTTAGCACTCCAACCAAAATAAAGCAATCTCAAGCAATATAAACAAAAACCTATACCTCAAACTCCAATGGTCTTCGGTGGCTATCGGCCCAATGTCGTTGTCTGTCCTGCTATTACCATCCGTACCCCATATAGGGGCACAAGTAGTGAACAACGCCCAACCTATGTCGCATCATCGGCGGTAGAATGCTGTTTAGATAATCTATCTATCTAACAACCAAGATATAACAATGTCACTAATGTAATATGAATACTCAATCACAGATCTATATGATGGAATAAATTGAACAAATAAGATTATAGAAAAGAAGAGTCATAAATACAGCTCACAAGACAAATAGTATCTAATGAGTCAGAGAAATACTAATAGCTGAGATGGAGATAAATCTAGTACAAAAGATCTAACTACTATGCTACAAGTCCTGGATCGTCTGTCTCATTTGGGATGAGACCCTCCTAAGCCAATGTCTCTGGCTCTAAGCCAACAACATCCTGAGGCCCCTAGTGAGTGGGGTACCACTCCTCAGTGTCATATATAAAATATATATATAGTCAGGAAAGGAGCAAAGTACATCTCTAACAACAGTTCTAATAAATGATATAAACTATATAACAATAAATAGAGCGAATATACATGATACAATATGCAGATACAAGAGATATGCAATAAAAAAAATACTGGAAATAAATACAAGAATGATCAATATAAAAATAGACAAGAAATACTACTACTAAGTGAGTGAGTACCAGCTTTAACATATGATCGGCTTGGGAACTTGCATAAGGATCATGGCCTAGTTAATCTTACGTGCGGTGTATGATCAACACTCACAAGGAGCAAGACATGTACAAGGAGGATATGATCACATATCTACACTAAATACTCTCCGCCCCCGACTGGTATAGTAGATCCAACTATGGTATGTTATGACACATGATTCCACAAGAAGGGCACTACTCTTCTAGGTCATAAAGCCATTCCTAAATATGGAATATTACATCAATACAAGGTTTTGGAATAAAAATAAGTTAAGCTAGTCAACTTCTAGGTCATAAAACCATTTTTAAGTCAAAACAGTCAAACCAGGTCAACTTTATGTCAAACTGGTCAAACTTGGTCAAACTAGCTATTTCTAGGTTGTATGAGTCCATCTCTAGGATATTGTGTCCATACACTATTTAACTAGGCTATACTAGCTATATTAGGATACTAGAAACCAATAAGATATCGTATCATAAGATACGCAATTTATTAGATATAAAAATATTATAATATGTATATACAATACAAAATATATAATACTCCTAAATAAACTAATGCTAAGTGGATACCTTGGCTTTGAACCAAAAGCGGTATCACACCACCTACACTCCCATCTTGATGTGCACACTCAATACCTTGAGTAAACCCCAATACCTTGAGTAAACCCCAATACCTTGACATTACCTTGGTATCACAAGGTAATTCAATATCTAATTTATAATTACTACCCATACTCCTCACTATACAAATATGTATTTAAAACTTATAACAATAATATTCTAAACTATATACTAACCTCTCCTTAATATTTAATACCCGTACCCGAGATATCTCACTCTCATTACCTTGGTGCACCCCAAGTTAATCTAGAAATGATGCTAACTAATATTAACTACTACTTATGGATATAAAAATCTCATATATAATTATATACTAACTTATTTACAATATATACATAACTACTAGCTTATTAATATAAAATAATTTATATATATATATATATATATATATATATATATATACACACTAATGTACTAGCTTACTAACTTATCAAATAAATTAACTAACTTATCTATATATATACATATTTTATATATATATACTAGCTTATTAAATAAGCTAACTAACTTATATATATATATATATATATATATATATATATATATATATATATATATATATACTTGGTAATACCCTTAACCTTGAGTATCTATACACCTATATTACCTTAACCTATAACTTATCTTAACTCAAGGCTAATACCCTCAACTTATAATACCTTACTTAAAACCCATATCTTATTTACCTATTGGTACCCTCTAACCTGATACTTGGTAATTTGAGTTACCAACACTAATTACATTCAACAAAACCTAGACTTTATACTACTCAAACTTGGCACTAGGTATCATTTCTATCTAGATGTTTTATATATCCTAGATATTTCCTAGTATCTAAATATCCCCATAATCCCAAACTCATACCTCACACTCACTATAATAGTTAACAACATACTTAAACACCACAATAACACTCCTACTGCCCCACTTCATCACTGGTACCTTAGCATCAATGCACCACAAATGACACTGAAACCACACTTGCATTTTCCATTATCAGTTACACCAGTGCACATCAGTCTTGCTTTTGCACCAACTTCTAGTTTGATACCTATGGTGTATACCCGAGCCCCCATTGCAGTCCTAAGCTGACTGTAGACACACTGTCTGACCCCCTTCATAAGCCTGTAATAGATCACATTTCTCTTACATCAACCTAAACACAAGTCACAGAATGTGCTACCCCAACATGTTGCAGGCCCTCACTAACACTCATTGATCCTGCTGTTCAAATTTGTTGACCTAACTTTGAACCCCACTCAACTTCAGTGTACACCCTAACTAATACTCATTGAACTGTACCAATATGCTGCTATGGACTACCCATCAAGATCCTTGATGTACCTCATCCAACATGTTTGGATGTTCAACCCACCAGAGCACACAACAACAACAAGGATGTAGTTCCTTGCCTCAAACACTAGCACATTGTGCCTGTAAAATACAACAATACCCAAAACACTCCAAATACATGCCTGCAACCTAACCCAAAAGCACTCAATGCCTGCATCCAGATTCCCCACTCTAAGCCCCCTCATTTTAGTATAGGGGTAATTTGGTATTTTATAATTTATTTTATTTTATTTAATTAAATAAGTTACAAATTTAATTTTATTGAATTTCTTCCTATATATATGACACTTTGACTAGACAAACTTGACCAAATTGAACCATTGGCACCAACATGACTCAACCCTAAACACCAAACACCTACCTATCATTCCAAACACCAAACATCCTTTTTTATTATACTAATATATTATTTATTTTATTATTAGAGAAATATATTCAGCCAACTAAAGTATGTAATCCTCAAACTCTTCCTCTCCCCACTAGCAAAAGTTGTAACCCCAAACTCTTCCCATTTCTACTAAGCTTTCCATAACCTCCCTCTCTTCACCTCCCTTATTTAAACCATCTGAAGAACATTTCTTCCTAACCCTCTCCCTCATATTTTCTCTTCACAAACCATCTGCAAATTCCTTCTCTATCTCCCTACACAACTGTATCTATCCTGCCCTACTCAGGCTGAATCAGAATTCAGCAACACCCCCATTAATCCGGCCATATCATCCTCCACAGTAAGTATATTTCTCTCAAATTTAGTATTCTTCTTTATCTCCCTGTTTCTCACACTTTCTCTTCATAAACCTTCCATTAAAACTCATTCTATATTACTCAAAATAGCCCCGCCATCAGAGATGTCCAGGCTGAATTCGAATTCAGCAAAACAAATTCTCAGGCCACTCCACCACATCCACAGCCTCCAAACCACCACCACAGCACCCAAATCTCCTTCCCCTATCATTTTACCATCTTCCATAGTCACCACAAGTCCTAGAACAAATTACACAAGTATCACAAGGACCTACAAAGAGGAGAAGTCAAATCTTTAATTGTTTCAAAGAAGCTGCGATTCGAGGTATTTTTAACCCATTTTCCAAAGAGTATAGTGATCAAAACTCTTCTCCTTGAAACCCCTTATTTTTCCTAAATAATACGCTTTAGATTCTATAAAGTTTTCATCAACTTGTTGTATATACTTTGCATTCTACACTTGAAAACCCAATACCAACCTAGTTTTTACCCGTAGTGAACACCAACTTGTAATTCTTATTATATTATTGAAATAACTCTAAAAAAAATTAATTTATTCTGATTTAAAAATAATTATATATATTTTTTCATATTATAAATTATTTGTTTTAGAATTAAAATTTATAGAAATTTATAAGGGTAATAGTGTTGAGCATGTGTAAACACTTGATTGGTGTAACTAGTTTATATTTTTATCATTAAAGTTTTAATTTTTATGTTCGGAAAATAATTATATATTATATTTTGGTTAATTTTAGAATTTTAATTTATGTTTTTGAGAGTGTTATGCATAAGAATTCATAAAGAGATTTTGTTGGAATGATGTGCTAAGAACTAGTCTATACTAACTAGTTTAATTTTATTATTTTATAATACATAAAATAGTATGTTAAATAGAGGAAAATATAAAATTTTAAGTTAAATTCCATAACTTATAATTATGTATTTAGAGTTGGAACATTTGTTTATTTTGGAAATAATTTGGTTTATAAATGTACAGCTACTAGTTCTAAACAACTAGTAAATTTTGCATAAGTATAAATATTTATTTTTATATATTAATTAAGTAAAAAATAGTATTTTAAAATATATTTTTAGAATATATAAATTATATTTTTATTTATGTATGTTAATCAAGGATAAGAAATTATTCATAAAAAGGTCTAGACTTTAACTAGTTTTTGTTGGTGATTACTTGTGATGTAGAATACATGATTTCAAGAGAGAGTATACTATTTTGTTAATAATATAGTAAATATTCTAGAATTATTATAGTACAATTTATGAATATATTTGTGGTAGATTAATGGTGTAGCTTAGTACCAACTTGAACATAAAACTAGACTAGTTGCCAGATGACTATAAAATAGTTGTGTATAACATATCTTAGTATGATTGCTGATCGATAGATATCATATGTTAATAGGAGTACGCGATGATACGACTGGGATTGCCGAAGTAGGATCTTTGTTCACTCATCAGAAAGATTCAGGCAAGTGTACCTTGCCTTGGTCTCAGTAAATTATGCTTAATTTTAATTACAGTTTGTAGTTTATATTTTAAAACATGTACTTTGTTATGACCGAAGAACGTGAGGATACTTAGTGTCCGAGTTATATTCGAGTGCCGACTTTTGTACGCGAAAATCGAGTATCGTGAGATTTCATTGTCGACGTATACCTTATATGTGCATCACTTGCCCGATTTACCGTAGGACACTATACACGACTCTCATGTACAAAAATCTCACTTAAGATATTCAATGATTTTGGCTTCTGTTTTAGGACAGGACTTAAAACATGTGCTAGTTGACATGATATTATTTACACCTGGACTTTAAACATAGAGAGTGATTGTCTTGCATATCGTGGATATGAGACGTGAGATACATGGGGTTGGGAAGAATTTACCGTACCACTGGGCTACTACACACTACTAGCTACCGATGCTTGTACTTCGAGCCCTATAGTATTGTAGGTACCTTGATGGGGACATGTATGTACCTACTACTACTATTTCTACTAGCTGCTATTGTGTCTATGCAGACCTACAGGACCCGGTGGTTTAGTGGACGAGTACATTCTCACTGCATTCACTTAGATGGTTTATGCAGAAACCTTGAGCATACATATTATTTATTTACTTTTACTTTGGTATGCTATTTCTTGTACCTTGTTACGTCCTTCTGAGGACCTGGTCCACTGTCAGTTTTGCAACATAGATGGTTGAGGTATTTTATGGAGCTGCTGATGCGTACCGCCTCATCATACATCCATTAGACTCAGGTAATATTATCATTTCTATCGCAGTTATGTTTATCATCTCTCGTTACTATTTCTGCTGCTATAGTCTAGTTTTGTAGACTCTTGTTATTTATTTGAGTCTATTCGGACAAGTATTGAATGGGGTGCACACCAGGATATATGTTGTCCATTCTTGTATTTTATTTTATTATGGATTGAGACTTATATATATTTATTATGTTATCTAGATAGTGACCATTGTAGTACAGCTTATACGTATTCGAGTCGAACAAAAGACTGGTGGAATACGTAGCTGGCCAATGCCACATACCCTGGTCCTACGTATTTTAGGACTAGGGCGTGACATAGTTTTTATGGTGGCCCATGTAAGTCCTGATTAAATTGTCTCGATCACGTTACTGTGCCAAGTGAGCCCGAGTTAGGATAAGTATATAAGGATCTCAATCCACAATTGCTTGGAACCTTCTTTTGGTTTTTAATTATCGCCTTCAAACCTCAAAAAATGTATCCGATGATACCCTTCTTGAACTCCCTATCATTTGAATCTCGTTCTTTCCTATTTCGGAAGGACGAACACTCATGCTTGACTTTTAATTATATATTTATATCACCAGAGTTGGTTGAATAATTCATAGGACAGGCTATCTATGTTAGAAATAGGTAAGATAGATGCCTGTACTAGGTAGACTACTAGAACGAGAGGATAGCTTGGAGTTATATATAAGGATTACCCTTAACAGATAACTTTTCCTTAATAAATAGGTATTAGAACTCCTACCAACAGTTCATGTTGGACTAGAACCTTTACCAATCATCAATATTTGTCAGGATTTCCATGTGAGATAACTATGCTAACTATTGAGAGGATACCCAGTTAAACCATAGAATATGTATAGCCCCATAAAATAATAGGACCAACCTTAAGGAAGGCTTTAGAAGATATGCTTTAAGATTTTTATAATAAATAGAATAGCTTGACAAACCTTGTAGATAAGATTAGACCTAAGACTGTGTAGAATCTTACCATTTTATGGAGTTCGATAAAATTACCACTTAGAAGAGATGATCATGACTTGATGCTGGTGTTGTAGGGTAGTAACATATCCAAGATGACTCCTATGAGAAAGATAATATAAACTAGAAGAACAATAATATGATATGATAGGTAATAGAAGGGGTAAGTTGCATGAGAATAGATAGACAATCAAATTTAAGGTTGGACTAGTATTGGAATGACCAATCCATATCGTGATTGAAGAGTGTCAGTAGTAAATAGTATGCCATGAGTAATAGACCTAAGTACTTGCTTAGTTTAGCTTTGGTCCTTACCTACTAAGTTAGGAATATGGGAGTTAGACGAACTTGTAAGGACTGTATGGTACTTATTTATAGATAGAAATAGGTTGCCAATAGTATGGGGGAGGTTAAATAAAATAAAATTTATAGGAAGTATAATATCGAGATCAAGGATTTGTTATATTACTTTATCAATTTTATATCTATCCTTCCTATTAATAATTCCTATATTTTTTACGATTATAAGTCTCTTGATTTTGCAGCAACAAGCCTTCTAATTATCCAAATAAGTGGATTCTTCATCTTTCCCTAGTTGTGCCTTAATTATAAAATTAATCCCTTAGTTGGTACCACTCCTTGTGTTAATATCCATATCACCATAGGTATCTATTATTTTCTACTCTAATTCCCTTAATCTAGTCACCATGACTTGATTCTCCAAATACCTGCCTAATCGTGTCTTATTCAACCCTGTAGACTTATTATAATTTATTCTTATTGTGGTCTGAAATTTCTTTATCTCACGATTCCTTCGATTTTTGTCTCTTCGTCATCAATGTCCATCGATGATCGAAGCCTTTATGCAACCTTGCCTTACTTAGATCCGACTCAGTCCTTTTTTCTGTTTTGTAGAAGCTTGACCTATACAAGAACAGTATTGGATGGGTAGTAATTTTTCTTATAAAGTTGTTGACAAATAGCACCCTGATAGTATCTAGGTTCCCTTAGCTAATCTTTGATTATGACAAGTAAACCCTAGAATTCTTGTATCATTATTTAGGAAATAGGCCCTTCCAGAAATCTTGTTAGCAGGACCATACTTTAGTTTTAATACCAACTTAATTTTTATAAGTTGGGTAGATTAAAAGCCCCTGATTTTAGTGTAGGTTTATTTTTTAAAATTTATGGTAAATTTGAATTAATTTTAGTATTAATTAGGTTTAATCTCAAACGGATTAAATTACCTCTTTAATTTTTGTATTCTTGATACCCTTTGTTGTGGCTCGGTTATTTGGAGCATAATATTATCATTTCCTTTCCAATAACTTCTACCTTTATGACCTAGACTAGTCACTCTATGCCTATGACATGACTATCACTCACAAACTCACATTCCTATGCTTCATTTTAGTTGCATAACATTTGCGACGCATTTGTAGACACAAATGACACATAGATATTCTTTTCTGTTGTCGTCAATTTAAATACGCAACACCGGCTCAATTCTTCCGACAACTTTGACATTCATGAGCCTAAATGAACCTACTAACTAATGACCCAACTGTACTCCAAACTATGCAATCCCATACACCATATAGGCCCACCACATTTGTGGCATATCTTCTTCTAAAATCCTATACTTAAATATTCAACCCCGGTGCAATTGTACATCGGCAACCCAAGTACCTTGACAACTGATAAACCAATAGCCCACTCGAGCCAAACTAAGTCCACGATACTTGTGTTGCTTGAAATTGACCCCTTGTACTATCTACACAATATTAATCATCTTGACAAATTATATTACCTTTGATACTTATTGTTGAATCATTCATCAGCATCCAAGATACATGATGAATGTTTTCCTCTGTACCATCTCACCCTAGTTGTATTTGACTAAGATATATACTATTGTCTTGTAAACATGGCCTAATTATGAACAAATAGAACTGGTAAACTTTTTTTATAAAGATATTGACTCAATAGCTACCTAGATTTTCTATGATAGTCTGTGACTACGGTCACAAAAGCCTCATTATCTCGTACCCTTTTCTTAAAGATAGACTTTCTATAACCCTTGTAAATAAGATCGTGGCCAGAATTTTCTCTTCCAACTTAATCTCTATAAGTTGGGTAGTGACTGGAATTGAGTGTATCCTCACTCTCAGAACGTGACATCAAACTAGGATCTCATTTGTAACTGTGTCCCCTAGCTTTCGAGAACCAAGGTATGGCCTTGTGTACTTAATTTTTTTTCTACCAGTTTGTAATCCTTATCTTTAAATCGTATTTTATTTTTATCGAGAAACTTGATATGATAAATCGTATTCAATATTCTTACGCAGTGAATCCTCTTACTCTTTTCTATAATGTTTATTTTAAATTTTGAAGACAAAATTTTTATAAGTTGGGTAGATTGTAAGCCCCCTCATTTTAGTATAGGAATAATGTAGTATTTTAAAATTATTTTTATTATTTTATTTAATTAAATAAGTTACAAAAATAATTTTTTGAATTCCTTCCTATTTATATGAAACTTTGACTAGACAAACTAGACCAAATTGAACCATTGGCACCAACATAAATCAACCCTAAATAGAAAATGTCCACCTATCATCCCGAACACCAATCACCATTTTTTCTCATACCAATACATTATTCATTTTAGTATTTAGAGAAATATATTCAGCCAACTAAAGTATATAACCCCCAAACTATTCCTCTCTTCACTAGCAAAAGTTGTAACCCCAAACTCTTTCTCTTCCCACTAGGCTGTCCATAACTTCCCTCTCTTCACCTCCCCTATTCAAACCACCTGAAGAACATTTCTTCCTAAGCCTCTCCTATATATTTTCTCTTCACAAACCATCTCCAAATCCCTTCTCCATCCCCCTCCACATCTCCATCTATCCTGTCCTACCCAGGCTGAATCCAAATCCAGCAATACCCTCATTAATCCGGCAATATCTCCCTCCATAGTAAGTATTATTCTCTCAAATTTAGTATGCTCTTTATCTACCTATTCCTCACACTTTTTCTTTATAAACCTTCCATCAAAACTCACTCTTAGTTTCTCAAAATAGTCCCGCCATCAGAGGTGTCCAGGCTAAATCTGAATTCAGCATAACCACTTCTCAGGCCACTCCACCACCTCTACAGCCTCCAAACCACCACCATATCACCAAAATCTCATTCCCCTACCATCCTAAAATCTTCCATAGTCACCATAACCACTAGAACAAACTACACAAGCATCACAAGGAGCTACAAGGAGGAGAAGTCAAATTTGGAATTGTTTCAAAGAAGCTGCAATTTAAGGCATTTTAAACCCATTTTCCAAAGTAGTTAGTGATCAAAACTTTTTTTCTCGAACCCCCTTAGATGTCCTAAATAGTACATGTTATGTTCTATAAAGTTTTCATCAACTCGTTGTATATACTTTGCATGCTACACTAGGAAACCCAATACTAACCTAGTTTTTACCCGAAGTGAACACCAACTTGTTTATATTATTGAAATAAATCTAAAATAAATTATTTTAGTCTGATTTAGACCTAATTTTATATATTTTTCTATATTATAAATTATGTGTTTTAGAATTAAAATTTGTAGAAATTCATAAGGGTAATAGTGTTGAGCATGTGTAAACACTAGATTGGTGTAACTAGTTTGTATTTTTATCATTTGAAGTTTTAATTTCTATGTTAGGAAAGTAATTGTATATTATATTTTGGTTAATTTTAGAATTTTAATTTAAGTTTTTGAGAGTCTTATGCATAAGAATTCATGAAGAGATTTTATTGTAATTATGTGCTAAGAACTAGTCTATACTAACTAGTTTAATTTTATTATTTTATAATACATAAAATAGTATGTTAAATAGAGAAAATTTTAAATTTTTACGTTATATTCTGGAACTTATAATTATGTATTTGGAGTTCGAACATTTGTTAATTTTGGAAATTTTTTGGTTTATAAATGTATAGCTACTAGTACTAAACAACTAGTATATTTTGCATAGGCATAAAATTTTATTTTTATATGTTAATTAAGTAAAAAATAATTTTTGAAAATATATTTCCATAATATATAAATTATATTTTTATTTATGTATGTTAATCATGGATAAGAAATTATTCATAAAAAGGTCTAGACTTTAGCTAGTTTTTGTTGGTGATTACTTGTGATGTAGAATACATGATTTCGAGAGAGAGCATGCTATTTTGTTAATAATTTAGTAAATATTCCAGAATTATTAGAGTATACATTATGAATATATTTATGGTAGATTAATGGTGTAGCTTAATACCAACTTGAACATAAAACTAGACTAGTTATCATGTGATCTAGTTTTGACCATAGATGACTATGAAATAGTTGTGTGTAACATACCTTAGTATGATAGTTGATCGATAGATATCATATGTGCATAGGAGTATGTGATGATACGACTGGGATTGGCCAAAGCATGATCTTTGTTCACTCTTCAGAATGATTCAGGCAAGTGTACCTTGCCTTGGTCTCAGTAGATTATGCTTAATTTTAGTTGCAGTTTATAGTTTATATTCGAATACATGTACTTTGTTATGACCCTAGAAACATGAAGATACTTAGATTTCGAGTTATATTCGGGTCCCGACTTCCGTACGCAAAAATCGGGTATCGTGAGTTTGCATTGTCGACATATACCTTATACGTGCATCACTTAAACGATTTACCGTAGGACACTGTACACAACTCTCAAGCACATAAGTCTTACTTAAAATATTCGAGGATTCAGGCCTATGTTTTAGGACAAAACTTGAGACATGTGCTAGTTGACAAGATGTTATTTATACTTGGACTTGAGACATAGATAGTGATTGTCTGGCGTATCATAGACATGAGACGTGAGATAGATGGGGTTGAGGAGAATTTACCGTACTGTTGGGCTACCACACACTACTAGCTACCGATGCTTGCGCGTCGGGCCTTATAGTGCTGCAGGTACATTGGCTAGGCCTATACGTACCTACTACTACTATTACTAATAACTATTGTTGTGTCTATGCAGACCTACAACACCCAGTGGTTTAGCAAACGAGTACGTTCTCACTGTATTCACTTAGATGGTTTATGTTAGATACCTTGAGCACACATGTTATTTATTTAATTTTACTTTGGCATGTTGTTTCTTATACCTTATTATGTTCCTTTGAGGACCTGGTTCACTGCCAGTTTTGCAGCATAGATGGTTGAGGAGTTTTCTGTTGTTGATGATATGTACCGCCTCATCATGAATGCATTGGATTCTGGTACTCTAATCATTTCTACCGCAATTATATTTATCATCTCTCGTTACTATTTTTGCTGCCATAGCCTAGTTTTGTAGACTCTTGTTATTTCTTCGAGTCTATTCGGACAAGTATTGAATGGGGTGCACACCAGGATATATGTTGTCCATTCTTGTATTTTATTTCATTATGGATTAAGACTTAGATATATTTATTATGTTATCTAGATTGTGACCATTGTAGTACAGTTTATATGTATTCGAATCGGACAAAAGTCTGGTAGAATACATAGCCGGCTAATGCCATGTACCCTGGTCCTACGTATTTTGGGACTGTGGTATGACACCCACCTTCACTCTACCTCACTACACAACCTACTAGGGCCCTCACTGCCGGACTCGACCTTGTTTCTCCCTTTGCACCATCGTGACTGATACTAGGTAAATCAATAGATACACTTCATAGGCATCCCTCTGCACAGGTCCTTCTCTGGACTTCACATATACACCTATCCCCTAGCAGCAAGTTGCTGCAATTGGAACTTCATACTACACAGACCTGGAATCACTTTAAACCTCTCCAAACCTCTCCACGGCACACACTTCAAAAACTAGAATAAAATACCACACATAATAGAATCATTAGACCAAACACTTCGCATGCTATCAATGATACTCTATGATACTATCACCCTCATATTTTCAATCAAGGGCAGTTTGGTAATTGACACAGGTATATTTTATTTTTGGGATTTAATATATTTAAATATTGTGCATGTGTATTATTTATTTATTGTTAGATGCTAGATTATTTTGGACTTGTGTAGTTGACCTAACCAATTAAGTAAATGCATGAACCCAATATTTTAGTTTAGTTTAGATTGAGCCCAAGAATTAGGCCCATGGATTAGGAGGATGGATTAATTAGTGAAACCATTAGACTAGAACCTTCCCCCTTAAATAATTTCTTCATGAGAGGCCCCAAGGGGTAAATAGGACATTTCATACTTGCTTAGGGAGGGGGCTAGGGTGGGCCATAGAGGGAGGAAAGAGAGTGCTTCTCTCATTTTAACATCCAATTCCATTAGATCTAGTTTTTCCCTCTTTCCAATTTCCTTTATTCCCTCACCATTCTCCACCATTTTCTTTATAATTTTATTCTCTAATTCTTTATTGGATGCTTCTACATCAAGAATCTACAAGAAGGAAGTAAGGAGCAACAAAGAGGAGGCCAAGATCTACAAGGAGAGAAGCTATATTCCATTTAGGGACTTTTTATTGGGAATCCTCCTCCAATAGGTATATTTCAGTTTTCCCTCTTTTAATAGACTATAAATCTGATATTTAAGCATGAGAAACTAACCCACATGCATAGGCTACCTATATAAATTAGTTTTAGGTTTATAGGAGATCTTCGATAAAATTATGTGTATTTTGGTATCAATTTTGGGGAAATTCCAAGATTGGCACATGTAATATTTGTCATTGGGTCAAATAGATCAATATGACCTATGATTGATTGTTTGTGACTAGTGTCGTATCCATAATTGGATACGTGCAAGCCATATCTCGTGAATTTGACGAAACGAGTTAATTTTGGAGATTTTCCTCCGACACAGGGACTTGTGCGTATCACATTATGACACAGACACATAGTTGATCTAATTACTATACATATTATTCATATTTAGTATATTAGACTTTCTCGTGTCCTCCGGGATACGTTTGGTTGTGTGTTAGAGCCATATCGCAAGTGTATCATAGAATGAGCGTGATACGGGTGCGGTGCACTCCACGTGTTTGGTGTTTTGCCCACATTTCTATATGTACATGTGTATATATATATATATATATGTATATGAGTGTGTATATGATTAAGTGTATTTGTGTGTGTCTGTATGTGTGTATATAATAGTGTATATATATATATATATATATATATATACACTATTATATACACACATACAGACACACACAAATACACTTAATCATATACACACTCATATATATATATATTATATATATATATATATATATATATATATAGAGAGAGAGAGAGAGAGAGAGAGTTGGATTTATATATATAGAGATGAGTATATACATAGAGGGTTGTGTGTATATGTATTCGTGTTTGTGAGTGTGTGAGGATGTGAGCTCAGCACAGAATCTGCAGCAAGGAGGAGCAGTCCTCAGCAAGCAAGTGCAGTCCCCCATAACTTTCAAATGCAGCAACTAGCACAGCATAGGTGCAGCAATATGGAGGCTCAGCATTCAGTGGCAGTAGAGGGGGACTCGGGGTGCAACCAACATCATCTTGCAGAAATTAGCAGTGGTTCACTGAGCCAAGTGCAGCTCAGGATGAGAGGCAGCTGCAATAGTACAGTCAAGCTGAAGGGCAGCAGCTGCAACTCTGAGGCAAGGCAACAATATTCAGGTATATGCACAGTGTAGGAGATGCACAGCAAATACACTGCTCAGTGAGAGAACAGGAGCTCGGGCATACAGCAAGGGGGCTTGGGCTATGCACAACCAGTGTATGCAGCACTATGCCCAGTTCAGCACAATGCCCGTATCAGTGTATCCATGTTTCAATATAGTTAGTTGGGGATCTTGGTTCAGGTAAGGTTCAGTGCAATAGACTCAGTATCAGTGTTCACTGTACATTAGTTAGAATGCAGTAGTAGTATTCTGCTTGGGAAGGTATTGGGTACTTGGGTTGGGTATTTGGTTAGTCTAGTTGATTTCTATATTAGCTAGTTAGTAATAGATAGTTTTATAAATAGTGTAAGTAGATTAGTTGTTTAGTAACATTGGTTAGAATGTTTAGTATATAATTAGTTATATATGTATCTATGTATATAAGATATTGATTAAGGTAGATTAGTATATATATGACTATTAGTCTAGATAGTAAATAGTAGATTAATAGCTATGCTTAGTATATAGTTTAGCTATATGTATATTGTATTAGTTGTGGTATTGCATTGATTAGTGGTTAGTAGGTAGTATATTGATACCTATTATATGTTAGTAGTTTAGATACATTATATAGTTAGTACTTGAGGTATTTTATATATTTGTAGTAGCAATATGTTAAGTGTTTAGGATTACCTTGGAATACCAAGGTAATACCAAGGTATTGGGTCGATACTCAAGGTATTAAATTTGGGTATCGAGATAGGTGTGATACGCATTGGTGCAAGGCCAAGGTATCATATTTTTATTGATTTGCTATAGTATTATGTATATTGACTTGTTTATAAATCTAAAATACTATTTTCATATATGAAAACTTGCATTTCTTAGGATACGACTTTTTGAGTGTCTTTTAGTATCGTAGTTTAGCTTGTATAGTTTAGTTTCATAGTGTATCGACTTAGTGACCTAGTTTAGACTCTTCCAACCTAGATTTAACCGGTTTGACCTATAAATGGCTTATTGACCTAGAATTGCATCATATTAACTTATTTCCTTTTTCTTAACCTTGTATTGATGTAATATATCATATATAGGTTGTGTGATACCAGCTTGGGCATCGAAAGACACACCTTGCTCAGGACTTCAGGTGAGACATTTCTTTGATAGTTTTCAATTCATAATAGTGTATATTTACATGTTCTAAAATTGTATACTTGATTTCGACACAGTGATTTCACGGAGTTATACTACATGGATCCCGTCAGAAGATGTTATCCCCTACCGTGTTCAACGGGTACTCGTATACATGTATTTCTTTGTGTATATTGGGTTTTTATTTATATTTCATGTTCACACACTACTCGTGTTTAGTATGCTTATTTGTGTACACCCACTGCTCGTGTTCAGTTGTTATATTTCGTGTTCGTAGCTTCTCGTGATTGGATCCATTGGTATTAGTTGGGGATGGGAGAGTAGAAATTTATTATGTGATCAAAGCCCCATTGTTCATCGTGTACATTCTAATTACATACCACACTTATAATCGTCTTACCTTATTGATTATGTTCACCCAAATCGATCACATAATAAACTTGTATTATGAGGCACATTAGTTAGATTACAGTTATTTTATCATATTGCAGATATTCATATTGTTGATCTATATTCTTGTACATTACTTGTATACCTATTTTTCATTCATTCATATATTAGTAATCTTGTATTTTATTTCTATTATCTGTTTTATATGCTCGATTATGTTATTGAAACTGCTTTCAGAGGTATGTACTTTGCTCCAATCCTGACTGGATATATTTTTCCAGATAATTGGCTTATAGAGCAGTGTCCCATATTCTACGGGCCACAGGACGGCGTACCTATAGAGGATACTCCTATAGACCAGGAGGACTTAGTTGCAGAGCCCGATGAGGTCTAGTTATTTGTGTTGGCTTATATTAGACTATTATTTTTGTATAGATTCACAGTTTGTATATTATTTCAGATTATGGATTGTATCTTGTATTTTCCTTCGCTATTCCATTCATGCTTTATCTTTCCTAGTTTGTTTTATGATTGAGATTAGTCATACTTATGAGATACCATATTGTTCCTCCATTTGGAGTTTAGATGATTGACAGGTACCATATTATATTATGAGATGTTAGATAGTTAGAAATAACCCAGACAATATCTTACTGTCGATGCTGCAACATAGGCTGGGCGTAACCACGTACCCGTGCCCAAATATCTGGGTGTGGGTCGCGACACATTTTTATTAGTAGCCCATACAGGTCTAGATTCGCAAGTAGTCCGTTATCATAGTGGTGCTCGTCTAGAGTAGTGCTACGAGCCTGCTTTAGAAAATAGGATTTAGGCTGAGAGTTTACTCAATCACAACTAGGAAATATTCTACTATTTGTTTTGTAAATCCTTATTTATTGAATATTTGCTTTACTTTGAGTAAAATTTTGTCCTTCTTTGATGATATCGTATCATATTCAATATTGAATCCTTATTTCAATCTATCTTCAAGATGCCGCCGAAGACGCGTTCCCAGCGCTCAGGTGCTGCGACAGCATGATCAGTCACCTCATTACCCTTGAGGGCAGCACCCTCAGAGGATGGTCCAATACCTACATTCAGGAGGTCACCTTCACCGGTCTAGGTAGGCATATCAGCAGCAGCTTTCGAAGGTGCGCCACCTCCAGTATCGAGGATAGCGCAGATAGTTCCAGGGGATCTTCCACCCCCACCACTTGTAGTTGATTAGACGTAGTTATTCACGCTCTTCCAGCAGATAATGGAGGTGCAGCAACGTCAGTCAGAGGTTCTGCGACAGAGCGTGGAGAATGCACACCAGATCGGACTTGCAGCAGTTGAGAGAACTTCTACAGTCCAGCCACTGATGGCACCACCTCAGTTTATTCCTCAGCAACCAAGGCCGGGGACCATCATAGACTTCAAGAGGATGGGTTCGAAGGACTTTAGAGGCACCGAGGGGATCCTTTATACGGATGATTGGATTAAGGACATCGAGCGGAACCTGCGGCTGGCGCAGATTCTAGAGATGTTACAGATAGAGGAAACGAGGTGCATGATGTTCGATATTGCTTTGACATGGTTCAGGAGAGACACCAAGATCGCAGTACCAAGACTCACTTGGAAAGCATTCAAAGAACTTTTTAAGGAGAAGTTCTTCCCAGACATGGCTCTTATATCTTTGGAGAGCTAGTTCCAGTACCTCGTCCAGGGAGGTATATCAGTGGACGAGTATGCGACAGAGTATTGTCGACTAGGTCACTTCGTGAAGAGGCAGAACCCTAGAGGCACAGCCAGGAAGTTCAGGAAGGGCCTGAACCGGAAGGTCAAATCCCACACCAACGGAGATCTTACCGCTACCTTCGAGGAGATTCTCAGACAGGCACAAAGAGAGGAGTATGACTTAGAGCTTGGCTCTAAGAGGCCGAGGGACACAAGAGGATACAGTACCAACATGGGTCCAACGAAGATGCCTTATTTCCAGCAGTAGCACCACAGGTATTATCAACAGTATCACGGGCCAGCTAGAGCACCGGCACAACAGATCTATCAGATCCAGTGGGCAACAGTTTCTTGTACTTTCTGTAAGAAGCAAGGACACGGATGTGACGTATGCAGGATGAGGCTAGGCCAATGCTTATTCTACGGTTCAGGAGATCATCAGTTGAGGGCTTGTCCTAAAGTCCCAACTCATCAAGTTCACGGCGGAGGACAGGCTAAGAGAGCAACCACTAGACCACCAGCGGGGCAGCAGAGAGGACCTCTTCCACCGCAGCAGCAATAGTTTGCTCAGTATCAGCAGCAGAGAGATGCGCAGCGACAGGGGCAAGCTTTTTCCTTCACTGTCGAGGAGGAAGAGCCGGTTGGCGATGTCATCTCAGGTTCAGTTTATCTCGATTCCTTTCCAGCTCATATTTTGTTCGATTCTGGTGCTTCTCATAACTTTGTATCTGTATCTTTTTCTTTAAGGCATCATCTTGAGTCTGAACTATTGGCGAGGACTTGCAAGATAACAACCGGAGGTAGCATTACCCTGGTCAGTAATGTTTGTAAGAACCAGAGAGTTTATTTGGGAGGCCGAGAGTTGAGCGTATGTTTACTCGTAATTCCACTTTTGATTTACGATATTGTACTCGGGATAGATTGGTTGAGTAGATATCATGCTAGTATCAATTGTCATTATCGTGGAGGCAGAGTTTTATTTTAGACGCCAAGAGGGCCAGAGTTTAATTTTGTCCGAGGAGTAGAGAAGAGCGGTGTGAAGGCAATTTATGTGGAGCTTTAGTAGAAGAGGAGGAGCCGCCACATCCGTTGATTATAGAGTTCATGGATGTCTTTCCAGAGGAGTTGTCGGGATTGCCACCGGAGAAAGATGTGGAATTCTCTATAGATTTAGTGCCAGGCGCAGAGCCGATATCTCAGCACGTCTTTAGAGTAAACAACAGCGAAGTGGCAGAGTTGAAGAAGCATGTGGATGAGTTGCAAGACAAGAGCTTTATCCTTTCCAGTTCATCACCATGGGTGCTCCAGTACTTTTTGTACCAAAGAAGAATTGGTCGGTATGTATGTGTATCGACTACAGGGCACTTAACAACCTCACTATCAAGAACAAATACCCGTTGTCATGGATTGATGACTTGTTTGACCAGTTGAGCGAAACAAAGGTATTCTCAAATATAAACTTGAGGTTAGGGTACCACCAGGTGAAAGTAAAGAGGTAAGACATCCCAAAGACAGCTTTCAGGACTCATTATGGACAGTTCAAGTTCATGGTGATGCCGTTTGGGTTGACCAATGTCCCGACGATGTTCATAAACCTGATGAATAAGTGTTTCATCAGTACCTAGATCAGTTTGTTGTAGTCTTCATTGATGATATTCTAATATATTCGAAGCCCCAAGAGGAGAACAAGCATCATTTGAGGATAGTTCTAGAGACCCTCAGGAAGGAGAAGCTATATGGCAAGCTATCAAAGTGTGAGTTCTTCCTTGATAAGGTTGAATTCCTCGGGCATGTTATTACAGGAGATGGAATCTCAATAGACCCGAAGAAGATTTTAGCAGTTGAATCGTGGTCTACCCCAAGTTCAGTAGCAGAGATCAGGAGGCAGGATACTATCGAAGGTTTGTTCAAGATATTTTTAGGATCACGGAGCCGATGACTAGACTAAACAGAAAGGACGTGGAGATCGTCTGGACTGAGGATTGTCAGTCAGCATTTGAGGAGCTGAAGAAGAGGTTGACTATAGCTCCAATTTTGACATTGCCATCAGGAGCAGGAGGATTTTTTATTTATAGTGATGCATCAGGAAAGGGTTTGGGTTGTATGTTGCAGCAGCATGGAAAGGTGATTGCCTATGCTTCCAGGCAATTATGCCCACATGAGAAGAACTACCCTACCCATGACTTAGAGTTGGCAGCAGTTATCTTTGCTCTCAAATTAAGGAAATACTACTTGTATGAAGACAGTGGAGATCTTCACAGACCACAAGAGCTTGAAGTATGTGTTTATGCAAAAGAGCTCAACATGATACGGCGGCGATGGTTGGAGTTGATGAAGGACTTTGATATTTTTTTATAGTACCATCCAGGAAAGGCCAACATAGTCATGGATGCCTTGAGCAGGTATCCCGTGGCTATGTACTTGACGAGAGATAGACATTTATTGGCCGATCTTGACAGTTTGGATATTGAGGTACTAGTTCCTGGAGTCGCAGCACAGATATGGGGACTTCAGGTACAGTCGGAGCTGATGGACCGGATCAGAGCCAGACAGTACAAGGATGAGTATCTGAGGAGCATCAGAGCACAGGTTCAGATCGGGTTGGCAAAAGACTTTAATATCGTATATGATGGATCATTGCGGCACGGTACCAGATTATGTGTACCGAGTGGAGCATTATGCGAGAAAATTCTACAGGAGGCGCATCGATCTCAGTACTCTATGCATCCAGGTGCTAACAAGATGTATAGATACATGAGAGGGCATGTTTGGTGGTATGGTATGAAGCGGGAGGTAGCTAGCTTCTTATCCAGATGTATGGTTTGCCAGCAGGTAAAGGCGGAAAGATAGAGGCCAGGTGGATTGCTTCAGCCTTTACCCATTCCAGAGTGGAAATGGGAGCATGTGTCCATGGATTTTGTTTCAGGACTTCTACGTTCTCCTAGAGGTAAAGATACGATTTGGGTCATCGTGGACAGGTGGACCAAATTAGCCCACTTTCTGCCATTCAAATTGGGTACATCTACGGAGAAGCTTGCGGAGATGCATGTGCACCAGATAGTCAGATTGTACGGTATTCCATTGAGCATAGTCTCGGATCGGGATAGTCACTTCCTGTCCCACTTATAGAGGAGTGTGCAGGCTAGCTTGGGCACTCAGCTCAAGTTTAGTACCGTATATCACCCTCAGACTGACGGACAGTCGAAGAGGACTATTCAGACTCTCGAGGATATACTACGCACTTGTATTTTGGATCTTGGAGGCTCTTGGGAGGATCATCTTTACCTGATAGAGTTTTCATACAACAACAACTACCAAACCAGTATCGAGATGTCACCATTTGAGGCATTATAGGGACGAAGATGCCGTACTCCGTTATCATAGGATGATGTTTGTAAGAGATCTTTATTGAGACCAGAGATGGTAGTGGATGTAGCTGAGAAGGTAAAGCTCATCAGGGATAGACTTTGAGTGGCGCAGGATAGACAGCAGCATCGGTCCGATAGCCACCGGAGACCTTTGGAGTTTGTGGTATAGATTTTGTTTTGTATTGCTTGTGATTGATTGTTTGATTTGTTAGAGTGGTAAGGTTGTGTTTTATGCTAGGTTGGCAGTCTGGTTTTCTTGAGGATTTCTCCGACACGTGGCACGATTCGTTTCGGTGGAGGCAGAAAGCTAGTCCATGATTCATCGGACCTTTCAGTATTCTTAAGAGGGTTAGTGCAGTTGCATACAGACTAGACTTACCACCTGCATTGGAGGGAGTGCACAAGGTGTTTCACGTATCGCAGCTGAGACGGTACGTGGCAGATCCCAATTGTGTGTTGGATCACTCGGAGATAAAGGTGGGCCCTACCCTTAGCTATCCAGAGCACCCAGTTGAGATTCTGGATCAGAGAGAGAAGGTGCTAAGGAACCAGACAATTCCTTTGGTATGTGTCGCGTGGAAGCATCATTCGCCAGGAGAGAGTACCTGGGAGCGAGAGATCGAGATGCGCGAGCGATATCCATATATATTCGAGCCATGGGGTATAATTCTTTCTTGCAATGTATTTCTTGCTTTTGGTAGTTAGTTTCAAGAATTTTTTTTCTAAGGTAGGTAGGATTGTCATCCTCACATTTTCAATTAATGGTAGTTTGGTAATTGACATGGGTATATTTTATTTTTAGAATTTATTGTATTTAAATATTATGTATGTGTATTATTTATTTATTATATTATTTATTTATTGGTAGATGCTAGATTATTTTGGACTTGTGTAATGGACCTAACCAATTAATTAAATGCATGAACCCAATATTTTAGTTTAGTTTAGATTGAGCCCAAGAATTAGGCCCATGGATTAGGAGGATGGATTAATTAGTGAAACCATTAGACCAGAACCTTCCCCCTTAATTAATTTCTTTATGATATACCCCAAGGGGTAAATAGGATATTTTATACTTGCTTAGGAAGGGGGCTAGGGCCGGCCATAGATGGAGGAGAGAGAGTGCCTCTCTTATTTTAATTTCTAATTCCATTAGATCTAGTTTTTTTCTCTTTCCAATTTCCTTCATTCCCTCACCATTCTCCACCATTTTCTTCACAATTTCATTCTCTAATTCTTCATTGGAGGCTTCTACATCAAGGATCTATAAGAAGGAAGCAAGGAGCAACAAGGAGGAGGCCAAGATCTACTAGGAGATGAGCTACATTCTTTTCAGGGACTTTTTATTGGGAATCCATCTCCCAATAGGTATATTTTAGTTTTTCCTCTTCTAGTAGTCTCTAAATCTGAGGTTTAACCATGAGAAACTAACCCACATGCATAGGATACCCATAGGAATTAGTTTTAGGTTCATAGGAGACCTATAATGGAAGTTACGTGCATTTTAGTGTCAATTTTGGCATAATTCCGAGATTGGCAGATGCAGTATTTGTCATTTGGTCAAATAGATCAATATGACATATGATTGATTATTTGTGACTAGTGTCGTGTCCATAATTGGATACGTGTAGGCCATAACTCATCAATTTGATAAAACTGGTTGATTTTGGAGATTTTTCTATGACACGGGGACTTGTGCATATCACATTGCGACACGGACTTGTAGTAGATCTAATTACTATTCGTATTATTCATATTTAGTGTATTAGACTTGCTCGTATCCTCTGGGATGCGTTTGATTGTGTATTGAAGCTGTATCGCTAGCATATCATAGAATGAGTGTGATACGGATGCGGTGCACTCCACGTGTTTGGTGTTTTGCCCATATTTCTATATGTACATGTGTATATATATATATATATATATATATATATATATATATATATATATATATATATATATGATATTTTATATAATATATATAGGTATATGAGTGTGTATATGATTAAGTGTATTTATGTATGTCTATATGTGTGTATATAGTAGTGTATATAGTTTTATATATATATATATATATATATATATATATATATATATATATATATATATATATATATATATATATATATATATGTGTTTGTGTATATATATGTGTATTAGTGTTTGTGTATATATATGTAAGAGTGTAGTATATATATGCTTATATATATATATATATATATAGTTGGTTTTATATATATATAGATGAGTATAAACATAGAGGGTTGTGTATATATGTATTCGTGTTTGTGTGTGTGCGAGGATATGAGCTAGTGAGCTCAACTCAGAATCTACAGCAAGGAGGAGCAGTCGTCAACAAGCAAGTGTAGTCCTCCATAGCTTTCAAGTGCAGCAACTAGCACAACATGGGTGCAGGAATAGGGAGGCTCAACATTCAGTGGCAGTAGAGGGGGACTCGGGGTGCAGCCACTATCATCCTGCAGAAATCTGCAGCGGGTCACTGAGCCAAGTGCAGCTCGGGATGAGAGGCAGCTGCAGTAGCAGTCCTACTGTAGTATTGTCAAGCTGAAGGGCAGCAGCTACAGCTCTGAGGCATGGCAACAATATTTAGGTATCTGCACAATGCAGAAGATGCATAACAAATGCACTTCTCAGTGAGAGCACAGGAGCTCGGGCATACAGCAAGGGGGGCTCGGGCTATGCATAGCCAGTGTGTGCAGCACTATGCCCCGTTCAGCACAGTGCCCTTATCAGTGTATCCATGTTTCACTACAGTTAGTTGGGGATCTTGGTTCTAGTAAGGTTCAGTGCAATAGATTTAGTATCAGTGTTCACTATACATTAGTTAGAATACAGTAGTAGTGTTCATCTTGGGCAAGGTATTGGGCACTTGGGTTGGGTATTTGGTTAGTCTAGTTTATTTCTATATTAGCTAGTTAGTAGTAAATAGTTTAATAGATAGTGTAAGTAGATTAGTTGTTTAGTTACCTTGGTTAGAATGTTTAGTATATAATTAGTTATATATGTGTTTGATAATAAACGGAAGAAATAAAACAAGGTTTATACAAAACCCTTTCTTTCGTTTACAAACAAGAAGTACTATTAATCCTATGCGAGGTAAGTACAAATTTTAATCTGGGTAAATATTTCTATAGGAGTCTGATCTGAAGTCGATCACTTTGTCCCTAGGTCCACACAATGATGAAGAAGTGCTGTAGAAGAAGGAGATGCTTCAGAGATTGCAAGAGGGAGTGGATGCTCGATGCCAAAATCGTCGATCACTACTCTATGTCTGAGCTCTTCTCTCTCTGTTCTTCTATTTCTTTGAACTTTTTACGACTTTTTGTTCGACCCTTGTTCGACCCCTGTTCGACCTTTGTTCGACCTTGGACCTCCGTCGACGGAGGTCTCTATTTATAAGGTTTAGTGACAGTAACCGTCCAGTCGGCGTAGAAGCCGGACAGTGGAGAGTGTGGCACTTTTTACGCGACAGTTATAATAACTGCCACCCACATATAAATGATCTTCTGACTCTACGTGTGACGCGTGTCCCATCATGAGATAATGCGTATAACTCCTGCAAAGATCACGGCATGCAAGCCACGAAGGTAACTGCCCCTTGCGTAGAAAAGGTTGGCGTATAAGCCAATAACTGTCACCATGGCGTAGAAGCCAAATAGTTGTCAGGTTGGCGTAGAAGCCAAATAAGCGTAGAAGCTAAATAGTTGTCAGGTTGGCATAGAAGCCAAATAGGCGTAGAAGCCTGATGCTGCATGGATAGGTAGCTAGCGTAAAAGATAGCTGATCCTCCTTCTTTGACTGAGGCCTTGAGCGTATTCTGGACCAAATAGCCTTATCACGCACAAATACAAATATAGCCTGAGTTGGCGTATTTCAAGGAGATAGCGTACATCGTGCTCCTTATAGCTAAAAATAGCCCGAAGGCGTATTTCAAGGAGATAGCATACAGCGTGCTCCTATAGCTGAAAATAGCCTGATCGCGTAATATGCAGAGGTGATGATGTGGACGTATTAGCCATAATTTTGGCTCGCCCAGTCTTTAAAAAATAGAATCAAATCTTGTGCATTTAATGCAGAGATCTGCCACAATTCTGAGCATTAAATACAGAGACGTGCCTCGAGCTCTGTACGAAGATCTGCCTTTGACGTGGCAGTTCGTTTTGTTTTCTGCTGAGCGTAAAAGCTCACATCTGCCTGTGTAAAACTAGTCAGCGTATTCCCTTGTATGCGTAAAAATACTTTATATCAGGAAAACGTCACTAAACGACGGTTTGGGTCTCTGTGCCGCACCATTATTACAGCCGTCGTCTGGATAGCTGTGCAGTACTCGTTGTTAGGAGTCAGGTTCACTGCATGATCTGACAGATTTATTCGAGGAATACGAAGCGTTCCCCATACAACTTCCTACCGTATTAAAAGCGAGTAGGTTTTACGCCAAAGTGGCGATGTAATGACCTTTTTACTTCGAAGCAGACTGGAAATACTGCGTTACGCGGATTGTCTTGAAGCTTGTATTTTATGCTGTACTAGCGATAAAGCTCTGTTTGTACGCCGATGGCTCTGAAGTTACGTCTTACGTTACCTAGCACTGAAATGCTTCGTATAGCTCTACAGTATATTTTTTATGCTTCTACAAGACCCCCTTCAAAGTTTTCAAATTCCTCGTAATTTGAAACACTTTGAATGAAGCATGAAATGGTCAAGTCTGACTCGTTCTTCGAGGCTGATTTCCTGGCAGATTTTTGGGGATTTGTTGGGATTTGGTGTGTTCTCTTTTGCCTATATAAAGGCTGAGGAGTTAACCTGTTCTTTCCTTATTTCCTTCACCACACAGAGATGATTGCCGGAGTTCGTCGGGTCGACTTAAGGAAGAAGAAGATCATGTTCTTTCAGCATGTAAGGAGCTGAAAAAGAAGGCATCTTCAAGCAAATGTCCTCTGCAACGATGGATCATGGAAGGATATCATAGCTTCCTTTGCTCGGGATAATCAGCAACTTCATATGGCGATTCGTCCAGGAGAGAGAAAGGGTCACATTCGACCACACAGCTTGCAAGCTGTATTTTCTCCCGTTGTTCGTGGATGAGGGCAGACAAACTATCCCTGTCTTCCAGTACTGAGTTGGGTCTAAAATCTCAACTCAATCTGTCATGGCGTATGGAGGATGGGCTCTTGAATAATTTATACAGGCCCAGTTGTGTATCCTCCCGCCATTAATCATTTTCTTGTTCATCGACTGTGGAAGTCGATGAACTGCTGTAGAAGACGGACAAAGATCTTCCCCAATGCAAGAACATGACAGAACAGATTATGGGCGTGATCTTTAAATGAGGATGAGAAACCCTTTGTAGACGGGTTTTCCCTTATATGTAATCATGAAGATGAAAAAAACCCTTTGTAGACTGGATTTTCCTCATATGTAATCATGATTTAATAAAATTGTCTTCTTTTGCGCATCTAATGATTTTGCCATATTTTTTGCTGTTATAAAGTCTAAATATGTGTAGCTTCGACACGTCTAAATAACATTACGTCGACTCTGAAAAAAGAGTATTTGGTCACGTCCTGTCTTTTACGCATAACTGAGGACGTGTAAAAAACTGCTTAGCATTTAAGTCGAATATTCGAACTGTCAGGCTATTTTGAACGAGGGATTGCGTAGAATTATGAACTTGTCACTTTTGTGATAAGAAGAATTTCTTGTTCAGACCATCATCTTCAAGAATAATTTCACAAAAATCTCTTAAAATAGGGCGAGAAATGGCTGTCAAAACTGAATCGCCATCTTGAACTGTAGAGGAAATATTCAGACTGGATTCTGGATTAACTTTTAATCGACCCAAGAAGAAGAGTTATTTTCAATATTGAACTCTGTATGCTTTGGGTACTTAGGATATTTTGAGGCCAAGGAAGAGTATCTCTTGCGTGAACCCTTGCAATTGGCCATCTTGAGATTTGTTCAGATATATGCATACTCTGGCCGGCGTATTTTAAGATATGCGGAAAGTCATAGATTCGTAGCGTAGATGAGCATAAAATCGTAAGTTTGTAGCCTCTCGAGCGTAAAAGCTGCTGAGCATATGAGCATCCGGGCGTAGAACTGTAGATTTATAGCCTCTGAAAAGAAAACTTTCGAGCGTGAAGTCGTAGATTTGTCGCCTCTGAGCGTAAAAAGCTTCTGAGCGTAAAATCATAGATTTGTAGCCTCTGAGCGTGAAGTCGTAGGTTTGTAGCCTCTCGAGCGTAAAAGCTATCGAACGTAAAAGCATCCGGGCGTAAAATCGTAGACTTATAGCCTCTGAGCGTAAAACCGTAGATTTGTAGCTTCCCGAGCGTAAAAAGCTCTTTGGCAGAAAATCACGAATCTGCTCTGCACGAAAACTATTTGAATTCGCTGACTGTCCGCCTTTCCTGAGTAATAGGCTGACGTAGTCCCCAATCATAACCAAAATATTAAATATCTAATTTGGTTAGGGATTCGAGGAGTCCATCTGAACTCTATAAATACCCCAAGGCTTTCAGAGAGAAGACTCTTCACCTGTCTTTTGCAAAAGAAAACTTTCGTCTCTTTGAGTATTCTCCTTCATTTCTTCTCTGAGCATTATGAGTTTTTAGCAATGGTACCAAAACCAGTCTCCTCCTCTAAAGGAAAGAAGGCTGCCTCCTCTTCTCGCTCCTCTGCCCAAGCAAGAGTGATTTCCATCGGGCAGGGCGAACCCCGCTCTGAACGAAGTGTCCCACCGACGAGCTGTGTACCGGGCGTTATAGGTAAATCTTTTGGGATGATAAGAACGAAAAAAATTCTTCGCACACGTTGTACGTGAACGCGCTAGGTCATCTTCTGTGCTGATAGCCTCTTCGAGGAAGATGATGCACAGAGATATTTCATCTTTTACGCCCACATTTCTAATGTGTCAGTGTAAAAACTCCATTTTTTTGCAGTCTGGCGTAAAAATCTTTGACTGTCAAAATTTGGCGTATACTACAAACTTTGAGTGTTACGCTCTGGATGAGAATTCTGGCGTAATAACTCAAACTTTGGCAATTTGGCGTAAAACACAGACTGTCAGATTTTTGTGTATACTGCCAATCTTGAATTTTATGCTTTGGAATGAGATTCCAGCGTAAACAAGTCAAGTTTTTATAGTCTTGGCGTAAAAGCACAGACTGTAGCTCTTTGGCATAAGCTACAAGATTATGAGGTCTAGTATAGAAACTGACGTATTTTTTTGCACTTTGTAGTTAACTTGCATATATCTTCGTTGGCTGAGGTGATGGGTTCTGCTGCTGGGATGCTGCACTCCAATTACCTGAAGGATTTGTCCCATGTAATATTTCCTATTTCTGGACCCCAATATCCTGAAGGAAGGGGAATCCTGATATCGTCTCAAAGAGAGCGAATGCTGTTGAGCATGATCAACGGAGAGCCCCTGGCGTATATAGACGGGGCACAATACATAAAACTGGCTTTCCTCTTCGGGAATATAATTGACAAACAATCCCAGACGAAGCCCAAGAAAGAAAACTAAGTTTTTCCTGCCGGGGGCCTGGTCCTGTATCTGCCCAAGATGCTGAGAGATTACCCTATCTCGACATTCTTCCATGCCACGCATCCCAGGAGGATGTCGTGGACCCTGACTCCCAATATTCACGGCCAGCCGGGGAAGATATTTTACCAGAAAGGATCCGATCGGGGGTCATTTGTAAGCCGCCCTTCTGGCCCGGCTCCCAATCTTCATGCCGTTCAGGGGATTGTATCCGGCAGTATCTCGAGTGATTGTATCCGGCAGTGTCTCGAGTGATTATATCCGGCAGGGTCATTTGTAAGCCGCCCTTCTGACCCTGACTCCCAATCTTCATGTCATTCAGGGGATTGTATCCGGCAGTGTCTCGAGTGAAGACACTTTCCTACTCCAACCAGTCCAATTACCGACTTTCTGCAATAACTTCATGGGGCATGGAGGAGTATACCCCAAGGTTAATCCTAGGACAAATGGGTGGGTTACCCCTACAAATCTTTAATGGGCTCATTTAGCTGACTGGGCCTTGAAGCATTTTCAGATTGAGCTGGAGGGCATTGGTCTGTATGCGGTTGTGAGTGCTACCAGTGTTGGGTTACCTCTCAACCTCAACCTGTTTCTGGCTTTCATGGACTTTTGCCACTCCACTGGGGGAGTTAGGATTGGCCCTTCACGAAATGGCAGAGATTTCAAGACTGCCAATGGGGATACTCCTTATGAAGAGTATGTTCCCACAAATCGGGAGCTGGAGGATACAGACTCTCGGGTAGTGGCAGTATACTAAGAGCTGATGTGTCACTATTTAGCGTGCACAGCCTTCTATAATGAGCCCTCTGATTTGGCTCTTACCAACAAATGGGCATCCTACCTCTTCTTCCATCAGGCCAGGGCTGCTAAGCCAAACAAAGTCGTGGATAGCAGGGATAGGCCTTTGAGCTTTCTGAGCGTGCTTAGTGCTCAAGTAGTCGATGACCTTATTGAAGACGCTGGGGATTCAGATCAAATTCTCGACGAAGGGATAGGGAAATATCCTGCAGGCACTAAAGTCTACAGTTATTTGAGGCATTGCTGCAGGCCTCTATCACGAGAAGCTCAATTGGCTGGCTTCCTCTCTGAATGACTGCACCGAGTGGTAGTACCAGGCATTGCATCTTCGGATCGCATTTACCGCATTATCTTATGGCCTGCAGTGCGTCTGGTATTCGGAGCAAGACTGGGCTTGCTTCCTGCCATGGTATACCGCATACAAGCTGGCCTGAGGGCCATTACTGATGGGCTGCTTGCCGATGAAATACGGTGTGACAGCTTTCCCAGGGTAGAATTACCGTTCCTGTATTTGATGGGATGGTTAATTCTCCATAACCCCAGGGTGATGTCTTCCGGCCCTGGCAGTAGTTCGGGGAGTAATTTCTTGTTAAATTACAAGAATTCTACTTGGAATGTGACCACAGTTTTAGACTGTCGGCGGGCACTAAATTTTGCTCACAGTTGGAAGCTCTTTTGTACCGTCCCCTCTGTATATCTCAATTAACAAGGAAGCAGGCTTCAAGACTCAGGTGAAGGGAAGACCATTCTTTCTCCTGAAGCTTTTAATTGGTTGATCTGCATTAGACCTTCCTATTTATTGTACGGAAGTGAAGACCAATGCTTCTTGGAGCCCTACCTGCCTAGTCGGTTCGCCAAGCAGTTTGGGTATGACCAATTGCACGTGGGCAATACCGTCACCAGCTTCAAGTCCAGGGGTGGACTTATTGATGGAGTGAGAGGATGGCGATACTTCATAATGGGTTACACTGGAGCAGCTTTTACTGTGCCCATGACTTCACTCTCCATAGAGTTGCGCATCCACCATTCGTATGCCCAGTTTTATATGGCAACCAATACCTTCCATCGTGATTTTGATATGCGTGGAAGTTTTAGGATGCCCTCTTCTAAGTCAGCGGGAAGAGACGAAGTCCCATCAGTTTTCTCTGACGAAGGTAAAGATTCTGTCAATCCAGATGAGCCTTTGTTGGCAGTACCGAGAGGCAAAATACCTCCGCCTGCAGAGCCTCTGGTTATCTCTGGTAAGCGAAGGGCTCCTATTCTGAAGGAGACTTCTCCTCGCAAGAAAAAGAAGACTATTATTGGTCCTGTCAAGACTTCCAGTCATGAGGCTCCTAGCAATGAGCCTGTTGTTTCCCCTGTTGGGGACGATCCTTTGATTAGAGGTTCCTCGCCTTTTAGAGAGGGAACCTCCATAGTTCCGGCTGGCAGTGCCAGAGAATCTTTGCTCGAGGCTGCTGTCGCTGTTACCGCTTCAGGTAGTAGTACGAGATCGTCTTCGAGGCTGAGCCAAATAAAGATATCTTTATCCAGACCAGTAACGGGAGAAACCCCTGCCGTGTTTGTAAGTATATCCAGTAAGATTCCACCTGATGAACCTCGATTGGATTTGGGTAAAGGCTTGGATGACTACCCTCAGTCGTTATTTGGTGCACCCTCCTCTCCAGGTATGACAGCTCGCTTAGCATTATTAAGAAATAATTTATCTGTACTGGCTGCAGACGCGACATATATACTATCGGCCATGGGTAAATGTAGTCTTTATGCCTCTTTTTTAGAAAAAATTAACATCATATTGATATTAACTTTCTCTTATCTTCTTTTATGGGAAAGACATTTACGGGGAGGACAGTGTCGACTCAACTTTCGGTTTTGCTTACGCTCCTGTCTATAATACGGAGGTGCCTGACTTTGAAGAGGAAACATTTTTGGGTGCCGGCTCGCCCGAAATGGTTTCGATATCTCGAGAGGAGGATGAGCCTGTCATTACGACAATGCCTCCTTTGAGTACGTCGACCACTTTGTCAGTTGTTGGCGTTTCTTCTTTTGTCGCACCATCTGTTGAGGCGACGACTATGGCAACATCGTCTGCAGTCATTCCTGGAGGGGGATTCGCCGATATTGCAGCCACTTCCAGCGTCCATTCGGATCTCGCCATGCTAATTGAGCAGTATACTTGTATTTTCTACACCACTTTGAAAACGCTGATATCAATGGTGCTAGAGAAGAATCTAGGCTTCGAGGCTCTGCGGAGGTCCTCCCAGTTTGCAATAGCGCCGATCCGAGATTTCAACGACGTTGGGAGAGCTAATACACTGGAGCAAATAGCTAATGGTTTGGAACAACCCATTAACGATTATTTGGAGCTATCTCGAGGCAGCATTGACGGTCTCGTTCAAGCTAGGTATGACTCCTTAACTACAGAGCTTGCTGGGCAAATAGAATCTCTGAACAAATCTGTCCAGGAACAATAGCAGGAGATGGATCAAGAGCGTGCCGAATTGGAGTATGTCATTCTCCAGCTGACTCAGTGCGAAGCCAAATATAAGGAAGAGACAGTGAGGGTCCACAAATTGAAAGATAAACTCGCTCAAGCAGAGGAGAAGGATCTCTCTTTGTCGGCATCTCGAGATGTGCTGAAGGGTCGAATGGAGACTGCTCAACAGAACCTGACGCATGTGGGTGTCATCCACGCAGGTTTTGTGCATGCTCGGTCCTAGCTATCTGCTTTGAACAATGAGGCGGCAAGATTGGAGCGGGCTCGTGCCGACGTTTTGAACTCCAAGGATGAGAGAATGGTTACTCTGGTGCAACAGATTCGCGACTTAACTGCTCCCCCCAAATGATATACTTTCTTGTTTCTCCTATAATTTCTCGGAGATAATAAAGACACATTTTTTGACTTTGTGGGCCCATCATTTTAGAATGTGATAGGCTAGGGTGAAAGTGATATCAGAGGTATCATTAACATGACATACTTTCGTTAAGGTTTTGCTGAATGTAAATCTATTCAGAGTTAACATGAATCTGAAAGAATATAATCCAACTAAAATTTGTATACTAAACACTATCAGAGGTATCATTAACATGACAGTCTTACAAATTAGTTAAGGATATCTATTCGGAGGTCTCATGAACCTGATAGAATATGATCCAACTAACCTTTGTGCATGGTATCGTCAGAATAAGATCTTCGTCATACTTCGTTAAACGAAGGAGATCAAGTATAGTACTTCTTCGAGAATTTGCAGTTGATAATAGCCATTGCCAAATTTCCATTAGGCTTGGCTAATCTGTAAGCACCGTTTGCAATTATATAAGGGTCCTCCTATTTCTTTATGATTGTTTATACTAATTTTGGATATGGACGTAGTACGATACCGTATTGGTTGAGGATATCCCACTGGGAGATTTTTGGTGGACCCATTACTTTTTGCGCACATTAGTACAAGTAATAGGTTTGAGACAAATCCTGACAGAGGTAATATAGACGCAATAAAATATGACTCTGTAGGGATAAATAGAGGCTGACTCTTTCTTCGCTAGGGAAATAAGGATAGTTCAGAGATAATATGGACATGAACATTTCATTTTTTTATTGCGGGCATTCCACAGGGGAATTTTTATGGACCTATTACTTTTTGCGCACGAGAGTGCAAGTAATAAGTTTTTTAGGACAAGCCCTGCCAGAGGTAATATGGACATGGCAGTTTTTTTTGACTCAACACCACTGGTATACTTATAGTTAAGTACGGGCGTTAAGGTGAGTTGACAACCGATATCAGAGGTAATATGGACGTGATAATCGATAGCCGAAAACTTGGAAATTTTATTCATAGGTAATATGAACATGACAAACTTTTGGATTGTGACTTTATTGGGGATGGAGGTACATATATGCTCAGAGGTAATATGGACATGGCAGTTTTTAGTGGACCTAACACCACTGGCGTACTTAGAGTTAAGTACGGATGTTAACTTGAGATAACAATATATATCGGAAGTAATATGGACGTGATAATCGATAGTTACACCAGGATGGTTTGTTCAGAGGTAATATAAACATGACAAACTCAACTGGGGAGATAACAAAATGTTTGGACAATAGGTCAGAGGTAATATTAACATGAACTCATGTCCGAAAAATTTACTGTAGAGTGTTTTGCTTGAAGAATCCACTGGGGAAACTTTAGAGATTCATCATCCGATATTTTCTTGAGGGAACAAATTGTCACGTTTAAGTAAAATCAATTTGCAGTGATTGCCCCCTCATTTACAGATATAAAGTGATGACTTTGGCGTCGATCAACTCCAAAATTCTCCTTTTCAGTACATAGCAGGCCCTTGTAGGGTGATGAATGTACCGATGGAAGAGACAATAATCTGGGTCATCGACTTTGCCAACCATTTCAGGGTATCTGATATTGGGTAGCTGAAGTTTGTGTTCCTTCATCAACATATTGAAAATTTCAATGATGTCATCTTCATTGAAGGAGAAAGTCTATTTCGGCCTTCGGGCTCCTGATGCTTGAGTTTTACGGTCTTCCGGGAAGATCATCATCGTTGTATCATCGTCGGATTCTGAGGGAATTCTACCCCCAGCTTTGGAAGCTGCCCTATTCTGTCGAGGTAGGCTACCCCCAGACATGTCTTGGCATTTGACCCCTGAAGTTAATTTAGAAGGAGCTGCCTCTGGTTGTATAGGATCAGCCTCTGAAGGTTTGGAATTTGTAAGAGATGCAGTATATCCCAACCCAAAATGAGTTTGTTGAAAGTAAAGATTACCATGCAACGGTGTTCGTTTGCCTTTTCCGTAGTTGAGGCCTTGTTTCAGCTTCAAATCATAACCCATGCTTTGTATAATCTTCAAAGCTTATGGGCTATACCTATAGATTTGTATTTTCCTAGCATCAGATTCGCGAGATTCTTCTTGTACAATCGGACTGTTTCGCATGCGACCGAAGACTATTGGATGCTGGTCGTCGCGAGTTAGGGGAACAATAAAGACAGATTCTTCATGTGGCCCATATTTCATGACGACATTAGATGTTGACGCATCTTCCCATATGATCTCTCCCCGTTTGACAGTTAGGGGAACTGAAGCCTGTTTATGACTCCTGTCTTTGCGTTTATGGATCAGAAATTCACACAAGTCAGGAGTATTAACAGAAGAAGAAGAGGAGGAAGGCCTGTTCCTCCTGTTTACATTATTTGGAATGCAGATATTAGGCACCCCAACCCTTTCCCTGCCATAGGAATACAACAGTTCAGCCATATGAGCAGCACATGATCCCCGAGGAGCGTATCTATCCGCGAATTGGGTCTTCTTTATGCCGAGGGGTTTCTCCTGGCGTAATTTGGAACTTTACTCAGGTTGGCGTAAAACTGAGGAAGTCTTCAATCGGCTGTCAGCGTTCCGCGTAATCTGAAGAGCGGGTAACTTCTTCTCTTGTTGGCGTAAAGGCCGAGAAGTTGAGAAGTCCGTCACTTGTTTTCCCTTGCGGGGATTAGTGGGACTCTCTGCTTTCTTTTGAGTGAGAGAGAGATTTTTACGCGCGGAACATATTTGAATTTTTTGACTTGGCACTGAGGTCTTGTCAGAAACTACGTCTGTTCCATCAGCGACGGGAGACGAGTTTTTACGCACAATGCGTGATGTGGACTTCTGGAATGGCGCTAAGGCATTGCCAGAAGTTTTGTCTGCCCTGTCAGCGACAGGCGACTGATTTTTTTGCGCAAGGCGCGAAGTGGACTTCTGGATTGGCGCTAAGGCATTGCCAGAAGTTTTGTCTGCCCTGTCAGCGACAAGCGACTGAGTTTTACGCGCAAGGCGCGGAGGGAACGTTGCTATAACCTCATTGGTCGGAGAGATCAGAGAGTCGATAGGAATGGTAGAGGATGTCCGGGGCATCCACACCTTACGCAATTTCCTGTTGTCTTGGACAGAGAGAGAGTGAGAGCTACCCCCTGCTCGAAGCATATCTTCGTAGGCTGATTGGTCGAATTGGACGACCAAGGTTTTCTTCATTGATACTACTGATACTGTATCGTATTGAGAAATTATTTTCTCGTCAGATGAGAAAGCTTTCCCTAGCAGAGTCGCCACCTTGTGTTTGATAATAAATGAAAGAAATAAAACTGGGTTTATACAAAACCCTTTCCTAGGTTTACAAACAAGAAGTACTATTAATCCTATGCGAGGATGTTAAGTACAAATTTTAATCTGGATAAATATTGCTATAGGAGTCTGATCTGCAGTCGATCACTTTGTCCCTTGGACCACATGATGATGAAGAAGTGATGTAAAAGAAGGAGATGCTTCAGAGATTGCAAGAGGGAGTGGATGCTCGATGCCAAAATCGTCGATCGCTACTCTCTGTCTGAGCTCTTCTCTCTCTGTTCTTTGATTTCTTTGAACTTTTTTCGACTTTTTGTTCGACCCTTGTTCGACCCCTGTTCGACCTTTGTTCGACCTTGGACCTCCGTGGATGGAGGTATCTATTTATAGGGTTTAGTGACAGTAACCGTCCAGTCGGCGTAGAAGCCGGACAGTGAAAAGTGTGGCACTTTTTTCGCGGCAGTTATAATAACTGCCACCCACGTATAAATGAACTTTTAACTCTGCGTGTGACGCATGTCCCATCATAAGATAATGCGTATAACTACTACGAAGATCACAACATGTGAGCCACGTAGGTAACTGCCCCTTGCGTAGAAAAGATTGGCGTAGAAGCCAATAACTGTCACCATGACATAGAAGACAAATAGTTGTCAGGTTGGCGTAGAAGCCAAATAGGCGTAGAAGCCTGATGCTGCATGGATAGGTAGCTAGCGTAAAAGATAGCTGATCCTCCTTCTTTGACTGAGGCCTTGAGCATATTTTGGACCAAATAGCCTTATCACGCACAAATGCAAATATAGCCTGAGTTGGCGTATTTCAAGGAGATAGCGTACAACGTGCTCCTTATAGCTGAAAATAGCTCGAAGGCGTATTTCAAGGAGATAGCGTACTGCATGCTCCTATAGCTGAAAATAGCCTGATGGCGTAATATGCAGAGGTGATGATGTGGACGTATTAGCCGTAATTATGCCTCGCCCAGTCTTTGAAAAATAGAATTAAATCTCGTGCATTTAATGCAGAGATCTGCCACCATTTTGAGCATTAAATGCAGAGACGTGCCTCGACCTCTGTACGAAGATCTGCCTTTGACGTGGCAGTTCATTTTGTCTTCTGCTGAGCATAAAAGTTCATATCTGCCTGTGTAAAACTAGGCAGCGTATTCTCTTGTATGCGTAAAAATACTTTCTATCAGGGAAACGTCACTAAACGATGGTTTGGGTCTCTGTGCCGCACCATCATTACAGCCGTTGTTTGGATAGCTGTGCAGTACTCGTTGTCAGGAGTCAGGTTCACTGCATGATCTGACAGATTCATTCGAGGAATACGATGCGTTCCCCGTACAACTTCCCACCGTATTAAAAGCGAGTAGGTTTTATGCCAAAGTGGCGATGTAATAACCTTTTTACGCCAAAGCAGCCTGGAAATACTGCATTACGCGGATTGTCTTGGAGCTTATATTTTACGCTGTACTAGCGATAAAGCTCTATTTGTACGCCGATGGCTCTGAAGTCACGTCTTACGTCACCCAGCACTGAAATGCTACGTATAACTCTACAGCGTATTTTTAATGCTTCTACAATATGTATCTATGTATATAAGGTATTGATTAAGTTAGATTAGTATATATATAACTATTAGTCTAGATAGTTAATAGTAGATTAATAACTATGCTTAGTATATAGTTTAGCTATATGTATATTGTATTAGTTGTGGTATTGTATTGATTAGTGGTTAGTAGGTAGTATATTGATACCTATTATATTTTAGTAGTTTAGATACATTATATAGTTAGTACATGAGGTATTTTATATATTTGTATTAGCTATATGTTAAGTGTTTTGGATTACCTTGGGATACCAAGGTATTGGGTCGATACTCAAGGTATTAAGTTTGGGTATCGAGATAGGTGTGATACGCATTGGTGCAAGGACTAGGTATCATATTTTTATTTATTTGTTATAGTATTATGTATATTGGCTTGTATATATATCTAAAATACAATTTTCATATATGAAAACTTGCGTATCTTAGGATACGGCTTTTTGAGTGTCTTTTAGTATCTTAGTTTAGCTTGTATAGTTTAGTTTCATAGTGCATCGACTTAGTAACCTAGTGTTAGACTCTTGCAACCTAGATTTAATCGGTTTGACCTAGAAATGGCTTATTGACCTAGAATTACATCATATTAACTTATTTTCTTTTTTTAACCTTGTATTAATGCAACAAACCATATATTGGTTGTGTGATACCAGCTTGGGCATCGAGAGACACACCTTAATCAGGACTTCAGGCGAGTATATTTCTCTGATAATTTTTAATTAATAATAGTGTATATATGCATGTTCTAGAATTATATACTTGATTCCGACACAGTAATTTTACGGACTTGTACTACATGTATCCTGTTAGGAGATGTTATCACCTACTGTGTTCAGCGGGTACTTATGTATATGTATTTCATCATGTATATTGGGTATTGATTTATATTTTATGTTCACACACTGCTCATGTCTAGTGTGCTTATTTGTGTACACCCACTGCTCGTGTTCAGTGGTTATCATATTCGTGTACACCCACTGCTCGTGTTCAGTGGATATATTTCGTGTTCGCAGCATGTCGTGATTGGATCCATTGTTATTAGTTCGGGATGGGAGAGTAGGAGTTGATTATGTGATCAAAGCCCTATAGTTCATCGTGTACATTCTAATTACTTGCCACACTTGTAATTGTCTTACCTTATTAATCATGTACATCCAAACCGATCACATAATGAACTTGTATTCTGAGGTACATTAGTTAGATTGCAGTTATTTTATCATATTGCAGATATTCATATTGTTGATCTATATTCTCGTACATTACCTATATACCTATTGTTCATTCATTCATATGTTAGTGATCTTGTATTTCATTTCTATTATTTATTTTATATGCTCGATTATGTTATTAAAATTGCTTTCAGACGTATGTACTTCGCTCCAATCCTGACTGGATATATTTTTCCAGATGATTGGCTTATAGAGCAGTGTCCCATATTCTATGGGCCGCAGGATGGAATACCTATAGAGGATACTCCTATAGACCAGGAGGACTTAGTTGCAGAGCCCGAGGAGGTATAGTTATTTGTGTTGGCTTGTATTAGACTATTATTTTTGTGGAGATTCACAGTTTGTATATTATTTCAGATTATGGATTGTATCTTGTATCTTTCCTTCATTATTCTATTCGTGATTTATTATTCTTAGTTTATTTTATGATTGAGATTAGTCATACTTGTGAGATACCATATAGTTCCTCCGTTTGGAGTTGAGATGATTTACATGTACCATATTATATTGTGAGATGATAGATAGTTAGAAATGACCCAGACAACGTTCTACCGCCGATGCTGCGGTATAGGCTGGGTGTAACCTCATACTCGTACCCGAATATCCGGGTGCGGGTCTTGACAGATACGTACCCAATTGGAATACCAAAACCCCTAATTGTCCACTAATACCAATAATACATTTAAATTATATATTAATATGACTAATGTAGTTAGCTACCATGGACATTGAAGATAAATCATACTCACATGCACAAATCACCAAAAAATGAACCTCGTATCACATTGTATCGTAAAATACTATAATATGCTCTATTCATGTCCAATTATTGACACGTACCTAGTTCCATAATCCCGATCTAAGTCTAATTAGATCTAATTGGTCTCATGACACACATTTGATGTGTCAATCTCAAAATTTCCCCTAATTGGGCATAAATTACTATGTAGAATTCACAAAATAAGTCATATGAACCTAGCTCTTGATCCTATGGGTAGCCCTTAGCCAAGGGATGATTCCTAATGGATAAATTCATGAATTAGAGTCTAAATTAAGGAGTAGGTTCATAATTTACCTATTGGAAGGTGGATTCTTAATCAAATACTCAATGGACACAATTAGAACACAATCTTCTTGTTTATTCCTCTTCCTTCAAGTGCTCCTTGCAATCCAAACTCTAATGCTTCTTAAATAATAAAATTAAGAGAGAATAAAAGTGAATTGGGTTGAATTTGGCAGAGAGATAAGTTAATTTAGGGAAGAACACAATTAGGATCTCTAATAAAATAAACTAATAAAATGTGTGTGTGTGTGTGTGTGTGTGAGAGAGAGAGAGAGAGAGAGAGAGAGAGAACCTCTTAAGTGGATGACCCCCTCTTTCCCCCTTCCCAAGCAATGCGTAATGTCTAATACACCCCTACTAGTTAGTCATGAAGTTTAATTAGGAAGAGCTATATTAGAAAGCTTCTAATTCTTCATAAAAATAATCTAATATCCTTAATTAATTAAGGAAATTGGTCTAATGGACATAACCCAATGTTGGGCTCAATTGTGCCATGACAACTAATAGGTCCACTAATGACAGGTCTAAATAAACATAGGCTTCCCACTAATCCAAATACTAACTAACACAACACAACACAATATAATTAATTAGTAGCATAATATATAAATATTTAATTACTAAATAATAAATATGCGAAATAAAAAAAATCCTCATTTAGAAATTTGGTAGTGACAAGTCTAGACTCTTTAGAAAAAATTTGTCCTCAAAATTTAAGGAAGAACTAATACTAAGACAAGCAATCACATCATGAAAGTAAAAATGATACCTCATGGCCCAAATAGATAAGGGTATCGCTCGCGCATCTTGGCTTCTCTTTCCCAGGTAGACTCTCCCAGAGAGTGATGCCTCCACGCGACGCATACCAAGGGAATCGTCTGGTTCCACAGTGTCACGACCCACACCCGGAATTTGGGCATGAGTCGTGTGTACGTCCATCCTACGCCGCAGCATCGGCGGTAGAACGCTGTCTAGGTCTCAACATAAAATATATCCTGTCAATAGCCTCAACTCCGTACGGAGGACAATGATAATAATCCACAGTTCTATAATATACTCAATCACAAGCTATAAGAATAATGACTCGAAGAGAATGGAAAGGAGTTCTATATAAACCAATCACAAGAGTGCAACCCAAGTCCGGAGTCTAGATGACCTCACAAAGTTACAAAATAATAAATACAACTCAGTCTCAGTCTAAAACAATAAATACAGAAAAAGTAATATAAGTACAGGCAGGTAAGATCTCCTCTAGAATAGGCAACTCCTTTGGGATTTTCGGAGTGAAATCTCCCTCTAATCCTGGGTCGTAATGAGTGGGGCAAAAGTTCTCCAGGTCCTCTGAAAAATATTATCCAGTCAGGATTGGAGCGAAGCACAAACACTAACAGCAGTTTCATTAAGTTGACAAAAACTATAAACAGTGTAAGAAATACAAGATGAGAATAAATACTGAAAATGTAAGATACTGGAGAAATAAAATAGGCAATAGAGAATCTAACAATGAACAATAAATAGTGAATGCTAGAACAAGTGAATCTGAATAAAGAATAAACATCTAGCTAAGTGTTTGAAATATTAGTTTATTATGTGATCGGCTTGGGACTAGATCAGGCTGGTTATATATGATTAACTATGATTCTTGTAGGTCAGGCTAACCATATGGTTAGCTATGATGCATGTAGTGGTTCGGCTAATCATATATAACAGCTATGAAGCATGTAAATGGTCAGGCCGCACCCGACGTGAGAAGTGGGGTGAGCTATGATGCATATAAAGGTTTGGATATGATCACATAATCTACTAATAGTTCCCCATCCCCAGCTAGCACGATGGATTCCAATCACGACTCCTCATGATGGGGATCTAGGGTGCTAACCCGTGTATCCATAGTGTCGGAATCAAGTATGTACTACAACTGAATTTATAGAAGAAATCAACAATGAAAACTGTCAGAGAATGTACTCGCCTGTGGTCCCGAGCAAGGTGTGAGGATCGATGTCCAAAGGGGGATCACAATGACCTATATAAATGAAATATAAGTATTAAATGGTGGTGTGGAAAGATAATTACCATTAACTAGGTTGGATGAGGGTGTTAGGCCATTTCTAGGTCTAATCTAGGGTTACCCATGGTTAACTAGACCATTACCTCACTTTACTAAGTTGTCTAGATAATTCTAGGTATACTAGTTGGTATTAGTGAATACTGGCTAATACTAGTTAGTACTCAAGTGTAACTTATCCTAGTGTACAAACTTGCCTAACTAATACGCACACTCACTGAGACACACTGACACATGTTTCACTCACAGGTTTCACTCACTGAGACACACTGACACATGTTTTACTCACAGGTTTCACTCACTGAGACTGACACTAATACCTCACTGATTCTAGTACCTTACTGATTCTAGTACCTTACTGATAATACTGAGGACACAGGCATTGAGATCTAAGGCTTACACACACCTTACTCTAGGTCTCAACTCCCAATACACTGTACACACAAATTAACTCACTGCACACACAGGTTTTCTTACTGACACACTGGTACCTAACTAATACACACAAGTATTAACTTCCCAGGTTGACACACACACACACACACACAGAATTCTACACAGGCATATGAGTGAACTGGAGCTCACTGGTACTCTAGAAACTGATACTGCACATCACAAGATGCACACAAATTAACATAGCACAATGGGAACTGATACCTTAGGTCACTTACTGCACAACACACATACATGCTGATATCAAGCTCACACACTCAGCATCCACACACAGGAACCTGGGAATTTCTGAGGCATACACACAGACACTTAGACACCTAGGTATCTCACACTCATCCTCAAACACAGGTACGGGTATACACACTCAGAATTTTTCACCCACAGCTCACTGATTCACTGATACACTACACACACTGCACTCTCATACACTCACTGATACACAGGCCCTATTTCTGATACACACCTACTGTTTACTCACACACACAACTCAAAACACTCTAAGACTTACACTGGTAATTCACAGAACACAAAAACCACACTGCACAAGCCCTAACACACTCTGATTACACTCACAGAACTGAATCCTGCACACACTGAATTACAATACCTACACTACACAGAATACACATTCAAACACACACAGAATTTCCTTGCATACTATATTCTAGCTGATACACTCGATACTATACACTGGTTTCACCTACACTGATCACACAATTTTTTGGGCACTTGGATACTGGTATACACACTGTGGTTCACTCTCACCACTGAACTCATAAACAGCCACACATTCTCTTCTCCATACCTGATACACAGTATCAGTTAACTCACACACACACACACATGGACAACACTAACACACAGTGATGATACCCTGAAATCCACACACAGGAAATACACTGGTAATTCACTTAGATACTCACTCACTAGTATACAAGTATCACACTAACACCTAGAAACACTGAGACACAGGTAGACACAGATTTCTGATGCACATGCCTCTCACACACAAAACCCGACTGTGCACAGGAATTCTTCCCACAGTATCTGATACACCGAGACAGGGGGCACTTAAACCCATATTGCACAAAACACAGCACACTGCTAAGGCCCCGACTGTGCACAGAAATCCCTAAATTTCTGACTACACAGTGAAATCCCCCAAATTAAAACCCTAAATCAAGATCTAGACTAAAGGTAGGAGATGTAATCATGCCTACACTAAATCCCTAGGTTTAGGGTTTCAAAAATTTAGGAAAAAATACCCGTAGGTACAACCAAACCCTAATTCCTCCTAGGTCTTCATGTAGAACCTACGAAATCAAAATCTACACAATAGGGGGTTTCCTAATGGGCAATAATCAACAGAAAACAGAAATTAAAATGGGTTAGAAACGGATTTTACCTATAGGGAGATGGTTTCCCTATGAAGGTTCTTCTTCCCCAAGGTTCCTTGACCCAAGCTCCCTGTTTCCCTTGCTTTGGAGGAGAAAGATGGAATCTCTAGGGTTAGATTCCGAATTTGGTGGTGGAGGAAATGGCTTTTCTAATGGAGGCTAGGGTTTCTTTCTTCATAAAGGAGAAAAGGTTTGAGGGTGGCTCTCTTTTATATTAAAAACTAGGTTAGGGTTTCAAATGCATAGGATTAGGTTAAACCCCCATGTTAGGTCATGCATAACTCAATTAACTCAGGTTTAGTCATTCTAGGGTTTGAGGTTCAAACCTAAAATTGGAATTCTATGGTTTTTCTAGAATTTGGTTTTCAAATTAGGGTTTAGTCATTAGGGTTAGTCCTAATGAGTTTGAGGGTTTGACCTAAACCAAACACAACTAACAACATATAAACAGTTTTAAAAAACTCAGCAGATTAATTAAATACATAATTATTCAAAATAGTGAAATTACATAAATGCCCTAATCTGAAAATGTGGTAGTGACACACAGTACCTTCTTTCTGCGATCTAGAATCTATACTGGCTGCTCTGGGTAGATGAGAGTCGGACCCACCTCGATCTCCGAGTGATCCAATACGTGACTAGGGTCTGCCACGTACCGTCTCGGCTGTGACACATGAAATACATCATGCACTTCCTCTAGTACAGGCAACACGTCCAGTTTGTGGGCCACTGTACCGACCCTCGCAAGAACACCGAAGGGTCTGATGTACCATGAACTAAGATTCTCACCTCCACCAAAATGAATAGTATCATGTATTGGAGAAATCTGCAAGAACACCAGATCGCCAACCTGGAATAAAATATAGCCTTAACAATCAACATAAAATAAAGTAATCATAAGCAAAATTATAAAAAATTATAGCTCAAACTCCAAAGATCTCTGGTGGCTATCGGCCCAATGCCATTGTCTGTCTTGCGCCACCCGAAGTCTTTCACTTGTGAGCTTAACCTTCTCAGCTTCATCCCCAATCATCTCCGGTCCCAACAAGACTCTCTTACTTACATCATCCCAAGATAGAGAAGTACGATATTTCCATCCATATAAAGCCTCAAATGGTAACATTTCTATACTGGTCTTGTAGGTTTTGTTGTAAGAGCCTCTGAAATCTAAAACTCAAGTACGAAGCATATTCTCGAGAGTCTGAATAGTACTCTCCGACTGCCCGTCTGTCTTGGGTGATATGTAGTACTGAACTTGAGTTGGGGGCCCAAGCTATCATGCAAACTGCTAAAAAAATGGGATATGAAGCAAAGATCTGAGACGATGCTCATAAGAACTCTATGCAATATGATAATCTGTCGCACATATATCTCCGCTAACTTTTTCGTAGACATACCCACTTTAAATGGCAAGAATCTGGCTGATTTGGTCAACCTGTCTACGATGACCCAAATTGCGTCTTTCCCTCCTGGAGAACGCAGAAGCCCTAAAACAAAGTCCATAGTAACATGCTCATGTTTTTACTCTGGAATGGGGAAAGGCTGAAGTAAACCACCTAGCCTCTGCCTCTTTGCCTTTACCTGTTGGAAAACTAAATATCTAGATACGAAGTGCACCACCTTCTACTTCATACCATACCATACCACCATATATGCTCTCTCAGATCTCTATACATCTTGTTGGCACCTGGATGTATAGAGTACTACGATCATTGTACCTCCTAAAGAACCTCCTCGTATAACTTTTTACTTGGCGCACACAACCTGGTATCGTGCCATAGTGATCCATCCTCAGCAATAATGAAGTCCTCAAATAATCCCATCTGAACCTGTGCTCTCATGCTCCTCAGAGACTCATCGTCATACTACATAGCTCGAATCATGTCCATCATCTCAGACTGTATCTGTAATCCCCATATCTGTATCTCGACACCAAGTACCAATACCTCAATACCCAAGATCTCAAGATCGGCTAATAAATGTATGTCCGTAGTCAAGCATATAGCCACTGGATACCTACTCAAGGCATCAATGACTATATTGGCCTTCCCTAGATGGTACTGTAAAGATATGTCGAAGTCCTTCATCAATTCCAACCACCGCCGATGTCTCAGGTTTAGCTCTTTCTGGGTAAACACGTACTTCAAGCTCTTGTGGTCTGTGAAGATCACCATATGCTCTCCGTACAAATAGTGTTTCCACAGCTTTAGAGCAAAAATGACCACTGCCAACTCTAAATTGTGGGTATGGTAATTCTTCTCATGAGGACATAATTTTCTGGAAGCATAGGCAATCACCTTCCCATTATGCTGTAAGACACAACCTAAATCCTTCCCTGATGTATCACTATAGATAGTGAATCTACCTAATATATATGGCAACGTCAACACTAGAGCTGTCGTCAATCTCTTCTTTAACTCCTCAAAAGCGGCCTGACTCTCCTTTATCAAGACAAATTCTACTTACTTTCTGGTCAGTCTAGTCATCGGCTCCGCAATCCTGGAGAAGTCCTGTACAAACCTCCGATAATATCCTACTAGCCCCAAAAAACTCCTGATCTCTTCCACTGAATTTGGAGTAGCCTACGACACCCGTGGTAAAATCTTCTTCGGGTCCACTAAGATCCTATCACCTGTAATCACATGACCAAGGAATTCAACCTTGTCAAGGAAGAACTCATACTTTGAAAGCTTGCCATAAAGCTTCTCCTTCGTGAGAGTCCCCAAAACTATCCTTAGGTGCTCCTCTGGGGTCTTCGAATACACCAAAATATTATCAATAAATACCACCACAAACTTATCAAGATACTGGTGGAAGACCTTGTTCATCAGATTTATGAATACCTGTCACTACCATATTTTCTAAAAAATAATATTTTGGTTATTTTATAATTAATTAAATATTATACATATTTTTATTGTTAGATGTTAGATTTTATTTTGGACTTGTGTTAGTGGTCCTAACTAGTTTAGATTAGATCCATGAACCAACATTTAATTCTAGTTAGATTTGAGCCCAATAGTAAGCCCATTCATTAGGAGGATGAATTAATTAGTTAAACCAATTGGACTAGAACCTTTTCTTCTTAATTAATTCTTCCATGATAAGCCCTAAGGGGTATTATGGATATTTTATTGTATCTTGGAGGAGGGGGTAGAGGCCGGCCTAGAAGAGGGAGGAGAGAGACTCTCTCTCTCTTCATTTTTTATTCCAAATCTTGATCTAGAATTTTTCTCTTCCAAATTCCTTTATCTCTACACCAATCCCTACCCAAATTCCTTCCTAATTCCTTATCAACTCATTATTAGAGGTTATTGTATCAAGTAGGAAGCAATGATCTATAAGGAGAAGGAATGATCTACAAGTTGAAGGCTCTGATCACTCATTTAGAGAATTAGATTGAGAATCCATCTTTCAATAGGTATAATTCAGTTTTGTCTCTCTAATTAGACTACAAATATGTAATTTAATCATTAGGAACCCTCCCAATACTAAGGCTACTTATATGAATTGAAATTAGGTTCATAGGAGGCCTATGGAGAAAGTTATGTGATATTTTATGTCAATTTTAAGGAAATTTTGAGATTGGCACATCTTGTGTTTGTCAATAGGTCAATTAGACCAAATTGACATATTTTTGGTTGTGTGTGACTAGTGTCATATCCATAATTAGATACGTGTAGGCCGTATCTCGGCTATTTGGAAATACGGGTTGATTTAGGGGTTTTTCTTCCGACACGGGGGTTTGAGCATGTCACATTTTGACACATGCACATAATTGAGTAGCTAACACTTTAGGTTACGACCCACATTTTGACATATGCACATTTTGACACATGCTCTAAATGCGAATCTAGACAGACCTTCATGGGCCACCACTAAAAATGTATTACGACCCGCACCCAGAATTTGGGCATGTGTCGTGGGCACGTCCAGCCTACGCCGCAACATCGGTGGTAGAATACTGTCTAGGTCTCAATAATACAAAACATAACTCACAACCTATAAATGATATCAAATCCTTAAGGAGGACAATAAAATAAACATCTCTCAACAGCTCATAATGTATACTCAATCACAATAACTATAAAAAATAAATGGCACAATAAAAGATAAAAGATAAGAAGTACCGACATAAGTCAAACACAACTACTCAAATAGAGATAAACTATAGTCCAGCTATCCAACATAAATAGTCTCAACATAAACTCAACATAAGTCTCAACATAGTCTCAACATAAGTCTCAAAAGATGCATAATATAATTGTCTAAATAGCTGCAGGTAGGGTCTCCTATAAGGGAATGAACTCTTCTAAACTCTCTGGTATGTAGTCTCTCTCTGCACCTGGTCCATAATGTGTAGGACAGAAGTCCTCAAGATCCTCTGAAAAATATATCCAGTCAGGATTGGAGCGAAGTACAAGCACTAACAACAGTTCCATGTATATTGACAAAAACTATAATACAGTGTAAAGAAATACAAAATGGATATAAATACTAAAAATAAGAAATACTGGTGAGCATGAAATACTGAAAATAATAAAATACTGGAATAAGAAATACTGGTGAATATATCATCATCAATAACTCAACTAGTAATAAATATAAATACAAGTGCATGCTAAAGCAATGAACTGGAAATACAGAAATAAATATCAAGCTAAGTGTGTAAAATATCAGTCTATCTTGTGATCGGCTTGGGACAGATCAAGCTTGTTACATATGATTAGCTATGATTCATGTAAGGTCAGACTAACCATCTAGTTAGCTATGATGCGAGCAATAGTTAGGCTAATCGTACATAACAGGCTATGGGACATGTAATGGTCAGGTTGCACCCGACGTGAGGTAAGGGGTAAGCTATGATGTATGTAGAGTGGGGTATGATCACATAATCTACTAATATTACCCCATCCCCAGCTAGCACAATGGATTTCAATCACGACTCCTCGTGACAGGTCTCGATGATGCTAACCCGTGTATACATAGTGTTAGAATCATGTACGCTATACAACTAGAATCATAGTGATGATCAACATAATAAAAACTGTCAGAGAATATACTCGCCTGTGGTCCCCTGCTGGCAATACCAATATCCTGTTTCCGAAGTCTTGTCTGAATAATCTAACAGTCCTATAAACATAATATAATAATAATATAGCATCAGTTGTTACACTAGCACACACACAACATAATTACACTGAACTCAGAACTGTGCTAGGGGTGATGCTAGTCATCTAGCAGGGTCAAGTGTGCGTCTAAATGCATGGGTGTTATGTCCTCTAATGCTTTGCATAATCAGACAGTCAACTCACTAACACATGTCTAAGGATATAAATTTCGTGTAACACCAACACATGTTTAAGCCAGTACGTTGGTTTACACAAGGCAATCAACTCAGTAATTCTCAGAACACATGTCTAAGGATCTAAATCCCGTGTAACACCAACACATGTCTAAGCCAGTACGTTGGTGTACGTAAGGCAGTCAACTCACTAATTCTCAGGGTTATAGAGTCATATGCAATTATACGGGATATTCACACTTAATACCTATGGTCATACAGCAAATATATTACAGTCATACCTAGTACTAGCAATTTATTTCTTATATATATATATATATATATATCATACTAATATTATACGCATACACGCACACACATACGAGTTACTAGATTTACCAACACAGGTCCTACGTCAACTAAACTGTTATGAAGCAATTGCTAATCCTAATTAATATTCACACTTGCACACACCCAATCATGAAGGAGGGCAAATTGAACCTGTGTGCACGTGAACGAGGGAGGTATATTCGACGTCGAGAGAGGTCATGCTCGGCTGCGTCTTAAGCTCAGGCGGAGGATTCTGTTGCTGCTTAGGCAAAGGCTCGGCTGCGGTTGTTGCTCAGGCGAGTGAGGTCGTCGGTCCGACGAGTGATGTCGGGTGTTGTCGAGGTGAACCGCAGTACTCAGGCGGTTGGGATCGGCTGCTCCGGCGGTGTCAAAGGGGAGAGACGGTGATGGGTCGTGCTGTTGGCGTTGATGTAGATGATGGTGATGATGATGATGGAGGTCGACAACGTCGACGTTAATGGTAGCAGTGATGATCGTGACGGTGGAGTCGAGGAGAAGAAGGAGAAGAAAAAGTCTGGGGTGTCCGGCGAAACGGTTGGAGGAGACTGACAGCGGGTCAAATCGGGAGATGTCATGGCCGGAAATTCCGCGGTGTCAGCAGTTGAGTTCAGACGGTCAGGAAGGCTGCCGTAGGGGAGAAGGGCCGTAGTCGACTGCTCGTCGTCGAGCTCCGACGGTTGTAGGCTACTCCGACGGTGAAGTCAGGAACGGAGGATGAAGATGATGGCATAAACAGTAGAGGGTATAGTCGGCTAGAATTAGGTTTAGGGTTTTAATGTTTGGGATGGTGATATAAATACTATGGGAAAAGTGTGTATATATATATGGAGAAAATAGGGTGATGTAGGCCTAGAAAATTGGGCCGGTCAACCCCTTATTGGGATGGGGCTTGCTTTCTACATGAAAGAATTTGAAGGGCTATGATTTAGTTAGTTTAAATGGGTGTCTAAGATGGAGAGGGGGAGATGTTGAGTGTTGCACACTGCAAAAATATGGAAAAAAATCATATGTGACCGTTCAATGAAGGAAGGGAAGATTTTTTATGTGTTTGGTCAAATGGAAATGTGACACCTCATTGCACTTTTGCATAAAAGTCTCCAACAATTAAAAAATTGTACAAAAAATAGAAATTGGGATTGAATGAGAGAAAATACCATGTTTGGTTTGATGTAACAGCTAAAAAGGGTGTTTGGTGTTTAGTATGAACCTTGAGGGTATGAGTGGAGGTTTGGTGTTAGGTCTAGTTTTGGGTTAAGTTGGGTCCTTACACTAATTTAATTAAAATTAATATAAATGGTATTCTTAAAATAATTGGAAGTACATAGGGTTAAAATTAGGTGGGACACAAATATCATGGACGTAGAAGACTCATAATATAATATTGTCATAATTTGGGTTGCACAAAATGGGTCAAGATTGTGTCTCCAATTTTGGTTGGAACGCACAAAGATGCAAAGTTGGATTTATTTGGAAATACAATTAAATATTTGCGACAAATATTGTGCGACTAAAATGAAGCATAATAGAGCATATTAATGTGTTACACAAGGATCAGGATAGAAGACTGGCACGTCTAAGACAAGGGTATAAAATTTGTTGGAAGATAAAAGCTAGTGTGGCGCTCCAAATATCGAAACAACGGTAAGATACAACAATAAAATAAAATCACAATAATAATTATTATCCCCAATATTTAATTTCAAAAATATACTAATTAAAATCCATAATCCAATAATTTGGTCAGAGGTTCAACTAGTGGGTTTCTAGGTCCAGTTCACTAACTCATGTATTTAAGGAACACTATATATAATATATAAATATTATGCAATATATTAACACATTAAGTTAAATAAATGAAATGATGAAAATACTCCTATTTTGGAATGTGGTAGTGACAAGTCTACCCTCCTTAAAAAAATTTTGTCCTCAAAATTGAAATAAACTAGCACAAGAACAAATAATCAGACAAGAAATTATACCTCAAGTCTCGAAGAGATACGGCTACTGATCGCACATTTCGTCCTCTCTTTCCGACATCAACCCAAGATAATGGTGTACGAAACCTTCCTCCATATAAAGCCTCGAATGGTGACGTCTCAATGCTGGACTGGTAGCTGTTGTTGTAAGAAAACTCTACTAGGTGTAGATAATCCTCCCAAGAACCTCTGAGATCTAAAACACAATTGTGTAGCATATCTCCGAGAGTCTGAATAGTCCTTTCAGACTGGCCGTCTGTCTAGGGGTGATATGTGGTACTAAACTTGAGCTGAGTGCCCAAGCTAGCCTGCAGACTCCTCAAAAAATGGGAAGTGAAACGACTATCCCGATCTGAGACGATACTCACAAGAACCCCATGTAATTTAATATTTTGCCGCACGTACATCTCTGCTAGCCTCTCTGTCGATGTACCCACTTTGAATGGTAAGAAGTGGGCTGATTTGGTCAACCTATCTACGATGACCCAAATCACGTTCTTTCCTCTAGGAGAACGTAGAAGCCCTGAAACAAAGTCCATAGTCACATGCTCCCACTTCCACTCTGAATAGGTAAAGGTTGAAGTAATCCACCTGGCCTCTATCGATCTGCCTTTACCTGCTGGCGCACTAAACATCAGGATACAAAGCATACTACCTCGCGCTTCATACCATACCACCATACGTGCTATAGAAGCATAAAAAATACGCCGGATGACTATACGCGGCATATCAGTGCAGAGCTGCAACAGAGCCCTTTTCCGCTAGAACAGAGCGTGAAATATAAAAAAGCTCAAAGGACCATCCGCGTGAGACAGTACGTCCAAGCCGCTTCAGCGTAAACATGGTGCTTCTTCGCCTCCAGGGCATTAAACTCATCCCCTTTTCATACGCAACATGGAGGTGTACAAGAGACGCTTCGTATTCTCCAAAGTAAACCTGTCAGATCCTGCAATGAACCTGTCAGAGCCTGCAAAAAACCAGACGTCTGGACTTCTGGCAAAGGGATACGGCTCGACTATCCAAGCGACAGCTATAATGATGGCACTGCACTGCCACCCAGGCTGTCAAATACCGACATCCCCTTCACGTAAACTACTTTTTCAAAGCACGAGGGGATACGCTGCCTTGTTTTACACAGGCAAAATGCGAGCTGTTTACGTTCTGCAGTAGACAAACCACCTGCTACGCCAAAAGCTGCACTCCGTACAGGGTTCGAGGCACGTCTCTTCGCCTAATGCACAGTGCGGTGACAGTTTCTCGAGGCACGTCTCTGCGACTGATACGCAGAAAGGGTTGCAGACCGTCAAAGAACACGCCTCCATATTTAATGCACAGGATGGTGGCAAATCTCGGCATTTAATGCAAGAGATTCGATTATATCTTTAAAAGCTATAATTCCGGCTAAGACGTCGACGTCAACACTGTGGCACGGTACGCAGCGACTTCTACGCCCATCCAGCGATTGTGTCCCTTCGGCTTCTATGCCTGCTCGGCCCCTGTGCCCCTTCGGCTTCTATGCCTGCTCGGCCCCTGTGCCCCTTCGGCCTCTACGACCACTCGGCTTCTATGCCTGTTCGGCCTCTACGACCACTCGACTTCTGCGCCTGTTCGGCTTCTATGCCTGTTCGGCCTCTACGACTACTCGGCTTCTACGCCTGTTCGGCTTCTATGCCGGTTTGATAACTATTTAGCTTCTATGCCATGGTGACAGACATTTGGCTTCTATGGCAACCTCTTCTACACGATGGATACCTATCTATGTGGCTTTTACGCTGTGATCTTCGTAGCAATAGTACACGTTGTGTCCCTTAGTTGGACCCGCGTCACACGCTCATTCAAAAGATTATCTATACACAGGCATTGGTTACTTTAACCGTTGTGTAAAAGGGTACTGTACTTTCCACTCCTCGGTTGTTACACCGACGGAGTGGTCACTGTTACTAAAACTCTATAAATAGAGACCTCTATCAATGAGGAACAAGGTGGGGAAAATTGGTCAAGAAAGCCAATATCAGATCCGAGGTCGAAAAACTGAAAACTTGAAGATCGAACCAGGTCAACAAGAATTGGAAGATCGAACCCGAGAGAGAGAGAGAGAGAGAGAGAGAGAGAGAGAGAGAGAGAGAGAGCACCCGGAGTTCAGGCAAAGAGTAGGGATCGACGACTTTGGCATCGTGCATCCACACTCTTCTGCAACCTTCGAAGCTGCTTCCTGTCTTCTACGACAGTTCTTCAACATCGTGTGGTCCAAGGACTAAAGTGATCGACTACAGATCAGACATCTATAGCAATATCTACCCAGATTAAATAAATTGTACTCCCATATCCTCGTATAGGATCAAATTATACAAGTTTGTTTGTAAATAAGAGAAGGCGGGTTCTGTGTAAACCCCATATTGAATACATCTTTATTCTTTCATTTAATACCACAAAAAAGATGGCAACTCTGCTGGGGACATCTTTCTATTCTGACGAGAAAGCAATTGCTCAACACGATGCGGTATCTGTGGGATCCGTGAAGAAGACACTGGTCGTCCAATTTGACCAGTCTGTCTACGAAGACATGCTTCGAACCGGGGGTAGCTCTCACTCTCTCTCCGTCCAAGACAACAGTAAGCTGCGCAAAGTGTGGATGCCCAAGACATCCTCTACCATTCCTGTGGACTCTCCGATCTCTCCGACCAATGAGGTTGTAGCACTGCTCCCTCCGTGCCCTGCACGTAAAACTCAGTCTCCCGCTACGCGCGGTACAGACGAAACTTCGGGCGAAGCCTCAACGCTAACCCAGAAGTATCCACCGTGCCCTGCACGTAAAATTCAGTCTCCCGCTATGCGCGGTACAGACGAAACTTCGGGCAAAACCTCAGCGCTGACCCAGAAGTATCTACTGCGCTCTACGCGTAGGAACAAGTCTCCCGCTACGCGCGATACAGAAAAAACTTCGGGCAAAGACTCAGCGCTAACCCAGAAGTATCTACTGCGCTCTACGCGTATGAACCAGTCTCCCGCTACGCGCGGTACAGACCAAACTTCTGATGATGCCTCACCACCAGGTCAGAAGTACAAATCACGCTCCAGGCGCAAGACGACATTCGACCTCTACGAGGAACCAGATGAGCGCCGTAATTTCCGCGAGGGAAAGCAAGCAGCAGAATACTCAATTCCCCGACCGTTACGCCAGCGAAGAAGCAATCTGCCTACCCTCCGGGTTACGCGGGAAGCCGACGGCCGACTGAGGACCTCTTCAGCTTTATGCCAGTCTGAGCAAATCTCCAAATTACGCCAGGCAAAGTCCTACGACATAAAGCAAGCTCAGGTTGCTACTCCTCCTGACCTACGCGAATGTCTAATCCAGAAGCGTAAGGGGAGGGGACCTTCCAACATGTCTATTACGCCTCCTAGAGAGCAATGTTGTAATAGTCATAAAATTGTGATTGACTGCTGCTGTTCTAAAGCAAAACGGTCGATTTTCGACCGATTGAGCTACTCTCAGTCTTTCCCGGAAGAAGAGCCCGTGTATGCATCCGTGAACATGGCTTCACACATACCTAGAGGAGGGTCGAACTCATGACGACATCCCTCTGGGCCTCCGAGCCGAAGAAGATTCGAAGACCTCCTCAGGAATACTGAAGCTGGGGTATTCCAAAACACCCGTGCAAGGTCACAGCAACCAGCTCCGTACTCGTCTGATTCTGACGCTGGGGGTCGCCAATCTCCCAGATCAGATATTGAGAGTATAGAGTCGACTTCTGCAGCGACCTATACTTATCCTTCGAGGACGCCCAGAAAATGGGAGTCTACGCCATTGAAGACGAATGCGAGGAAGCTTCGCCGTCAGGAAATATGGAACAACGCATAACTATACTGGAGACGTCTCTGAAACAAATGTAATCCATAATAGAGAACATGCACCAGATGATGCTAACTCAGCACGCAACTGCAATGGCTCAAGCGTTGGTCCCGCCAACTCAGATACGTGTGGGGGTGGACTTGCCACCATCTAACCCAAGCCAAGAGCCTGCTCTAGATCAAGAGTTAGTAGTTCCTTCGCTTCCTCACTCGGTGAATATATTACCTCCCGTTGGAGTCACAATACAACCAACTCCACACTACACCGGAGCCTCGCTTTCAACTGAAAATCCGATGCAGATAGTACCGGAGTTGAAAGCCCAGTTTGATGCCTTGAAGCACAAAGATTAGCTCAAGAAACTAGGAATCAACCAGCCTTACCCAGCTATCTGGGAAGAAGTCCCTTTTCCTCCGAAGTACAAGCCTCAGACTATGACTCTGTTCGAAGGAAAAATATCGCCAAGTCAATACATGAACTATTTCAGTATGATGACGGTGTTGCTACAAGGGAACGACGCCCTCCTCACTCGGGTGTTCAAAGGCTGTCTCCCAGGAGTAGCCTATCAATGGTACCGTAGCTTGGCGGACAACTGCATTACTTCCTTTGAAGACTTCAAAGCTTTATTCTTTACGCGATTCTACGAGGGTGGAATGGACATGTCTATGTCCTCCCTCATCGAAGTCAAACAAAGGAAAAGGAGGACGTTCGCACCTTCGTCGAACGTTTTTGTCAGGCCACCTTACAAATGCCTCCAGGAGTTCCAGACTCGGCGTTAGTAGACATTTGCAGGAAGAACCTTCTTCCCGTAGTCTCGGTATTTACAGGACCATATCAGTTCCATGAGTGGCCTTCATTCATCGTCTCGGCAGTGGCCGCCGAAGACAACAGTGGCAAGGCACACGACAATGGCATCATGATCTCCGCCTCCGACAGAGGCAAAAGGTCATCTCCCAGCAGCGACCATCCTCACAGCTCCAAGGGAAAAGAAGCTCTGACGGTCAATACGTCCAGACAAAAGACGGCGGTAACCACGTAGACGAAGCCCGGGACTTCCAGGCCCGTCGAAGTCTACTCTTTCGACGACGACGATATCCCTAGTATATTCGAGTATCTCGTCAAAAGCGGCAAGATCACCCTTCCGGAGCTAAGGCGGCCCCAAGAAGTCGGCAGTACTGACGACCCCAAATACTGCATCTTCCACAGATACGTACACCACCCAACAAAGGCGTGTTACATACTGAAGAGGAGGATCCAGGGGTTGATCGATGCTAAGGCCATCACTCTGCACAACACCGAGAAGACGGTCACGGCCAACATGATCTCTCTACGGTTCGGCGATCTGCCTTCCCAAGAGGTCATGAACGGTGTCACGCCCATTTCCTAAGCTACGATGGACATCGTTAATCTCCCTCCAGCTAGAGATCAAAATCAAGACCTAGTACCCCTGACCACCAGGCAGGGCGAGATTATGTGGGTTCATCCGGATTTGGTGTCGGAGCTCGAGGAAGAGACTGAAGCTACTAAAGCTACGTCTAGAAGAAGTTCCAAGCGTAAACCATGCCATATGGTCGCAACTTCTTCGCCATCGGACGAAGACGAAGTACTTGCTGCAACCCGTTCAGGGAAAGCCTACCTCAATGACTGCGGAGCAAGTCAGGAGGATGCACCGGCGGACGCTTCAACTGTCAAACCTTCAGGACCAGGCCCCGTCGTACCAGAGGCCAGCCCTTCAAAACCGACGCCGGCAGACAAAGGGAAGCAAAGAGAAGTGCGCTTTGATAAACCTGTGAAAAACATTCCAAACAAAGGTTTTGAGAAGCCATACAACTTCGATATCCTGGCCCAACTGGCTAATACACTAGCCAGGCTCTCCATCTTCGAGCTACTCAGGCTCTCCCAAGATACTCATCTAGCCCTGAGTGAAGCGCTGATGCAGGCGGAGGCATGCTTGACCCAGCTCAAGTCCCCCGACGAAGAACCAGTGGCATGTCCTCAATGCCACAGTGTGATGGAGGTGGTCTCAAATATCACTTTCACCCAAGATGACATGCTGTTAAAATATAACAAGCATGACAGGCCCCTCTATTACACCGGTTCCATGGAGGTCGATCGGATTCACATAGATCTGCGATCGTCGATCAGCATCATCCCTCACAGTCTGCTCAGACCATTAAGGATTCCTACCAGTGAACTGGCTTATACCTCCACTACAATCTTGGGTTTCAACGCCGGAAGGAGTAAGCCGTTGGGGAAGATTCGCCTGAGGATCCAGATTGGCAACCTCAGATCAGTGGCCACATGTTACGTGATCGATTCAGAAGTATCCTACAACAGTTTGCTGGGAAGACCGTGGATCCACGATCACAACATCGTTCCTTCCACTCTACATCAATGCCTAAAATATGTAGACCCCCAAGGAATAGTACAAACGGAGGTTGCCGACCTAAACCCATTTAACGGAGTAGAGTCCTACTATTCCGACGCCGTGTTGTACTCTCAAGACCACACGGAAGAAGTATCCGGTGAGATGGAGAAGGAATCCCACCGGGAGCCAGAAGAACCCTCTGCCGCACTACCGCTATCAATCAGACTGAAAGGACAAACCACTCGTCCGAAAGCCATAGAGCCTATGGCTATTCACCTGAACAAATTCGGCTCAGGAAAAGGAAGCAGATCTTCAGCGGTCACTCTGAACCAGAAGCCTCCACCTTTGGTCATCAACCTTCGGTACAAAGGGCAGCCGATCGATGTAAACGCAACCGGGAACGGGGTTCCAGATGATAATAAACATCCTCTTTTCCAGTACATTAATGCTCAGATTCCAAATCAGGAATCCACTCACCGTGACGAGGTAGAACCCATAGCACAAAAATTCTTGGAAGCAATAAACTCCTACCGTTCGTATGTCTGGGAAGTAGCGTCCTCATCCAACGCCATCACAACGTATGGACCCCATGAGGATTCTCTCTTCGTTGTACCGCCTACCTGCAGCAGTCAGCGTCCAAAATTCTTCGGCCGCATGCGCAGTCAACCGGCTAACCAGGAAGATCCTTTCGATGATGATACCGGGAAAATGCAAGTTCACCGATACAGCCCGCAGGCATTAAAGATCATGCAAAACATGGGCTACGACTTGAAGCGGAAGCCAGGCCTCAACTACGGAAGAGGGAGACGAATACCGCCGCGCGGCGACCCCCGCTATCAGCAGACCCGTTTCGGGTTAGGATATGCCACCGCCCTTACGACTTCTAAGTCAGACGAGGACATCTTTTCCTCCTCCCAGAATGGCTCGTCGCCCCCCGACTCACCTGATGCTCTCGAACAAACACTATCTGTAAATATGGTGGTGACGGATCCCTCAGGAGCAGATGAGCAGGATTCGAAGCCGTTTCAGAATGACTCTTGGGCTCAACAAATGGATACGAAGTGGGAATTCCGCTTCGAGCAAAGAGAACCTCCCACCAAAGATGAAGTTATCCAAATCGATGTTGGGGATGAACTTTCGCCAAAGTCGATATTTATCAGTGACAATCTTCCTCCAGCTGAAAGGGAAAAAATTATACAGCTGATAAAGGAATACGTCGACGTCTTTGCATATAATTATGGGGACATGCCGGGCCTTGACCCGAAGGTGGCTACTCATAAGCTCAATATATTTATCGACTCAAAGCCTATGAAGCAGCACCAATGTCGGTTCTGCCCGGACATGATGGACGCCATTGAAGCTGAAGTCAAGAAGCTAATAGCCTATGGTTTCATCCGGGAAGAACAACATCCCGACTGGGTCGCCAATGTTGTCCCAGTCATGAAGAAAAATGGGAAGGTACGTATCTGCATCGACTACCGAGATCTGAATGCAGCCTGCCCCAAGAATGAATTCCCTCTTCCTATCACGGACATCATGATCGACAACACCTGCGGCTTTGAACGCATGTCTTTCATGGACGGATTCTCAGGATACAATCAGATCAAGATGCATCTAGAAGACGAGAAGCACACTGCCTTCCGGACACCATTGGGGGTATATTGCTATACGGTCATGCCCTTCGGATTGAAGAACGCCGGGGCTACATACCAACGGGCTATGAGTAACATATTCCATGAGCATTTACGCAAAACAGTGGAATGTTACGTAGACGACATAGCCGTCAAGAGTCGCCTCAAGGATGATCACCTTCAAGACTTGAGGACGATATTCGAGTTAATGCGCCAACATCAACTCAAGATGAACCCTACGAAGTCCTTCCTGGGTGTATCTAGTGGCAAATTCCTGGGGTTTGTCATTACCGCTAAAGGCATCCAGGTGGACCGTGACAAAGTCCAGGCAATCGTGGAAATGCGACCACCCCGTAATCTGAGGGAACTCCAGGGATTTTAAGGCCGTCTGGCTTACATTCGGCGATTTATATCCAACCTCCCTGGAAGATGTCAGCCCTTTTCACATCTCATGAAGAAAGGTGTATCCTTCGTATGGGATGAAACCTGTCAGCAAGCATTCGGGGATATCAAACGCTACCTCACCAATCCGCCAGTTCTGGTGCCTCCCATCATGGGAAGACCATTCTTGCTGTACGTTCGAGCAATGGATCATTCGCTAGGAGCTCTTCTCGTGCAGAAGAACGATGAAGGGCATGAACAGGCTATCTACTACCTCAGCAGGATGATGGTCGGAGCCGAACACCGGTACAACCTAGTGGAGAAAGAGTGCTTGGCTCTGATGTTCTCTATCCAAAAGACGCGGCAATACGTCACCGACCAGACTATCCACATTATCTCCAGGATCAACCCTCTTCGAGTACTGATGAGCAAGCCGAGTGTTCTTAATTCCCGACTCGCAACTTGGGCGATGTTGTTAACACCATATGACATGGTATACGTACCGCAGAAGTCCATTAAAGGCCAAGCGCTGGCCGACTTTCTATCTGCTCATCCGATCCCGGAGGCCTCCAAATTATACGAAGACATGCCCGACGAAGTTGCAGAATATAATTCCGCAATGGAAGGTGACGCATGGCAACTGTTATTCGACGGCCCCTCCAGGACTGGTCCCCGGGGAAACGTGGTTTCAGGGGTAGGAATCATCCTAGTCACTCCTGATAAACTCGTCATCTACCGGGCGTATTCTCTTAACGAACCATGCTCAAATAATATGGCAGAATATAATGCCCTGTTAATTGGACTCCAAGTCGCTAAAGAGTTGGGGGTCGAATCCCTGGAAGCTTTCGGCGATTCTCTGCTTATCGTCAATCAAGTCAGAGGAATATATGAAGTCCGGAATCCAGACCTTATCCCCTATCACCAAGCGACGGTCGAAATAGCCATGACATTCAAAGGGTTCTTCCTAGAGCATGTGCCTCGATCACAGAATCTGGAAGCTGATGCCCTAGCCAGTCTAGCCGCGGATTTAGCCACTCCTATAAAAAGGCAGGACTCAGTAATCCTTCTTAACAGAGATTTATTCTGCGAGAAGAACAACTTTCACGTAGAACGCAGCTACGTCGTGAACATGGATCCCCCTGGAAGAGACAGGAGAAGTCCCTTCATAAATTTCGTCGTATACGAAATCTTGCCAGAGGACCCTAAAGAAGCAGTATCCGTCAAGAGACGATCATTAGGCTTCTACTTCGATGCATCTTCACAATGCCTATATCGCCGGACCTACAACGGACTGCTATTAAGATGTCTCACAAACAACAAAGCACAGCAGATTATCCGGGAAGCTCACAACGGCGTATGCGGAGCGCATCAGCCCGGCCCTAAGCTACAAGATCGTATCAGGAGAATGGGCTATTACTGGCCCACTATGATCACAGACGCGATCAACTACGCAAGACAATGCAGAGCCTGTCAGGTCCATACAGACTTCATACATCAACCGTCTGAATATCTATATCCTACGGTTGCATCCTGGCCTTTCGAAGCATGGGGTATGGACATCGTTGGTCCAATTCACCCGTCTTCTTCCAGAGGTCACCGGTTCGTACTGGCCATCACGGATTACTTTTCCAAATGGGCAGAGGCGATCCCTCTTGCTGAGGTAAAGGCATCTGACGTAATCATCTTCATCAAGCATCATGTTATTTATCGCTTTAGGATTCCCCGAAGGATAATCTATGACAATGGGCCTCAGTTCATCAGCCAAGCGTTTCATCAATTTTGCGATAAAAATCGAATACATAATATTGCCTCTACGACATATTATCCAGCTACTAATGGTTTGGCAGAAGCTTTCAACAAAACCATTATCAAACTCCTAAAGAAGTTTATCTCTTCGAACAAAAGAGACTAGAACGAGAAGCTGGGCGAATGTCTCTGGGCATACCACACAACGGTACGAACACCGATAGGTTGTACCCCCTTTTCACTGGTCTGTGGGAGCAAAGCAGTTCTTCCCATCGAAATCCAGATCTCGTCGCTCAGGATAGCCGTGACTAATGAGCTGACCCAAGAAAAGAATGACCTATTAAGGCTTCAGGAGCTCGAAGGATTAGACGAGAAACGCCTTCAAGCTCAACAGCGCATCGCACTCTACCAAGCACGTATTTTTAGAGCTTTCAAATCGTAAAGTAAAGGAGAGAGTGTTCAAGGTCGACGAGCTAGTTTTAGCCGTGAGAAGGCTGATGATTCTCACTCACAGGAGTAAAGGGAAATTTCAGCCCAAGTGGGAAGGCCCTTATGTGATCGAGACAACGTTCTCGAATGGCGCTTACAGGTTAGCCCAGCCTAATGGAGACCTATTAATGGCTCCCATCAACGTTAAATTCCTGAAGAGGTACTATGCTTAACCTCCTCTACCCCAATGTGGAATATAGCGAGAATCTCTATCCTGACAAAACTACTTCCACAATGAAGCTAGCTAGGTCATAATTCTATCATGTCCGTATAACCTCTGACTAGATATGTCCTGCTAGAAGTTTATCGAGAGTTTATCACGTCCATACTACCTCTGATATCACTCTCACCTAAACCTGTCATTTATATTCCGAAATGATGGGTCCACAAAGTCAGAAAAGATTCGCTTTATTTCCAAAAAAAAGAGCAGAATTATATTTGGGGAAGCTAAAAGCGAGAAAGGGTACATCATTGCGGGGGAGCAGTCAGATCGCGAATCAACTTCGCCAGTGCAGCTACCCTCTCGCCCCTGGAAAACCAAGGCATCAGCATGGGCCCATTCCAGCCGTGCCTCAGGGTTGTTCGTAAAAGATAGTTCGGCCCTCGCCCGAAGAGAGCTAGCACGAGCAGCTTCTGCACGCTCCAGGTCCCGTCGCGCGGTGCTCAGTCGGCCAGACGCTACGCCTAGACCTGCCAGCGACTGAGAAGCCCACTCCTCTGCCCAGGCGAGTTTTTCCTTCAATTGCGGACCCTCGCTGCGTTCCCTTCGTGCTCGGATTGGCACTTCGTCTCGAGAGCAAGAGCCTCCTCCACGACGGCCTTTTTTTTATCCGTCTCCAGCTTACGGGCTTTGATAGAGTTATCCAAGCTCTCCAGCTGTTTAGTAAGACGCACAGTCATGGAGTCGTATCTGGCCTGGACATCGGCTTCAAAACTGCCCCGAGTCAGCTGCAAGTATTCGTTAATGGGTTGCTCCAACCCATTAACCATCGCCTCCAGGGCGTCAGCTACCCAGGAATCGCCAAACTCTCTGACGGCCCCAATCGAAAACTGGGAAGCCCTCTTCAGGCTCTCAAAATCCAGATTCTTTGCCAACACCATTGTTATCAGCGTGTTCAAATTGGCGTAGAAGGTGCCGGTATACAGCTCGGTCAGCGCAACCAGATCTGGTTGGACGCCAGGAGTGGCTGTCACTACCACATTCTGAAAACAGGAGTATTTTCGACTTTTTGCAATATTTAATATTATTGTAGTTACAATTAAATAATTGCATGATAATATTTTTAATTTAAATAATTATGTGTGATGTGTAATTAAATATAGTATTAGATACAGTGTTCATTTATTTTTTAGCTGGTAGACTTGACCTAGAAGCCAGTAGATGAGCACCTGTCGAAATTATGGAATTTTGAAGTTAATTGTTTTATTTTAGAATTAATTTATTGGAGGTGTAAATTAATTACTTTATTTTATTTAATATTTTGCGCCTTGCCTTTGCTTCGATATTTGGAGCACTATCCTGACTTCTGTCTTCCGACAAATTTTGCAATCTTGCCCTAGACATGCCCGCCTTCAATTCTGCTATTTTTGTAACTCGTAATTTTGCTCCCTGTGCATTATTTCTGGCCGCACAAAAATCGTCGTGGACGTTATTTAATAAATTCCTATTTTGTATCGTTGTGTGTTCCAATTTAAATTGGAGACAATCTTGACCTATTTATCGTGCGGCCCAAATTAGGAAAATATTCTGTTCTGAGTCTTCTCCATTTTTGGTATTGATGACCTGACCTGATTTTGGCCCCATGTACTCCTAATTAATTGTTGAACACAACTTGCATTTATTTCTATTTAAATTGAGGATACCATTTTATCTGATTCTAAAATCCCAATTTAATTCCAGTGCCCTGCTATTTAAGCCCGTACCCAACTTACAGCGTCCCCTGACCCTACAAAACACCGGACCCCGAATCGCCCGCCAAATTTTCGTCATTTCATGTGTTTGTGCAATTTCTCGAATTTAAGGGGGCTAAGTTGCAATTATTCAATTGTAGGTGTCATCACCCCATTGTCCAAGACCTGATGGAAAGATTATTTACTTAAGGACCAAATTGCATTTTTCCTACATGAGTTAATTTCCCTCATGTTCAATCTAGACCACTCATTCTAGGGTTCAATCACCACCCTCCATCAACACCCTCTCTCCCTATATAATAGCATGTCTACATCAAACCCTAATCCCAAGAAACCTAGGATTCCCCACCCTCACAAGCCTCCTCCCTCTCTCCTACATTGTAAAAATTTTCTCCCTTCTTCTTCTCTTTTCTTCTTTTCTTTCCTTCCTTCTTCTTCTTCTTCTTCTTCTTTATTTTTAGTTTTGAATCCATTTGAATCCAAATTCATTGGAAGGGGGGAACACTGTTCTTTTCCCCCCATCTACTGTTCCCGGCGGCGGCGGCCATCCCGATCTCCCGATCCCCGACGGCTCCCAGCGGCGACTGCCCGGCCCGGCTGTGCTCTCCCCATCCTCCTCCTCCTGATCGGTCCGGCGCTGCCAACTCCCTGCCGAGCTGCGCTGCCCCGGCGGCCCGCCGCTCCATCTCCACCACCAACAGATTTTCTGGTGCAGCCCGACTTCCTCCCTCCGCCGTGCCGCTGACTGCTCTTTCCCGGTCGAGCCCCATAACCCGGCCTCTACAACTCCGGCGGCCTCACTGCTGCTCCTCTGCCTTTCCTTCCCGTCCAGTCCGGCCGGCCACTTCACCACCACCATCATCTACAACTCCGGCGCCGGCGCTCCCCTCTCCCTCTGCGTACTCCCTCTCCGGCGTGGTCAGTCCACCGCGACTCCGGCGGCCATTCCTCCCCGGCCCACCTTGCTCCCCTCCCGCTGTCAACTGCTGCTCCTCCCCTCGCCACCGAGATCAGGCGAGACTCCGGCCGGCAACCCACTGTAAGTTTCCTCCTTCTTCTCCTCTTCCCTCTTTATATATATATATATATATATCTTTATATATAAATATATATGTGTGTGTATATATATACGTACATATACATATGAGTATATATATACTATATGTATATAAAATTGTAGGTATTTAATTAATGCGAATGTAATTGTATAAAGTTAATAAATGTGTGGGTGTAGGTATAGTATTATTTTTATTTAATGTTTAATACATGCATAATGTATAGTATATATATATATATATATGTATGTAAGTATTTAAGGTATACATATATGTACAGTATTTATTTAATGTTTAATATATGTATATGCATGAAATTGGTTATTTTCATATAGTATAAAATAGATAAATATATGTTAATGTATGTCTCTAACATATTTTATTGTATATATATATGTATATATATATATCTTGCGTATTTCTCTATCTTATATATACGTATTAAATGTATATATATATTAATTTATCTGTATATATATAAATATATATGTGTTAATGTATGTAATGGTATAGATACAAATATGTATTTTTAGTACATGTATAAACATATTTTTGGTATGTAAATAGATATGGTATGTGTATAAAACTGTAATGATATATATGTATGTACTTGTAAAACATATTTTTGGTATATATAAATACGTGTTCTGCTATGTGGATTAAATATGTATTATTTTGGTATATATATATATATATTGGTATTAGTATAAAAGTGTATCTTGGTATATGTAAATACATATATATGTATTATCGTGGTATGTATAAATATGTAGTATATACAAATGTAATTTAGTATATATATATATATTCTTTTGTATATATATATAAAACTTTGGTAGTTGTACATATAAATGTATAGGTGTTATGAATATTTTTACCTATGTATATATAATACATATTCTATTATGAGTATACACTTATACATATTTTGTATAGAATTTGGTATAACCCTATATTTATGTATTATATTATTAATAATACTACATTTAATTAGTGAATATACTAGATGACCCTAGTTGACTAGTGCCCTGCCTAGTATAGCCCTGAGGCCAGTATATTTTTTTCTGTGTGTTAGGGTAGCATCTGATACAAATATGGTTTGCTTTGTGATATATTTATAGGACTGTTGGTTTACCAGGGGATACTCTGGAACGGGACATCCATAAATACCAGCTAAGGACCCAAGGCAAGTACATTCTCTGATAATTTTCAATTCTTTGATAATTTCTATAAATTCAACAATCATGAAATGTTACATCTGAATCTTTGACACTGTGCTATACGGACTAGTTTAGCTTGGATCTGCAGTCATGAGATGTTACCTTGATTATCGTATTGACATTGTACACGACATGTATATTAGACATCGTACATGATAGACTTGACTTGCTCGTGTATCGTGACGTGTCATGGTTGGATCCACAGTACTAGTTGGGGGCGGGGAAATTGCTAGTAAGAAATGTGATCAAATACCTATCGTACAAGTTTATATTATTGGTGTTAATCATTCGCCTCACGCATGATTAGCCAGGCCATGTAGCAATCGTACAAGTCCCAAGCCGATCACATTTCAAAACTACAATTTCAAACACTTAGAATAGTTACAATTCTCTATTTTAGATCATATACTACATCACCCGTATATGATACTGTTCCTTGTTCTTTTTATTCCATACATGCACTGACTGTATCATATTGCCTATTGCCTGTCTCTTTATATTGCATGTCTCTCTTAAATTGCCATCGCATTTATTTCACTATCTTCTCAGTAGCTAGCATGACATGTTTTATTATATTATAGACATTATCAATTAATGAAACTGTTATTTGAGAGTGTTGCTTTGCTCCTTCCTGACTGGAAATATTTTTCCAGACTATGCCTTAGAGGACCGCTGTTTGACACTTTATGGACCATATGGTGAGTAGCTGCAGACTCGGTAGTTAGTTGTGATTCCGGGAGATCTAGTCGGAATTACTAATCTTCTAGTTAGTTTCTTTCAGTAGTTTATTTGGTACCGGATTTGTCTCCGGCATTTTTTGATGAGACTTGGATATTGTTGAGTTAGAATATTACTTGTGGACTTGTGTTGTGTTTAATTTTAGTTTTACTATTCAAAATCTTATCGTGCTGTAATCCTGTGATTGAGTATGTGTTCATCTTATTTGTGTCATCCGTGCCTCCTAATGGAGATTGGATGCTTACGTGACATTAGTTAGATAGTATCAAGACCTTGACAGCGTTCTACCGCCGATGCTGCGGCGTAGGCTGGACGTACCCACGCACTCGTGCCCCTAAACCGGGTGCGGGTCGTGACACATTTTTAGTGGTGGCCCATGCAGGTCAGACTTTGCGAGTTGTGCGATATCGTAGTAGTGTGACATCCTTGTTATACTACTGCGTGCCTGCAATAGGATCTAGGACATAGGATACTAGAACGAGAGCAAATACTCAATCACAATTCCTTGAGAGATTCCTGGGATGACCCCTGAGAATCTTGTTAAAATTTCCAATTTAAAATCATTCCCTTGTTCCGTCCATTCTCATTTGTTGATATTGATTTGATTATTGTTGATTAGATATTTAATTAGGATCTTGGGTTCATTATAAGGTTTGATTTCATATTAAGATGAGTTTATAGACTGATTTATGGTACTATTTGATGATGCCCGTCAATGAGGGCAGTGAAAATGATTAACATTAGAGCTATTGGACTACAGAAGGTGGATTAAAATTTTAATTGAAGATTAAAAATGAATTTCAAATTTTAGGATTTTGAGAAGATTGAGATTGTTATTAAAATATTATTGTGAAGATTTCAATGAATTGCAAAATTTTTGAAATTGAGGAGTTGAAATATTGTTATTTTAAGGAATTCAGATTCAATTTGATGAACCCAGACAAGCTGTAAGGATTTTTGGAATTGATAAAATTTTCATTTCAGTATTTAAATAATTAACCTTGAGGGAAGTATATGCATTTTACTATAAAATTTATTCGAGGAGTTATTTTGAGGAATTTTAATCGAGGATAGGATTTTATAGTGGGAGAGATATATTATAATATAAGTAGATAAGATGCATGTGTAAGGATCTGTTGGCTTGAGTATAATTGAGATCTCACTGCCCACTGACTTGGGTGTCCATTTAAGATTGTATTAGAGAGAGCAGTATTTAGTAAGAGTGTTGCATTTGATATGCACTTGGGTGATAAGAATAACTAGCATCAACTGTTGCAGTAGGTAAGGAAGCTAGCAGTGAGAGTGTTTGTGATAGAACTGTGATACCTAGGGGATAGAGGTATCAGACCTTAGATGCACCTTGACCTGTGCAATCACAACTAGGATTTTCTTTCCAATCTATTTATCTTGAATGTTGCTTCCTTAGAACTGTACTGTCCTTCCTTGATGATATCGTATTTTGCCTAAATTGATTCTTTGGGATCTGTCTTCAGGATGTCGCCGCAGACACGGTCTATGAGAGCGGGAACATCAGCTTTAGAGGGGTCTGCCACCTCTCCACCTGATGGACAGACATCCATAGTTCCTCCTACATCTCCGATGCACGTAGGTGATCCTCCTCCTCCACCTGTTAAGAGGATAGCCGCAGCTGTGACGGACAACCTTCCTCCTCCACCGACTCCGCTTCCCGGAGGTTTGCCCATTGACGGAACGCAGATGTTTACGTTGATCCAAGGCATGGTAGATGCCCAGAGGGTAACGGCAGACGCTCAACGAGTTCAAGCTGAGGCTTAGAGGGTACAAGCAGAAGCGTACCAGGCACAAACCGAGCTGATGAAAGAAAACATGGAGAATGCTCATCAAGTGACTCTCCAAGCTTTGGAGAGAGTAGCACAGTACCAGCAGTTTCCTGGCCAGCAGCAGAGATCAGGCACTATAGTGGATTTCAAGAGGATGATGCCTCGAGAGTTTAAAGGCACCGAAGGGATACTCTACGCTGACGACTGGCTAGAGGATATAGAGAGAAGTCTGTGATTGACCCAGATTCCGGAGAACTTGCAGATAGAAGCCGCTGGCAGTCAGATGTTCGATATCGCACTCATGTGGTATCGCACGGAGCCGAGAATTATAGCACAAGGACTTACTTGGGAGACCTTCAAGGAACTCTTCAAGGAGAAGTTCTTTCCCGACGTGGCATTGGGAACCTTGGAAAGTCAGTTTCATGACTTGGTTCAAGGAAACATGTCGGTCGACGAGTACGCTGCAGAATTCTGTAGATTGAGCCGTTTTGCATCGTCTATGATTCGAGACCCAGGAGATCGAGCCCGAAAATTTAGAAAGGGACTGACGAGAGAGATTAGGTCACGCACTTCTGGTCGTCGTACCGCTACCTTTGAGGCTATCTTGATGGATGCTCAGATTGCAGAAGAGGATCTGGACCTCAGGCCTAAGAGGAGTCACAATACTTTTGGAGATACGAATGATAGCGCAGGACCGGCCAAGCATCCCCGTATTCAGCACCAACAGCAGTACCAAGTACCATTTCATATTCAGCAACAACCATGGATATTTCAGCATCCACCGCAGTACCTAGCACCAGTTCCTATCCAGCGACAACCCTGGGCATTTCAGTATCAACAGCAGTACCCGGCACCAGTTCCTGTACAGCAGGATCAACGAACTTGTCACTTCTGTAAGAAGCCAGGTCACCTTTGGGAGAGCTGTAGAACGAGGCTGGGACTTTGTTTGCACTGCTGCGCTGCGGGACATCGAGTAAGGGATTGTCTTCTGGCCCCTTATCTTCCCGGCCAGCGCGCAGCTTCAGATTATAGAGATCCAGTTAGGCTACCTGTGGAACCGTATATGGCTCAGCACCCGCGAAGGGAACCACCCCAGCAGGGCGGGCATTTGCGATGACGATCGAGGAGACCGATACTGCAGGTAATGTGTTAGCAGGTTCTATCCTTTCCTTCCTTCTGTCCCTATCTATTTTGATTGATTGATTGCTTAGTACAATAGTTTTATGCATGATTTTCTTGTTAGAATGTAGTTAGTAGTACCCCTGATACATAGACTGCAACACCATAACAAATGAGACCATAACCGTGTATGTTCCCCCTAGATTGTATGTGGTATGACTATAGGTAGAATTTTCTTAGACCGTGATTATTGGTGTTGACTGTAGTAAAGATTCATGAAGAGGTTATTACTTGACAAGAGGAACAAGATGATTAAAATTTGAGGATAAATATTGATTTAAATAAATGGTTAAGAAATTAATATTGCATAATTGGTGGTTTATTAATTCCAGAAAGATTATGACATGATTAAATGGATTATTAAAATTTGGAAATTTTGGGAAACTATCATCATATTTATTTGATTGCAAGTTAGGATTTTTTTGAATTTTATAATTGGATGTTGCATTTGGAGAATCCTTAAGTATCATATTGTTGAGCATTTTGAGGAAGAGGAAATCGAGAAATAAAATTTAGATGGATAAATGTTTAAATTTAAATTTGTGGGACGAGATTTCATTTTATACTTGTGCATTGAAAAAATCAAATTTAAGGAGTGAATATTAAATTCCGAGTATTGAATTATTAACAAAAACTTTCAAGGAAAATTTGATGGACTTTGATTTTTACTTTGAGGATTTTTCAGGTTATACAACAATTTTAGAATTTTGAAATTGCGAAAGGACATTGTGGATTATTAAAAGATTTCATGGATGATAAATTTAAATTTGAGGGAAATAATAATGTGTATGAGTAAACACTACTATGAGGATTTTAAATTTCGAGGACGAAATTCTTTTAAGGTGGGTAGACTTGTCACTACCACATTCTGAAAACAGGGGTATTTTCGACTTTTTGCAATATTTAATATTATTGTAGTTACAATTAAATAATTGCATGATAATATTTTTAATTTAAATAATTATGTGTGATGTGTAATTAAATATAGTATTAGATGCAGTGTTTATTTATTTTTTAGCTGGTAGACTTGACCTAGAAGCCAGTAGATGAGCACCTGTCGGAATTATGGAATTTTGAAGTTAATTGTTTTATTTTAGAATTAATTTATTGGAGGTGTAATTAATTACTGTATTTTATTTAATATTTTGCGCCTTGCCTTTGCTTCGATATTTGGAGCACTATCCTGACTTCTGTCTTCCGACAAATTTCGCAATCTTGCCCTAGACATGCCCGCCTTCAATTCTGCTATTTTTGCAACTCGTAATTTTGCTCCCTGTGTATTATTTCTAGCCGCACAAAAATCGTCGCGGACGTTATTTAATAAATTCCTATTTTGTATCGTTGTGCGTTCCAATTTAAATTGGAGACAATCTTGACCTATTTATCGTGCGGCCCAAATTAGGGAAATATTCTGTTCTGAGTCTTCTCCATTTTTGGTATTGATGACCTGACCTGATTTTGGCCCCATGTACTCCTAATTAATTGTTGAACACAACTTGCATTTATTTCTATTTAAATTGAGGATACCATTTTATCTGATTCTAAAATCCCAATTTAATTCCAGTGCCCTGCTATTTAAGCCCGTACCCAACTTACAGCGTCCCCTGACCCTACAAAACACCGGACCCCGAATCGCCCGCCAAATTTTTGTCATTTCATGTGTTTGTGCAATTTCCCGAATTTAAGGGGGCTAAGTTGCAATTATTCAATTGTAGGTGTCATCACCCCATTGTCCAAGACCTGATGGAAAGATTATTTACTTAAGGACCAAATTGCATTTTTCCTACATGAGTTAATTTCCCTCATGTTCAATCTAGACCACTCATTCTAGGGTTCAATCACCACCCTCCATCAACACCCTCTCTCCCTATATAATAGCATGTCTACATCAAACCCTAATCCCAAGAAACCTAGGATTCCCCACCCTCACAAGCCTCCTCCCTCTCTCCTACGTTGTAAAAATTTTCTCCCTTCTTCTTCTCTTTTCTTCTTTTTTTTCCTTCCTTCTTCTTCTTCTTCTTCTTCTTTATTTTTAGTTTTGAATCCATTTGAATCCAAATTCATTGGAAGGGGGGAACACTGTTCTTTTCCCCCATCTACTATTCCCGGCGGCGGCGGCCATCCCGATCTCCCGATCCCCGGCGGCTCCCCGCGGCGACTGCCCGGCCCGGCTGTGCTCTCCCCATCCTCCTCCTCCTGATCGGTCCGGCGCTGCCAACTCCCTGCCGAGCTGCGCTGCCCCGGCGGCCCGCCGCTCCATCTCCACCACCAACAGATATTCCGGCGCAGCCCGACTTCCTCCCTCCGCCGTGTCGCTGACTGCTCCTTCCCGGTCGAGCCCCATAACCCGGCCTCTACAACTCCGGCGGCCTCACTGCTGCTCCTCTGCCTTTCCTTCCCGTCCAGTCCGGCCGGCCACTTCACCACCACCATCATCTACAACTCCGGCGTCGGCGCTCCCCTCTCCCTCTGCGTACTCCCTCTCCGGCGTGGTCAGTCCACCGCGACTCCGGCGGCTATTCCTCCCCGGCCCACCTTGCTCCCCTCCCGCTGTCAACTGCTGCTCCTCCCCTCGCCACCGAGATCCGGAGAGACTCCGGCCGGCAACCCACTGTAAGTTTCCTCCTTCTTCTCCTCTTCCCTCTTTATATATATATATATATATATCTTTATATATAAATATATATGTGTGTGTATATATATACGTACATATACATATGAGTATATATATACTATATGTATATGAAATTGTAGGTATTTAATTAATGCGAATGTAATTGTATAAAGTTAATAAATGTGTGGGTGTAGGTATAGTATTATTTTTATTTAATGTTTAATACATGCATAATGTATAGTATATATATATATATATGTATGTAAGTATTTAAGGTATACATATATGTACAGTATTTATTTAATGTTTAATATATGTATATGCATGAAATTGGTTATTTTCATATAGTATAAAATAGATAAATATATGTTAATGTATGTCTCTAACATATTTTATTGTATATATATATGTATATATATATATCTTGCGTATTTCTCTATCTTATATATACGTATTAAATGTATATATATATTAATTTATCTGTATATATATAAATATATATGTGTTAATGTATGTAATGGTATAGATACAAATATATATTTTTAGTACATGTATAAACATATTTTTGGTATGTAAATAGATATGGTATGTGTATAAAACTGTAATGATATATATGTATGTACTTGTAAAACATATTTTTGGTATATATAAATACGTGTTCTGCTATGTGGATTAAATATGTATTATTTTGGTATATATATATATATTGGTATTAGTATAAAAGTGTATCTTGGTATATGTAAATACATATATATGTATTATCGTGGTATGTATAAAAATGTAGTATATACAAATGTAATTTAGTATATATATATATATTCTTTTGTATATATATATAAAACTTTGGTAGTTGTACATATAAATGTATAGGTGTTATGAATATTTTTACCTATGTATATATAATACATATTCTATTATGAGTATACACTTATACATATTTTGTATAGAATTTGGTATAACCCTATATTTATGTATTATATTATTAATAATACTACATTTAATTAGTGAATATACTAGATGACCCTAGTTGACTAGTGCCCTGCCTGGCATAGCCCTGAGGCCAGTATATTTTTTTCTGTGTGTTAGGGTAGCATCTGATACAAATGTGGTTTGCTTTATGATATGTTTATAGGACTGTTGGTTTACCAGGGGATACTCTGGAACGGGACATCCATAAATACCAGCTAAGGACCCAAGGCAAGTACATTCTCTGATAATTTCCAATTCTTTGATAATTTCTATAAATTCAACAATCATGAAATGTTACATCTGAATCTTTGACACTGTGCTACACGGACTAGTTTAGCTTGGATCTGCAGTCATGAGATGTTACCTTGATTATCGTATTGACATTGTACACGACATGTATATTAGACATCGTACATGATAGACTTGACTTGCTCGTGTATCGTGACGTGTCATGGTTGGATCCACAGTACTAGTTGGGGGCGGGGAAATTGCTAGTAAGAAATGTGATCAAATACCTATCGTACAAGTTTATATTATTGGTGTTAATCATTCGCCTCACGCATGATTAGCCAGGCCATGTAGCAATCGTACAAGTCCCAAGCCGATCACATTTCAAAACTACAATTTCAAACACTTAGAATAGTTACAGTTCTCTATTTTAGATCATATACTACATCACCCGTATATGATACTGTTCCTTGTTCTTTTTATTCCATACATGCACTGACTGTATCATATTGCCTATTGCCTGTCTCTTTACATTGCCTGTCTCTCTTAAATTGCCATCGCATTTATTTCACTATCTTCTCAGTAGCTAGCATGACATGTTTTATTGTATTATAGACATTATCAATTAATGGAACTGTTATTTGAGAGTATTGCTTTGCTCCTTCCTGACTGGAAATATTTTTCCAGACTATGCCTTAGAGGACCGCTGTCTGACACTTTATGGACCATATGGTGAGTAGCTGCAGACTCGGTAGTTAGTTGTGATTCCGGGAGATCTAGTCGGAATTACTAATCTTCTAGTTAGTTTCTTTCAGTAGTTTATTTGGTACCGGATTTGTCTCCGGCATTTTTTGATGAGACTTGGATATTGTTGAGTTAGAATATTACTTGTGGACTTGTGTTGTGTTTAATTTTAGTTTTACTATTCGAAATCTTATCGTGCTGTAATCCTATGATTGAGTATGTGTTCGTCTTATTTGTGTCATCCGTGCCTCCTAATGGAGATTGGATGCTTGCGTGACATTAGTTAGATAGTATCAAGACCTTGACAGCGTTCTACTGCCGATGCTGCGGCGTAGGCTGGACGTACCCACGCACTCGTGCCCCTAAACCGGGTGCGGATCGTGACAGTGGCCGCGATATTGGCGAGTTCCCCTCCAAGGACGATTGCAGACGAGGTAACCACAGCCGCCGCCTCACCAGGTGGTGCGACCGAAGAAGGTGCGACAACGACGGTCGAAGTCATTGCCATACTCACAAGAGGCGAGGTCACGATGACGGGTTCATCCTCCTCTTGAGACGACGAAACTACTCCGGGCGAGCTGGCCCCCGAAGCCATTTCCTCCTCGAAGTCGAACACCTCCGTAACATCGTTAGGAGCCTGAGCAGAGCCAGAGGACATTTCGGCACTATACCCCCCGTGGGCGCCATCCCCTGAAAAGAGGACAAGAAAGTTGACATCAATATGATAGTAATCTTTCTAAGAGGAGACATAAAGATGACCTTTACCCATAGCCAACGGTATATATGCCGCGTCTGCAGCCGATGTAGCTATATCGCGCCTTAATGACGCAATACGAACTGTCATACCTGGAGAAGGAGGTGGGCCAACCGACATCGCCTGGAGCTCCACCAAGCCTCCGCCAAGACGTGTTCGAGGTTCATCAGCTGGAACCTCGCTGGTCATGCTCACGGACGCAGCAGGAGTTTCCTCCGTTGCTGGTCTAAAGGAAGATTCTCCCATTTGCCTTGGCCACGCGGGCGATTTCATTCCACTACCGGAGGTAGTGGCAGCAATGGCAGCCTCAAACAGGAGTGCTCCGACACCGCCAGCCAGAACTGAGGGTCCCTCTCCGAGAGGCCGGGAGTCTCCAATCAAAGAGGCATCCCCAACAGGGGAGATAGCAGGTTCCTCTTTAGGAACCTCAATGCCAGGAATCCGGAGAGGGCGATCAACCGTCTTCTTCCTCCTCTTGCGAGGGGAAGTCTGCTTCGAAACAAGAGCCCTTCGCTTCCCAGAGCCCGCCAGTGCCCCCGCAGGCGAAGGCACTTCGCACCTCGACACCGGCACCAGAGGCTCGTCCGGAGTGACGGACTCCTCACTCTCGTCAGATGAAACCGAGGGGACTTCAATTCTTCCCCCAGGCTTGGAAGAAGGCACCCTGAAGCTTCCATGCGTGTCAAAATCGTGATGGAGGGTGTTGATCGCCACGTAGAACTGAGCATATGAATGGAGGATGCGCAGCTCCGTGGAGAGGGTGGCGACCGACACGATGAAGATTGCTCCCGTGCAGCCCATGATGAAATACCGCCATCCCCTGGCTCCATCTATAAGTCCGCCCCTGGACCTAAAGCTGGTGATGGCATTGCCCACGTGCAACTGATCGTACCCAAACTATCTGGCGAACCGACTGGGCAAGTAAGGCTCAAAGAAGTAATGATCTTCACTTCTGTACAGCAAATGGGAGGGTCTGATGCAGACCAACCAATTAAAGGCTTCCGGGGAAAGGTTGGTCTTTTCTCCGCCTAAATCCTCAAGCCTAATCCCCGACTGATTACGATGTACAGAAGGGACAGTGCAGAAGAGCTTCCAACAATGACCGAGGTTCAGCGTCAGCCGACAGTCCCCGACTGTGTTCACGTTCCAGTGGGAGTCCTTGTAGTTCAGCAAGAAACTACCCCCCGCGCAGCTACCAGGACCGGGAGACATCACCCGAGGGTTTTGAAGAATTAACCATCCTATCAAGTACAGGTATGGTAACTCTACCCGGGGAAAGCTATCACGTCGAGCTTTATCGACGAGCAGTCCGTCAGTCATGGCTCTCAGTCCAGCCTGTATACGGCATACCATGGCAGGAAGCAAGCCCAGCCTTGCCCCGAACACCAGACGAACGGTGGGCCACAGGATGTTCCGATGAATGCGGTCCACAGACGCGGTGCCAGGTACCACTACTCGACGCAGCCATAAAGAGAGAAAGCTAGCCAGCTTGGCATCCTCAGACAAAGGCCTGCGGCAGCGCCTCAGGTAGCTACAGGCCTTAGTGCATTCAGAGTACTTTCCTACCCCGTTAGCGAGGAACTGATCTGGAGCTTTAGCCTCCTCCATAAGATCCTCAACGACCTCGACACTGAGCACGCCCAAGCAGTTCACGGGCTCACGCTTGTCCCCCGAAACCTTCACCGACTTGACAGCCCTGGCCCGGTGGAAGAAGAGGTAGGACATCCACTTAGTGGTGTGAGCCAAGTCAGAAGGCTCATTATAAAAAGCAGTGCACGCGAAGTAGTGGCACATCAGCTCCTGGTACACCTCTACAACCCGAGGGTCAGAGTCCTCCAACTCTCGGTTGGTAGGAACATACTCTTCATACAGAGTATCCCCCATCGGCAGTCTCGAGATCGCTGCCATTTCGTGGAGGGCCAAACCCAACTCCTCCAGTGGAGTGGCAAAAGTCCCGGTGAACGGAATGTATCGCTCCATCAGCGCCAGAAACAGGTTAGGGTTGGGAGGCAACCCAACACTCGTCACGCTCACAGCGGCATACAGCCCGATGACTTCCAGCTCTCTCCGAAAATGCTTCGAAGCCCAGTCAACTAAGCAGGACCATCGGAGATTTGTTGGGGTAATCCACCCATTGCACCGAGGATTCTCTTTGGGGTATACCCCCCCTCGCACCATAAAGTCATTACAGAAAGTCGGCAATTACACCGGCTGGATCATTGAACTGTCTTCACTCGGGACGCTGCCCGGGCACAGTCCCCTGAACGACGTCACGACGTCACGACGCCAGTGGGGCGGCTGACAAACGACCCCCGGTCAGCTCCTTTCAAATGAAAGATCTTCCCCAGCTTTCCGTGAAGATCAGGAGTCAGCGTCCACGACATCCTCCTAGGATGTGTGGCATGGAAGAAAGCCGAGATGGGATAGTCTCTCGGCATCGTGGGCAGATACAAGACCATGCTCTCAGCAGGGAAAACCCAGGGTTCTCTCTTGGGCTTCGTCTGAGACTGCTTGTCTATCATATCCCCAAAGAGAAAGGCTGGCTTGATGTACTGTTCCCCGTCTACGTACGTTAGGGGCTCCCCGTTGATCATGCTCAGCAACATTCACTCGCCCTGAGCCGATATCAAAATCCCCCTTCCTTCAGGATACTGGGGTCCAGAGATAGGAAATATCACATGCGACAAATCCTCCAAGTAGTTCGAGTGCAGCATCCCAGCAGCGGATCCCATCACCTCGGCCAGTGGAGAGTCATGCAAGTCGACTGCAAAAACACAAGGAAAATACGTCATTACGAACCTTGCAACATAAAGACCAAGAAACGACAGTCAGTGCTTTACGCCAAGACTGTACAAAATTTGGTCATCCTACGCCGGGAGTCATATCCCTAAAGCGTAAATGGCGGTATACGGTCTGTGCTTTACGCCAGACTGCTAAAATTTTAGTTATTATGCCGGAGGTCCCATCCAAAGCGTAAAACCAAAATTTTATAGTATACACCAAGTCTTCGTCAGCCAGAGTTTTTACGCTCATAACTGCGAAGACATGGAGTTTTTACGCTGACACATTAGAAATGTGGGCGTAAAAGATGAAAACGTCTCCGTGCGTCATCTTCCTCAAAGAGGCTATCAGCGCAGAAGACGATCTAGCGCGGTCACGTTCGACGTGTGCGAAGGATTTTTCGTCGTTCTTTGTCGTTCCCAAATGGCTCTACCTCTAAGGCCGGGTGCGCTACTCATCGGCAGAATGCTTCGATCAGAAGGAAGTTTGCCTCGCCCAACCGAAGACTCCCTCATCGGGGCAGAAGTACGAGAAGAAGAGCCTATGCTCTTTCCCTTAGTGGAGAGGGTTTGCTTCGGCGCCATTTCTGGAAACTTGGAGTGCTCGGAGAAAGAACGAGGGGAAAAACTTAAACAATCAAAGCTCTCTCGCATAAGACGGATAAAAAGTTTTTCTCTCCAAAGCTTGGGATATATATAGAGTTCGGGTCGACTCCTCGGATCCTTAGGCGGCTCCTCGTAAACCCCAGCCAAATCTCACGAATTAATATTTGGTTATGATTTGGTGCTACGTCAGCCCGCTACTCTCGAAAGACGGACCGTCAGCAATTTCGAAGAGTTTTTCGTGCAAAAGCAGGTCAGCGGTTCCTATGCTGAGGAGCTTTCTACGCTCAACAGCAACAGATCTACTATTTTACGCTCGCAAGCTACAAGTCTATGGTTTTATGCCCGGATGCCTTCGTGCTCGGTAGCTTTTATGCTCGAGAGGCTACAAACCTACGACTTTTTACGCTCAGCAGGTACCAAATCTATGATCTCACGCTCGGTAGCGCTTAGTTTACGCTCAAAGGCAACAGATCCGCAACCTCTACGCTCGGAAGATTTCTTTCATTCACAGGCTACAAATCTACAGTTCTACGCTAAGGAGCTTTCTACGCCCGACAGCAACAGATCTACGGTTCTACGCTCGCAAGCTACAAGTCTATGATTTTATGCCCGGATGCCTTTGTGCTCGGTAGCTTTTATGCTCGAGAGGCTACAGACCTACGACTTTTTACGCTCAGCAGCTCCAAATCGATGATCTCACGCTCGATGGCTTTCTACGCTCGACAGGCCTACAAACTCAAGATTTTCAGCTCATCTACGCTACGGATATCTGACTTTCCGCATATCCGAACTCAAGGCGGTCGATTACAGGAGTTCACACAGAAGATACTCCTCCTTGACCTCAATATATCCCAAGTACCCGAAGCATACAAGAGTTCAAACATTAAGAAATTACTCTTCTTGGGTCAATTGGAGGTTCATCCAGACTCCAGTCTGAATATTTCGTCTATCAAAAGATGGCAACTCAGTTAGACAGCCATTTCTCGACCCTGTTCCAAGGGGTTTTTCGAGAAGTCATTCTTGAAGACGAAGTCTGAACAAAAATTCTGTTCATCAGAAGTTCAGAGCTCTACGCGGTTCCTCAGTCCTAGCAAAAGGACAGTTCTAAAAATGTTCAAAATGCTCTACAGCGTTCTATGGACTATTCGCTATGCGTAAAGGACAGGACCTAGCACTCTTTCTATAGAGTCGGCGTACAAAATCAGACGTGTCGAAGCTACACATATTCAGACTTTACAGCAACATATGGCAAGATGATCATATGAAGAAGCAAGACGATTTTATTAAAGATTAAAGTCATGATTACATATGAGGGAAATCCAATCTACATGGGTTTTCTTTTCATTTTCATGATTACATCTGAGGAAAACTCCGTCTACAAAGGAGATACCCTCTCGTCGTCTGAAGATCACCCAGAAGCTGTTCTGACAGGTTCTCACACGGGTGGAGATCTTCCTCTTCTTCGAAGATGGTTCATCGACTACCACAGTCATGAACAAGAAGATCCTCCATTCGCCATGGCCGATCCAGTTGAGGTTTCTTTTACCCAACTCGATCGAGGACGATAGATTATAGTTTGTCTAATCTCGTTCGCGGGGATCTCTGGAGAAAATATACAGCTTGCCAGCCGTATGGTCTAATATGACCCTTCCCTTCTCCTGGAAGAACAGCCATACAAAGTTGCTGATTATCCCGAGCAAGGGAGGCTAAGATATCCTTCCATGATCCATCGTTACAGTGGACACTTGCTCGAAGACGTCGTCTTTTTCGGCTCCTTATATGCTGGAAGAACATGATCTCCTTCTTCCTCAAATCGACCCGGCGAACTCCGGCGATCATCTCTGCGTGGTGATGAAAGTGTGGGGAGAACAGGCTAACTCCCCCAGCCTTTTTATAGGCGAAAGGGGTCACACCGGTCCCCAATAAATCCGCCATAAAGTCGGCATCGACCATTTCAACGCTCCATTCAGAAATGTTTTGAGTCACGAGGTGCGGTTCATGCTTCATTCAAAGCGTTCCAACTTCCGAGGAATTTGAAAGCTTTGAAGGGGTCTTGTAGAAGCATGAAAAATACGTCGGATGACTATACGCGGCATATCAGTGCAGAGCAGCGTAAGTAGAGGCCTTCAGAGCCATCAAGCGTGCAAGAGAGCCCTTTTTCGCTAGAACAGAGCGTGAAACATAAAAAAGCTCAAAGGACCATCCGTGTGAGGCAGTATGTCCAAGCCACTTCAGCGTAAACAGGGTGCTTCTTCGCCTCCATGGCGTTAAACTCATCCCCTTTTCATACGCAGCATGGAGGTGTATAAGAGACGCTTCGTATTCTCCGAAGTAAACCGGTCAGATCCTGCAATGAACCTGTCAGAGCCTGCAAAGAACCTGACGTCTGGACTTCTGGCAAAGGGATACGACTCGACTACCCAAGCGACGGCTATAATGATGGCACTGTACTGCCACCCAGGCTGTCAAATACCGCCATCCCCTTCGCATAAACTGCTTTTTCAAAGCACGAGGGGATACGCTGCCTTGTTTTATACAGGCAAAATGTGAGCTATTTACGTTCTGTAGTAGACAAATCGCCTACTACGCCAAAAGCTGCACTCCGTACGGGGTTCGAGGCACGTCTCTTCGCCTAATGCACAGTGCGGTGACAGTTTCTCGAGGCACGTCTCTGCGACTGATGCGCAGAAAAGGTTGCAGACCGTCAAAGAACACACCTCCACATTTAATGCACAGGATGGTGGCAAATCTTGGCATTTAATGCAAGAGATTTGATTATATCTTCAAAAACCGTAATTCCGGCTAAGACGTCGACGTCAGCACTGTGGCACGGTACGCAGCGGCTTCTACGCCCATCCAGCGATTGTGCCCCTTCGGCTTCTACGCCTGCTCGGCCCCTGTGCCCCTTCGGCTTCTATGCCTGCTCGGCCCCTGTTCCCCTTCGACCTCTACGACCACTCGGCTTCTATGCCTGTTCGGCCTCTACGACCACTCGGCTTCTGCACCTGTTCGGCTTCTATGCTTGTTCGGCCTCTACGACCACTCGGCTTCTATGCCTGTTCGTCTTCTACGCCTGTTCGGCTTCTATGCCGGTTTGATAACTATTTGGCTTCTATGCCATGGTGACAGACATTTGGCTTCTATGCCAACCTCTTCTACACGATGGATACCTACCTACATAGCTTTTAAGCCGTGATCTTCGTAGTAATAATACGCGTTGTGTCCCTTAGTTGGACCCGCATCACACGCTTATTCAAAAGATCATCTATACGCAGGCATTGGTTACTTTAACCGTTGTGTAAAAGGGTGTTGTACTTTTCACTCCTCGGTTGTTACACCAACGTAGTGGTCACTGTCACTAAAACTCTATAAATAGAGACCTCTATCAATGAGGAACAAGGTGGAGAAAATTGGTCAAGAAAGCCAATATTAGATCCGAGGTTGAAAAACTGAAAACTTGAAGATCGAACCAGGTCAACAAGAATTAGAAGATCGAACCCGAGAGAGAGAGAGAGAGAGAGAGCACCCGGAGCTCAGGCAAAGAGTACGGATCGACGACTTTGGCATCGTGCATCCACCTTCTTCTGCAACCTTCAAAGCTGCTTCCTGTCTTCTACGGCACTACTTCAACATCGTGTGGTCCAAGGGCTAAAGTGTTCGACTGCAGATCAGACACCTATAGCAATATCTACCCAGATTAAATAAATTGTACTCCCATATCCTCGTATAGGATCAAATTGTATAAGTTTGTTTATAAACAAGAGAAGGCGGGTTCTGTGTAAACCCCATATTGAATACATCCTCATTCTTTCATTTAATACCACAAACACGTGCTCCCTCAGATCTTGATATATCTTATTGGCATCGGGATACATCGAGTATTGGGAGCGATGTGCCTCCTGTAAAACCTTGTTACGCAGCTCTCCACTCGGTACACACATTCTCCTGCCGTGCCTTAAAGATCTATCATCCGCAATAGTAAAGTCATCTATCAATCTGGTCCAAACTTGTGCCCTGATACTCCTCAGAGTCTTATCATTATACTGTGCAGCTCTAATTTTGTCCATCAGCTCTGATTGTATCTACAATCCCCACATCTGAATCTCTATACCTGGAACTAGCACTTCAATTCCTAAGCTCTCAAGATCGGCCAATAAATGTCTATCTGTAGTTAAGTACATACCCATCAGATACCTGTTCAAGGCATCAGCGACTACGTTGGCCTTCCCTCGGTGGTACTGTAATGAGATGTCAAAGTCTTTCATCAACTCCAACCACCTCCTCTGCCTCATATTCAGCTCATTCTGCATAAACACGTACTTCAAGCTCTTGTGGTCCAGAAATATCTTTACACACTCTCTGTAAAGATAGTGTTTCCACAGTTTCAGAGCGAAGATAACTGCTGCCAACTCCAAATGGTGGGTAGGGGAGTTCTTTTTATTAGGACGTAATTGCCTGGATGTATAGGCAATTACCTTTTCCTGCTGTTGAAGGACGGAACCCAAACCTTTTCCTGATATTCCTTTATCCAGACAAAATCTACATCATTCCTGGTCAGCCTAGTCATTTGCTCTACAATCTTGGAGTAGTCTTGTACAAATCTCCTGTAGTATCCTGCTAGCCCGAGAAAACTCCTGATCTCAACTACCGAACTGGGGGTAGCCCATGACTCTACTGCCTCGATCTTCTTTGGGTTAACTGAGATTCTATTATCCGCCACTATATGTCCAAGGAATTCAACATTGAAGAACTCACCCTTTGAAAGCTTCCCATACAGCTCCTCTTTCCTGAGAGTCTCTAAGACCATCCTTAGGTGCTCTTTATGCTCCTCTGGGGTCTTCGAATACACAAGGATGTCGTCGATGAACATCACCACGAACTTGTCAAGAAACTGGTGGAACACCTTATTCATCAAGTTTATGAATACTACTGGTGTATTCGTTAAACCAAATGGCATTACCATGAATTCAACCTAGCCATATATGGTATGAAAAGCTATCTTCGGTATGTCTTCTCTCATCACCTTCACCTGGTGATATCCTGACCTCATGTCTATCTTTGAAAATACCTTTGCTCTACTCTACTGATCAAAAGATCATCTATCCTCTGTAGTGGATATTTATTCTTGATAGTGAGGTTGTTTAGAGCTCTATAATCGATACATATGCGTACCGTGCAATCCTTCTTCGGTACGAACAATACCGGAGCTCCCTATGGTGATGAACTGGATCTAATGAAGCCTTTGTCCTGCAGCTCCTCAACTTGCTTCTTTAGTTCTACCAGCTCGCTATTATTGACTCTATAGACATATTATAAAATAGGCTCCGCACCTGGCACCAAGTCTATAGAGAATTCAATATCTCTGTCTGGCGGCAAGCCTGGCAACTCATCTGTAAATACATCTAGGAACTCTGCTATCAAAGGATTTGACAACTTCTCTTCTTCCTATCTCCACAAAACTGCCTCTGCTCTGCTCCGCTGCTCCTCTGGCGACCTCAAACTCTAGTTCTCCTGGTGGCCGAAACATTATTCTGCCTCCATGACAATCTATAGTAGTAGCATGGTGTATACTCAACCAGTCCATTCCGAGTATAATATTGTATCCCTGAAGTGGCATGACGAGTAAAATCACGCTCAACTCTCGACCTCCCAATGATACTCTCCGATCCTTGCAATAATAACGAACTAGGATAATGCCTCATCCAGTCGTGATCTTGTAAGTCCTATCTAATGGTTCTGTTTCTAAATGATGCTTAAGAAAATAAGATACATATACAAAACTATGGAAAGCGCCAGAATCAAATAATGAAAGTGCTGGAATAGAATCGAGAGAAACTGAACGTAAAATCACGTCTCCAGCTGGCTCGGCCTCCTCGATCATCATGGCATATGCGCATCCCTGATGTGCACTTCTTTGCTAGTGCCAGTGCTGAGAAAACCTCTGCTACTGTGGTGGAAGTGGAGGTCCCCTTTGTTGGCCTCCTGGTACAGTAGGTACTCTGGCTGGTCCCCTCTGAGCGGCTGATCCACCCATGATGAGTCTGAATAGATGGACAGTCCCTCAGCTGATGTGCTGATGATCCACAAGATAAGCATGTACCTAACCTCTTTTAGCAGATGTCCATAGTGTGTTCTATCTTTCTGCAATACGTATACTAGGGAGAGGACTGAGTCTGCCTCTGTGGTTGCTGCTGCTGGGTGTGCCCTCGAACTGGTGTCTGGTACTGCTGATATTGCTGTTGGTACGGCCTCTGTTGCTGCTGAAAGTATGGGCACTTGGAAGGTCCTGTACTACCACTTGTTCCTCCAGAAGTGTCACGTCCTCTCTTGGAATTATGGTCCAAGTCATGGAACTGACTCTCCAAGGCTCCCAGGGCTATGTCAGAAAAGAATTTCTCCTTGAAGAGCTCCTTGAAGTCCTCCTAAGTAAGTCCTCCCACTGCGAGTCTCGGCTCCATACGATACCATGTCATTGTGATATCAAACATCTGACTGCCAGCGGCCTCGATCTGAAGAATCTCCAAAATCTGTGCCAAGCGCAAGTTCCTTTCGCTATCCTCTAGCCATTTGTCAGCATAGAGTATCCCCTCGGTGCCTTTGAACTCTCGAAACATCATCCTCTTGAAGTCTACTATAGTACCAGGCCTCTGGTGTTGCTGGCTCTCTCCATAGCCTGGAGAGCCACCTGATGAGCATTCTCCATGCTCTCTCTCATCAGCTATGTCTATGCCTGGTACGCCTCTGCCTGCACCCTCTGAGCCTCAGCTTAAACACGCTGAGCTTCCGCCATCACTCTCTGGGCATCTAACATGCCTCGTATCAGTGTGACCATCTATGCCCCATCAACGGGTAAACTTCCGGGAGATAAAGTCGGTGGTGGTGGAAGATTGTTCGTCATAGCTGGGGTAATCCTTTGAACAGGTGGAGGAGGAGGAAACCCAAAAGTTGCAGATACTCCTACATGAACAGGAGATGTAGGAGGAACTTTAGATGTCTGTTCGTCAGGCCGAGAGGTGGCAAACCTCTCTGAAGCTGCTGCTCCCAATCTCAAAGACCTAGTCTTCGACGACATCCTGAAGACAGACCGAAAAGAATCAATTAAGGTAACAGATATAATATCATCAAGGAAGGACAGTAAAATTCTAAAGGAAGCAATTATCTAGAATAGTATTGTAAAGATTAGAAATTTTTTAGTTGTGATTGAGCATACTCTCATCCTAGATCCTAATTCCTAAAGCAAGCTTATAGCATTACTCTAAGTGAGCACTACTACGATATCGCTCTAAATGCGAATCTAGACAGACCTTCATGGGCCACCACTAAAAATATGTCATGACCCGCACCCAGAATTTGGACATGAGTCGTGGGTACGTCCAGCCTACGCTGCAACATCAACGGTAGAACGCTGTCTAGGTCTCAATAATACTAAATATAACTCACAACCTGTCAATGATATCAACTCTATAAGGAGGACAATAAAATAAACATCTCTCAATAGCTCATAATGTATACTCAATCACAATAACTATAGGAAATAAATGGCACGATAAAAGATAAAAGATAAGAAGTACCGATATAAGTCAGGCACAACTACTCAAATAGAGATAAACTACAGTCTAGCTGTCCAACATAAATAGTCTCAACATAAACTCAACATAAATCTGAACATAGTCTCAACATAAGTCTAAAAAGATGCATAATATAACTGTCTAAATAGCTGCAGGTAGTATCTCCTCTAAGGGAAGGGACTCTTCTAAGTTCTCAGGTATGTAGTCTCCCTCTACACCTGGTCCATAATGTGTAGGATAGAAGTCCTAAGGATCCTCTGGAAAAATATATCCAGTCAGGATTGGAGCAAAGTACAAGCACTAACAGCAGTTCTATGTATATTGACAAAAACTATAATACAGTGTAAAGAAATACAAGATGGATATAAATACTGGAAATAAGAAATACTGGCGAGCATAAAATACTGGAAATAATAAAATACTGGAATAAGAAATACTGGTGAATATATCATCATAAATAAGTCAACTAACAATGAACAAAAATACAAGTGCATGCTAGAACAATAAACTAAAAATACAGAAATAAATATCTAGCTAAGTGTGTGAAACATCAGTCTGTCATGTGATTGGCTTGGGACAGATCAGGCTTGTTACATATGATTAGCTATGATTCATGTAAGGTCAGGCTAACCATCCAGTTAGCTATGATGCGAGCAATAGTCAGGCTAATCGTACATAACAGGCTATGAGGCATGTAATGGTCAGGCTGCACCCGACGTGAGGTATGGGGTAAGCTATGATGTATGTAGAGTGGGGTATGATCACATAATCTACTAATATTTCTCCGTCCCGAGATAGCACGATGGATTCAAATCATGACTCCTCGTGATAGGTCTCAATGATGCTAACCTGTATATACATAGTATCATAATCATGTACGCTATACAACTAGAATCTTAGAGATGATCAACATAATAAAAACTGTCAGAGAATATACTCACCTGTGGTTCTCTGCTGGCAATACCAATATCCTATTTCTGAAGTCTTGTCTGAATAATCCAACAGTCCTATAGACATAATATAATAGTAATATAGCATCAGTTGTTATACTAGCACACACACAACATAATTACACTAAACTCAGAACTGCGATAGGGGTGATACTGGTCATCTAGCAGGGTCAAGTGTGCGTCTAAATGCACGGTGTCATGTCCTCTAATGCTTTGCATAATCAGACAGTCAACTCACTAACACATGTCTAAGGATCTAAATTTCGTGTAACATCAACACATGTCTAAGCCAGTACGTTGGTGTACACAAGGCAGTCAACTCACTAATTCTCAGAACACATGTCTAAGGATCTAAATCCCGTGTAACACCAATACATGTCTACGCCAGTACGTTGGTGTACACAAGGCAGTCAACTCACTAATTTTCACGGTCATATAGTTATATGCAATTATACGAGATATTCGCAGTTAATACCTAGGGTAATACAACAAATATATTACATTCATACGAAGTAGTAGCAATTGATTTCTTATATATATATATATATATATCAAACTAATATTATACGTATACACGCACACGCATACGAGTTACTAGGTTCACCAACATAGGTCCTACGTCAACTAAATTGTTATGAAGCAATTGCTAATCCTAATTAATATTCACACTTGCATACACCCAATCATGAAGAAGGGAAAATTGAACCTGTGTGGACGTGAATGAGGAAGGGTGTATTCAACGTCGAGGGCGGTCGTGCTCGGTTGAGTCTGCTGCTCAGGAGAAGGTTGCGGGTGCTGCTCAGGCGAGGGAGGTCGTCGGTCGGGCGAGTGGATTCGGGTGCTGTCGAGGTGAACTGCAGTGCTCAGGCAGTTGGGATCGGCTGCTCCGGCAGTGTCGAAGGGTAGAGGCAGTGATGGGTCATGCTGATGGCGGTGATATAGATGATGGTAATAATGATGATGAAGTTCGACGACGTCGACGTTAATGGTGGTGGTGATGATCATGACGGTGGAGTCGAGGAGGAGAAGGAGAAGTCGGGGAGTCCAGCGAGGAGGTCGGGGGAGATTGACTGTGGGTCGAGTCGGGAGATGTCATGGCCGGGAGTTCCGCGGTGTCAGCGGTTGAGTTCAGGCGGTCAGGAAGGCTGCCGTGGAGGAGAAGGGCCATGGTCGAATGCTCATCGTCAGGCTCTGGCGGTTGCAGGCTACTCCAAAGGTAAAGTCAGGGACGGAGGGATGAAGATGATGGCGTAAATAGTAGATGGTGTAGTCGGCTAGAATTAGGTTTAGGGTTTTGATGTTTGGGATGTTGATGTAAATACAATAGGAAAAGTGTATATATATATAGAGAAAATAGGGTGATGTAGGCCTAGGAAATTGGGCCGGTCAACCCCTCCTTGGGATGGGGCTTGCTTTCTACATGAAAGAATTTGAAGGGCTAGGATTTAGTTGGTTTAAATGGGTGGCTAAGATGGAGAGGGGGAGATGTTGAGTGTTGCACACTCAAAAATGTAAAAAAATCACATGTGACCGGTCAATGAAGGAAGGAAAGATTCTTCATGTGTTTGGTTTAATGGGAAAGTGACACCTCATTGCACTTTTACATAAAAGCCTCCAACAAATAGAAAATTGCACAAAAAGTGGGAATTGGGATTGAATGAGAGAAAATACCATGTTTGGTGTGATATAGTGGCTAAAAAGGATATTTGGTATTTAGTCTGAACCTTGAGGGTGTGAGTGGGGGTTTGGTTTGGTGTTGGATCTAGTTTTGGGTTACGTTGGGTCCGTACACTAATTTAATTAAAATTAATGTAAATGGTGTTCTTAAAATAATTGGAAGTACATAGGGTTAAAATTAGGTGGAACACAAATATCGTGGATGTAGAAGACTCAGAATATAATATTGTCATAATTTGGGTTGCACAAAATGGGTCAAGATTGTATCTCCAATTTTGGTTGGAACGCACAAAGATGCAAAGTTGAATTCATTTGAAAATATTATTAAATATTTGCGACTAATATTGTGCGGCTAAAATAAAGCACAATAGAGCATATTTATGAGTTACACAAGGGTTAGGATAGAAGACTGGCACGTCTAAGACAAAGGTGTGAAATTTGTTGGAAGGCAAAAGCTAGTGTAGCACTCCAAATATCGAAACAACGGTAAGGTACAACAATCAAATAAAATCACAATAATAATTATAATCCCAAATATTTAATTTCAAAAATATACTAATTAAAATCCATTATCCTATAATTTGGTCAGAGGTTCAACTAGTGGATTTCTAGGTCCAGTTCACTAACTCATGTATATAAGGAACACTATATATAATATATAAATATCATGCAATATATTAACACATTAAATTAAATAAATAAAAAGACGAAAATACCCCTATTCTGGAATGTGGTAGTGACAAGTCTACCCTCCTTAAAAAAATTCGTCCTCGAAATTAGGCAACAGTAGCAATAATGTGTACAGTGCTTAGAGATTAAGTTGTAGATAAGCTAAGTTAATATTTTTAGTTAGTTATGTATATATGTTAGTTAGTATATATATATATATATATATATATATATATATATATATATATATATATATATATATATATATATATATATATATATATATATATATAAGAAATAGTTTGCATTAGCATTGGTTAATATTATTTCTAGTTTACCTTGAATTACACCATGGTAATAAGAGTTGAGGTATCTTGGGTATGGGTATTGAATATCTGATGGGTATGTTAGTTATATTAGTTGGTATAGTATTGTTATACATTTAAGTGCATGTTAGTGTATATTAAGGTATGTATGGTTAGTTAGTTAGTTAATGTTAGATATTGGAATACCTTGTGATACCAAGGTAATGTCAATGTATTAGTTTATACTCAAGGTATTAGTTTTCTGTATCAAGATGGGTGTGTAGGTGGTGTGATACCTATTTTGGTTCAAAGCCAAGGTATCCATTTAGCATTAGTTCAGCTCGGAGTACAATATATTTTTATCTTGTGTATGTATTATTATATTTTTATATCTAATAACTTATATATCTTATGATACGATAATGTGTTGGTATCCTAGTATCCTAGCATAGCTATTATAGCCTAGTTACATAGTGTATGAACCCAATATCCTAGAGATAGACTCATATAACCTAGAAATAGCTAGTTTGACCTAGACTTGACCTAGTTTGACTGTTTTGACTTAGAAATGGCTTTATGACCTAGAATTTGACTAGTTTAACTTATTTTTATTCCAAAATCTTGTATTAATATAATATATTATATTTAGGTCTCCGAGGCACCATACTAGACATCTTTGATATTTTTTACCGGATTTCAGGTAAGTACATTCTCTGATAGTTTCTTATTCATGATATCCTCTATGTCTCTTGTATTTCGTGTAGATTTCTTTGATTTCTTGACATGATAGTTATATGGATTGGTATATCTGGATCTCGTCATGAGATATTATTTCATAGAATTTATGGTGTATCTTGTACAAGCCTTGTTCCTTGTTCTTCTTGCACATGTACAAACATTGATTCTTGGGGAGACTAGCTACCTACCTAGTGAATTCTGTGTCATCACGTACCATGGTTGGATCCACTATACCAGTCGGGGGCATGGAGTGTTAGTGTAGATATGTGATCATACCCTCCTTGTGCATGTCTTGTTCCTTGAATAATGTTAATCATACACATCACATATGATTAACTAGGCCATAATCCTTGTGCAAGTTCCCAAGTGGATCACATATTGAGCTGGTACTCACTCACTTAGTCGAAGTATTTCTTACTCATTTATATGATACACATTCTTGTATTTATTTTCAGTATTCCTATTGTGCATATCCCTTATACTTTATTTACTGTTACATAGTTTATGTCCTTTATTGGAACTGCTGTTAGAGATGTACTTTGCTCATTTTCTGACTGGATACATATTTTTAGATAGCATTGAGGAGTGGTATCCCACTCACTACGGACCTCAGGATATAGTTGTCTTAGAGCCAAAGACTTTGGCTCAAGAGGTACTCATCCCTATTGAGATAGACGACCCAAGACTCGTTGCTCAGTAGATGGATCTTTTTGTACTGGATTTGTCCGTAACATTTTGTTATTAATATTCCTTTATATGACTCATTGGATATTATCTTGTCTTATATTATCTCTTAAGTTCTTTTATCTTATCCATGCGATTATTTTATCTTATAGATCTGTGATTTAGTATTCATATTTTATTGGTGGCATTATTATATCTTGATCGCTAGATAGATAGTTTACCCAAATTGTATTCTACCGTCAATGTTGTGGTGTAGGCTGGGCGTTGTTCACTACTCGTGCCCCTTCACCGGGTGTGGGTCCTAATAAATTTTTAGTGGTGGCCTATGCAAGTCTTCGAAGTCACAATTAGTGCGATTCATAGTGGTACTTTTATTTGAGTGTTATTACTAGCATGTTTCAGGATATAGGCTATAGGCTTAGAATACTCAATCACATCTAGGAAAAACTTTATTGTTCATTTCAACTGTTCTTCCTTGATATTGATATTGATCTTTAACTGTCATTCTTTGAATGCATTATATCATGTGCCATATTGATTCTTTCCTTTCACTTTGCCTCAGGATGTCATCTAAGACTCGATTACAGCAGAGAGGAGTAGTTTTTGAGATATCTACGACTTTCCGAGGGCCTACACCAGTCACTTCTCTGGTGATTGTCATATCAGCTGTGTTTGTAGGTCCACCTCCAACTCAAAGGACTATTTCGACTGTGTTTGAGGGACCTCCACCTCCACATTCCATGCCGACAGATGCGACTCTGGTGTTCGTATTATTTTACGAGATGTTAGAGGCTCAGAAGGCCCATTCATAGGCTCACCAGAGGTAGAATGATGTATTATGGCAGGGTATTGAGTGTGCTCATCAGCTTTCCCTTGTTGTTGTAGAGAGAGGAGATCCAGTCCAGCAGTAGGTTGCTCCGCAGGTTGCCCAGCTTTAGCCGGGTAAAATCCAAGACTTTAAGAAGCTGGATCCTCGGGTCTTCAAGGGACAAACGGCATCGTCTATACTGATGATTGGCTCAAGGATATTGAGCGTCTCATAAGGGAGTCCCATCTTGCTGAGGATCTAAAGGTTAAGGCAGTAGGACTTCAGATGTTAGACATTGCCGACACTTGGTTCAGGAATGAGGCACTTCTTGCTGATGCCGAGAAGTCTTCGGAGGTATTCAAGGACCTCTTCAAGAGGAAGTTCTTTGCTCGGGTGGAAAGAATAGACTTGGGGAGGCAGTTTAAGGACCTTACTCATTGGAGCATGTCCATGGAGGAGTATGCCACAAAATTCGGTAGGCTAAGCCAATTTATGGAGTATTTGGTGAGGGAACCAGAGGTTCGAGCTATCCGCTTTCACGAGGGTCTGAACTGGGAAGTGAAGATCCTCATTCCGTCTTTCTAGGAGTCATGTTCGGAGATACTTGCGGAGGCACGCAAGGTTGAGCCGGAGTTGTGCTTGAAACCTAAGAGTGACTACATTTTTTTTCTGGGGGCTGGTAGCAGCATAGTGACTGCTAAACGTATTTATTTCTAGTCTAGACCTTTTCAGCAGCTGCAACAATACTAGACTCCAGAAAGGGCACCATTTTACCAGGAACCACAGCAGTAGCAAAGACAATCATAGTAAGCTTCCTGTCACTATTGCAAGATGCCTGGCCACATCTAGAAAGTTTGCAGGAAGAGGTTGGGAGTTTGTCTATATTATGGTGCCGAGGGGAATCAGTTGAGGGATTGTCCTTCCAACCTACGTCGTGCAGTTAAGGGAGCAGCTCCAGCACCGAGAACACAGCTGAGGCCACCTGCAGTATAGCCGAGGGGACCGCCGCTTCCGACCCAGAAGCAGCATTATGCCCAGCACCAGCATCAGGGAAGTGCATGTTAGAGACGAGTGTTCACTATGACATTCGAGGAGGCTGAGCCCACTAGAGATGTTATCGCAGGTTCTGTTTTTCTTGATTCTATTCCAGCTTTAGCTTTGTTTGAGAGTGGTGCTTCCCATAGTTTTGTATCTATTTTTTTTCTCTAAAGCATTATTTGGTCGGTGAGTCTTTTCTTAGGACTTGCAAGATCATGACCGGGGGAGGTATTAACCTGGTTAGTAATATTTGCAATGATCGAAGAGTTACTCTGGGAGGTCAGGAAATGAGTGCGTGTCTGCTTGTAATGCCACTTTCGAGCTAGGATATTGTACTCGGGATGGATTGGTTGAGTAGGGACTATGCAAGTATAGATTACAGAGGAGGCAGAGTTTTGTTTAGCCAGCCAGGAGAGCCAGAGTTTGAGTTTACTAAAGAAGCTACAGAGTAGAGAGAAGGCATTATCTGTGGAGTTATGGTGGAAGACAAGGAGTTGCCATATCCTTTGATAGCAGAGTTCTTGGATGTGTTTCCTGAGAAACTGCCAGGATTGTCGCCAGGCCAAGATATTAAATTCTCTATAGACTTGGTTCCAGGTGAAGAACCAATTTCACAGCATATCTATAGAGTAAACAACAGCGAGCTGGTCGAGTTGATAAAGCAAGTGGATGAATTTTAGAATAAGGGGTTTATCAGATCTTGTTCTTCACCGTGGGGAGCCCCGATATTGTTTGTATCGAAGAAGGATAGATCGGTGTGCATGTGCATTAATTACAAGATATTGAATAATCTCACTACCAAGAATAAATACTCGTTGCCATGGATTGATAACCTATTCGATCAGTTGAGTAGCATCAAGGTATTTTCTAAGATAGACTTGAGATCAGGCTACTACCTGGTGAAAGTGAAGTTGTTACCCTCATATTTTCATTCAAGGGTAGTTTGGTAATTGATAAGGGTAATTTTAATTTTAAGATTGATTGTATTAAATATTTGTGCATGCATGATTATTTAATTATTGTATTAATTATTGTTTGTTAGTTATAGATTTGTTTTATACTTGTATAGTGGACCTAACCAATTTATTAGAATGCATGAACCAAACTTTTTGACTAGTTTAAATTGAGCCCATTGAATTAGGCTCATGGATTAGGAGGTTTGATTAATTAGAGAAACCATTAGACTAGAACCTTTTATCCCTAATTAATTCTTCATGAAAGGCCCCAAGGGGTATTTTTGACATTGTATATTGCTTATGAGGGAGTTACATGGCCGGCCATAGCAAGGAGAGAGAGAGAGAGTGCTCTTATTTTATTTTAATCCCTAAATTCTAGATCTATAATTTTCCCTCTTCCAATTCCCTCCATTCCCTCATCAATTCTCTACCAATTCTTCATCAATATTTTTGTAAATTCATCATTGAGATTTCTACATCAAGGATCTACAATAAGGAAGCAAGGAGCAAGGAGGATGAGGCAAAGATCTACCAGGAGAGGAGCTACTTGGCACTTGGAAACTTTTTTTTGGGAATCCATCTCCAAATAGGTATATTTTAGTTTTTTCCCTTCTAATAGACTCTAGATATGATATTTAACGATGAGAAACTAACCCACATGCATAGGCTACCCATAGGAAGTGATTTTAGGTTCATCGGAGACCTACAGTGGAAGTTATGTCCAATTTGGTACAAATTTTAGGGAAATTCTGAGATTAGCACATGTAGTACTTGTCATTGGGTCTAATAGATCTAATTGAAATTTGATTTCTTGTTTATAACTAGTGTTGTATCCACAATTGGATACATATAGGCTGTATCTCATCAATTTGATGAAACAGGTTGATTTTGGAGGTTTTTCTCTAACACGGGGTCTTGTGCATATCATATTGCAACACGGACATATAGATACTCTTTTTACTATATATATTATTCATAATTAGTGTTTTAGACTTTCTCGTATCCTCCAAGATGCGTTTGGTTGTGTGTTGGAGCCGTATCGCAAGCGTATCATAGAGAAAGTGTGATACGGGTGCGGTGCCCTCCATGTGTTTGTTGTTTGGTCCTTTTTTGCTATACATACATGTGTAATTCCATATATATATGATAATTAGGTGATATATGTATCCATATAATAATGTATTTGAGTTTATATATAGGTGTGTGTCTATGTATGTATATATATACTAGTGTATATAGTTATATATATATATATATATGTGTGTGTGTGTGTGTGTGTGTGTGTGTGTGTGTGTGTGTGTGTGTTTGTATATATATAGATAGTTTGTATCTATGTATATATAGTTTTGAAAGGAGTATTTATATAGATATATGTGTATAGGTAAGGATACATATATATAACAGTTATATAGAGTGTGTGTATATATATATATGTATATATATAGATTAACATAGAGTACTATGTATCTATACTTGTATACTTGTATATGTGTGCGTGTGTGTATGTGTGTGTGTGTGTGTGTGTGTGTGTGTGTGTGTGTGTGTGTGTATGTGTGTGTGTTTGTTGATATGTGTGTATGAGGTAAGTGACTATGGTGAGGAGGATCTCAGTGTTCAGCAGCAAACGGGAGGGGGTATGAGTATCTCACTGTGCATTAAAATGCACAGTGGAAGTCGGGGTCAGCAACTGTGCAGAGGAGCTGCACAGTTCAGCAGCTCGGGCTGCACTAAAGGCCAAAACAGAGTATCGCTCTTGCACAGAGCAACACAGTGGCAGTCTGCTAATACTGAGCAAGATGTGTACAGCTTTCAGCCTACTGTACAGTTCAAAGTAGGGAGCAGCAGATCAGCACAGGGTGTATAAAGAGCTCGTGCACCAACAGCAAGTGCAAACTGGTCAGTAAGAGCACAGGAGCTCGGGTCACTATAGTACATTCTTAGACATCAGCAGCTTTGCAATGCACAGCAGCTACTCGAAGAAATGTGTGCAGCTTTTGCACTAGTGCACTGAACGTCAGTGCACCAAATGCACAACGGGTATCAACACACTTCCAGCAAGTTAACAGCAAGCAAGAGGGAGTGCAACAGAGCATCCTGTACAGCAAGGCCTCAACTGAGCCAAGTGTAGTATCTGCACAGTGCAAACACAACAGTGACAGCAACACCAGTTTTAGTATCAGCATACCTCACTGTATAACATCAGTAGGTATCAGTATACTTCAGTTGGGTTTTTGTTTAGTTGATATATTGGGTTTGTTAGTTATCAAGGTTTTGGGTTATGGTAAGTAATTAGTTAGGTCTTATACATATATATATATATATATATATATATATATATATATATATATTTGATTATGTAATTAGTTAGTTATGTATTTTAGTATGTAGTATTTATATCTAGTTAGTTAGATATGTGTATGGGTAAGTTGATATTGTATGGTAGTTAGTAAGTAGGTATTACATTGATATCTATTTTAAGTACTTGGTATATATATTGTTATAGTTAGTATATTAGTATTGAGGTATCTCTATATATATGTTTTATCTGTTATGTTAAGGTTTGGGTTACCTTGGCATACCAAGGTATTACCAAGGTTTTACTAAGGTATTGGGTCGATACCCAAGGTTTTGAGTTAGGGTATCGAGATAGGTACGATACGTATTGGTGCAAGGCCAAGGTATCCTATTTCAATTGATTTGATATATTATTATAATATTGTCTTAAATATATATCTAAACCACTATTTTCATATATTAAACTTGCGTATCTTAAGATACGGCTCTTTGAGTGTCTTGTTGTCTCTTAGTTTAGTTTGTGTAGCATAGCTTCATAGTGTATCGACTTAGTGACTTAGTATTAGACTCTTGCAACCTAGATTTCATGGGTTTGACTTAGAAATGACTTATCGACCTAGAATTGTATCAACTTAACTTATTTTTATTCTTTACCTTGTATTGATGCAACAGACCATATATAGGTTGTGTGACACCAGCTTGGGCATCGAGAGACACACCTTGCTCAGGACTTCAGGTGAGTACATTTCTCTGATAGTTTTTAATTCATAATGTTGTATATATGCATGTTCTAGAATTTTATACATTTATCCCGACACAGTAATTTTACGGACTGGTACTATATGGATCCCGTCAGAAGATGTTATCCCATATCGTGTTTAGCTGGTACTTGTATACATTGTAACTCATCGTGTATATTGGATATTGATTATATTTTCTGTTCACACACTGCTCGTGTTCAGTATGCTTATTCATGTATACCCACCGTTCGTGTTCGATGGTTATGATATTCGTGTACACCCACTGCTCGTGTTGAGTGGTTATTATTTCGTGTTCGTAGCGTATCGTTATTGGATCCATCAGTATTAGTTGGTGGTGGGAGAGTAGGAGTTCATTATGTGATCAAAGCCATTGTTACATCGTGTATATTTTGGTTATGTACCTCACTTGTAATTCGTCTTACCTGATCATGTTCACCCAACCCGATCACATAATAAACTTGTATTCTGAGGCACATTAGTTAGTTTTGATTACAGTTATTTTATCATATTATGATATTCATATTGTTGATCTATATTCTCGTGTATTACTTGTATATCTTGTTCTCATTCATATGTTTAGTGATCTTGAATTTTATTTCTATTATATGTATATATGCTCGATTATGCTATTGAAACTGCTTTCAGAGGTATGTACTTCGCTCCAATCCCGACTAGATATATTTTTTCAGATGATTTGCTTTTAGAGTAGTGTCCCATATTCTATGGGCCACAAGACGGCGTACCTCTATAGGATACTCCTATTGTCCAGAAGGACTTAGTTGCAGAGCTCGAGGAGGTCTAGATTATATTTATATTGGATTGTATTAGACTATTATTTTGGTGGATTCACAGTTTGTATTATTATTTCAGATTGTGGATTGTATCTTATTCTTTCCTTCGCTATTCCATTTGTGCATTATTCTTCCTTAGTTTGTTTTGTGATTGAGATTAGTTATTCATATGAGATACCATATTGCTCCACCGTTTGGAGTTGAGATAATTGACAGGTAATATATTATATTATTGAGATGTTAGATAGTTAGAAATGACCAAGACAAGGTTCTACCGTCGATTCTGTGGCCTAGGCTAGGCGTAACCACGTACTCGTACCCGAATATCCGGGTGCGGGTCATGACACATTTTTAATGGTGGCCAAAGCAGGTCTAGATAGATATCATAGTTGTGCCCGTCTAGAGTACTGCTACGAGGCCGCTTTAGGAAAATAGGATTTAGACTGAGAGTTTACTCAATCATAACTAGGAAACATTCTAATATCTGTTTGGAAATCCTTATCTATTGAATATTATGTTTACTTTGAATAATGTTCTGTCCTTCTTTGATGATACCGTATCATTTTCAATATTGATTCCGTATTTTAATCTATCTTCAGGATGCTGCCGAAGATGCGTTACCAGCGATCAGGTGCCACGACAGCGCGATTAGTCACTTCATCACCCCTGAGAGCAGCTGTTTGATAATAAACGAAAGAACGAAACTAGGTTTATATGAAACCCTTTCTTTGCTTTACAAACAAGAAGTACAATTAATCCTATACGAGGATGTTAAGTACAAAATTTAATTCGGGGTAAATATTGCTATAGGAGTCTGATCTGCAGTCGATCACTTTTTCCCTTGGACCACACGATGACGAAGAAGTGTTGTAGAAGAAGGAGAAGCTTCAAAAATCACAAGAGGGATTGGATGCTCGATGCCAAAGTCGTCAATCACTCCCCTCTGTCTGTGCTTTAGGATCTTCTCTCTCAAAAAATAAAATCCGATCTCTGACCCGACCCCCTTTGACCTCCATGGCCGGAGGTCTCTATTTATAGAGTTCAGATACAGTCGACGCAAAAACCGAACAGGAGAACTGCACCTTTTACGCGGCGGTTACAATAACTGCTACCCACGTATAAATGATTTTCTGAATAGGCGTGTGACTCGTGTCCCATTATGAGGTAATGCATATAACTGCTCGTCGAAGATCACGGCATGCAAGCCACGTAGATAACTGCCCCTCCCGTAGAGATGGTTGGCGTAAAAGCCAAATAACTGTCTCGTTGGCGTAAAAGCCAAATAGCTGTTCTGTTGGCGTAGAAGCCAAGTAGCTGTTCTATTGGCATAGAAGCCAAGTATCTGTCATATTGGCATAGAAGCCAAGTAGGCGTAGAAGCCAGATAGTTGTCAAGTTAGCATAGAAGCCAAGTAGACATAGAAGCCAAGTAGGCGTAGAAGCCTGATGCTGCATGGATAGATAGCCAGCGTAAAGATAGCCGATCATCCTTCCTTGATTGAGGTCTTGAGCGTATTCTGGGCCAAATAGCCTTATTACGCACGAATGCAAATATAGGCTGAGTTGGCGTATTCCGAGAAGATAGCATACGGCGTACTCCTATAATTGAAAATAGTCAGGTCGACGTATTTCAAGGAGATAGTGTACAACGTACTCCTATAACTAAAAATAGCCTGATGGCGTAATATGCAGAGGTGACGATATGGACGTATTAGCCCTAATTATAGCTCACCCAGTCATTAGAAATAGAACAAAATCTTGTGCATTAAATACTGATATCTGCCCCTATCTTGCGCATTAACTGCAGAGACGTGCCTCGAGTTCTGTACCAAGAGAGCTTTTGACATAGCGGTTCATTTCGTCTCCTGCTGAGCGTAAAAGATCATGTCTGCCTGTGTAAAACTAAGCAGCGTATTTCCTTGAATGCATAAAAGCAATTTGTGTGAAGGAAATGTCACTAAACGACGGTCTGGATCTCTATGCAGAATCATTATTAGAGCCGTCATTTCGATCGTCGTGCGATACTTTCTGTCAGGGGTTAGGTTCACTGCATGATCTGACAGGTTCATTCGAGAAATATGAAAAGTTCTTCGTACAACTTCCCGCTGCATTAAAAGAATATAGGTTTTACGCCGAAGTGGCGATGTAACAACCTTTTTATGCTGAAGCAGTCAGGAAATACTGTATTACGCGGGTTGTTCTGGAGGTATATTTTACGCTAAATAACGTTGAAGCTCTGTTGTTCGCCAATGACTCTGAAGTCATGTCTTATGCCACCCAATGCTGGAGCTTTGTTTACGCGGCTTCCTGCATGTTGAGGGTTTTACGTGTATAATTCCTCAGCGTATTTTTTATGCTTCTACAAGACCCCCTTGAAAGTTTTTAAATTCCTCGTAATTTGAAACACTTTGAATAAAGCATGAAACGGTCAAGTTTGACTCATTCCGCGAGGCTGATTTCTCGACAAATATTTAGGAATTTGTTGGGATTTGGTGTGATCTCCTCTGCCTATATAAAGGCGGTTAAGTTAACCTGTTTTTCCCACACTTCCTTCACCACACAGAGATGGTTACCGAGCTTCGTCGAGTTGATTTGAGGAAGAAGAAGATCATGTTCTTCCAACATGTAAAGAGCCATAAAAAGAGGCATCTTCGAGCAAATATCCTCTGCAACGATAGATCATGGAAGGATATCATAGATTTCTTTGCTCGGGATGATCAACAATTTCATATGGCGATTCGTCCAAGAGAGAGGAATGGTCTCATTTGGCCACACAGCTTGCAAGCTATAGTTTCTTCCATCATGGTGTTGGACGATGGTAGGCAGTTTGGCCCTATCTTCTAGTATTGAGTTGGGTCTGAACCCTCAACTCAATTTCTAGGGCATGCCTGCCATGGCGTATGGAGGGTGGGCTTGAATAATTTATACAGGCCCAGTTGTGTATCCTCCCGCCATTAATAATTTTCTTGTTAATCGGCCGCAAAAGCCGATTAACTGCTGTAGAAGACGAAAAAGATCTCCACCAATATGATAACCTAACAAAACAGATTCTTGGCGTGATCTTAAATGAGAAACCCTTTATAGAAAAATGATTTCCATCATATGTAATCATGAAGATGAAAAACCCTTTGTAGACTGCATTTCCATCATATGTAATCATGATTAATAAAATTGTCTTGTTTTACGCATATGATGATTTGCCATATTTGCTGTTAGGAAGTCTGAATATGTGCAGCTTTAGCACGTCTGAATAATTTTACGCCAACTCTGATAAAAGAATATCTGATCTCGTCTTATCTTTTAGGCGTAACAGAAGACAGGTAGAAATCTGCTTAGCATTTAAGTCAAATATCCGAACTGTTATGCTGTTTTGAATGAGGAGTCGTGTAAGATTCCTGAACTGTCACTTCTCTGATGTGAAGAATTCTTGTTCAGACTATCATCTTCAAGGATGATTTCCTAAAAATCCCTTGAAATAGGGCAAGAAATGTCCGTTGAACAGGCCATACTTGAACTTTTGTAAAAGATTCTGACTGGACTTTGGATGAACTTCCAATAGCCTAAGGAGAAGAGTCATCTTCTATGCTGACTTCTGTGTATTTTAGGTAATTAGAATATTTTGTAGCCAAAAGGAGCACTTTTGCGTAAATCCTTGCGGTTGGCCATCTGTAGCTGTTGAGCGTAGAATCGTAGATTTGTAGCTTCTAAGCGTAAAAAGCTTCCGAGTGTGAAATTATAGATTTATAGCCTCTGAGCGTAAAGTCGTAGGTTTTTAGCCTCTCGAGCGTAAAAGCTAAAAGCATCCGGGCATAAAACCATAGACTTATAGTCTCTGAGTGTGAAATCATAGATTTGTAGTCTCTGAGAGTAAAAACTTCTGAGCGTGAAATCATAGATTTGTAGTCTCTGAGCGTAAAAACTTCTGAGCGTGAAATCATAGATTTGTAGTCTCTGAGAGTAAAAACTTCTGAGCGTGAAATCATAGATTTGTAGCTTTTGAGTCTAAAGTCGTAGGTTTATAGCCATTCGAGCGTAAAAGCTACCAAGCATAAAAGCATCTGGGCGTAAAACCATAGACTTATAGTCTCTGAGTGTGAAATCATAGATTTGTAGCCTCTGAGCGTAAAAACTCCTGAGCGTAAAATTATAGATCTGCTCTGCGCGTAAATTCTGGATCCACTGACCGTCCGTCTTCTTCTTTTAAATAATAGGCTGACGTGGTCCCAAATCATAACCGAATATTAAATATCGGATTTTGTTAGAAATTTGAAGAGTTATTTGAACTCTATAAATACTCCAAGGCCTTCAGAGAATAAACCCTTCATCTGTCTTTTGCAAAAAACCTTCATTTTCCAAGAACCCTTCTTCTTCGTCTCTTACTCCAGAACTCAGGATCGCCATGGCCCCTAAACAGTCTTCCACTGCTAAGGAATAGATGGTCGCTTTCTCTTTCCGCTCTGTTGCTCAAGCACGAGCAACTCCCATTAGGCTGAACGAGCCTCGATCGGAACGCAGCGCTCCGGCGTTGAGCCGTGCTCCGGATATTACAGGTAAAGACTTCGAGAGAGAACAAAAATACTTTGCATACGTTGTACGTGCACGCACAAGGTCCTCTTTCTTACTGAGAGCCTCTTTAAGGAAGATGATGTACGGAGGGGTTTTATCATTATGCGCACATTCCTAATGTGTCGGCGTAAGAACTCCAAATTTTTGCAGTTTGGCATAAAAACCCATATTGTCGAGATTTGGTGTTTCACTGTAAACTTTGAATTTTACGCGCTGGATATGAATACCGGTGTAAAAATTCAAACTTTGTCAATCCAGCGTAAAAGCTCAGATTGTTAACTGCTGCCAACCTTGAATTTTACGCAATGGAAAATAGGTTCCGGAGTAAAACTCAAGTTTTTATAGTCTGGGCGTAAAAGCACAGACTGATAAATACTGGAAGAGTGTAATATCTAGTGTAGAAACTGACTTGTTCTCTTGCGTTTTGTAGTGGACTTGCAAATCTCTCCATTGGCTGAAGTGATGGGCTATGCTGCCGGAATGTTGAGCTCGAATTATCTGAAGAATTTGTCGCATGTGACATTTCCTATTTCCGGAGCCAACTACCCTGAAGAGAGGGGAATTCTGATATCGTCCCAAGGAGAGCGCATGTTGCTGCGTATGATCAGTGGGGAGCCACTGACATACATAGACGGGACGGAGTATAAGAAACCTGGTTTCTTATTTGGGGATATTATTGACAAGCAATCCCAGACCAAGCCCAAGAAGGAGAATTGGGTGTTTACTGCTGAAGGCACAGTGATGTATGTCACGACCCGCACCCGGTTTAGGGCACGAGAGCGTGGGTACGTCCAGCCTACGCCGCAGCATCGGCGGTAGAACGCTGTCTAGGTCAAGTACTATCTAAATAATCTCACACTAGTATCCAACTCCATAAGGAGACACGGATAACACTATAAAGATGAACAACATACTCAATCACAATTACAGCACGATAAGAATTCGAAGAACAAAAGAGTACAACACAAGACTAATGATAAAACAATCATACCTGTAATCATTAACTTCCAATCCCCAAGTGTCAGAAACCAGTCTACTAATGTCACAGTCTGGAAAAATATTTTCCAGTCAGGAAGGAGCAAAGTACATCTCTAAATAGCAGTTCTATATAAATGACATAAACTATGTAGCAGTTCTAGATGGAAACATACCAGATGCATGTATAAGTACGAGAAATGTACAATGAGAGAAGTACTGGAATACTGTAAGTAAATGCAGGAAAAGAAGCAATATGTCCATGGGCAAGAATTTTATGACTAAGTGTGTGAGTACTAGCTTTAACATGTGATCGGCTTGGGAACTTGATCAGGCTGGTTACATGTGATTAGCTATGATTCATGGAAGGTCAGGCTAACCGTTGGTTAGCTATGATGCAGGAAGAGGTCAGGCTAATCACACGTAACAGCTATGAGGCATGGAGATGGTCAGGCCGCACCCGACGTGAGATGTGGGGTGAGCTATGATGCATGGATAGTTGGGTATGATCACATATCTACACTAAAATACTCCCCAAACCCCCCGACTGGTATAGTAGATCTAATCATGGTACGCTATGGCACAGGATTCCCTAGGAAGGTAGCAAATCTCCCCGGGAATCAGTGTCTGTACATGCACAAGATAACAAGGGAAACAAGACTTGTACAAGCTACACCATGAATAAGGAATAACATCTCATGACGAGATCCGTGTATACCAATCCGTGTAACCAATGTGTCGAGAACATGGATATTTACACTAGATACAGTGAACATAGGAGATATCATAAATTAGAAACTAATCAGAGAATGTACTTGCCTTGGGTCCTTAGCTGGTAAAACCAATGTCCTGTCACAGAGTATCGTCTGGAGGAACCAACAGTCCTAAAAATATATAATAAACAATACAATATTTGTATCAGAAGCTATACTAAACACACACAAATATATGAACTCAGGGGCTCTGCCAGGCATGGCTCTAGTCAACTAGGTCATCTAGTAGGGACACGTATATAATACACATTACACTTATTAATACTTACTATATTTATACATGCACCAATTTAAATGTATTTACAATATATATATATATATCTTTAAATACATATTTGATTTATACTAGTTGTACATTATATATGTATACTCGTACATATGCTAAAATACCTTTTAAAATATATATATATAAATACTAAATTGATTACATATACTAGAAATACGTATTTACGTATATAAATCATTTCGAACTTATTTTGAACAATAACTTCAAATAAAAGTTTATTTATAAAAAACTAGAATTTATGTAAAAGTCAATATTTTTATATCCATGGAAAAATTGGTCACCAGCCCAATAAACTAATTTCTGAACTCATTTTATTATTGAAACTATATTTTTTTATAATAATATAAAACCCAAGATTTATTATATTTAACATAATCAAAAACCCTTTTAATTTAATACGTAAAAATGAACTAATTACATGAAATCACTAAACTAATTATATGAAAATACTAACTAATTAATTAATAGTTACTAACTAATTAATAATTAATTACTGATTAATAATTTATTAAAACTTAATTACTGAATAATTATAACTAATATAATTAAACTAATTGATTAATTATAACTAATTAAGAATAATTAACTACCCTAATTACATGAAATTTCTATACTAATTACATTAATTTACTAGACTAATTATAAATTCAATTAACTAATTACATTAATAAACTAATTATATAAATAACGAATTATATAAAAATGAACTAATTATATAAATTAATTAACTAATTAATGAATTAATGAAACAATTTTGGGTTAATTAAGCTAATTATAATTTACTAAACGAATTATTAATTAACTAAGTTAATTAATATAATCCCTAATATAATCCCTAATGTAAGTCTGAATCGAAAAGAAGAAGGAAAGGGAAGGGGCTCACGGGATTTCCGTCGAGGTCGGCCGGCCAGGGCGTCGGCGAGGCGGTCGACGTGGAGCTCGAGGCAGCGGGTCTGCTCGCACCGAGGCGACGGCTTCGACTCTGCGAGGCGGTGGCGGTGCTCGACTTCCAGCGGCGGCTTCGAGGCGGCTCGAGGTCGTCGTTCTCCTCGGCGGCGGTGCGTTCTCGACGACGGGTCGTCGGCTGGCTCGAGACAGCGGCGGCGGCGACTTCGTGGCTCGACGACGGGTCTTCGACTCAGCGGCGGTGGGAAGTCGACTCGGCGGAGGCTGGATCTGCAGCGGCGGCGACGCTCGGCCCGAGGCGGCGCTCTGATCGAGGTGGCGGCGCTCGGATCGAGGTGGCGGCTCGGCGCTCGAGGATGGCGTTCGACGAATCTGGCGGTCACCGGCGGCGGCTTCGACCCAGGGCAGCGACAGCTCGAGAGTAGCGGCTTCGACGACGGGTCTTCGACTCGGCTGCGACAGGGCAGCGACGGCGGACCTTCCAGCGACGGCCACCGGCGTCAGCGGCGATGGTTAGGTTAGGTTCTGTCGTGTGTCCGGGGTCGGGTACGTGTCCGGGATGGACACGAGGGTCTGTTGTGGGGGACGTGTCCGGGATGCCGGACACGGGGATGCTGATCTGTGGGCGTGTCCGGGTTTGCCGGACACGGAGATGCTGTGTACAGGGGTTGATGTGGAGGTGGTGTCCGGGTGTGTCGGACACGGAAAGACTGGTTGTAAACTGTAAATCTGGACACAGGAAAAGAAATGGATATGGTGGGACACCCGGGGTCGGACCCGAGGCCATCACGGCTGACACGGTGATGCTGGACACACGGACACGAGCACACAAAAATGGTGGCTGTGGCTTTGAGGGAATTTGTGGAGGCTAGTCAAAGAATTGAAGATTAGGGTTTCTAGGGAAATGTGAGAATGAGAACCTAAATAGGGAGAGATGGTGAGGGATAAAGGGTTGCGGGTTGGCCCAATAATGAGTGGCCCAGAATTAGTACATGATTAAGTTCTTCATGTGGAAAAGGGTGTGGGCTAGTTAATGGAAATGGCGACTTGTAAAATAAAAACAAAGGTTTTAATTTCAGAAAATATTTTTAGGAAAGCTAGCAAATTTTAAATTAGCTACTAATTAATACATTTTGCAAAATCTTAGAAAGTATAATATTTATTTATTTACTATTCCAATAATTATAAATCTATTTTATTTTATCAACTAGTCTTTTAAATAACTATTTAGTCAAAACAAAAAATTTTATGACTCAAGCCAATAAATATTTGAAACTAGAAATATATATTATTATTTATTTATTTATTTTGTAATACATCGTCATTTAGAAAAAATGATTTTTATAAAGATTTTTAAATTACCTTCTAAAATCAGACATCGTTCAAAATCAAAATAAAAATTTTCAAGTAGAAATATTTTATAAAACTTGATATTTTAAAATAAATTAAAATCTAATTATTTTGGAAATTGGAAATCGGAGGTTACAAGTCTATCCACCTTAGAAAAATTTCGTCCTCGAAATTTTAGGGATGACTCGGATATAAAATTTGTTGTTCATAATGATGAATATATCATTGAAGAAAATATTTCTATAAGGAAAATATTTACCAAACAGAAGGAAACATGAAGAAAAAGAAAATATGGTTTAAGACAGGAATAACTTGAAGGAATTATGGCTCGGTCTTGAATCCTCTAGAAAGTTTAGATTTTGGGAAGTAGACATGATCACAAAACAGATAATTGGAATAATGCACGTTACCTTTTCAAAGTAACTAAACCAAGGAAGATCCAGTGCAAAGAATGATATAGTCATGAAAGTTATAGCTAATTCGAAAGATACGGTCGACAATTTGATTTAAGAAACTTAAATACATCCTTCAGAATATAATCAAGAGACATCTAATCGCCTTTCTTAATTTCTAGAAAAAGTCTATATCCATGATCTTACCTTAGGACCTTCAATTATATGATCCCATAATCAACTATATTATAATATTCTTTACCATGAGCTTCATTTCATTCCATATTTCTCTACCCGTATGTATAATGTTTCCGAATTTTGAACTATATATATATATTTTTTTTTCATCCTCTGAATTTATTATCCCAATGTAAAATTTTTACTACTCAGTCCCTCAATATTTTAATTTAATTCCAGTCGTATCATAATCTCCTCAAATTTTGAGTAAATAACTAAATACAAAATTTACTATCCAATCCTTTTAATTGAAATCCAATCAATGCATATTTATAAAACTTAAAAATCTGCATTCCAAAATTTAACTTTAAACACTCATCAATCATCTAACTCAAATTCAATTGATGCTTATTTCAATCTAACTCCTCATCCCAAGAATTTAATTTGACACTATTCCATTTACGATTTTATTTTCTGATTCTCGTTTCCCTCAAATATTTAACGATGCGCTGCTTCCAGAATCTTCAATGCAACATTCATAATATATAAAAATTTTATCTTGCAATCAAATAGATAAAATGATAATCTCTCGAATTTCTCAAATTTTAAATAATCAATTCAACCATATCAAGACCTCCTTAAAATTAATGAATCCTCAAATTTTTGGCTCTGTCAATTTCTTAACTCTCCTTTCAAGTCAATATTTATCCTCGAGTTTCAATCATCCTCAATCTTCGTAGAATTAATGATCCGTCAATTCTTTTATTAACGCCTTAACTCTTTATTTAAATTAATGCTTATCCACAAATTTAATCCTCTTGTCTCTTTTTGTCGGTCATACCCTTGTCATAGATCCTTGTTATGGTCAAAACCCAATGATCATGGTTTAAGAAAACTCTACCTACAGCCATGCAATTTAAGAAAATATAGGTCATGTGTCTTTTGTCATGGTATTTCAGTCTCTGTTAGGGGGTACTGCTAGTTATATTCTAACAAGGAAATCATGCATGTGGACCACAGTACTAGGAAAATCAATCAATCAATCGAAAGACGAAAGAAAGGGACATTAGGAATGAAGAAGGATCATGTTAACATATTACTTGTAGTGTCTACTATCTCTAACAACACTTAACTCTAGCACACTAACAAATTCCTATTCATGTACACTGGTACCCATATCAACTAATCATATACTAATATTCATATCTCTCATCTACCAAAAATTAATCCTCAAAATAATCGTCAAGGTTTAACTTCCCGATCAACTTAAAATAAAATGCATATACCTCCTCATAATTAGATACTTCACATCGAAATAAAATTTAATCACTTCTAAAATCTCTGTAGCCTTAACTATGTTTAGTGAATCAATTTAAATCCTCAAAGTATGCCTAGGGATTATCCCATCTCGGCCTTTTTTTGTGCCACTCATCCTAGGAAGATGGTGTGGGTACTGACTCTCGATCTTCACGGCCGTCCGGGGAAAATCTCTTATAACAAAGACTACTACGGGGGAGCCTATATGAGTCGTCCCTCGGGCCCTGTTATGCCCTTCAGGGGATTATTGCCGGGTAGCGTCCCAAGCCAGGATACGTCGCTGATCCAGCCGTTTCAGATGTCGACCTTCTGCAATGACTTTATGGGGCAGGAAGGAATGTACCCCAAGGTCAACCCTCGGACTAATGGATGGCTTAGCCCAGGAAATCTTCGATGGGCCAGTTTAACTGCTTGGGCCTAAAGCACTTCCAAACGGAGTTGGAGAGTATAGGCTTGTTCGCGGCTGTGAGAGCTACAAGTGTTGGGCTGCCTGTCAACCCAAACCTGTTCCTAGCCTTGATGGAGCGATATAATTCGCTCACTGGGACTTTTGCCACTCCGCTGGGGGAGTTAGGCTTGGCCCTTCACGAGATGGCAGAGATTTCAAGACTGCCAATGGGGGATACTCCTTATGAACAGTATGTTCCCACAAACAGGGAGCTGAGGGATATAAACCCTCGGGCAGTGGCAGTGTACCAGGAGCTAATGAGCCATTATCTAGCGTGCACCACCTTCTATAATGAGCCCTCTGATTTGGCTCATACCAACAAATGGGCGTTCTATCTCTTTTTTTATCAGGCCAGAGATGCTAAGCCAGACAATGTTGTGGATAGCAGGGATAAGCCTTTGAACCTTCTGAGCATGCTTAATGCTCAAATAGTCGATGATCTTATTGAAGACGCTGGGGCTTCAGATCAAGTTCTCGATGAGGAGATAGGGAGTTATCCTGCAGGCACTAAAGCCTAAAGTTATATGAGGCATTGCCGCAAGCCTCTGTCAAAGGAAGCTCAATTGGCTGGCTTTCTCTCTGTCTGGCTACGCTGCTGGGTAGTGCCGGGTATCGCGTCTGCAGATCGCATCCATCGCAACATCTTGTGGCCTACAGTGCGTTTAGTGTTCAGAGTAAGACTGGGCCTTCTTTCTGCTATGGTATATAGAATACAAGCAGGCTTGAGTGCGCTTACTGATGGGCTGCTAGCTGATGATACGCAGCGTAAAAGCTTTCCCAGGGTGGAATTACCATTCCTGTACTTGATGGGATGGTTAATTCTTCACAAAGTTCGGGTGATATCTCCTGGTTCCGCCAGCAGTTCAGGAAATAATTTTTTGCTGAATTGCCATAATTCCTATTGGAACATGGCGACTGTCATAGATTGCCGGCGGGCGTTAAACGTAGCCTACAGCTGGAAGATCTTCTGTATCGTTCCCCCTGTACACATCAATCAACAGGGGAGAAAACTCAAGGATGAAGGTCATGGAAGAACCATTCTTTCTCCTGATGCCTTCTATTGGTTGGTCTGCATTAGACCTTCCCATTTGCTATACAGAAGTGATGACCATTGCTTCTTGGAGCCCTATCTGCCCAGTCGATTTGCCAGGCAGTTTGGGTATGACCAATTGCATGTAGGAAATGATATCACCAGTTTTAAGTCCAGAGGTGGACTTATTAATGGAGCCAGAGGGTGGCGGTATTTCATCACGGGCTGCACTGGTGCAACTTTTGTGGTGCTCGCGACTTCTCTGTCTATGGAGCTGCGCATGCTTCACTCGTACGCGCAGTTCTATACATCCATCAATACCTTCCATCGTAATTTTGATATGCGTAAAAGTTTTAGGATACCCTCCCATAGGTCTACTGCCAAGAAGGATGCTCCGTCTGTTTCCTTGGATGAGAATAAATACATCGCTGGGGCAGATGAATTCTTGACGACAATACCGAGAGGTATACTAGCTCCGACTGCAGAGCCTCTCGTTATCCCCCATAAAAGTAAGGCTTCTGCTCCGAAAGAACCTTCTCCCCACAAGAAGAAGAAGGTCGCCGGAGGTCCGAAAAGGGCTTCTACCAAGGAAGCTCTTAGAAGTGAGCCTATCATTTCCCCTGCTGGGGCTGATTCTTTGATTAGAGGTCCTTGGCCTATTAGAGAGGGAGCCTCCTCAGTTCCGGCCGACAGTGCCGGAGATTCTTTGCTCGAGATCGCTGCTACAACTGCTTCTGGTAGCGCTACGAGATCGCCTCCGAGGCCGAGAAAAATAAGATTGCATATACCTTTATCTAGACCAATAATGGGAGTAACCCCTGCTGCGTCTGTAAGTATATCCAGCGAGATTCCACCTGATGAGCCTCGAGTGGATCTTTGTGAAGACTTGGAAGAATACCTGCCAGTGTCAGTTGGCGCACCCCCTTCTCCAGGTATGACAGCTTGCTTAGCATCATTAAGAAATGATTTAGCTGCCCTGGCTGCAAACGCGATATATATACCATCAGCCATGGGTAAATGTCGTCTTTTATGCCTTCTTTAGGAAAGTTATCATCGATTTGATATTATCTTTCTCTTGTCTTCTTTTCAGGTGAAGACCTCTACGGGGAGGGCGGAATAGATGCAACCTTTAATTCTGTTGCGGCTCCTATCGATGAAACGGCGGTCCTCGACCTTGGAGAGGCAATATTTTTGGGTGCTGTCTTGCCCAATACAGTCCCGATATCTTCAGAGGAGGATGAGCTTGTCATCACGACTATGCCTCCTTTATTTAGTACGCCAGCCACTTCAACCGTTGTTGGTGCTTGTTCTTTTGTAGCGCCATCTGTGGAGGCAACGACTGTGGCAACATCTTCTACAGTCATTCCTGGAGGGAGATTTATCGATATCACAGCCACTCCCAACGTCCATTCAAATTTTGCTATATTAGTTGAGCAGTATACTAGCATTTTCTATATTACTTTGAAAACGCTGATATCAATGGTGCTGGAGAAGAATCTAGGCTTCTAGGCTCTGAAGATGTCCTCCCAGCTTGCGATAGCGCCGATCAAAAATTTAAATGACGCTGGGCAAGCTGATGCGCTGGAGCAAATAGTTAATGGTTTAGAACAACCTATTAACGAATATTTGCAATTATCTCGAGGCAACGTCGATGATATGATTCAGGCCAAGTATAACTCCTTAACTACAGAGCTTGCTGGGCACATGGAAACTCTAAACAAATCTATCCAGGAACATCAGCATGAGATGGATAAAGAGCGGGCTGTCTTGGTGGATTTTGTTCCTCAGCTAACCAAGTACCAGGCCGAATATGAGGGAGATGAAGCGAGGGTTCGAGATTTGGAAGCTGAACTCGCTCAGGCCAGGAGAAGCTTCTCAAGACATCGGCAGCTTGTGATGTATTTAAGGGCCAAGTGGAGATAACTTAGCTGAACTTGGTATGTATAGGAGTCATCCATGCTATAGATGGCATGAAAAATACGCTATAGAGTTATACGCAATATTTCAGTACTGGGCGGCGTAAAACATGACTTCAGAGCCATCGGCGTACAAAATGGCTTAATCGCTAGTACAACGTAAAATATAAGCTCCAAGACAACTCCGCGTAATACAGTATTTCCAGGCTGCTTTGGCGTAAAAAGGTTGTTACATCGCCAGTTTGGCGTAAAACCTACTCGCTTTTAATACGGTGGGAAGTTGTACGGGGAACGCTTCGTATTCCTCGAATGAACCTGTCAGATCATGCGGTGAACCTGACTCCTGACAAAGAGTACTGCACAACTATCCAGACGACGGCTGTAATGATGGTGCGACACAGAGACCCAAACCGTCGTTTAGTGACATTTTCTTGATACAAAGTGCTTTTACGCATACAAGGGAATACGCTGCCTAGTTTTATACAGGCAGATATGAGCTTTTACGCTCAGAGAAGACAAAATAAACTGCCATGTCAAAAGCTGCTCTTCGTACAGAATTCGAGGTACGTCTCTGCATTTAATGCACATAATGGGAGCAGATCTCTGCATTTGATGCACGAGATTTGGTTCTACTTCCAAAGACTGGCTATAAGGAGTACGCCGTTGCTATCTCCTCGGAATATGCCAACTAAGGCTATTTGGTCCAGAATACGCTCAAGACCTCATTCAAGGAAGGAAGATCGACTATTTTTTACGCTAGCTACCCATCCATGCAGCATCAGGCTTCTATGCCTACAAGGCTTCTACGCTTACTTGGCCTCTATACCAACTTAACAACTATTTGACTTTTACGCCATGGTGACAGTTATTGGCTTCTACGCCAACCTTTTCTACGCAAGGGGCAGTTACCTACGTGGCTTGCATGCCGTGATCCTCGCAGCGGTTATATGCGTTACCTCATCATGGGACACGCGTCATACGCAGATTCAGAAGATCATCTATACGTGGGTGGCAGTTATTATAACAGCCGCGTAAAAAGGTTCCACACTCTCCACTATCCGGCTTCTACGCCGACTTGACGGTTGCTGTCATCAAACCCTATAAATAGAGACCTCTATTGACAGAGGTCCAGGGTCGAAGAATTGAGGAGAGAAGTCATAAAATCGAATAGAGAAGAGCGCAGACAGAGAGTAGTGATCGACGACTTTGGCATCGAGCATCCACTCCCTCTTGCAATCTTTGAAGCTTCTCCGTCTTTTACAGCACTTCTTCATCATCGTGTGGTCCAAGGGACAAAGTGATCGACCATAGATCAGACTCCTATAGCAATATTTCCCCAGATTAAAATTTGTACTTGACATCCTCGTATAGGATTAATTGTACTTCTTGTTTGTAAACCAAAGAGAGGGTTTCGTATAAACCTTATTTTATTTCTTTCGTTTATTATCGAACACAAGATGGTGACTCTGCTGGGGATCTTTTTCTCATCTAACGAGAAAGCAATTGTTCAACACGATGCGGTATCAGTAGGATCAATGAAGAAGACCTTGGTCGTCCAGTTCGACCAATCCGCCTACGAAGATATTCTTCGAGCAGGGGTAGCTCTCACTCTCTCTCTGTCCAAGACAACAGAAAACTGCATAAGGTCTGGATGCCCCGGACATCCTCTATCATTCCTGCCGACTCTCTGGTTTCTCCGACCAACAAGGTTATAGCTTTGCAACCTCCGCACCCCACGCATAAAACTCTGTCTCCCGTCTGTGATGTGGCAGACAAAGCTTTTGGTGATGCCTCAGTGCTAATCCAGAAGTCTGCTTCGTGCTCTGTGCGTAAATCTCTGTCTCCAATCTGTGACGTGGCAGACAAAATTTCTGATAATTCCTCAGCGCCAAATCAGAAATTCCAAACATGCTCCGTGAGTAAAAATGCATCTACCCTCCGAGGAAAAGCAGATGGTCCCTGCAATCTACGCAAGGGAAAACAAGTGACGGACTTCTCAACTTCTCGACCTTTACTCCAGCAAGAGAAGAATCTGCCCGCTCTCCAGATTACACGAGAAGCTGATGGCCGATTGAGGGCTTCCTCAATTTTATGCCAGCCTGAGCAGAGTTCCAAACTACGCCAGGTCAAGCCCCTCAGCGTAAAGAAAGCCCGGTTTGCGGAGAGACACACTCCTCGGGGATCGTCTGCTACTAAGATGGCTGAACTGCTGCATACGGGTGGCAGGGAAAAAGTTGTGGTTCCTAATATCCGCATTCCAAATGATGTAAACAGGAGGAACAAGCCTTCTTCCTCTTCTTCTTCTGTTAATTCTCCTGACTTGCGTGAATTTCTGATCCAAAAATACAAAGACAAAAGTCATAAACAGGTTTCAGTTCCCCTAACTGTCAAACATGGGGAGATCATGTGGAAAGATGCATCAACATCTAATATCATCATGACATATGGACCATATGAAAATGATGCCTTTATTGTTCCTCCAACTTGCGACGACCAGCATCCAATAGTCTTCGGTCGTATGCGGAGTAGTCCGATTGTACAAGAAGAATTTCGCGAGTCGGAGGGTGGCAAAATACAAATCCACAGGTATAGCCCACAGGCTTTAAAGATTATACAAAGCATGGGTTATGAGTTAAAGCTGAAACAAGGCCTCAACTATGGAAAAGGCAGACGAACACCGTTGCATAGTAATCCTTACTATCAATAAACTCATTTTGGGTTGGGGTATATTGCATCTCTTGCAAACTCCAAACCTTCAGAGTCTAATCCTGTACAACCAGAAGCAGGTCCTTCTAAATCTACTTCTGTGGACAAATGCCACGATATGTTTGGGGGTAGCCTACCTAGACAAAATAGGGCAGTATCCAAAGCTGGGGGTAGAATTCCCCCTGAATCTGAAGATGATGCAACGATGACGATCTTCCCGGAAGATCATAAAACTCAAGCATCGGGAGCCCGAAGGCCGAAAGGGGCTTTCTCCTTCAATGAAGATGACATCATTGAAATCTTCAATATGTTGATGAAGGAACACAAACTTTGGCTACCCAACATCAGATATCCTGAGAGGGCTGGCAAAGTCGATGACCCAGATTATTGTCTCTTCCATTGGTACATTCATCACCCTACAAGGGCCTGCTATGTACTAAAAAGGAGAATTCAGGAGTTGATCGATGCCAAGGTCATCACTTTGCACCTGTAAACGAGGGGACGATCACTGCAAATTAATTTTATTTATAACGTGACAATTTGCTCCCTCCAAAAAATATCGAATGATGAATCCCTAAAGTTTTCCCACTGTATTCTTCAAGAAAATTACTCTACAGTGAATTTTTTGGACATGAGTTCATGTTCATATTACCTCTGAACTATTCTCCAAATATTTTGTTATCTCCCCAGATGAGTTTGTCATGTTCATATTACCTCTGAACAAACTATCCTGGTTTGGCTATCGATTATCACGTCCATATTACCTCTGATATCGATTGTCATCTCAACTTAACACCCGTACTTAACTCTAAGTACGCCAGTGGTGTTAGGTCTACTAAAAACAATCATGTCCATATAACCTCTGAATAGATATGTCCAGCTAAAGCTTACCGAAAGTATATCACGTCCATATTACCTCTGATATCACTTTCATCCTAGCCTATCGTTTATATTCCAAAATGATAGGTCCACCAAAGTCAGATAAAGTCTCTTTATTATCCCCAAAAAGAGCAAATTACATAGAAAATCAAAAGGTACATCATTTGGGAGCAGCAGTTAAGTCGCGAATCTATTGCGCCAGAGTAACCATTCTCTCATCCCTGGAGCTCAAAATGTCGGCGTGAGCCTGCTCCAACCTTGCCGCCTCATTGTTCAAAGAAGATATCTCGGACAAAGTATGTACAAAACCTACGTGGATGACACCCACATGCGTCAGGTTCTGCTGAGCCGTCTCCATTCGATCCTTCAACACGTCGCGAGCTGTTGATAAAGAGAGAGCCTTCTCCTTGGCCTTAGCGAGGTCATCTTCTAATTTGCGGACCCTCGCTGCCTCTTCCTCATATTCGGCCTCGCACTGAGCCAGCTGGGGAATGACATACCCCAATACGGCACGCTCTTGTTCCATCTCCTGCTGCTGTTCCTGGATGGATTTGTTCAGAGATTCCATTTGCCCAGCAAGCTCTGCAGTTAAGGAGTCATACCTAGCTTGAATGAGACCGTCAATGCTGCCTCGAGATAGCTGCAAATAATCGTTAATGGGTTGTTCCAAATCATTAATTATTTGCTCTAGAGCATCAGCTCTGTCATTATCATTAAAATATATAATCTATGCTATACTAAAGTTGGAGGACGTCTTCAGAGCCTCGAAGCCTAGATTCTTCTCCAGCACCATCGATATCATCGTTTTCAAAGTGGCATAGAAAACGCTTGAAAACTGCTCAACTAACATGGCGAGATTCGAATGGACGCTGGGAGTGGCTGCAATATCGGAGAATCCCCCTCCAGGAATGACTGCAGACGATGTTGCCACAGTCGATGCCTCAACAAATGGCACGATAAAGAAGAATTGCCAACAATGGTCGAAGTGGCTGGCGTACTCAAAGGAGGCATAGTCGTAATGACAGGTTCATCCTCCTCTCGTGATATCGGAACTGTTTCGGGCGAACCGGCACCCGAAAACGTTTCCTCTTCAAAGTCGGGCACTTCCTTGTTATCGACAGGAGCTGAAACAAAGCCAAAAGTTGCGTCGATGCTGCCCTCCCCGTAGATGTCTTCTCCTGAAAAGAAAACAAGAGAAAGTTAATATCAACATGATGTTAATTTTTCTAAAAGAGGCGTAAAGATGACATTTACCCATGGCCGATGGTATATATGTCGCGTCGACAGCCAGTACAGCTAAATCATTTCTTAATGATGCTAACCGAGCTGTCATACCTGGAGAAGGGGGTGTGCCAACTGACACTGGCTGGTATTCTTCCATGTCTTCACCGAGATCCACTCGAGGTTCATTGGGTGGAATCTTGCTGGGTATACTTACAGACGCGGCATGGGTTTCTCCCGTTGCTGGTCTGGATAAAGATATTCTTATTTGGCTTAGCCCCGAAGGCGATCTCGTACCACTACCTGAAGCGGTAGCAGCGACAACAGCCTCGAGCAAAGATTCTCCGGCACTACCAACCGGAATTATGGAGGTTCCCTCTCTAATAGACGAAGGACCTCTAATCAAAGGATCGTCCCCAACAGGGGAAACAGCAGGCTCACTCCTAGGAGTCTCATGACTGGAAGTCCTGACAGGACCACTAACAGTCTTCTTTTTCTTGGGAGGGAAAGTCTCCTTCAGAATAGGAGCCCTTCGCTTACCAGGGATAACCAGAGGATCTGCAGGCGGAGGTATTTTACCTCTCGGTACTGTCAGCAAAAGCTCATCTGGATTGACAGAGTTTTCACCCTCGTTAGAGAAAACTGATGGGACTTCCTCTTTTCCAGCGGACTTATGTGAAGGCATCCTAAAACTTCCACGCATATCAAAATTGCGATGGAAGGTATTTATGGCCACATAAAACTGGGCGTACGAATAGAGGATGCACAACTCCATGGAGAGAGAAGTCGCGGGCACAGTAAAGGCCGCCTCAGTACAACCCATTATGAAGTACCGCCATCCACTCGCTCCATCAATAAGTCCACCCCTGGACTTGAAGCTGGTGATGGCATTTCCTACGTGCAATTGATCATACCCAAACTGCCTGGCGAACCGACTAGGCAGGTAGGGCTCCAGGAAGCATTGGTCTTCACTTCTGTACCATAAATGGGAAGGTCTAATGCAGACCAACCAATAAAAAGCTTCAGGAGAAAGAACGGTCTTCCCTTCACCTGAGTCCTGAAGCCTACTCCCCTGTTGATTGAGATGTACAGTGGGGACGATACAGAAGAGCTTCCAGCTGTGAGCAAAATTTAATGCCCGCTGACAGTCTACGATATTGGTCACGTTCCAGGTAGAATTCTTGTAATTCAACAAGAAATTATTCCCTAAACTACTAGCAGAGCCGGGAGACATCACTCTGGGGTTATGAAGAATTAGCCATCCCATCAAATACAGGAACGGTAATTCTACCCTGGGAAAGCTGTCACGTCATATTTCATCGGCAAGCAGCCTATCAGTAATGGCCCTCAGGCCAGCTTGTATACGGCATACCATGGCAGGGAGCAAGCCCAGTCTTGCCCTAAATACCAAACGTGCTGCAGGCCATAAGGTGCTACGGTGAATGCGATCCGAAGATGCAATACCAGGTACTACCAATCGGCGTAGCCATACAAAGAGGATGCTAGCAAGTGGAGCTTCCTTTGACAGAGGCCTGCGGCAATGCCTCAAATAACTGTACGCTTTAGTGCCTGCAGAATATTTCCCTATCCCTTCGTCGAGAACTCGATCTGAAGCCTCAGCGTCTTCAATAAGGTCATCGACTACTTGAGCATTAAGCACACTCAGAAGGCTCAAAGGCCTATCCCTGCTATCCACAACTTTGTCTGGCTTAGCATCTCTAGTCTGATGGAAGAAGAGGTAGGACGCCCACTTGTTGGTATGAGCCAAATCAGAGGGCTCAGTATAGAAGGCGGTGCACGCAAGGTAATAGCTCATCAGCTTCTGGTACACTGCCATAACCCGAGGGTTTGTATCCCCTAGCTCCCGGTTTGTGGGAACATACTCTTCAAAAGGAGTATCCCCCATTGGCAGTCTTGAAATATCTGCCATTTCGTAAAGGGCCAATCCCAACTCCCCCAGTGGAGTGGCAAAAGTCCCAGTGAGCGAGATATATCGCTCCATCAAAGCCAAAAATAGGTTGGGGCTGAGAGGTAACCCAACACTGGTAGCACTCACAGCCGCGTACAGACCAATGCTCTCCAGCTCCGTCTGAAAGTTCTTTAGGGCCCAGGCAGCTAAACGGACCCATTAATGATTTGTAGGGGTAAGCCACCCATTGGTTCGAGGATTAACCTTGGGGTATACTCCTCCATGCCCCATGAAGTCATTACAGAAAGTCGATAATTGGACTGGTTGGAGCAATAAAGTGTCTTCACTCGGGACACTGCCCGAAAATAATCCCCTGAACGGCATGACCGGGTCGGAAGGGAGGCTTACAAATAACCTTTGGTCTGATCCCTTCTGATAAAATATCTTCCCCGGCTGGCCGTGAAGATTAGGGGTCAGAGTCCACGACATCCTCCTGGGATACGTGGCATGGAAGAATGCCGAGATAGGATAATCCCTCAGCATCTTGGGCAGGTATATGACCATGCCCCCAACAGTAAAAACTCAGTCTTCCTTCTTGGGCTTCGTTTGGGATTGTTTATCAATCATATCCCCGAAGAGGAAAGCTGGTTTTATGTATTTTGCCCCATCTATATACGTCAGGGGCTCTCCGTTGATCATGCTCAACAGTATTCGCTCTCCTTAAGATGATATCAGGATTCCCCTTCCTTCAGGATACTGTGGTCCAGAAATAGGAAATTTCACATGGGACAAATCCTCCAGGTAATTGAAGTTCAGCATCCCAGCAGCAGAACCCATCACCTCAGCCAACGGAGATATCTGCAAGTTAACTACAAAGTGCAAGAAAAATATGTCAGTTTTTACACTAGACCTCACAATCTTGCAGCTTATGCCAAATAGCAACAGTCTGTGCTTTTACGCCAAGACTGTAAAAACTTGAGTTTTTATGCTGAAATCTCATTCCGAGACGTAAAATTCAAGATTAGTAGTATACACAAAAATCTGACAGTCTGTATTTTACGCCAGACTGCTAAAGTTTGAGTTATTACACCAGAATTTTCATCCAGAGCGTAACACTCAAAGTTTGTAGTATACGCCAAATTTTGACAGTCAAAGATTTTACGTCAGACTGCGAAATATAGAGTTTTTACGCTGACACATTAGGAATGTGGGCGTAAATGATAAAACATCTCTGTGCATCATCTTCCTCGAAGAGGCTCTCAGCACAGAAGATGACCTAGCGCGTTCACGTACAACGTGTACGAAGGGTTTTCTTCATTTTTTGTCGTCCCAAAAACTTTACCTATAATGCCCGGTGCACAGCTTGACGGTGGGACACTTCGTTCCAAGCGAGGTTCGCTCTGCCCGATGGGAGTCGCTCTTGCTTGGGCAGAAGAGCGAGAAGAGGAGGCAGCTTTCTTTCCCTTGGTGGTCGAAGATTGTTTCGGTGCCATTGCTAAAAAAAAACTTAGAGTGCTCAGAGAAGAAATGAAGAAGAGCTCTCGAAGCGACGAAGGTTTTTCTTTCGCAGAAGACAGATGAAAAGTTTTCTCTCTGAAGGCCTTGGGGTATTTATAGTGTTCAGATAAACTCTTCGAATCCCTAACCAAATCTGATATTTAGTATTCGGTTATGATTGGGGACTACGTCAGCCTATTATTCAGGGAAGGCGGACAGTCTGCGAATTCAAAAAGTTTTTCGTGCAGAGCAGATTCGTGATTTTTACGCCTAGGAGCTTTTTACGCTCGGGGAGCTACAAATCTATGGTTTTACGCTCAGAGGCTATAAGTCTTCGGTTTTATGCCCGGATGCTTTTATGCTCGGTAGCTTTTACGCTCGAGAGGCTACAAACCTACGACTTCACGCTCAGAGGCTACAAATCTATGACTTTACGCTCAGAAGCTTCTTAAGCTCAAAGGCGACAAATCTACGACTTTACGCTCGGAAGTTTTCTTTTCAGAGGCTATAAATCTACAGTTTTACGCACGAATGCTCTTATGCTCAGCAGCTTTTACGCTCGAGAGGCTACAAACTTACGATTTTATGCTCATCTACACAACGGATCTATGACTTTCCGCATATCTTAAAATATGCAGGCCAGAGTATGCGTATATCTGAACAAATCTCAAGACGGTCAATTGCAAGGGTTCACGCAGGATATGCTCCTTCTTGGTCTTAAAATATCCCAAGTACCCAAAGCATACAGAGTTCAGCATTGAAAATAACTCTTCTTTTTGGGTCGATTAGAAGTTCATCCAAAATCCAGTCTGAATATTTCCTCTACAGTTCAAGATGGCGAATCAGTTTTGACAGCCATTTCTTACCCTATTTTAAGGGATTTTTGGGAAATCATTCTTGAAGATGATGGTCTGAACAAGAATTCTTCTTATCAGAGAAGTGACAGTTCAGAATTCTACACAATTCCTCGTTCAAAACAGTAGGACAGTTCAAATATGCGACTAAAATGCTAAGCAGCTTCTTACGTATTTCCATTTACGCGTAAAAGATACGACGAGATACTCTTTTTATCAGAGTCGGCATAAAGTTATTCAGACGTGGCGAAGCTACACATATTAAGACTTTATCACAGCAAAAAATATGGCAAATCATCAAGATACGTAAAAAAAGACTGCTTTATTAATCATGATTACATATGATGGAAATCCAGTTTACAAAGGATTTTTCATCTTCATGATTATATATGAGGGAAATCCCGTCTACAAAGGGTTTCTCATCCTCATTTAAAGATCACGCCCAGAATCTGTTCTGTCAGGTTATCGCATTGGTGGAGATCTTTATCCGTCTTCTTCAGCAGTTAGTCGGTTTTCGCGGCCGATTAACAAAAAAATGATCAATGGTGGGAGGATACAAAACTGGGCCTGTATAAATTATTCAAGAGCCCATCCTTCATATGCCATGACAGATTGAGTTGAGGTGTTAGACCTAACTCAATACTGGAAGACAGGGCTAGTTTGTCTGCCCTCGTCCACCAACAACGGGAGAAAATACAGCTTGCAAGCTGTGTGGTCGAATTTGACCCTTCCTCTCTCCTGGATAAATCGCCATATGAAGTTGCTGATTATCCCGAGCAAAGGAAGCTATGATATCCTTCCATGATCCATCGTTGCAGAGGACATTTGCTCGAAGATGCCTTCTTTTTTGACTCCTTACATGCTGGAAGAACATGATCTTCTTCTTCCTCAATTTGACTCGACAAACACCGGCAATCATCTCTGTGTGGTGAAGGGAATGTGAGAAGAACAGGTTAACTCATCAGCCTTTATATAGGCAAAAGAGAATACACCGAATTTCAATAAATCTCCAAAAATCCGCCAAGAAATCAGCCTCGAGGAACGAGTCAGACTTGACCATTTCATGCTTCATTCAAAGTGTTTCAAATTACGAAGAATTTGAAAACATTGAAGGGGGTCTTGTAGATGGCATGAAAAATACGCTGTAGAGTTATACGCAGTATTTCAATGCTGGGCGGCGTAAAACATGACTTCAGAGCCATCGACGTACAACAGGGCTTCATCGCTAGTACAACGTAAAATATAAGCTCCAGCACAACCCCGCGTAATGCAGTATTTCTAGGATGCTTCGGCATAAAAAGGTTGTTACATCGCCACTTTGGCGTAAAACCTACTCGTTTTTAATGCGGTGGGAAGTTGTACGGGGAACGCTTTATATTCCTCGAATGAACCTGTCAGATCATGCGGTGAACCTGACTCCTGACAAAAGTACTGCACAACTATCCAGACGACGGCTGTAATGATGGTGCAGCACAAAGACCCAAACCGTCGTTTAGTGACATTTCCTTGATACAAAGTGCTTTTATGCATACAAGGGAATATGCTGCCTAGTTTTATACAGGCAGATGTGAGCTTTTACGCTCAGCAGAAGACAAAACAAACTGCCACGTCAAAAGCTGCTCTTTATACAGAGCTCGAAGCATGTCTCTGCATTTAATGCGCAGAATGGGGGCAGATCTCAGCATTTAATGCACAAGATTTGGTTCTACTTCCAAAGACTGGCTATAAGGAGTACGCCGTTGCTATCTTCTCGAAATATGCCAACTCAGGCTATTTGGTCAAGAATACGCTCAAGACCTCATTCAAGGAAGGAAGATCGACTATCTTTTATGCTAGCTACCCATCCATGCAGCATCAGGCTTCTACGCCTACAAGGCTTCTACGCTTACTTGGCTTCTACGCCAACTTAACAATTATTTGGCTTTTACGCCATGGTGACAGTTATTGGCTTCTACGCCAACCTTTTCTACGCAAAGGACAATTACCTACGTGGCTTACATGCCGTGATCCTCGCAGCGGTTATACGCGTTACCTTATCATGGGTCACGCGTCACACGCAGATTCAGAAGATCATCTATACGTGGGTGGCAGTTATTATAACTGCTACGTAAAAAGGTGCCACACTCTCCACTATCCGGCTTCTATGCCGACTGGACAGTTGCTGTCATCAAACCCTATAAATATAGACCTCTATTGACAGAGGTCCAGGGTCGAAGAATTGAGGAGAGAAGTCGTAAAATCGAAGAGAGAAGAGAACAGACAGAGAGTAGTGATCGACGACTTTGGCATCGAGCATCCACTCCCTCTTGCAATCTTTGAAGCTTCTCCGTCTTCTACAGCACTTCTTCATCATCGTGTGGTCCAAGGGACAAAGTGATCGGCCGCAGATCAGACTCCTATAGCAATATTTACCCAGATTAAAATTTGTACTTGACATCCTCATATAGGATTAATTGTACTTCTTGTTTGTAAACCAAAGAGGAGGTTTCGTATAAACCTTGTTTTATTTCTTTCGTTTATTATCAAACACATGTCAGTTTTGTTGATGCTCGGTCCGAGCTATCTCCCTTGAGCGATGACGAGGCAAGGCTTGAACAGGCTCGCAACCATATTTTGAACTCCAAGAATGATAGAATGGCTGCTTTGGTGCGACAGATTAGGGATTTAACTTCTCCTCCCCAATGATGTACCTTCTTGTTTCTCCTGTAATTTCTCGGAGATAATAAAGACATATTTTCTGACTTTGTGGACCTATCATTTTAGAACATGATAGGCTAAGATGAAAGTGATATCAGAGGTATCATTAACATGACATACTTTCGTTAAGGTTTTGCTGAATATAAATCTATTCAGAAGTGATATGAACCGGATAGAATATAATTCAACTAAATTTGTATACTAAACACTATCAGAGGTAATATGAACATGATAGGTTTACAAATTAGTTAAGCATATCCATTAAGAGGTAATACGAATCTGATAGAATATGATCCAGCAAACCTTTCTGCATGATATCGTCAGAATAAAATCTTCATCACACTCCGTTAAGCAAAGGAGATTAAGTAAAGTACTTCTTCAGGAATTTGTCGTTGATAGGAGCCATTGCCAAATTTCCATTAGGCTTGGCTAATCTGTAAGCGCCGTTTGCAATCATATAAGGGCCCTCCATTTCTTTATGATTATTTGTGCGAACTTTGGTTTATTGAGGACATCCCACTGGGAAATCTTTGGTGGACCTATTACTTCTTGTGCACCAAAGTGCAAGTAATATGTTTAGGACAAGTCCCACCAGAGATAATACTACTCTGTGGGGATGAATAGGGACTGACTCTTTCTTCGCTGGGGAAAATGAGGATAGTTCAGAGGTAATATGGACGTGAACAATTTTTTTCCATTGCGGATATTCCGCAGGAAGGTTTTTGGTGGACCTATTACTTCTTGTGCACGAGAGTACAAGTAATAAGTTTAGGAGAAACCCTGCCAGAGGTAATATGGACGTGGCAGTTTTTGTGCACTTAACACCACTGGCGTACTTAGAGTTAAATACGGGTGCTAAGTTGAGACGACAACCAATATCAGAGGTAATATGGACATGATAATTGATAGCCAAAAACTCGAAAAGTTTGTTCAGAGGTAATATGAACATGACATACTTTTGAGTTGTGACTCCATTGGGGATGGAGGTATATATCTGCTCAGAGGTAATATGGACATGGCAATTTTTTGTGGACTTAACACCACTGGCATACTTAGAGTTAAATACGGGTGCTAAGTTGAGATGACAACCGATATCAGAGGTAATATGGACATGATAATCGATAGCCAAAAACTTGAAAAGTTTGTTCAGAAGAAATATGGACATGACAAACTTTTGTGGTGATAGATTTACTCTGCTGGAGAAAGTGGCGAGACGTAGTTCAGAGGTAATATGGACGTGAACTGATCTATAGCTACAAACTGGAAGTTTTATTCAGAGGGTACTTGGACATGGCAAATTTAGCTAGGAAAACACAGAAATGTTTGGACAATAGTTCAGAGGTGATATGGACGTGAACTCATGTCCGAAAAATTTATTGTGGAGCAATTTTCCTGAGTGGGGATAGACCTGAAGAATCCTCTAGGGAAACTTTAGGGACTCATCATCCGGTATTTTCTTGAGGGAGCAAATTGTTACGTTAGAGTGAAATTAATTTGCAGTGATTGTCCCCTCGTTTATAAATGCAAAGCGACGACTTTGGCGTCAATCAACTCCTAGATTCTCCTTTTTAGTACATAGCACGCCCTTGTAGGGTGATGAATGTACCGATGAAAGAGACAATAATCTGGGTCATCGACTTTGCCAGCCCTCTCAGGGTATCTAATATTGGGTAGCTGAAGTTTGTGTTCCTTCATCAATATATTAAAGATTTCAATGAAGTCATCTTTATTGAAGGAGTAATTCCCTTTTGGTCTTCGGGCTCCCGATGCCTGAGTTTTACAGTCTTCCGGGAAGATGGTTTCAGTTACATCATCTTTGGACTCAGAAGGTCTTCTACCCCCAACTTTGAATGCTGCTCTGTTTTGTCGAGGATACCCCAACCCAAAATGAGTTTGTTGACAGTAAGGATTACCATGCAACGGTGTTCGTCTACCTTTTCCATAGTTGAGGCCTTGTTTCAACTTTAAATCATAACCCATGCTTCGTATAATCTTTAAAGCCCGAGGGCTATATCTGCAAATTTGTATTTTTCAACCATCGAATTCGTGAGAGTCTTCTTGTACAACGGTCTGTTCTGCATTCGACCGAAGATTATTCGATGCTGATTATTGCGAGTTGGTGGAACAACAAAGATAGATTTTTCATGTGGCTCATATGTCATGACGACGTTAGGTGTTGACGCTGCTTCCCATATGATTTCCCCATACTTGGTAGTTAGGGGAACTGAATCCTGATTCTTACCCCTATTTTTGCATTTATCATAGGGCCTGTGAAGATTAGGAACCATAATACTTTCTCTGCCATATGAGTAGAGCAGTTCAGCCATGTGAGAAGCACATGATCCATGATGAGCGTATCTATCCACAAACTGGGCCTTCTTTACGCTAAGGACTTATCCTGGAGTAATCTGGAACTTTGCACAGGTTGGCGTAAAACTGAGGAAGTCCTCAATCGGCCGTCGGTATTCCGTGTAATCTGAAGAGCGGGCATATTCTTCTCTTGATGGCGTAAAGGCCGAGAGGTCGGGAAATCTGCCACTTATTTTCCCTTGTAGGGACCATCTACCTCATTATAGAGGGGAGATGTATTTTTACGCGCAGAGCGCTTCTGGAATCTCTGAATTGGCACTGATGCATTATCAGAAATTTTGTCTGCCACGTCACAGACGGAAGACTAAATTTTACGCGCAAGGCGCGTAGTAGACTTCTGGATTGGCACCAAGGCATTGCTAGAAGTTTTGTCTGCCACATCACAGATGGGAGACAGAGTTTTATGCGCAAGGTGCGGAGTAGACTTCTGGATTGGCACTAAGGCATTGCCAGAAGTTTTGTCTTCCATGTTACAGATGGGAGACAAAGTTTTACGCGTAGGGCGCGGAGGTTGCGATGCTACAACCTTGGTTGTCGGAGTGAGAGAGTCCGCAGGAATGGTAGAGGATGTCCGGGGCATCCATACTTTACGCAATTTCCTGCTATCTTGGACAGATGGGGAATGAGAGCTACCCCCTATGCGAAGCATGTCTTCATAAGCAGACTGGTCGAATTGGATGACCAGAGTCTTCTTCGTTGATCCAACAGATACAATATCGTGTTGAGCAATGGCTTTCTCATCGGAAGAGAAAGTTGTCCCCAGCAGAGTCGCCATCTTGTGTTTGATAATAAACGAAAGAAATAAAACTAAGTTTATATGAAACCCTTTCTTTGGTTTACAAACAAGAAGTATAATTAATCCTATACGAGGATCTTAAGTATAAAATTTAATTCTGGGTAAATATTGCTATAGGAGTCTGATCTGCAGTCGATCACTTTGTCCCTTGGACCATACGATGATGAAGAAGTGCTGTAGAAGAAGGAGAAGCTTCAAAAATTGCAAGAGGGATTGGATGCTCGATGCCAAAGTCGTCAATCACTCCCCTCTGTCTGTGCTCCAGGATCTTCTCCCTCAAAAAATAAAATTCGATCTCCGACCCGACCAACTTTGACCTCCGTGGCCGGAGGTCTCTATTTATAGAGTTCAGATACAGTCGGCGTAGAAACCGAACAGGAGAACTGCACCTTTTACTCGACGGTTATAATAACTGCTACCCACGTATAAATGATCTTCTGAATAGGCATGTGACGCGTGTCCCATTATGAGATAATTCGTATAACTGCTAGTCGAAGATCACGGCTTGCAAGCCACGTAGATAACTGCCCCTCGCATAGAGATGGTTGGCGTAAAATCCAAATAACTGTCTCGTTGGCGTAAAAGCCAAATAGATGTTCTGTTGGCGTAAAAGCCAAGTAGCTGTTCTGTTAGCGTAGAAGCCAAGTATCTATCATATTGGCATAGAAGCCAAGTAGGCGTAGAAGCCGGATAGTTGTCAAGTTGGCATAGAAGCCAAGTAGGCGTAGAAGCAAAGTCGGCGTAGAAGCAAAGTAGACGTAGAAGCCAAGTAGGCGTAGAAGCCTGATGCTGCATGGATAGATAGCCAGCGTAAAGATAGCCGATCATACTTCCTTGACTGAGATCTTGAGCGTATTCTGGGCCAAATAGCCTTATCACATACCAATGCATATATAGCCTGAGTTGACGCATTCCGAGGAGATAGTATACGGCGTACTCCTATAGTTAAAAATAGCCAGGTCGGCGTATTTCAAGGAGATAGCATACAGCGTACTCCTATAACTGAAAATAGCCTGATGGCGTAATATGCAGAGGTGATGATGTGGACGTATTAGCCCTAATTATAGCTCACCCAGTCATTGGAAATAAAACAAAATCTCGTACATTAAATGCGGAGATCTTCCCCCATCTCGCGCATTAACTGTAGAGACGTGCCTCAAGTTGTGTACAAAGAGCAGCTTTTCACGTGGTGGTTCGTTTCGTCTCCTGCTGAGCGTAAAAGATCATGTCTGCATGTGTAAAACTAGGTAGCGTATTTTCTTGAATGCGTAAAAGTAATTTGTATCAAGGAAATGTCACTAAACGATGGTCTGGGTCTCTGTGCAGAATCAATATTACAGTCGTCCTCTCGATATTCGTGCGGTACTTTCTATCAGGGGTCAGGTTCACTGCATGATCTGACAGGTTCATTCAAGAAATACGAAGAGTTCTTCGTACAACTTCCCGCTGCATTAAAAGCAGATAGGTTTTACGCCGAAGTGGCGATGTAACAAACTTTTTACGCTTAAGCAGTCGGGAAATACTGCATTACGTGGGTTGTTCTGGAGATATATTTTACGCTGAATAGCGTTGAAGCTCTGTTGTTCTCCAATGGCTCTGAAGTCATGTCTTACGCCACCCAGTGCTGGAGCTCTGTTTATACGGCTTCCTGCATGTTGGGTATTTTACGCGTATAATTCCTCAGCGTATTTTTTATGCTTCTACAGAAGTACCCTCAGATCATGGTCCAGCACCTACATTCAGGAGGAGGTCAGCTTCACTGGTCTAGGTGAGAGTATCGACAACAGCTTTCGGAGGTGCTCCACCTCCAGTGCCGAGGACAGACAGACAACTTTCGACGATCTTCCACCACTACCACCAGTAGTTGATCAGACACAGATGTTCATGCTCTTCCAGCAGATGATAGAGGCGCAGCAACGATAGTCAAAGGTCCTGTGATAGAGCATGGAGAATGCTCTCCAGATCGTACTTACAGCAGTCGAGAGAGCTATTAAGCCCTGCCACAAACGGCACCAGCTCAGTTTATTCTGCATCAGCCGAGGACAGGTACCATCATTGACTTCAAGAGGATAGACCCGAAGGATTTTAGGGGCACATAGGGAATTATCAATACGGATGAGTGGATTGAGGATATCGAGCGAAACCTGCGACTGGCGCAGATTCTAGGGATTCTACGGATAGAGGCAGCGGGTTGTATGATGTTCGTCATTGCCTTGACATGGTTCCGAATAGACCCAAGAATTTTAGTACCAGGACTCTTGGGAAGCCTTCAAAGAGCTTTTCAAGGAGAAGTTCTTCCCAAGCGTGGCTCTTACATCTTTGGAGAGTCAGTTCCAATAACTCATCCAGGGAGGTATGTCAGTGGACGAGTATGCGGCGGGGCAGAGTATTGCCGTCTAGGTCGCTTCATGGAGGGTCATAACCCTAGAGGCAGAGCAAGAAAGTTTAGGAAGGGCCTGAACCGGGAGGTCAAACCCCACACCAACGGAGATCCTACCGCCACCTTCGAAGAGACACTCAGACAAGCATAGAGAGCGGAGGATCCATCAACAATACGGGTCCAGTGAAGAGGTCCCACTCCCAGCAGCAACAGCAAGGGCCTTACCAGCACCCGAGGTAGCAGTATCATTGGCCAGCTAGAGCGCAGGCTCAGCAGATGCATCAGATTCAGAGGGCAGCAGTTCCTTATATGTTTTATAAGAAGCAAGAACACGGATGGGACGCATGCATGATGAGGCTAGGATAATGCTTATTCTGTGGATCGGGAGATCATCAGTTGTGGGCTTATCCAAAGTCCAAGCTCGTCCAACTCAGGGTGGAGGACAGGCACAAAGGGCACCCACTAGACCACCAGCAGGCCAGCCTATAGGACCTCTTCCACCACAGCAGTAGCAGTTTGCCCAGCATTAGTAGCAGAGAGGAGCGCAGCGATATGGGTGAGGTTTGGCCTTGACAATCGAGGAGGAGGAGCCGGTTGGCGATGTCATCTTAGGTTCAGTTTATCTTGACTCCTTTCCAGCTCATATTTTGTTCAATTCTGGTGCTTCTCATAGCTTTATATCTATATCTTTTGCTTTAAGACATCGTCTTGAGTCTGAATCGTTGGAAAGGACTTGCAAGATCATGACCGGGGGTGACATCATCCTGGTCAGCGATGTTTACAAGAACCAGAGAGTTTATTTGGGAGGCCATGAGCAGAGCGTATGTTTACTTATAATGCCACTTTCGAGTTACAATATAGTACTCGGGATGGCTTGGTTGAGTAGACATCACGCCAGTATCGATTGTCATGTAGGCAGAGTTTTATTTCAGACGCCAGGAGAGTCAGAGTTCAAGTTCGTCCGAGGAACAGAGCAGAGAGAAGGCAATTTATGTGGAGCTTTGGTAGAAGAGCAGGAGCCACCACATCCATTAAATATGAAGTTTTTGGATGTCTTTCCAGAGGAGTTATCGGGGTTTCCGTCGGACAGAGATGTAAAATTCTCTATAGATTTGGTGCCAAGTGCAGAGCCGATATCTCAGCACGTCTATAGAGTAAACAACAACAAACTGGAGGAGTTGAATAAGGCAGTAGATGAGTTACAAGACAAGGGCTTTATCCATTCCAGTTCATCACCATGGAGTGCTCTAGTACTTTTTGTACCAAAGATGGATGGGTCGGTACGTATGTGTATCGACTACAGGGCCCTTAATAACCTCACTATCAAGAACAAATATCCGTTGCCGCGGATAGATGACTTATTTGACAAGTTGAGCGAAGCGAAGGTATTCTCTAAGATAGACTTGAGGTCAGGGTACAACCAGGTAAAAGTAAAAAGGGAAGACATCTCGAAGAAAGCTTTCAGGACTCGTTATGGGCAGTTCGAGTTCTTGGTGATAATGTTTGGGTTGACCAATGCCCTGGCAGTGTTCATGAACCTGATGAATAAGGTATTTCATCAGTACCTGGATCAGTTTGTTGTAGTCTTGATAGATGATATTCTGATATATTCGAAGACCCCAGAGGAGCATGAACAGTACTTGAGGATTGTTCTAGAGACCCTCAAGAAGGAGAAGTTGTATGGCAAGTTATCAAAGTTAGAATTCTTCGTTGATAAGGTTGAATTCCTTGGGCACGTCATTACAGGAGATAGAATCTCAGTGGACCTGAAGAAGAATTCAGCAGTTGAATCTTGGTTTACCTCGAGTTCAGTAGCAGTGATTAGGAGCTTCCAGGGATTAGCAGGCTACTACAGGAGGTTTGTTCAAGACTTTTCCAGACTTGTAGAGCCGATGACTAGGCTGACCAGAAAGGACGTAGAATTCGTCTAGATTGAGGATTGTTAGCCAGCATTTGAGGAGCTGAAAAGGAGATTGACTACAGCTCCCATCTTGATACTACCATCAGGAGAAGGGGGATTTTTCATTTACAGTGACACATTAGGGAAGGGTTTGGGTTGTGTGTTACAGCAGCACGGGAAGGTGATTACTTATGCTTCCAGGCAATTACGCCCGCATGAGATGAACTACCCTACCCATGATTTGGAGTTGGCAGCGGTTATCTTTGCTCTCAAATTATGGAAATACTATTTATATGGAGAGAGAGTAGAGATCTTCGCGGACCACAAGAGATTAAAGTATGTGTTTACACAAAAAGAGCTCAACATGAGGCAACGGCGATGGTTGGAGTTGATGAAAGACTTTGATATATCTTTGTAGTACTATCTAGGGAAGGCCAACGTAGTCGCGGATGCTTTGAGCAGGTATCCTGTGGCTATGTGCTTGACTAAAGACAGACATATATTGGCAGACCTTGACAGTTTGGGCATTGAGGTATTGATTCCTGGAATCATCGCACATATATGGGACTTCAGGTTCCGTCGAAGCTGATGGACCGGGTCAGAGCCGGATAGTTTGAGGATGAGTCTCTTAGGAGCATCAGAGCACAGGTTCAGGTCAGGTTGGTAGAGGAATTTGTCATCATAGATGATGGATCATTACGACATGGTACCAGGTTATGTGTACTGAGAGGATCATTGCGCGAGAAGATTCTGCAGGAGGCGCATAATTCTCAAAACTCTATGCATCCTGGTGCCAATTAGATGTATGGAGATATAAGAGAGCATATATGGTGGTTTGGCATAAAGCGGAAGGTATCTAGCTTCGTGTCCAGATGCTTAGTTTGCCAACAGGTCAAGGCGGAGAGACAGAGGCCAGGTGGATTGCTTCAGCCTTTGCCCATTTCGAAGTAGAAATGGCAATATGTGACCATGGATTTTGTATCGGGACTTGCGCGTTCTCTAGGAGGCAAGGATGCAATTTGGGTCATAATGGATAGGTTGACCAAATCAGCCCACTTTCTGCCATTTAAAATGGATACATCTACGGAGAGACTTGCGGAGATGTATGTGCGTTAGATTGTCAGATTGTGCAGTGTTCTAGTGAGCATTGTCTCAGATCGGGATAGTCACTTTATGTCCTATTTCTGGAGGAGTTTGCAGGATAGCTTGAACACTCAGCTCAAGTTCAGTACCACTTATCACCCTCAGACAGACGGACAGTCGGAGAGGACTATTCAGACTCTCGAGGACATACTATGCACCTGTGTTTTGGATCATGTAGGTTCTTGTGAGGATCACCTTCACTTGGTAGAGTTTTTATACAATAACAACTACCAAGCCAGCATCGAGATGTTACCATTTGAGGTATTATATGGACGGAGGTGCCGTACTCCATTGTCCTGGATGATGTTGGTGACAAAGCTTTCTTGGGACCAGAGATGGTAGTGGATGCAGCAAAAAAGGTGAAGTTTATCAGAGACAGACTTCAAGTGGTGTAGGACAGGCAACGACATTGGGTCGATAGCCACCAGAGACCTTTGGAGTTTGAGGTATAGCTTTAGTTTTGTCTTGCTTGTGTTTGATTGTTGTTTGTTAGAGTGCCAAGGTTGTGTTTCGTGCTAGGTTGGCGGTCTGGTTTTCTTGAGGATTTCTCCGACACGTGGTATAATTCGTTTCTGTGGAGACGACAAGCTTAGTCCAAGATTCATCGGTCTTGTCAATATTCTTGAGATGGTTAGTGCAGTCGCTTACAGACTAGACTTACCACCTACACTGGAGGGAGTGCATAATATGTTTCACGTGTTACAACTGAGACAATACGTGGCAGATCCCAATCATATGTTGGATCACTCGGAGATAGAGGTGGGCCCTACTCTTAGCTATCGAGAGCAGCCAGTGAAAATTCTGGATCAAAGGGAGAAAGTGATAAGGAACCAGACGATTCCTTTGGTGTATGTCACGTGGAGGCATCACTCACCATGAGAGAGTACCTGGGAGCGAGAGACCGAGATGCGCGAGAGATATCCATATTTGCTTGAGCCGTAAGGTATAATTCTTTCTTCTATTGTATTGTTGCTTTTGGTAGATACTTTCTTCCTTAATTTCGAGGACAAAATTTTTCTAAGGTGGGTAGGATTGTCACCCTCACATTTTTATTCAAGGGTAGTTTGGTAATTGATAAGGGTAATTTTAATCTTAGGATTGATTGTATTTAATATTTGTGCTTGCATGATTATATAATTATTGTATTAATTATTATTTGTTAGTTGTAGATTTGTTTTAGACTTGTATAGTGGACCTAACCCATTTATTAGAATGCATGAACCAAACTTTTTGACTAATTTAGATTGAGCCTATTGAATTAGGCCCATAGATTAGGAGGTTTGATTAATTAGAGAAACCATTAGACTAGAACCTTCCCTCCCTAATTAATTCTTCATGAGAGGCCCCAAGGGGTATTTGTGATATTGTAAATTGCTTTGGGAGGGGGTTACATAGTCGGCCATAGCAAGGAGAGAGAGAGTGCTCTAATTTTATTTCATTCCCCAAATTCTTGATCTATAATTTTTCCTCTTTCAATTCCCTCCATTCCCTCATCAATTCTCAACCAATTATTCACCAATCTCTTTCTAAATTCTTTATTGAGGTTTCTACACCAAGGATCTACAACAAGAAAGCAAGGAGCAAGGAGGAGGAGGCCAAGATCTACAAGGAGAGGAGCTACTTGGCACTTACAAACTTTTTATTGGGAATATATCTCCAATTAGGTATATTTTAGTTTTTCCCCTTCTAATAGACTCTAGATCTGAGATTTAGCCATAAGAAACCAACCCACATGCATAGGCTACCGATAGGAAGTGGTTTTAGGTTCATCGGAGACCTACGGTGGAAGTTATGTCCAATTTGGTACCAATTTTGGGGAAATTCCGAGATTGGCACATATAGTGCTTGTCATTGGGTCTAATAGATCTAATTAATATTTGATTGCTTGTTTGTAACTAGTGTCGTATCCACAATTGGATACGAGTAGGCCGTATCTCGTCAATTTGACAAAATATGTTGATTTTGGGGGGTTTTCTCCGACACGGGGCCTCGTGCATATCGTATTGCGACACGAATACATAGATACTCTTTTTACTATACATATTGTTCATAATTATTGTTTTAGACTTGATCGTATCCTCCGGATGTGTTTGGTTGTGTGTAGGAGCCGTATCGCAAGTGTATCATAGAGAAAGTGTGATACGTGTGTTGTGCACTCCATGAGTTTGTTGTTTGGTCATTTTTTGCTATACGTACATGTATAATTACATATATATATGATAATTAGGTGATTTATTTATGCATATAATAGGGTATTTGAGTTTATGTATAGGTATGTGTCTATGTATATATATATATATATATATATATATATATATATATATATATATATATATATATATATATATATATACTAGTGTATATAGTTATCTATCTATCTATCTATCTATCTATCTATCTATCTATCTATCTATCTATATATATATATATATATATATGTGTGTGTGTGTGTGTGTGTGTGTGTGTGTGTGTGTTTGTATATATATAGATTGTTGCTATCTATGTATATAGTTGTGAAAGGAGTATTTATATACATATATGTGTATAGGTAAGGATACATATATATAACAGTTATATAGAGTGTGTGTGTGTATATATATATATATATATATATATATATATATATATATATATATATATTAACATAGAGTGCTATGTATCTATACTTGTACACTTGTATATATGTGTGTGTGTTTGTTGATATATGTGTATGAGGGCAGTGACTGTGTTGAGGAGAACCTCAATGTTCAGCAGCAAAGGGGAGGGGGTATGAGTGTCTCACTGTGCATTAAAATGCACAGTGGAAGTCGAGGTCAGCAACTGTGTAGAAGAGCTGCACAGTTCAGCAGCTCGGGCTGCACTGAAGGCCAAGACAGAGTATAGCTCTTACATAGAGCTACACAGTGGCAGTCTGCTAGCACTGAACAATATGTGTGCACCTTTTGGCCTACTGTGCAGTTCAAAGTAGGGAGCAACAGATCAGCACAGGGTATACAAGGAGCTCGTGCACCAACAGCAAGTGCAAACTGCTCAGTGAGAGCACAGGAGCTCGGGTCACTATAGAGCATTCTCAGACATCAGCAACTATGCAATGCAAAACAGCTAATCAAAGAAATGTGTGCATCTTGTGCACTAGTGCACTGAACGTCAGTGCACTAACTACACAGCGGGTATCAACACACTACCAACAAGAAGTTAGCAGTAAGCAATAGGGAGTGCAGTAGAGTAGTCTGTACACCAAGACCTCAACTGAGCCAAGTGCAGTATCTGCACAGTGCAAACCCAACAGTGACAGCAACACCAGTTTCAGTATCAGCAGACCTCATTGTACAACATTAGTAGGTATTAGTATAATTCAATTGGGTTTTTGGTTTAGTTAAGATATTGGGTTTGTTAGCTATCAAGATTTCGGGTTATAGTTAGCAATTAGTTAGGTCTTATATATATATATATTTGATTATGTAATTAGTTAATTATGTATTTTAGTATATAGTATTTATATCTAGTTAGTTAGATATGTGTATGGGTAAGTTGATATTGTATGGTAGTTCGTAGGTAGGTATTACATTGATATATATTTTTAGTACTTAGTATATATATTGCTATAGTTAGCATTTTAGTATTAAGGTATCTATATATATATATATATATGTTTTATCTATTATGGTGAGGTTTGGGTTACCTTGTGATACCAAGGTAATACCAAGGTATTGGGTCGATACCCAAGGTTTTGAGTTTCGGTATCGAGATAGGTGCGATACGCATTGGTGCAAGGCCAAAGTATCCTATTTCAATTAATTGGATATAATATTATAATATTGACTTGAATATAAATCTAAACCACTATTTTTATATATTAAACTTGCGTATCTTAAGATACGGCTCTTTGAGTGCCTTGTTGTCTATTAGTTTAGTTTCTATAGCATAGCTTCATAGTGTATCGACTTAGTAACTTAGTATTAAACTCTTGTAACCTATATTTTATGGGTTTGACATAGAAATAGCGTATCAACCTAAAATTGCATCAACTTAATTTATTTTCATTCTTGAACCTTGTATTGATGCAACATACCATATATATGTTGTGTGACTCCAGCTTGGGCATCGAAAGACACACATTGCTCAGGACTTTCAGGCGAGAACATTTCTCTGATAGTTTTTAATTCGTAATATTGTATATATGCATGTTCTAGAATTGTATACATTAATCTCGATACAGTGATTTCATGGACTAGTACTATATGGATCCCGTCAGGAGTTGTTACCCCCTACCGTGTTCAGTGGGTACTCGTGTATATTGTATCTCATCGTGTATATTGGGTATTGATTATATTTCGTGTTCACATACTACTCGTGTTCAGTGTGCTTACTCGTGTACATCCAGCACTCATGTTCGGTGGTTATGATATTCGTGTACACCCACAACTAGTGTTCAGTGGTTATTATTTTGTGTTCGTAGCATGTCGTGATTGGATCCATCAATATGAGTTGGGGGTGGGAGAGTAGGAGTTGATTGTGTGATCAAAGCCATTGTTACAACGTGTAAATTTTGGTTACATACCTTACTTGTAGTCCGTCTTACTAATCATTTTCACCCAACCCGATCACATAATGAACTTGTATTCTGAGGCACATTAGTTAGTTTAGATTGCAGTTATTTTATTATATTATGATATTCATATTGTTGATCAATATTCTCATGCATTACCTTATATCTTGTTCATCATTCATATGTTTAGTAATCTTGTATTTTATTTTTATTATCTATTTATATGCTCGATTATGCTATTGAAACTGCTTTCAGAGGTACGTACTTTGCTCCAATCCTGACTGGATGTTTTTTCCAGATGACTGGCTTTTAGAGCAGTATCCCATATTCTATGGGCCGCAGGATAGCGTACCTCTAGAGGATACTCCTATTGTCCAGGAGGACTTTGTTGCAGAGCCGAGGAGGTCTAGATTATATTTATATTGGATTGTATTAGACTATTATTTTGGTGGATTCACAATTTGTATTATTATTTCAGATTATGGATTATATCTTATTCTTTCCTTCGCTATTCTATTCGTGTATTATTCTTTCTTAGTTTATTTTGTGATTGAGATTAGTTATTCATATGAGATACCATATTGCTCCTCCGTTTGGAGTTGAGATGATTGACAGGTACCATATTATATTGTTGAGATGTTAGATAGTTAGAAATAACCCAGACAATGTTCTACCACCGATTCTTCGGCGTAGGCTGGGCGTAACCATGTAATCGTGCCTGAATATCTGGGTGCGGGTCGTGACAGAAGTCGGAGGATATTCTGAAGACTTCTTTTAGGACTCGGTATAGCCAGTATGAGTTCATGGTGATGCCGTTTGGGTTAACTAATGCCCCGGCGATATTTATGAATTTGATGAACAAGGTGTTCCACCAGTACCTTGACAAGTTCATAGCGGTGTTCATCGATGACATTCTTATATACTTGAAGACACATAGAGGAGCACGGGAAGCATTTATCGATTGTGTTGGATGTGCCGAGGAAGGAGAAGCTGTCCGAAAAGCTGTCTAAGTATGAGTTCTTCCTGGATAAGGTAGAGTTCTTAGGACATGTTGTGACTGGTGATAGAATTTTAATGGATTCGAAGAAGATCGTAGTAGTAGAATATTGGAAGACCCCGAGTTCAGTGGAAGAGATCAAAAGTTTCTTGGGTTTGGCAGGTTACTATAGGAAGTTTGTGCAAGATGTTTCAAGGATTGCCAAGCCAATGACTAGACTCACCTGGAAGGATACAGAGTTTGTTTGGACAGAGGAGTGCCAGGTTGCTTTTGAGGAATTGAAGATGAGGTTGACGTCTGCTCCTATTTTGACGTTGCCATCAGGGTCTGGAGGTTTCACTATTTATAGTAATGTATCGAAGAAAGTGCTGGGTTATGTTCTTCAGCAGAATGGGAAAGTGATTGCCTATGCATATAGGCAGTTGCATCCTCATGAAAAAAACTATCCTACCCACGATTTGGAGTTGGCAGTAGTCATCTTTGCCTTGAAGTTATAGAAACACTATTTGTACGGAGTTCTTGTGGAGATCGTTCACAGACAACAAGAGCTTAAAGTGCATTTTCACTCAGAAGGTGTTGAACATGAGGCAGCGTCGGTAGCTGGAACTGATAAAGGATTTTGATATATCTTTGCAGTATCATCCTAGGAAAGCCAATATAGTTGCCGATGCCTTGAGCAGGTATCCGGTAGCTATATTTTTGACATAGGATCGATATTTGTTGGAGGACTTGGAGAGCTTGGGCATTGAGGTTATAGTTCCTGGTTTTGCCATATAGATATGGGGGTTACAGATACACTCATAGTTGATAGAAAGTATCAAGTTATTCCAGTATGAGGATGTATCTCTGAGGAGCATCAGAGCTCAGGTGAGAGCATGATTGGAGGATAATTTCACCATTGTTGAGGATGGTTCTTTGCGGCATGGTATTAGATTATGTGTGCCTAGTGGAGAGATACTTAAGGAGGTTTTGCAGGAAGCACATCGCTCTCAGTATTCAATGCATTAAGGTGCCAACAAGATGTATCAAAATATGCAAGAGTGTGTGTGGTGGTATGGCATGAAGAGGGAAGTGACACAGTTTATATCCTGATGCTTAGTGTGCCAGCAGGTGAAAGCCGAGAGGTAGAGGCCAAGGGGTTTACTTCAGCCATGACCCATTCTAGAGTGGAAGTGTGAACACATTACTATGGATTTTGTGTCCAGACTTCTACGATCTCCAGGAAGGAAAGACGCAATTTGGGTCATCGTTGACAGGTTGACCAAGTTAGCCTACTTTTTGCTTTTCAAGGTGGGTTTGTTTACGGAGAAGCTGGCAGAGATGTATGTGAGGCAGATCATCAGGATACATAGGGTTCCCGTCATCATAGTCTTGGAACGGGATAGTCGTTTCAATTTTTATTTTTTGAGGAGTTTGCAGGCGAGTTTGGATACCCAGCTTAAGTTCAGTACTGCATATCATCCCCAGACAGATGGGCAGTCAGAGAGGACCAATCAGACTCTTAAGGATATGTTGTACACCTGTGTACTAGATTTTAGAGGATCTTGGAAGGACCATCTCTATTTGGTAGATTTTGCTTACAACAACAGCTACCGGGCTAGTATAGAGATGTCACCATTTGAGGCTCTGTACGGTCGAAGATGTCGTACTCCCTTGTCATACGACGATGTTGGAGAGAGATATTTATTGCGGCGAGAGATGGTTGTGGATGCGACAGAGAAGGTTAAGTTGATCAGAGACAGACTTCGAATACCGCAGACAGACAACGATATTGGGCCGATAGCTACCGGAGACCATTGGAGTTTGAGGTGTAGTTTTAGATTTTTTATTTGTGTTGATATTGGTTGTTTGTTATAGATTATGTTATTAAGGTTTTGATTTTTCTAGGTTGGTGGTTTGGTGTTTTTGAGGATTTCTCTGATACGAGACATAATTTATTTCGGTGTAGGCGGGAAGCTTAGTCCGTGATTCATCGGACCGTTCAGTATTCTTAAGAGGGTTGGTACAGTTGCTTACCGACTAGACTTGCCACCTGCATTAGAGGGAGTGTACAACATATTTTACGTGTCACAGTTGAGATGGTACGCGGCAGATCCTAGTCACGATTTGGATCACTCGAAGATATAGGTGGGACCTACTCTTAGCTATTCAGAGCAGCCATTTGAGATTCTGGATCAGAGAGAGAAGGTAATGAGGAACCAGACCATTTTCCTGGTATGCGTCGCTTGGAGGTATCACTCTCCGGGCAAGTCTACTTGGGAGAGGAAGGATAAAATGTGAGAGCGTTACCCATATTTGTTTGTACCTTAAGGTATGTTCTTTCTTGATTTTGTTCTATTTTATTTTCTCGGGGTAGTTTTGCCTTTGAATTTCGAGGACAAAATTATTTTAATGAAGGTAGACTTATCACTACCATATTTTCTAGGAAAGGGTATTTTGGTTATTTTATAATTAATTAAATATTATACATGTTGAATATTTATTTATGGTATTATTTATTTATTGTTAGATGTTAGTTTTTAATTAGGACTTGTGTTAGTGGACCTAACTAGTTTAGATTAGATCCATGGACCAACATTTAATTCTAGTTAGATTTGAGCCCAATAGTAAGCCCATTCATTAGGATGATGAATTAATTTGTTAAACCAATTGGACTAGAACCTTCCCTCCTTAATTAATTTCTTTATGACAAGCCCCAAGGGGTATTGTGGACATTTTATAGTAGCTTGGAGGAGGGGTAGAGGCAGGCCTAGTAGAGGGAGGAGAGAGACTCACTCTTTTTTTTTATTCTAAATCTATATCTAGAATTTTTTTTCCAAATTTATTCATCCCTACACCAATCCCTACCCAAATTTCGTTCTAATTCCTTCCCTATTCATTATTGGAGGCTATTGGAACAAGGAGAAAGCAAGAAACTTCAAGCAGGAGGAAGGATTTACAAGTTGAAGACTCTTGACGCTCATTTGGAGAATTGTATTAGGAATCCATCTCCTAATAGATATTATTTAGTTTTCCCTCTCTAATTAGATTCCTAATCTATAATTTAATCATTAGGAACCCTCCCATGTAGTAAGGTAATCCATAGGAATTGGAATTAGGTTCATAGGAGGCCTATGTAGAAAGTTATGTAGTATTTTGTTTCAATTTTGGGGGAATTTCGAGCTTGACACATCTTGTGTTTGTTAATAGGTCAATTAGACCAAATTGACATGTGTTTGGTTGTGTGTGAATAGTGTCGTATCCACAATTGGATACTTATAGGCCATATCTCGATAATTTGACGATACAGGTTGATTTTGGGGTTTTTCTTCGGACACGGGGGTTTGAGCATGTCACATTTTGACACGGGCACATAATTGAGTAGCTAACACTTCGTGTTGCTTCTAATTACGATTTTAGATTTGCTCGTGTCCTTCGAAATATCTTTGGTGGTGAGTTGGAGCCGTATCGCAAGTATATCATAGAATGAGTGTGATACGGGTGTGATGTACTCCACGTGTTTGATACTTTGCATTGTAAATTAATTTACCTTAGTTATAGCTATTAGAGTTTTATAATTATAATTGGTATATGATATATATATATATATATATATATATATATATATATATATATATATATATATATAATGTATGTTTTATTTTCAATTATGATGTATTTGTGGTCATTGGAGAGTAGGAGAGTTCATGTGCATCACTAGTGTGGTTATGTGTAAGCATATATATATAAGGATATATAGATATATGTATGTATGTATAGATGTGTGCATGTGAGCTATGGAGGGCCAACAAGCAAGCCGGATAAGCAGAAGCATAAAGCAGTAGCAGCAGTGAGAAGCTGCAGCAGCAGCGAGAAGTAGCAGCAGAAGCAGTAAGCTGAAGCAGCAGCAAGCAGTAAGCTGCAGCAGCAGAAGCAGCAGCAGTAAGTTGCAGCAGCAGCAGAAGTAGTAAGCTGCAGCAGAAGCAATAAGCAGCAGCAACGATAAGCAGAAGCAATAGAAATAAGCGGCAGTAGGAATAGTGTGTAGCAATGCTTAGAGATTAAGTTATAAATAAGCTAAGTTAATATTATTAGTTAGTTATGTATATATATATATATATATATATATATAAGCACTAGTTAGCATTAATATTAGTTAATATTATTTCGAGTTTACCTTGAGCTATACCAAGGTAATGAGAGTTGAGGTATCTTGGGTATTGGTATTGAATATTCGATGGCTATGTTAGTTATGTTAGTTGGTATAGTATCGTTATAAGTTTAAGTGCATGTTAGTGTATAGTGAGGTATGTATGGTTAGTTAGTTAATCTTAGATAATGGATTACCTTGTGATACTAAGGTAATATCAAGGTATTGGTTTATACTCAAAGTATTGGGTTTGTTTATCAAGATGGATGTGTAGGTGGTGTGATACCGCTTTTGGTTCAAAGCCGAGGTATCCACTTAGCATTAGTTTAACTATGAGTGATATGTATTTTTATCTTATATATGTATTATTATATTTTCATATCTAATAACTTACGTATCTTATGATATAGTAATGTGTTGGTATCCTAGTATCCTAACATAGCTAGTATAGCCTAGTTAGATAGTGTATGGACCCAATATCCTACAGATAGACTCATACAACCTAGAAAATAGCTAGTTTGACTAGTTTGACCTTGAGTTGACCTAGTTTGAATATGTTAACTTAAAAATGGCTTTATGACCTATAATTTGATTAGTTTAACTTATTTTTATTTTAAAACCTGGTATTAATGTAATATTTCATATTTAGTTCTCAGAGGTATCGTACCGGACATATTTAAAACTGTTTACCAGATTCCAAGCAAGTACATTCTCTGATAGTTTCCCATTCATGATATCCTCTATGTCTCTTTAATTTAGTGTAGATATCCTTGATTTTTTGACACGAATTGGTATATCCGTATCTTGTCATGAGATATTATTCCTTGGTATTTATGGTGTATCTTGTGCAAGCCTTGTTCCTTCTTCTTCTTGTACATGTACAGACATTGATTCTTGGGGAGACTAGCTACCTACCAAGTAAATTCTGTATCATAACGTACCATGGTTGGATCCACTATACCAGCCGGGGGCGGTGAATGTTAGTATATATATGTGATTAAACCCTCCTTATGCATGGCTTGTTCCTTAAATAGTATTAATCATATACTGTACGTATGATTAACCAGGCCATAATCCTTTTACAAGTTCCCAAGTTGATCACATATTAAAGCTGGTACTCACTCAGTTAGTAGTAGTATTTCTTGCTCATTTCTATGATGCTCATTCTTGTATTTATTTTTAGTATTCCTAATGTGCATATCTCTTCTACCTGTATATTGCATCTTGTATATTTGCTCTATTTATTGTTATATAGTTTATATCATTTATTGGAACTGTTGTTAGAGATGTACTTTTCTCCTTTTCTGACTAAATATATTTTTTCCAAATGACCCTGAGGAGTGATATCCCACTCACTAAGGGCCTCAGAACTTAGTTGGCTTAGAGCCAGAGACTTTGGCTTAGTAGGGTCTCATCCCGATTGAGACAAAAGACCCATGACTCGTAGCTCAGTAGATAGATCTTTTTGTACTGGATTTGTCTCTAGCATTTTGTTATTAGTATTCCTTTATATGACTCATTGGATATAATCTTGTGAGTTGTATTATCTATTTAGTTCTTTTATCTTATTTGTGTAGTTGTTCCATCTTATACATCCGTGATTGAGTATTTATATTTTATTGGTAGCATTATTATATCTTGATTGCTAGATAGATACTTTACCCAAACAATATTCTGTCATCGATGCTACGGCGTAGGTTGGGCGTTGTTCACTACTCGTGCCCCTTCACTAGGTCATAAAAATACCACTGGGGCATTGGTCAACACAAACGACATAACCAAGAACTCAAACTGGCCATACCGAGTCCGAAAAGCTATCTTCAAAATATTCTCCTTCTTCACTTTCACCTGGTGGTAGCCTGACCTCAAGTCTATCTTTGAAAATACTCTCGCTCCGTTCAACAGATCTAAGAGATCATTAATCCTCAGTAGCGCGTATTTGTTCTTGATAGTGATATTGTTTAGAGCCCTGTAGTCGATACACATGTGTACCGACCCATCCTTCTTCGGTACAAAAAATATCGGAGCACTCCATGGTGATGAACAGAATCGAATGAAGCCTTTGTCCTACAACTCATCCACATGCTTCTTCAACTATACCAGTTTGCATTTTTTAACTCTACAAACGTGCTGATATATCGGCTCTATACCTGGCACCAAGTCTATGGAGAACTCAATATCTCGGTCTAGCGGCAAACCCGATAACTCCTCCGAAAAAACATCCATAAAGTTTGCTATCAAAGGATGTGACAACTTCTTCTCTTCCACCATGGCTCCAGAGATGGCATCCTCGCTCAGCTCCGCTGCTCCTTTGGCAAACTCAAACTCTGGATCTCTTGGTGGTCGAAATAAAATACTGTCTTCACGATAATCTATACTAGCATGGTGCCTACTTAACCAATCTATCATGAGTACAATATCATAGTTCGGAAGTGGTATTACGAATAAGCTTGCACTGAATTCCTGGCCTCCCAGTACAACTCTTCGATCTTTATAAACATTACTGACTAGGATAATGCTTCCCCCAGTTGTGATCTTCCAAGTCCTAGCCAAAGGTTCAGACTCTAAATGTTGCTTAAGAGCAAAAGATACAAATACAAAAGAATAGGAAGCACCAGAATTGAATAAAGCATAAGCTAGAATAAAATCAAGGAGAATTAAACCTGATGTCACATCTCCGACCGACTCCTTCTCCTCAACTGTCAGGAGAAAGCTTGCCCTCACAGTACACCTCTATATTATTGCTGCTGCTGGATAAAATATTGTTGCTGAGTCTGTAAAGGAGGTCCCCTCTACTGTCTCGCAGGTGGCCTCGCTGGTGCTCTTTGTACCGGTGCTGCTCTCTGGCCTGCTCGAACTAGAGCCACTAGAAACTCCCTCAACTGGTGGCCTAGCTCTCCACAGCAGAGGCACACTTCAAGCCTCTTCCAGCTATGGGTAATTTGGTAATTTAGCCTAGTTATTTAATTTTAGTAATATAATATTAATATTAGTGGGCCATATATATTTATTTGATGCTTGTATTAGTTATTTAATTATTAGAGTGCCATAATTAAGTAGAGGCTTGTAATATTTAATTTAGTTAGTGGCCTAGCCTATTTAATTTGACTTGACATTAGTGGACCTAAATTAGACTTGTCATGATAAATAGTGAGGCAACATGGACTAGGCCCAATGAACCATTCCCACTAATTAACTAAAGAGAATTAGTTTAATTGTAATTAGTTAGAGACTTCCAAAAATATTCTTTCTTAATTATTCCTCATTTAGCATGTAGGGGCATAGTTGTCATTATACATTTCTTGGAGAAGGGGGGTAATAAGGGGCCGGCCACATATAGAGGGTCTTCTCTCTCTCCTCTTACTTGCTCATTCATTTTTAGATCTCAAATTCTAGATCCCCAATTTCTCATTTTCCCTTCATTGATTTTCTACATAATTCATCCATTAATTCTTTGCAATTTTATTCCATTCTCTCTCATTCTCATCACTCAAAGAGCATTGGAGCTTGGAGAAGCAAGGAGCATTAGGAGGAGGGACATTGGTAAAAATATTGTGTCGGGATTATGTCCAATTGTATTTCATTGGGAATTTATCTCCCAATTAGTAATTTCTAAATTTTCTCTCTTATTATAGCTTCTTAATCATGCATTTGACCATTAGGAATGACCCCATGGAATAGGACTACCTATAGGAACAAGTTTTAGGCTATTTAGCTATGTAAAATGAGTTCTATGTGGAGTTTTGTGTGTATGTTGGGGAAATTACGAATTTGATACATCAATTATGTGTCATGAGACCAATTAGATCTAATTAGACTTAGATTGGAGTTATGGGACTAGGTACGTTTCCATAATTGGATACGTGTAGGCTGTATTAAGGTATCTTGTGATACGGTATGAAACGGGGCCCAATTTTGGTATTTTTTGCACAATTCTCTTCAATTTCTATTGTAGAAAGTTACATATATATGTATATATATATATATATATATATATATATATATATATATATATATATATATATATATATATATATATAGGTTTAGGATTGTTTAATTATGGAGAATTTGGGTTTTGGTGTTTAAATTAAGTGTGTATCATCAGTATAGTCGACTTGCACACATAGTGTTTGACTATATGTCTATAATGTATCCTTTAGATATATGTATATTGTAATATAAATGTTTATACATATATAGATAGATATATTTATATGTATTTGATATTTGTGGTTAGTGTGCATCGGTAATGGAGTGTACTCGTGTCAGGGTTCGTGTGTATCAGGTATTAGAGGGAGTGCTTAGGCAAATATCCAGATGCTAAGGGTTGCAGGTAGGGAGGTGACTTGAAGCAATAACAGTAGTAGTGGGGATAAGTGTGCAGGCCAGATTTTAGGTTAGGTTTGAGTATGAGGGGCTCGGGTATGGTCGGTAAGGATAGGTGTTACATTGAGATATGCACTGGCACATTTGTGCACAACAAAGACTGTAATATGGGGGTCAAGGTTGTAGGTGCTCGGGTTGCAGGTGTATCAGTATTGGATAAAGGTATGTACTGATATCTTTAGCGTATAGATGCTGGGTATACGTGAAAAGGAGGAGTATCAGTGTTAATACTTATGTGTAAAGCTAGGGGTGAGGTCAAATTATAATATATATCAGTATATATGTGGATTGAATGGATATCATAGTATTCTTGGAGTATTAATGTACCAATAGGATAACAAGTGATAATGGATTTGGGTTGTAAAGAACCTTGGTAATACTACACAGTGTGCAGTGAGAATTGGTCAATGTTCAGAGAATAGTCGGGTTAGAGGGTATCATCCAATGACAATAGAAGAAGGAGCATAGTCTTGCCTGGATGTTAATTGCAGTGATAGAGGAGAGTGATGGAGGTGAGGGTCTGATACCATATAGTACAGATCAGTGAGAGAAGAACCATGTGATATGGGTGTCAAAGGATAACAACATGTATTAGAGGTGGCTTGATTGGGGGTAGGGATGAGCAGGTGAGTGCAAATTGTTACCTATGTAAGTACTAGTGGTTGTTTGGACATTAAATATATGAATAGGAAGGAGTATCATGTGGTTTGGGCTGACTGCTACTAAGGGTGCCTTTAGGTTAGAAAGTGAGTGTCAGTTGGTTGTATGCTGCTTGTGTGTGTGTGTATTGTGGTCTTAGTAAGTAGTTAAGAGTTGCTCTACGCATTGCAACTAGGGGTGTATCATATGGGGGAAATCTAAGAGCATAATCAATTAGTGAGTGTGTGTGTGTGTCGTAATACCAATGTGGGTGATATGGTATGTTTCAGTAAGGCTATGGGTCTAGATTCCTGTCGGGATTTATTTGTGCAACAAATTAGATGGACCTGTGTGTAGTGTACACCAACAGGTGCAGTAGAGGTGTAGGTCTGCAGTAGTGTGTAGGAGGATGGGCAGCAAGTACGAGCCAACAGTAGGGACTGCTATATACTACTATGTTCTTGCAACAGCAAGTTAGAGCTGTCACTACCACATTTTCTATGAGAGAGTATTTTGGTAATTTCAAAATTATTTAAATATTGTGCATGTTGAATAATTATTTATTGTACTATTTAATTATTGTTAGATATTAGTTTATTATTTTGGACTTGTGTTAGTAGACCTGACTAGTTTATTATTTTGGACTTGTGTTAGTGGACCTAACTTGTGTTAGTGGACAACAAGTTAAAGCTGTCACTACTATTTAATTATTGTTAGATATTTTCTTGCAACAACAACAAGTTAGACTCATGGACCAACATTTGCAATTAGTTAGAATTGAGCCCAATTAGAAGCCCATTCATTAGGAGGATAATTAGTTTAATTAAAACCATTAGACTAGAACCTTCTCTCCTTAATTATTTCTTCATGAGAGGCCCCAAGGGGTATAATAGAGATTACATAGTGACTTAGGAAGGGGGTCAAGTGGCCGGCCTATACAAAGAGGGGGGAAAAGTTTTTCTCTCCTCTTTTTATTTCAAATCTAGATCTAGAATTTTCCTCAACCAAATTCCTTCATTCCAACATTAATTCCCTACCAAATTTCATCTTAATTCCTTCCCAAATCACCATTGGAGGCTAGTAGAGCAAGGATCTAGAAGATAGAATCAAGGATCTACATAGAGGAGCAAGGATCTACAAGTTGAAGGCCATTTTCATTAAATTTGAAGGTTGCATTGGGAATCCATCTTCTAATAGGTACAATTTAGTTTTTTTTCTTCTTATTATGTTCTAAATATGATATTTAACCAAGAGAAACCACCCCATATGAATAGGCTACCCATAGGAATTGGAATTATGTTCATAGGAGGCCTATTGAGAAAGTTATGGTACTTTTTGTGTCAATTCTGGGAGAATTCTGAAATTGACACTTGTTGTGTTTGTCAATTGGTCATATAAACTAAATTGGCATATGTTTGCTTGATTGTGGCTAGTATCGTGTCCACAATTAGATACGTGTAGGTCGTATCCCGACAAATTGGTGATACGTGTTGATTTTGGGATTTTTTCTCCAACACGGGGCTTTATGCATGTCATATTTTGACACAGACACGTAGATGTATATTTTTCTCTTCGTATTATTCATAAATAGTAATTTAGACTTTATCGTATCCTTCGAGGTACGTTTGGTTGTGTGGTGGACTCGTATCGCAAGCGTATTATAGATCTAGTGTGATACGGGTGCGATGCACTCCACGTGTTTCTTGTGTTGCATTCTAGATGCAATATCCATTATTCTTAGCCAATTATAATAGATGTATATATATATATATATATATATATATATATATATATATATATATATATATTTATATATTTATATATATATTGTTATGTAGTTATATGTACTAGAGTATTAAGTATCTATATGCATATGTGTTTATATATATAAACATGTAGATATACATCTATATATATATATATATATATATATATATATATATATATATATATATATATATATATATATATATAGCTAGTTGAATAGTATGATATATGTATATATGTAAGTTGAATATATATGTATATGTATATGTGATGCTATATATATATATATATATATGAAATCTAGTAGTGTATATGTGTTATGTTCATATATGTACTTATGTATATGTGTTTGTATATATACATATAAGTATAGTAGTGAGGGGTATTATATATATAGATTATATGAGAGTGAGAGTGTGGATATAGATGCATTGATATGTTTATATATCTAGTTACTTGGTGAGGTACATAGTTATATATATATATATATATATATATATATATATATATATATATATGCATATGGAGGTATGATACTAGTGTGTGTGTGTGTGTGTGTGTGTGTGTGTGTGTTGTGTTGAGAGGAAGTGAACCAGTGCACCTATAGGGAATCAGTGCAAACAAGCAATGGCAGCAACATGTATCAGTAAACAAGCAGCAACGTTTCAGCAAAGAGTAGCACCAGCAGCTCGACAGGAAACCACCACCACCAGCAACGTTTCAGCAAAGAGTAGCACCAGCAGCTCGACAGGAAACCACCAGCAGAAGCAGTATTTCAGCAAAGAAATGCAGTAGTAGAAGCTCGAGCATGGCACAGTATTGTGCACCTTTGAGTGCACAACAGAGTCTATGAGCAACAACAACTTAGACATGAGCAGTAGCATCAACAACATGTATAGCTAGGTAGATGGGTAGTTAACTAGATAGTTAGTTAAAAATGCATTGTTAGTTTCATAATTGGTATATATGTAGCATTATATAGATAGGTAATATGTTAAGTTAATAGGTATATATGGTTATATGTATTAGTTGCATTGATGGTTAGTGTAGCATTGTACTTAGTATCGAATATTCATATTAGTAAATACTAGTAGTTGGTATTAGTATATACTAGAAGTTATATTAGATTGATATATATGTATTAGTATATAGTTAGGAGTTGGGTAGTTATTATACACTAGAGTTGACATTCCCTTGAAATACCAAGGTAAGTATCAATGTATTGAGGGTTACTCAAGGTATTAGAGTTGGGTATCGAGTTGGAGGTTTAGTGGTGCGATACCACGTTCGTTCAAAGCCAAGGTGTCCACTTAGCATTTATAATTAGGATTAGTGTGTGTGTGTGTATATATATATATATATATATATATATATATATTATTTGTTGTGTATGCATATATGTTAATTTTATATCTCTTGTTTGCGTATCTTGCGATACGGTAACTTAGTATCCTAGATTTAGCTTGTATGGCCTAGATTCCTAGTGTATGAACCCAATATCATAAAGATAGACTCATACAACCTAGAAATATGTAGTTTGACCAAGTTTGACCTATTTGACTTAGAGTTGACCGAGTTTGACTATTTTGACTTAGAAATGGCTTTTTGACCTAGATGTTCACTAGTTTAACTTATTTTTATTCTGAAACCTTGTATTGATGTTATATTCCATATCTAGGTCATTGAGGCACCGTACCAGACATCTATGATACTATTCATCGGACTTCAGGCGAGTATATCCTCTGATAGTTTCTCATTTATGATATCCTCTATGTTTATTGTATCTAGTGTATATATCCTTGATTTCTTGACACGATGGTTACACAGATTGGTATATCAAGATCTCGTCCTGAGATGTTATTCCTTGGTATATATGGTATATCTTGTGTAAGCCTTGTTTCATTATTCTTCTTGTACATGTACATACACTCATTCTCGGAGAGACTTGCTACCTTTCTAGATAATCCCGTGCCATAGCGTACCATGGTTGGATCCACAATACCAGTCGGGGTTGGGGAGTATGTACTGTAGATATGTGATCATACCTTCCTTGTATCAAGTCTTGTTCATTGAATATTGTTAATCATACACCGCACATATGATTAACCAGGCTATAAATCTTGTATCAAGTTTCCAAGTCGATCACATGTTAAAGCTGGTACTCACTCACTTAGTCATTAGTATTCTTACTCATTGTTCATTCTTGTATTTATTTCCAGTATTTCCATATTGTATATCTCTTGCCTCTATTATTGCATCTGGTATATTCACATTATTTACTGTTACATAATTTATATTATTGATTAGAACTGCTGTTAGAGATGTACTCTGCTCCTTTCCTGACTGGATATATTTTTCCAGATGACCCTGAGGAGTGGTCCCCTACTCATTATGGGCCTCAAGATGTTGTGGGATTAGAGCCAAAGACCCTAGATTAGGAGGGACTCATCCCGACTGAAACAGATGACCCGGGACTCATAGTTTCATAGATAGACTCTTGTACTGGATTTGTCTCCATCTTATTTTTTAGTATTTCTCTGACTCATTTGTTATTATTTGACTCATGAGTTGTATTGTGACTATTCTATTCTTTTATCATATTCGTGTATATTTATATCTTAGATTTGTGATTGAGTATATTTATATTGTTGGTGGCATATTACATTAATTAGATAGATTACCCAAACAGCGTTCTACTGCCGATGCTACGGCGTAGGCTGAACGTTGTTTCCGATTTGCATCCCTACCCTGGGTGCGGGTTATGACAAGAGACTTGCAGTATATCATATATTAGGCATATAGGAAGTGGTGTATACTGGTATCAGTAACAATAGACTTTAGGTTGGGTACAAGGCTGTGCCATTAAGGGGTTAAGTAACAGAGCTTATTGATGTATCAATTGTGTAGAGATAACATTGGGGTATCAATCAGACATCAAATTAGAAGGGTGTTATACATCAAGTACCAACTTGTTATGTGTGTATATGAAACATGAATGAGGGGCCTTAGGACTGCCTGTATGTAGAGATCTATTGTCCTCAACTAAGAACAGAGTGAGGAGTATCAAGAGTCGGGTATCAATCATAATGGGAATTAGGTTGTTAGTTAGCATAGAGTATAGTGATGTTAGTTACTATTTAAAAGTTATAAATTAGATTATTGCAGAGGTGTTAGTATCAGTTATTAGTTGTATCAGTTAGTTAGCTAAGTGATTAGTCAGTAGCAGTTAGTTGATTTGATAGTATCAGTAATTATCGTAGTAAGTTAGTACCAGTAATAATAGCTACACTTAGTTAATAGTAGATATTAGTAGGTATATTTTACTAGTTAGTTGTTACTAAACATTAGTTAAGGTAATAGATAAAACTATAGGAAATGATCTAGTATAGTTACAAGTTAGTTTTGACTGGTTGGTGGTCAAAATAGACCAATAAACCTAGTTGGACCTAAAATAACTTAGAATGCATGGTTGACTCATCTTAACATGATTATCACTCCTTCCTCAAGCTACTATATAATGTCCATTATACCCCTTGGGGCCTTTCATGAAGAAATGATTAAGGAGGGAATGTTCTAGTCTAATGGTTGAATTAAATTAATCATCCTCCTTAATGAATGGGCTTCTAATTTGGCTTAATTCTAACTAATAATAAATGTTGGTCCATGGATCTAATCTAAACTAAATAGGTCGATTAACACAAGTCCAAAATAAAAAACTAAAATCTAATAATAATTAAATAACACAATAAATAATTATTCAACATGCACAATATTTAATTAATTATGAAATGACCAAAATACCCTTTCCTAGAAAATGTGGTAGTGACAAGAACTGGATCTGATAAACCCCTTTTCCTGCAATTCATCTACTTGCTTCTTCAGCTCGATGGGCTTATTGTTGTTCACAATATAGACATGATATAAAATCGACTCTGCACCAGGCACCAAGTTAATAGAGACCTCAACATCTCGATCTGACGACAACCCTGGCAACTCCTTAGGAAACACATCCAAAAACTCTACTATCAACGAATGCGGCAACTCCTCGTCTTCCACCATAGATCCACAGATAAAGCCTTCTCCCTGCTTCAAATCTTCTCTAGCAAACTCAAACTCTGGCTCTCCTGGCGGGCTAAAGAAAACTCTTCCTCCTTTGCAATATATAATAGCATGGTGCCTACTCAACAAATCTATCCCGAGTATAATGTCGTAGCTCAGAAGTTGCATTACAAGTAGACACACACTCAGCTCCTGGCCTCCCAAAGGTACTTTCTGATTCTTGCAAACATTACTAACTAGGATAATGCCGCCCCCGGTCATGATCTTGTAAGTCCTAAGTAAAGGCTCAGCTACCAAATGATGCTTCAAAGGAAAAGAAACAGATACAAAACTATGAGAAACACTACTATCAAACAAAGCTAAAGCTAAAAAAGAATCAAGGAGAACATAACCTACAATGAAATCTCCGGTGGGTTCGGTCTCCTCGACAGTCATAGCAAACGCTCGTCCCTGAGGCACACCTCATTGATGCTTGTGCTGGGCATAACGCTGCTGCTGGGTCGGAAGCGACAATCCCCTCGGCTGTACTAAAGGTAGCCTCGCATGTGCTCTTTGAGCTAGAGTACTTCCTGAGTTGCACGACAAGGGTTGGTAGAATAATCTCTCATCTGGTGCCCTCTCTGCACCATAATACAGGCAAACTTCTAACATCTTCCGGTAAAGTTCTCAGATATGGCCGAGCTTCTTGCAGTAGTAGCAGAAAGCGTACTGTGAGTGTCTCTGCTGCTGCTATAGTGGCAAGTAAACTGGTACCCTAGATGGAGTCGGATATTGTTATGGCTACTGGAAAGGCCTAGACTAGAGATGAGAACGCTTAGCAGGCCCTGCGCTGCTACTGGCCCCCAGGAAAGAATTACGGTCTCTCTTGGGCTTTAAGCTCAACTCCCGCTCAACCTTGTGTGCCTTCGTAAGTATCTCAGATTATGAATGATAGAAAGACAGAATGAGGATCTTCACTTCCTAGTTCAGACCCTCACGGAAGCAGATAGCCCAAACCTCTGGCTCCCTCACCAAATACTCCAAAAATCAGCTCAACCTCCCAAACTCTGCGGCGCACTACTCCACAGACATGCTCCCCTGAGTAAGGCTCCCAAATTGCTTCCCCAAGTTTAACCTATCCACTCGAGAAAAGAACTTCCCTTGAAGAGGCCCTTGAACACCACCCAAGACTGCCCCACATCAGTACGAAGTGGCTCATTCCTGAACCAAGTATGAGCGATATCGAATAGCTGAAGTCCTACTGCCTCAACCTTCAGATCCTCAGCAAGACGAGATACTCTTATGAGACACTTAATATCCTCGAGCCAATCATTAGCATAGATGATGCCCTCGATCTCCTTGAAGACTCGAGGTTCCAGCTTCTTGAATTTTGGGATACTACCCGGCCGAAGCGGGGTAACCTACGGAGCAACTTGATGCTGGTCTGGAACCTCTCTCTCTCTGGTACAACATGGGCAACCTGATGAGCATTCTTACTACCCTGCTGTAACACATTAGTCAGCCTCGGGTGAGCCTCTGACTGGGCCCTCTGATCCTCCAACATCTTGTAAAATAGTATGAACATCTGGGTCGTATGTATCAGCACGGGAGGTAGAGGTGGAAGTCCCTCACTCGCAGCTGGAACAACCCTCTGTACTAGGGGTGCACCCCCGAACGCAGCTGATATGCCAATCACTTGAGAAGTGACTGGTGCAGGATCTCAGAAAGTCGCAGATCCCTAAGAAGCTGCTCCTCCATGTTGTGATCGAGTCCTAGGCGGCATCCTGAGGCAAAGCGAAAGAAAAGAATCAATATGACACAAGATAGAATATTTTCAAAGAAGGACAGTGAAAGATCAATTTATCATTATCAAGGAAGAACAATTAAAATAAAAAATAGAGTTTTTTCCCTAGTTGTGATTGAGTATTCTCAACATATAGCCTATATCCTATATCTTGAAGCAGGCTCGTTATAACACTCAAATTAGAGCACCCCTATGAATCGTACTATTTATGATCTTGAGGACCTGCATGTGCCACTGTAGAAGCATGAAAAATATGTTGTATAGCTATACGCAGCATGTTGATGCAGGGCAGCGTAAACAGAGGACCTCAGAGCCATCAACGTGCAACAGAGCTTTTCCACTGAGCACAGCGTAAAGTATAAGCTCAAGGACCATCCGCGTAATGCAGTATGTCCAGGCTGCTTCAGCATAAAAACGGTGCCACATCACCTTTATGGCGTAAAACTCATCCGCTTTCAATGCAGTATTGAAGTGTACGAGGAACGCTTCGTATTCTTCGAAATGAACTTGTCAGATCAAGCAATGAACCTGACGTCTAGACTCCTGACAAAGAGTACTGCACGACTACCCAGGCGACGGCTATAATGATGGCGCGACACTGCAACCCAGGCTGTCATTTATTGCCATTTTCTTGGCGTAAACCGCTTTTACGCATACAAAGGAATACGCTGCCTAGTTCTACACAGGCAGATGTGAGCTGTTTACGCTCCACAAAAGACAAACAGCCTGCCACGTCAAAAGCTGCTCTTCGTACAGGGCTCGAGGCACGTCTCTGTATTTAATGCGCAGAGTGATGACAGAACTCGAAGCACGTCTCTACATTTAATGCGCAGAAGGGTGGCAGACCTTCAAAATATGCCTCTGTATTTAATGCGCAGGATAATGGCGGATCTCCGCATTTAATACAGGAGATTTGATTAAATGTCACCGAACCGTCGTTTAGTGACATCCCCTTTGCGTAAACTGCTCTTACCGCGTACAAGGGGATACGCTACCTAGTTTTACACAGGCAGACGTGAGCTTCTTATGCTCCGCAGAAGACAAACAGACTGCCACGTCAGCAGTTACTCTTCGTACAGGATTCGAGGGGCATATCTGCATTTAATGCGCAGGATGGGGGCAGATCTCTGCATTTAATGCAAGAGATTTGATTATATCTCCAAGAGCCATAATTTCAGCTAAGACGTCCATATCATCACTTTGGCACATTTTGCCAACTCAGGCCTCAGTCAGCAGAGGAGGATCAGCTATCTTCTGCGCCTACTCGGCTTCTACGCCTACTCGGCTTCTACGCCTGCTCGGCTTCTGTGCCTACTCGGCTTCTATGCCTACTCGGCTTCTATGCCTGCTCGGCTTCTACGCCCACTCGACTTCTATGCCTACTCGGCTTCTACGCCTAATTGGCTTCTATGCCTACTTTGCTTCTACACGCCATGGTGACAGTTATTGGCTTCTACGCTAACCTCTTCTACACAAAGGATAACTACCTACATGGCTTCTACGCCGTGATCTTTGCAGCAGTTACATGCGTTGTCCCTTAGTTGGACACGCGTCACACACTCATTCAAAAGGTCATCTATACGCGGGCAATGGTTATTGTAACCATCATGTAAAAGGGTGATGTACTTTCTACTACTCGGTTTCTACACTGACTGAGTGGTCACTGTCACTAAAACTCTATAAATAGAGACCTCTATCAACAGAGGTCAAGGGTCAAAAATTGAAGGTCGAAAAAATAGAGTATCAGATCGAGGAGAGAAAACGATCGAGAAAGAGAAGAATCCAGAGCTCAGGCAAAGAGTAGCGATCGACGACTTTGGCATCGAGCATCCACTCTCTTTAGCAACCTTCGAAGCTGCTTTCTGTCTTCTACGGCACTTCTTCATCATCGTTTGGTCCAAGGGACAAAGTGATCGACTGTATATCAGACTCCTATAGCAATATTTACCCAGATTAAAAAATTATACTCGACATCCTCGTATAGGATTAATTGTACTTCTTATTTGTAAACATAAAGAGCGGGTTTTCGTATAAAGCCTCGTTTCTATATCTTTCGTTTATTTTATCAGACAACTAGATGGCGACTCTGCTGGGGACATCTTTCTCTTCTGATAAGGAAGCAATTGCTCAACACGATGCGGTATCCGTGGGATCCGTGAAGAACACACTGGTCGTCCAGTTCGACCAGTCTGCCTACGAAGATATGCTTCGAACAGGGGATAACTCTCACTTTCTCTCTGTCTAAGACAACAGGAAGCTGCGTAAGGTCTGGATGCCCAAGGCATCCTCTACCATTCCTGTCGACTCTCCGATCTCTTCGATCTCTCTGACCAATGAGGTTGTACCATTGCTCCCTCCGCGCCTTGTGCGTAAAATTCAGTCGCCTGTCTCTGACAGGGCAGACAAAACTTCTGGCAATGCCTCAGCGCCAATCCAGAAGTATACTCCGCACCTCCCGCGTAAAATTTAGTTGCCTGTTTCTAATAGGGCAGACAAAACTTCTGGCAATACCTCAGCGCTAGTCTAGAAGTACACATCGCGCTCTGTGCGTAAAATTCTGTCTCCCGTCTGTGACAGAATAGACAAAATTTCTGATAATGCCTCAGCGCCAAATCAGGAATCCTAAACGTGCTCCGTGCATAAAAATGTATCTGCCTTCTGCGGAAAAGCAGATGATCCCTGCAATCTACGCAGGGGAAAGCAAGTGACGGACTACTCAATTTCTCGGCCTTTACGCCAGCAAGGAAACAATCTGCCCGCCCTCCGGATTACGCGAGAGGCTGACGGCCGACTGAGGATATCCTCAGCTTTATGCCAACCAGAGCAGAGCTCCAAATTATGCCAGGAGAAGCTTCTCCGGGTAAAGAAGGCTCAATTTGCAGAAAGACACCCTCCTCGGGGATTATCTGCTACCTAGATGGCCAACATGTTGTATATAGGTGGCACAGGGAAAACTATGGTTCCCAACATCCGCATGCCCACTGATGTGAATAGAAGTAACAAGCCATCATCTTCTTCTTCTGTAACTCCTCCTGACCTGCACAAGTATCTGATCCAGAAACGCAAGGAGAGGGGATCTTACAGCATGTCTATTACGCCTCCTAGCGAGCACTATTGTAATAGTCATAGGATTGTAATTAATTATTGTTGTTCTGAAGCAAAACGGTCAGTTTTCGACCGGTTGAGCTACTCTCCTTCTTTCCAAGAAGAAGAGCCTACGCATGCATCTGTGAACATGGCTTCACACATACCTAGAGGAAGGTCAGGCTCAAGACGTCATCCCTCTAGAACTCCGAGCTGAAAGAGATTCAACATGCTCCTTAGGAACACCGAAGCTGGGGTGTTCCAAAATACTCGTTCGAGGTCACAACAACCGGCTTCGTACTCTTCTGATTCTGATGCTGGGGGTCGCCAGTCTTCCGAATCAAATGCCGAAAGTATAGAGTCAACTTCTACAGAGACCTATACTAATCTTTCAATGACACCCAGGGAGATGGGAGTTTATGCCATTGGAGATGAACGCGAGGAAGCTTCTCCGTCCGGGAGCGCTGAGCAATGCATCACTATAATGGAGACGTCTCTGAAAGAGATGCAATCTATGATGGAGAACATACACCAGATGATGCTAACTCAACACACAACTGCCATGGCCCATGCATCGGTCCCTCCAACTTAGATACGTGTGGGGGTGGACTTACCACCATCCAACACGATCCAAGAACCTGCTCTAGATCAAGAGTCAGGAGTTCCTCTGCTTCCTCACTCGAAAAATGTATTACCTCCCATTGGAGTCGCAATACAACCGATTCCTCACCACTCCGTGGTCCCACTACCGGCTGAAAATCTGATGCAGGCAGTACGGGAGCTGAAAACCCAATTTGATGCCTTGAAGCACAAAGATCAGCTCAAGAAATTGGGAATCAACCAGCCTTACCCATCAATTTAGGAAGAGGCCCCTTTCTCTCCTAAATACAAACCACAGACCATGGCTCTGTTCGAGAGAAAAACATCACCGAGTCAGTACATAAACTACTTCAGTATGATGACGGTGTTACTACAGGGGAATGACGCCCTCCTCACTCGGTGTTCAAGGGTGTCTCTCGGGAGTGGCTTACCAGTGGTTCCACAGCTTGGCGAACAACTACATTACTTCCTTCGACGACTTCAAAGCCTTATTATTTGCAAGATTCTACGAAGGAGGGATGGACATGTCGATGTCCTCTCTCATCGAAGTGAAGCAGAGGGGAAAAAGAGGACGTTCGCACCTTCATCGAACGTTTTCGTCAAGCCACTTTGCAAATACCTCCCGGAGTTCCAGACTCGGCATTGATGGACATTTGCAGGAAGAACCTTCTTCCCGTGATCTCGGTGTTCACAGGACCATATCAGTTCCATGATTGGCCCTCATTCATCATCTCAGCGGTAGCCGCCGAGGACAACAGTCGGAAGGCACGTGACAATGGCATCATGATCTCTGCCTCCGACAGAGGCAAGAGGTCATCCCCCAACAGCGACCATCCTCGCAGTTCCAACGGAAAAGAAGATCTAGCGATCAATACGTCCAGACAAAAGACTGCGGCAACCACGCAGACGAAACCTGGGACTTCCAGGCCCATTGAAGTGTACTCTTTCGACGATGACGATATTCCGAGCATATTCGAGTGTCTCGTCAAAAGTGTCAAGATTACCCTTCCGGAGGAGAAGCGGCCCAATGAAGTCTGCAGTACTAATAACCCCAAGTACTGCATCTCCCACAGATACGTACACCACCCTACAAAGGCGTGTTATGTACTGAAAAGGAAGATCCAGGAGCTGATCGATGCTAAGGTCATCACTCTGCGCAACAGCGAGAAGACGGTCACGGCCAACATGATCTCTCTGCAACTTGGCAATCTGCCTCCCCAAGAAGTCCCGGACGGTGTTACACCTATTTCCCGGACAAGGATGAACATCATTAATCATCCTCCAGCTAGGGGTCAAAATTATGACCTGCTACCCCTAACTACCCAGCGATGCGAGATTATGTGGGTTCACCCAGATCTGGTGTCAGAGATCAAAAAAGAACTCAAAGCACAAGCCATGTCACATGATTATGGTACACTCGGCATAAGAAGACGAGGTCTTGGCTACTGGAACCCGTTCAGGGAAAGCATACCTCCAGGACTATGGAGCCAGCCAGAAAGATGCATCAGCAGACGCTTTAGCTGCCAAGCCTTCAGAACCGGAGTCCGACGTACCAGAGGCCGGTCCTTCGAGACCAACTTCGGCGGACAAAGGAAAGCAAAAAGAAGTGCGTTTCGATAAACCTGTGAAAAATATTCGAAACAAAGGTTTAGAGAAGCCGTACAACTTCGACATCCTGGCCCAATTGGCTAATACACCAGCCAGGTTGTCCATCTTTGAACTACTCAAGCTCTCTCAAGATACTCGTTAAGCCCTGAGTGAAGCATTGATGCAGGCGAATGCATACTTGACCCAGCTCAAGTCCCCTGACGAAGAACCAGTGGCATGCCCTCAATGCCACAGTGAGATGGAGGTGGTCCCGAATATCACTTTCACTCAAGATGACATGCTGTTAAAACATAACAGGCATGACAGACCCCTCTATTACACCGGGTACGTCGATTCCATGGAGGTCGATCGGATTCACATAGATCCTGGATCATTAATTAGCATCATTCCTTATAGTCTGCTTAGACCGCTGAGGATTCCTACCAGCGAATTGGCTTACACCACCACTACAATCGTGGGTTTCAACGCCAGGAAAAGTAAGCTGTTGTGGGAAATTCGCCTGAGGATCCAGATTGGCAACCTCAGATCTGTGGCTACATGTTATGTCATTAATTTAGAGGTGTCCTACAATATTCTGCTGGGCAGACCTTGGATCCACGACCACAACATCGTTCCTTCGACTCTACATCAATGCTTTAAATATGTAGATGCCTAAGGAACAGTACAAACGGAGTTTGCTGACCTGAACCCGTTCAAAGGAGTAGAATCCTACTACTCTGATGTCGTATTATACTCACAAGACTACACGGAAGAGGTGTCAGCCGAAGCAGAGAAGGAATCCCACCGGGAGCCAGAAGAACCCTCTGCCAAGCAACCTCTGTCAATCAAGGTGAAAGGATGGACTACTCGTCCAAAAGCTATAGAGCCTATTGCTATCCACCAGAACAAAACTAGGTCAGAAAAAGGGGGTGATCCTCTAGTGATCACTTTGAACCAGAAGCCTCCACCCTTGGTCATCAACCTTCGGCGCAAAAGGCAGCCGATTGATGTAAATGCAACCGGGAACGAAGTTTCAGATGATAATAAACATCCTCTTTTCTAGTATATTGACGCTCAAATTCCGAATAAAAAATCCTCCCCCATGGCGATATAGAACCTATAGCGCAAAAATTCTTGGAAGCTATAGATTCCTATCATCCGTATATATGGGAAGTGGCATCATCATCCAATGTCACCACGACATATGGACCGCATGAGGATTCTATCTTCATTGTCCCGCCTACTTGCAGCAGTCAGCATTCAATAGTCTTCGGCCGTATGTGCAATGAACCAACTACGCAAGAAGATTCCTCCGATGATGATGCCGGTAAAATACAGGTTCACAGATACAGCCCTCAAGCTTTGAATATCATGCAAAGTATGGGTTATAACTTGAAGCTGGAACAAGGTCTCAACTACGGGAAAGGCAGACGAATGCCGCTGCATGGCGATCCCTACTATCAACGAACTCGTTTCGGGTTAGGGTATACCACCTCCCTTGCAACTCCTGAGTCAAACGAGGATATATTTTCCTCTTCTCAAAATGGCTCAGCGCCCTCCGACTCATCTCATGCTCTCTAACGAACATTATAAGTAAATATGGTAGTGACAGATTCCTTCGAAGCAGACGAACAAGAATCTGAACTGTTTAAGAATGACGCTTGGGCTCAGCAAATGGATACACAATGGGAGTTCCGCTTCGAGCAGAGAGAACCTCCCACTAAAGATAATGTTATCCAGATTGACGTTGGGGATAAACTTTCGCCAAAGCTGATATTTATCAGTAACAATCTTTCTGAAGTAGAAAGGGAAGAAGTTATCCAGCTGATAATAGAATATATCGACATCTTTGCGTAGAATTATGAGGACATGACAGGCCTTAATCCAAAGGTGGCTACTCATAAGCTCAATATATTGCCCGATTCGAAGCCTGTGAAGCAACACCAACGCCGGTTCTGCCCGGATATGATGGACACTATTGAAGCTGAAATCAAGAAGTTGATAGCCTGCAGTTTCATTCGGGAAGAGCAATATCCCGACTGGGTCGCCAATGTTGTCCCGGTCATGAAGAAAAAAGGGAAAGTACGAGTCTGCATTGATTACCGAGATCTGAATGCAGTCTGCCCCAAGGATGAGTTTCCTCTTCCCATCACAGACGTCATATTTAACAATACATGCGGTTTTGAACGTATATCTTTCATGGACAGATTTTCAGGATACAATCAAATCAAGTTGCATCCTGAAGACGAGAAGCATACAGCCTTCCGGACACCATTGGGGGTATATTGCTATACGGTCATGCCCTTCGGATTGAAGAATGCCGGGGCTACGTACCAACGGGCTATGAGTAACATATTCCATGAGCATTTACGCAAGACAGTAGAGTGTTATATGGACGATGTAGCTGTAAAAAGCTGCCTCAAGGATAATCACATCCAAGACTTGAAGACAGTATTTGAATTGATGTGCCAACATCAACTCAAAATGAATCCTATAAAGTCCTTTCTGGGGGTATCTAGTGGCAAATTTCTGGGATTTGTCATTACCGCCAAAGGCATTCAAGTGGACCCTGATAAAGTCAAGGCCATCTTAGAAATGCGACCGCCCCGTAATCTGAGAGAACTCAGGGGATTTCAAGGTCGTCTGGCTTATATCCGGAGATTCATATCCAACCTCTCTGGGAGATGTCAACCCTTTTCTCGTCTCATGAAGAAAGGTGTATCCTTCGCATGGGACGAAGCCTGTTAGCAAGCGTTCGGTGATATCAAATACTACCTCACTAGTCCGCCAGTTCTGGTGCCTCCAGTCATAGGAAGACCATTTGTGCTGTATGTTCGAGCGATGGATCATTCTCTGGGAGCTCTTCTCGCATAGAAGAACGATATGGGTCATGAACAGGCTATCTACTACCTCAACAGGATGATGGTCGGAGCCAACACCGGTACAACCTAGTGAAGAAAGAATGCTTGGCTCTGATGTTCGCTATCCAGAAAATGCGACACTATGTCACAGGCCAAACTATTCACATCATCTCCAGGATCAATCCTCTTTGGGTACTGATGAACAAGCCAAGTGTTCTTAATTCCTGACTCGCAACTTGGGCGATGTTATTAACACCATATGATATGGTGTACGTCCCTCAGAAGTCCGTCAAAGGCCAAGCATTGGCTGACTTCCTAGCTGCTCATCCGATCCCGGAGGCCTCCAAACTGTACGAGGACATTCCCGACGAAGTTGCAGAATGTAATTCCGCAATAAAATGTGATGCATGGCAACTGTTCTTCGATGGTGCCTCCAGGACTGGTCCCAGGGGAAACGTGGTTTCGGGAGTAGGAATTGTCCTGGTTACTCCTGATAAGCTCGTCATCTACCGAGCATATTCTCGTAGCGAACCCTGTTCTAACAATGTGGCAGAGTATAACGCTCTACTAATCGGGCTCCAAGTCGCTAAAGAATTGGGCATCGAATCTCTGGAAGCTTTCGGTGATTCTCTGTTGATCGTCAATCAAGTTAGAGGAATATATGAAGTCCGAAATCCAGACCTCATCCCCTATCACCGAGCGACGGTCGAGATAGCCATGACATTCAAAGGATTCTTTCTAGAGCATGTACCTCGATCTCAGAATCTGGAAGCTGATGCCCTAGCCAGTCTACCTGCAGATTTAGCCACCCCTATAAGAAGGCAAAATTCGATGATCCTTCTTAACAGAGATTTATTCTGTGTGAAAAATAACTTTCACATAGAACACAGCTACGCGGTGAACACAAATCTTCCAAAAAGAGACTGGAGAAGTCCCTTTATAGATTTTGTAGCATACGGAATCTTGCCAGAAGACCCTAAAGAAGTAGTATCAGTCAAAAGACAATCATTGCGCTTCTATTTCGACGCATCTTCACAATGTCTATATCGCCGGTCTTATGACAGACTATTATTACGATGTCTCTCTGGTGATAAAGTATATTGGATTATCCGTGAAGCTCACGACGGCATATGCGAAGCGCATCAACCCGGTCCTAAGCTACAGGATCGATCAGGAGAATGAGCTATTACTGGCCTACTATGATCACAGATGCAATAAAGTATGCAAGACAATGCAGAGCCTGTCAGGTCCATTCAGACTTTATCCATCAACCTCCTGAATATCTACATCCTACGGTTGCGTCCTGGCCTTTCGAAGCATGGGGTATGGATATCATTGGTCCTATTCACCCATCTTCTTCCAGAGGTCACCGGTTCATACTGGCCATCACAGATTATTTCTCCAAATGGGCAGAGGTGATCCCTCTTGCTGAGGTGAAGGCATCTAATGTGATCAGCTTCATCAAGCATCACGTCATTTATCGTTTTGGGATACCCCGGAGGATAATTCATGACAATGGGCCTCAATTCATCAGCTAAGCATTTCATCGATTTTGCGATAAAAAACAGATACAAAATATGGCCTCTACGGCATATAATCCTGCTGCTAATGGTTTGGCGGAAGCTTTCAACAAAACCATTATCAAGCTCTTGAAAAAGTTTGTCTTTTCGAACAAGAGGGATTGGAATGAGAAGCTGGAAGAATGTCTCTGGGCATACCGTACAATGGTACGAGCACCAACAGGTTGCACCCCATTCTTATTAGTTTAAGGGAGCGAAGCAGTTCTCCCCATCGAGATCCAAATTCCGTCACTCAGGATAGCCGTGGCTAATGAGTTGACTCAAGAAAAGAATGACCTGTTAAGGCTTCAAGAGCTAGTAGGATTAGACGAGAAATGCCTCCAAGCTCAACAGCGCATCGCGTTCTACCAAGCACGCATTTCCAGAGCTTTTAATCAAAAAGTAAAGGAAAGAGTGTTCAAAGTCGGCGAGCTAGTTTTAGCCGTAAGAAGGCCGATGATTCTTACTTGCAGGAGTAAGGGCAAATTCCAGCCCAAATGGGAAGGTCCTTATGTGATCGAGACGACGTTCTCAAACGGCGCTTACAGGTTAGCCAAGCCTAATGGAGACCTGTTAATGGCTCCCATCAATGGCAAATTCCTAAAAAGGTACTATGCTTAACCTCCTTTGCTCAAATGGAGTATGGTGAAGACCTTATTCTGACAAAACTACTTCCAAAATAAAACTAGTTGGATCATATTCTATCATATCCATATAACCTCTGAATAAATATGTTTAACTAATTTGGAACTTCGAGACCTATCACGTCCATATTACCTCTGATAGTGTTTTGTGTACAAATTTTGGCTAAAGCATATTCTATCATGTCCATATAACCTCTGAATAGATATGTCCTGCTGAAACTTACCGAAAGTATATCATGTCCATATTACCTCTGATATCACTTTCACACAAACCTGTTATTTATATTCCAAAATGATGGGTCCACAAAGTCAGATAAGAGCCTCTTTATTATTCCCAAAAAGAGCAAAAGTATATTGAAAAGCAAAAAAGTACATCATTTGGGGGGAGCGGTTAGGTCACGAATCTGCTGTGCCAGAGCAACCATTCTCTCATCCTGGGAGTTCAAGATGTCGACACGAGCCCGTTCCAACCTTGCCGTATCATTGTTTGAAGCAGCTAGCTCAGACCGAGCCCGCACAAAAACTGAGTGGAAAGCACCCACACGCGTCAGATTCTGCTGAACAGTCGTCCGTCGCTCTTTCAGTCCATCTCGGGCTGTCGACAAAGGGAGAGCCTTCGCCTCTACTCGAACGAGCTCATCCTTTAATATGCGGGCCTTCGCTGCCACTTCCTCATATTCGGCTTCACATCGGGTCAACTCGGGAACGACATACTCCAATTGGACACGCTCATGGTCCATCTCATGCTGCTGAGCCTCGATGGACTTATTCAGAGACTCCATCTGTTCAGCAAGCTGCGCAGTCAGGGAGTCGTACCTAGCTTGAACAAGACCGTCAATGTTGCCTTGAGCTAGCTGCAAGTATTCGTTAATGGGTTGCTCTAAACAGTTAACTATCTCATCCAGCGTGTCAGCTACCCCAGTATCGTTGAATTCTCGGATTGGCACTATCGCGGACCGGGAGGACCTCCTCAGCGACGCAAAGCTCAAACTCTTCTCCAACACCATTGATATTAATATTTTCAAGGTGGTGTAGAAGATACTAGTGTACTGCTCGGTCAGCGCAGCTAGATCCGAATGGACGCTGGGAGTGGCTGCGATATTGGCGAATCCCCCTCCAGGAACTACCGCAGACGATGTTTCCACGGCCGCTGCCTTAACAGGTGGTGCGACAAAAGAAGAAGCGCCAACACCAGACGAAGTGACCGACGTACTCAAAGGAGGCATTGTCGCAATGACAGGCTCGTCCTCCTCTTGAGATATCGGAATCTTTTCGACAGGCGAGCCGACACCCGAAAGTACCTCTTCTTCAAACTCAGGCACCTCCGTGTTGCCGCCAGGACCTGACACAGAGCCAAAGGGCGCATCTACACTACCCTCCCCAAAGATGTGTTCCCCTGAAAAGAAGACAAAAGGAAGTTAATGTCAACATAATGTTAATTTTCCTAAAGAAGAGGCATAAAAGACGGCATTTACCCATGGCCAATGGTGTATATGTCGCGTCTGCGGCCAGTACAGCTAATTTATTTCTTAGTGATGCTAGGCAAGCTGTCATACCTGGAGAAGGGGGTGTGCTAACAGACATCGGCAGGTACTCTTCCTAATCTTCGCCGTGATCCACTCGAGGTTCACCAAGTGGAATCTCGCTGGGTGCACCTACAGACACGGCAGGGGTCTGTCCCAATGCTGATCCGGATAAAGATATCCTTATTTGGCTCAGCCCCGAAGGCGATCTCGTTCCACTACCTGAAGAGGTAGCAGCGACAGCAGCCTCCAACAGGAATTCTCCGGCACCACCAGCCGGAACATTAGAGGGTCCCTCTCTAAAAGGCGAGGAACCTCCAATCAAAGAATCATCCCCAACATGGGGAGATACAGGCTCACTTCTAGGAGCCTCATTACCAGAAATCCGGAGAGGAGAAGTAACCGTCTTCTTCTTCCTCTTGTGGGGGAAAGTCTCCTTCGGAGCAGGAGCCCTTCGCTTCCCAGAGATTACCAAAGCCCCTGTGGGTGGAGGTACCTCACCCCTCGGTACCGCCAACAGAGGCTCATCTGGATTGACGGACTCCTCACGCTCGTCAGAAGAAACCGAGGGAACTTCGACTCTTCCCCTAGGCTTGGAAGAGGGCATCCTAAAACTTCCATGCATATCAAAATTGCGATGGAAGGTGTTGGTTGCCACGTAGAACTGACATTCAAATGGAGAATGCGCAGCTCCGTGGAGAGTAAAATGACGGGCACGGTAAAAGTTGCCTCAGTGCAACCCATGATGAAATATCGCCATCCTCTAGCTCCATCAATGAGTCCACCCCTGGACCTGAAGCTGGTGACGGCATTGCCCACGTACAATTGGTCATACCCGAATTGCCTGGCAAACTAACTAGGCAGGTAGGGCTCCAAGAAGCAATGGTCTTCACTTCTGTACAGTAAATGGGAAGGTCTAATGCAGACCAACCAATTAAAAGACTCAGGAGAAAGAACGGTCTTCCCGTCGCCTACGTCCTGAAGTCTGATCCCTTGTTGATTGAGATGTACAGGGGGGACAGTGCAGAAGAGCTTCCAGCTGTGACTGAAATTCAGCACCCGCCGATAGTCTAAAACTGTGGTCACGTTCCAGGAAGAATTCTTGTAGTTCAACAAGAAACTACCACCCGAACTACGGCCAGAGCCGAGAGACATCACCCTGGGGTTATGGAGAATTAACCATCCCATCAAATACATGTATGGTAATTCTACCGTGGGAAAGCTATCACGCCGAGTTTTATCAGCGAGCAGCCCGTCAGTCATGGCCCTCAGGCCAGCTCGTATGCGGCACACCATGGCAGGGAGCAAGCCCAGTCTTGTCCCGAACACTAGACGCATTGCAGGCCATAGCGTGTTGCGGTGAATGCGGTCCGCAGATGCGATATCGGGTACCACCAGTCGGTGCAGCCATATGGAGAGAAAGCCAGCCAGTTGAGCTTCCCTGGACAGAGGCCTGCGGCAACGCCTCAAAGAACTATAGGCCTTAGTGCCTGCAGGATACTTCCCTATCCCTTCGTCGAGGATCGAGTCCGGAGCCCCAGCGTCTTCCATGAGATCGTCGACTACCTGAGCATTAAGCACGCTCAGAAAATTCAGAGGCTGATCTTTGCCTTCCAAGACCTTCTCTGGCTTAGCAGTCCTGGACCGGTGAAAGAAGTGGTAGAACGTCCATTTATTGATATGAGCCAAATATGAGGGCTCACCATAAAAAGCGGTGCAAGCGAGGTAGTGGCACATCAGCTCCTGGTATACTTCCACTACGCGAGGGTCTGAATCCCCCAGCTCTCGGTTCGTAGGAACATACTCTTCATATGGAGTATCCCCCATCGGCTTTTTTGAGATCTCTGCCATCTCGTGGAGGGCCAATCCTAACTCCCCTAGTAGAGTGGCGAAAGTCCCGATGAGCGAGATATATCGCTCCATCAGTGCCAGAAACAGGTTGGGGTTGAGAGGTAACCCAACAATGGTGGCACTCACATTGCATATAGACCAATGCCCTCCAGCTCGGTCTGAAAATTCTTCAGGGCCCATTCAGCTAAGCGAGCCCATCGAAGATTTGTAGGGGTGATCCACCCACTCGTCCGAGGGTTCACCTTAGGGTATACTCCCCCGTGTACCATAAAATCATTGTAGAAAGTCGGTAATTGGACCGGCTGGATCACTAAACTATCTTCACTCGGGACGCTGCCCGGGTACAGTCCCCTGAACGGCGTCACAGAGCTGGAAGGGCGGCTGAAAAACGACCCCTGGTCAGCTCCTTTCAGATAAAATATCTTCCCCGGCCTACTGTGAAGATCGGGAGTCAGCGTCCAAGACATCCTCCTGGGATGTGTAGCATGGAAGAATGCCGAGATGGGATAGTCTCTCAGCATCTTGGGCAGATACAAAACCAAGCTCCCGGCAGGGAAAACCCAGAGTTCTTTCTTGGGCTTCGTCTGGGACTGCTTGTTAATCATGTCCCCGAAGAGAAAAGTCGACTTTATGTATTGGTCCCCGTCTATGTATGTCAGGGGCTCTCCATTAATCTCGTTCAGCAGCGTTCGCTCGCCCTGAGCTGATATCAAAATTTTCCTTCCTTCAGGATACTGGGGCCCGGAGATAGGAAATGTCACGTGCGACAGATCCTCCAGATTATTGGAGTACAGCATCCCGGCGACAGAACCCATCACATCGGCTAGAGGAGACGCATGCAAGTTAACTGCAAGAGTGCAAGAAAAAAAACACATCAGTTCCTATAACTAGACATTACAGATCTTGCAACATATGCCAAAAATAAACAGTATGTGCTTTATGCCAAGACTGTAAAAAACTTGAGCTTTTACGCTGGGATCCCATTCCGAGGCGTAAAATTCAAGACTGGCAGTATACGCAAAGTTTTTGACAGTCTGTGTTTTATGCCAGACTGCCAAAATTTGAGTTATTACGCCGGAATTTTTATCCCTGCGTAACACTCAAATTATATAGTATACGCAAACTTTCGACAGTCAAAGCTTTTACGCCAGACTACAAAAATATGGAGTTTTTGCGCTGACACATTAGAAATATGAGCATAAAAGATAAAACATCTCTGTGCATCATCTTTCTCGAAGAGGCTATCAGTACAGAAGATGACCTAGCGCATTCACGTACAACATGTGCGAAGGATTTTCAGTCGTTCTTTTTCGTCCCAAAAGCTCTACCTTTAAGGCCGGGTGCACTGCTCGTCGGGGGGACACTTCGCTCAGGATGAAGCTCGCCTTGCCCGACCGAAGTCGTTCTCGCTTGGGCAAAAGAACGAGAAGAAGAATCAACCTTCTTTCCCTTAGAGGAGGAGAGTTGTTTCGAGGCCATTACTGGAAACTTTGAAGGCTCGGAGAAGAAACGAACAAGAACTCGAACAGTCGAAGGCTTTCTTTCGCAGAAGACGGATGAAAAGTTTTTCTCTCAGAAACTTGGGGTATATATAGAGTTCGGATGGACTCCTCGAATCCTGAACCAAATCTCATAATTAATATTCGGTTATGATTGGGTACTACGTCAGCCTATTACTCAGAGAAGGCGGACAGTCAGCGAATTCGAAAAGTTTTCATGCAAAGCAGATTCGTGATTTTTACGCTAAGGAGCTTTCTACGCTCGACAGCTACAGATCTATGATTTTACGCTCACAGGCTATAAGTCTATGGTTTTACGCCCGGATGCTTTTATGCTCGGTAGCTTTTATGCTCGAGAGGCTACAAACCTACGACTTCACGCTCAGCAGCTACAAATCTATGATTTCACGCTAGGTGGCTTTTACGCTCAAAGGCAACAGATCCACAGTTTCACGCTCAGAAGATTTCCATTTCAGAAGCTACAAATCTACAGTTCTACGCCCGGATGCTCTCATGCTCAGCAGCTTTTACGCTCGAGAGGCTACGAACTTATGATTTTATGCTCATCTACCGTAACAGATCTATGACTTTCCGCATATCAAAAAAATACGCAGGCCAGAGTACAGTACATCTGAACAATTCTCAAGGCGGTCAATTGCAAGGGTTCACACAGAAGATACTCCTTCTTGACCTCAAAATATCCCAAGTACCCAAAGTATACAGAGTTCAACATTGAAAATTACTCTTCTCCTTGGGTCGATTGGAAGTTCATCCAGAATCCAGTCTGAATATTTCGTCTACAGTTCAAGATGGCGACTCAGTTTTTGACAGCCATTTCTCGCCCTGTTCCAAGGGATTTTCAAGAAATCATTCTTGAAGATGATGGTCTGAACAAGAATTCTGTTTATCAGAAGTGACAGTTTAGAATTCTGCACGGTTTCTCATTCCTAACAGCAGGACAGTTCGAATACTCGACTGCTAAGCGGCTCTCTGCGCATCCTTAAGTTATGCGTAAAAGACAGGACAGAACCTAGCACTCTTTCTAACAGAGTCGGCGTAAAATTACCAGACGTGTCGAAGCTACACGTATTCAGACTTCACAGCAAAAATATATGGCAAGATGATCATATGCACAGAAGAAGACAATTTTATTAAAACATGATTACATATGAGGAAAATCCAGTCTACAAGGGTTTTTCTTCATTTTCATGATTATATATGAGGGAAATCCAATCTATAAAGGACTTCCTCATCATCGTCTAAAGATCTCGCCCAGAATCTGTTCTGCCAGGTTCTCGCATGGGCGGAATTCTTCATCCATCTTCTCCAGCAGTCAATCGGTTCCCACAAACTGACTGACATAAAATGATCAACTGCGGGAGGATACAAAAATGGGCCTAGAACCATCCTCCAATACAGGAAAGCAGGGTCAATCTGCTTTCCAGCGTCCAGCGCTATGACAGATTGAGTTGAGGTATTTCACCCAACTCAATACTCGAGGATAGAGCTAGTTTCTGCTCTGGTCCACGAAAGTATCAGGAGAAGATACAGCTTGGAAGCTGTGTGGTCAAATACGACCCTTCCTCTCGCCGGAAGAACCGCCATACAAAGTTGCTGATTATCCCGAGCAAATGAGGCTATGATATCCTTCCATGATCCACCGTTGCAGAGGACATTTGCTCAAGATGCCGTCTTTTTTGGCTCCTTACAAGCTGGAAGAACATGGTCTTCTTTTACCTCAAGTCGACCCGACGAACTCCGGCGATCATCTCTGTGTGGTAAAAGAAATATGGGAAGAACAGGTTAACTCCTCAGCCTTTTATAAGCGAAAGAGATCACACCGATCCCCAATAACTCCGCCATAAAGTCATCCTTGAAAGAACGTGTCAGACTTGACCATTTTAGAGCATTTCAAATTATAAGGAACGCTTCATGCTTCATTCAAACCGTTTCAAATTATGAGGAATTTAAAAGCTTTGAAGGGGGTCTTGTCGAAGCATGAAAAATATGCTGGATAGCTATACGCAGCATGTTGATGTAGGACAGCATAAACAGAGGACCTCAGAGCCATCAACGTGCAACAGAGCTTTTTCGCTGAGCACAGCATAAAGTATAAGCTCAAGGACCATCCGCGTAATGCAGTATGTCCAGGCTGCTACAGCGTAAAAAGGGTGCCACATCGCCTTTATGGCGTAAAACTCATCCGCTTTCAATGCAGCATTGAAGTGTACGAGGAACGCTTCGTATTCTTCGAAATAAACCTGTTAGATCATGCAATGATCCTGATGTCTGGACTCCTGACAAAGAGTACTACACGACTACCAAGGCGACGGCTATAATGATGGCGCGGTACTGCAACCAAGACTGTCATTTACTGCCATTTCCTTGGCGTAAACTGCTTTTACGCATACAAATGAATACGCTGCCTAGTTCTACACAGGCAGATGTGAGCTGTTTACGCTCCACAGAAGACAAACAGCCTGCCACGTCAAAAGCTGCTCTTCGTATAGGGCTCGAGGCACGTCTCTCCAATTAAAACGCAGAGTGATGACAGAATTTGAAGCACGTCTCTGCATTTAATGCGCAGAAAGGGTGGCAGACCTTCAAAATACTCCTCTGTATTTAATGCACAGGATAATGGCGGATCTCCGTATTTAATGCAGGAGATTTGAGTAAATGTCACCGAACCGTCGTTTAGTGACATCCCCTTTGTGTAAACTGCTCTTACGCATACAAGGGGATATGCTGCCTAGTTTTACACAGGAAGATGTGAGCTGTTTACGCTCCACAGAAGACAAACAGCCTGCCACGTTAAAAGCTGCTCTTCGTACAGGGCTCGAGGCAGGTCTCTACATTTAATACGCAGATTGATGACAGAACTCGAAGCACGTCTCTGCATTTAATGCGCAGAAAGGGTGGCAGACCTTCAAAACATGCCTCTGCATTTATTGCGGCGGATAATGGCGGATCTCCGCATTTAATACAGGAGATTTGATTAAATGTCACCGAACCGTCATTTAGTGACATCCCCTTTGCGTAAACTGTTCTTACGCATACAAGGGGATACGCTGCCTAGTTTTACACAGGCAGACGTGAGCTTCTTACACTCCGCTGAAGACAAACAGACTGCCATATCGGCAGTTACTCTTCGTACAGGATTCAAGGCGCGTATCTGCATTTAATGCGCAGAATGATGGCAAATCTTAGAGACACGCCTCTGCATTTAATGTGCAGGATGGGGGCAGATCTCTGTATTTAATGCAAGAGATTAGATTATATCTCCAAGAGCCGAAATTTTGGCTAAGACGTCCATATCATTACTTTGGCACATTTTGCCAACTCAGGCCTCAGTCAGCAGAGGAGGATGAACTATCTTCTGTGCCTACTCGGCTTCTACGCCTACTCGGCTTCTGTGCCTACTCGGCTTCTACGCCTACTCGATTTCTATGCCTGCTTGGCTTCTATGCCTACTCGGCTTCTATGCCTACTTGGCTTCTACGCCAACCTCTTCTACACAAAGGATAACTACCTACGTGGCTTCTACGCCGTGATCTTCACAGCAGTTATACGCGTTGTCCCTTAGTTGGACACGTTTCACACGCTCATTCAAAAGGTCATCTATACGCGGGCAATGGTTATTGTAACCATCGTGTAAAAGGGTGCTGTACTTTCTACTACTCGATTTCTACACCGACTGAGTGGTCACTGTCACTAAAACTCTATAAATAGAGACCTCTATCAACAGAGGTCAAGGGTCAAAAATTGAAGGTCAAAAAAATTGAGTATCAGATCGAGGAGAGAAAACGGTCGAGAAAGAGAAGAATCCAGAGCTCAGGCAAAGAGTAGCGATCGACGACTTTGGCATCGAGCATCCACTTTCTTTAGCAACCTTCGAAGTTGCTTTCTGTCTTCTACGGTACTTCTTCATCATCATGTGGTCCAAGGGACAAAGTGATCGACTGCAGATCAGACTCCTATAGCAATATTTACCCAGATTAAAAAATTTCTACTCGACATCCTCATATATGATTAATTGTACTGCTTGTTTGTAAACATAAAGAGCGGGTTTTCGTATGAAGTCTTATTTTCATATCTTTTGTTTATTTTATCAGATGACAGTCACCACTAAAAATGTGTCATGATCCGCACTTGATGTAAGGGTACGAGAACGTGGATACGTCCAGCCTACGCCGCATCATCGACCGTAAAATATTGTTGGGTAAACTATCTATCTAGCAATAATAAATCACCAAGGTATATAATGCCACCAATAAAATATGTATACTCAATCACAGAACTATAAGATAGAACTATCGTACGAATATGATATAAAAAACTAAAGAGTCAAATACAACTCATAAGACAGAAATAATATCCAATGAGTCTCAAATAAAATAAAGTACTAACTTTTAAAAGCTTGAGACAAATCCAATACAAATAAACCTATCTACTAAACTAACGGTAATGGGTCGTATGTCTCAACCGGGATGAGTCCCTCCTGAACCAAAGTCTCTGGCTCTAAGCTAACTATGTCCTTAGTCCCGTAGTGAGTGGGATATCACTCATCAGTGTCATTTGGAAAAAATATATCCAGTCAGAAAATGAGCAAAGTTTATCTCTAAAAGCAGTTCCAATAAATGATAAAAACTATGTAACAGTAAATAGAGAGCATCTACAAGAGGAATAAGGCATGGCAGAAAGTGTACTAGAATAAGGAAATACGAAAAATATATACAAAAGATATGACCATCATATATGGAATAAGAGATGCAACTATCTAAGTGAGTGAGCATCAGTGACAATATGTGATCGGCTTGGGTACTGCTCATGAACCACGGGCCTGGCTAATCATATGTGCAGTATATGATTAACATTATTCAAGAATAATAAGAACTCTAGGGGAATGATCACATATCTACACTAAATACTCTCCGTCCCCGACTGGTATAGTGGATCCAACCATGGCACATTCTGATACGAAATTCTATGAGAAGTCATGAATCGATGTCCATACTCATACAAGAATATCGGCCTCGCACAAAAGATATACCAGGGACTACCAAGAATAACATCTCATGACGGGATCCAGGAATACTAATATGTGTAACCAAGTGTTAGGAAAGTCAAAGATATATACACTAAATACCAGAAACACAGAGTATATCATAAATGGGAAACTCTCAGAGAATGTACTTACCTGAAATTCAACGAATGATATCGTAGATGTTCGGAACGGTGCCTCGGAGACTTAAATATGGAATATTATATCAATACAAGATTTTAGAATAAAAATAAGTTAAATTAATCAATTTCTAGGTTATTAGGCCAATTCTAAATCAAAATAGTCAAACTATGTCAACTCTAGGTCAAACTTTGTCAAACTAGTTATTTCTAGGTTGTATGAGTCTATCTCTAGGATATTGGGTCCATACACTATGTATCTAAGTCATACTAGCTATACTAGGATAATTGTACTATATTGTATCGTAAGATACGTAAATATTTATTTACATAAATATTTATTTATGTGAATACTATATAAGATAACAATATTATATATGCTAGTATTCCTATCTACAACTAGTCCTAAGGGATACCTTGGCTTTGAGCCAACCGGTATCACACTATCTATTCCAACTTGACTCAATACCTGGATTCAACTCGATTACCTAGCAATTACCTTGGTTTACCTTGGTATCCCAAGCTAATACTTAACTCTATCTAATACCTACACATGCTTAAAATATATAATAACTAAGTATCATAATATATATCATTCACAACCATAACTAACATATACTATCATCAACTAACTTACTAGCATCTAATCCATATATACCTAACTAACAATTTCATTCTACACATACTAACTGTCATAATACACTAACTGTGATCTACTACTCAACTTAACACCCAAAAACCTGACCCCTTAACCATGTAGTTGCTGCCACAAAGCAGCATGCTGCTGCTGCTGTGCTCCTCCTGTGCACAGCCCGGCTTGCTGCTGTTGTTGTTGTTGCTGCTACTACTCCAAATGGCAGTCCCCAATGCCCCCAATGTTGTTGTTGCTCTTAGGCAATACAGCCCGACTGCTGCCATTGTTCTGTGGTACACCCGATCCCCCTTGCACATGTGTGCAACCATGGCACACACAAGAATACCCCTCACCCTCACTGACAGTCCAAGACTCCTTTAAACCCAATGCAATATTCCAAATATTTTGCTATCAACACAATCCACTTATATTAACCCACATTAGTACGTATATCTACCAATAGTGCACATGAACTCCTTTTCAACAAAAATATATCTAACACACACAATACAAACTATAGCATAGCTAAATATATATAGAACTAATATATATATATATATATATATAAAACTCAAATCAATATTAAATTAACTATACACAGGTCCAATTGCATGAGAAAATAAAGTATCGAACACGTGGAGTGCACTGCACCCGTATCACACTCAATTTATGATACACTAGCAATACGGCTCAACAACACCACCAAACATATCCCAAAGGAAACGAGCAAGTCTAGAATCATAATTAGAAGTAATACGAAGAGCTAGCAACTCATCTACATGCCCGTGTCAAAATGTGACATGCTCAAACCCTCGTATCAAAGAAAAAATCTCCAAATTAACCCGTATCACCAAATTGCCATAATACGGCATACACATATCCAATTGTGGACACGACACTAGTCTCACACAACCAAACACATATCAATTTATTCTAATTGACCTATTGACAAACACATGATGTACAAATCTTGAAATTGCCCCAAAATTGGCATATAATACACCATAACTTTTTTCATAGGCCTCCTATGAACCTAATTCCAAATCTTTTGGGTAGCCTTAGTACATGAGAGGGTTTTAATGATTAAAATACAGATTTATAGTCTAAATAGAAGGTAAAAATTGAATTATACCTATTAGGAGATGGATTCTCAATGTAAGTCACCAAATGGATGCAAAGTGCCTTCAACTTGTGCACTCTTCACCTCCTTTTAGATCATTGACTTCTCCTTATTCCAATCGCCTCCAATGATGAGTAAAGAAGAAATTGGGATAGAATTTGGATAGGGATTGGTGTTGGGATAAAGGAATTTGGAAGAGAAAAATTCTAGATCTAAAATAAAATAAAATAAAATGAATGAAGAGAGAGAGTTTCTCTCCTCCCCCCTATGGCCTGTCCCTTACCCCCTCTCCAAGATATGTATAATGTCCAAAATACCCCTTGGGGCTTGTCATAAAGTAAAGGATTAAACATGGAAGGTTCTAATCCAATTGGTTTTAACTAATTAAATAATTCTCTTAATGAATTGGGCTTGATTGTTGGGCTCAAGTCTAACGAGAAATAATATTTGTCCATGAGTCTATTCTAACTAGTTATATCTGCTAACATAAGTCCAAAATAAAATGTAACATCTAACAGTAAATAAATAATACAAAAAATAAATAAACAACATGTACAATAATTATTAAATTATAAAAATTACCAAAATAACCTTCCTAGAAAATATGGTAGTGACACTCAGGCAGCAGGATGCCTCAAACCGGCGTTGCCTCGAGCACCGTATCATCTCGGGTTGCTTACCTTATTAATTTTTATGTCCCCCGACCTTTGTGCCTTTCCTCGTGATTCATGCCGTATTAATTTGTTCACACGCACCAATTTATGTGTCGCATTGATTCGTGCAATTTGTATTCCTTAGGAGTTCGTGTGTGTCTCGATTTATATGCATATTTTATTTCTTATTTGTCTCAATATTTGTGCCACTTTGGATCTCGTACGTGTCTCGATCGATGTGTACGTCTCGATATAGGTGCCCGTATCATCGTTGTGCCTTAATTTTTGTGCCAAATTATTTTACCACTTGCGAGACCCATACGGTATAGACTCCTGCCTTCCTTTGTGATTTTATTTATATTTTATTATTTGCTGCTGATGTTTGTTTATTATGTAATTCTGAGGACCCCGATGGATAAGCGAGCTTGGATCCCTCGTGCCAAAGACTTGCGTATCTAGCCGATCCCTCTAGGCAAGTACCCCTTGCACTTGTGACGGTTTCACGGATATGCGCTTCTTGTCCTCCATTATAATTATTGTAATATATTGGTACTCGTAAACTGTAATAATTATAGTAGATCTTTAATTATTGCTATTAGCGTAGAATGGTTCGATATTGGGCCGACATCCATAGCGAACAACTCGGAAGGGACATCCACGCCTCTGAGGACATGAGCATGACCTGGTTATGAGCATCAAACCTATATGCCCCATGTTCGACTCGCGGTCGAGTTTCGGTTTGGCACTAGATTATTGGACTTGCTTATTGTGGTTTGGTTAAGGACAAAGAACTATGTGGTTGTATGTCCTGAGTGGCAATTCATGTTGATTGTGTTGGCTAGGTGCCCAGTACGTATTATAGCGCTGTTGGTGTCACGCCCCAGTCCCAAAATACGTAGGACCAGGAATACGTGATATGCCAGCTACGCATTCGACCAGACTCTGGTCTGACTCGAATACGTATAAGCTGTAATATAAAAGGGCACTATCTAGATATTCCATAAATATAAACCTCTATGTCTCAATCCACAATGTACAACAGTATACAAGAAAGAGCTATATGTGCTAAGGTCGCCGCCCAATAACACACTAACTCGAATAGACTCGAGAAGAAGTATGAGTCTACAAAACTAGGCTACAATAGCAGATGAATAATCAATGTAAATAACCATAATACCGGTAGATATAATATGAGTACCTGGTACCATGCTCGCAAGATATGCCACTCCATCAGTATCTCCAAGTGCTCCGTAATCGTCTATGCTGCAAAACTGGCAGGGAACCAGGTCCTCAGAGGGACGTAACAAGGTACAGAAATATAACATGCCAAGTAAACAGAAAGTACAAGTGCACGACAGGGTACTATATCATAACCAACTAGTGTGACACAGTTTAAAGACAATGTTCGACGCGTGGGCTTTCAAAAATAAAATCGTAGCTCCAGACACGAAAACACACGGCACGTACCGCAGCTCCGGGCAAAGAGTCACACGGGTGGAACAGCTACACTAGATACAGGTATCACTAGAAAATACTACATATATATAAGCGCGTGAAGAGTAGCCCAAACTTCTAGTAATTGTCTTCCCTTTCCCAAGCGGTCAACGATTGTGCGTTGAACCTGAACCTCTAACTACAGTCTCAACACATGGAATTAACTTAACAGACGCGACCCTAAGGTCGTCCCAGTCTCTGGTCATGATGTCAGTATCAGGATACAGGAATCTGGCACGATCACAGTGTATGAGTGTGTCCTGGGGTATCGATGTACTCTGGTACGTGCATCGAGGTTCTATGAAACATCAGTAATAATTCTAGGTCATTTAAATCGAATGTCAACACCCGGTTGTGAACCGGACACGAAATATCGAACACCACGTAAAAACACGCACAATGTACAAAAAGAATAACAATATCTGTAAACTGAAATACTGGATGGCAAGGTACACTTGCCTGCGTGCGGCTGCTGATGACGGGGATCGGGTACCGCGTCCAAGTCCTCAGGTCTCGCAGTACCTAGAGATGAAATACAAACGAGAATCAATAATCTAGTCTACAACAGACAGGGGTGCTACACATATCTACGCCTAACAGAGACTAGACACTAGGGGGTTGACTACCGTTGACTTTCGGTACGATAGTCAAAACAACTAGTCCTCTTTATGTTCTCCTCAATTTAATTCTCCATAATTAAATTAATAATTTCTATCATGTACCATACATCCTGATCATTTATTTAAATTCCAACAAAAACTCACTTTACTTCCAATTCATAATTAAATTTTATTTGTTATATTTCATGTCGAAGGCAACCTCTAATCCACAGTCCAACTTTATAAACTACAAGATACATGCTCATTATAAAATTAAACTATGTCAACCTCATTAAACCCATCCTCAAGTCATTTTAATTTTATATGCATTCACATTAACCTCATTTGAATTAACCCAAGTATTTCTTAACACATAGTGCTACGTAAGCCAACCAAACCATTTATATATATTCAAGGACCTTCTTTCTAATGTAATTAATCCACATGTAATTATTTATTATTTTCTTCACCCACGCATATATCCGTGACACATTATTCATGTTTAATCATCATTAACATAACCTTATCCATGTTCTTATTTAAACATCATTAGCATACTCAATGTAACCCCATAATTACTTAGTTCAAATACTCCTCCCATTAACCATACATATCCACATAATATATATATCACCCTAACAACATATTAACATCTCCATAATTAACATTATTCTATTATATAAACTCCTATTTAAAACATTTAATATTCTGGAAATTTATTACAAAAGAGGTGGAGAAGTGAACCTCAAAGAGGCTCGTCGGAGTTGAGGGTGCTCGTGGTGGTGGTGATGAAGCTTGATGGTGAGGGGGGGTCGGCCAAGTGGGAAAGGGGCTGTGCACAGTCCAACGTGGCCGTGTGGATGGTGAAGGGGCTGAGGTGGTGGTGGAATGACTAGTATAGGTGTTGGTGAGGTGGTGATGAAGTTGGTGAAGAATGAGGGAAGAAGAAGAAGAAGAAGAAGAAAAGAAAATGCGGAGGGGTCGGCCGAATATGTGAGAGGGGAGGAGAGAGAATGAGGGAGGGGGATTTTCAATGCTCTCCTTGAAATTAGGGCCGGCCTAGGGATATGTGTGTGAGGGGGGAAAGTTAAATAGGAGAGTGTGTAGGAATGAGTGGCTAGAAATAATTTGAATTAATTGAATGAGTGGTTGAGATGCATTATGGATAGGGGTGGAATTCCTTCATGAGGGAATATGATTGGGACCCCATTTTGGGACCCCATAAATAATCATGACCAATGAGGTGTTGCCAACAATTTGTTAATTGCAAATAAACCCCCGTAAATTCGAGAATTTGCATAAACACATAAAATGACGCAAAAAATGTGCCAAAAATTGCGTTTATTAAATTGTATGACGAGGGGGTAATGTGGGGGAGGAACGGGTTTAATTAAATGGGCATTGAGATTAATTTAGGATTTAAATGGGATTTACCAAGTTGGTAATCCCGAATTAAATAGAAATAAGCGTCCAGCAAATTTAATTTAATTTGGGGCACTTGGGGTCAAAATACGAAAATGGCGCAAAAGCCAAAAATGGTGGGGGCTTGGAGTCAGTCTTGGACTCTTTTGTTAGTCCGGCTCAACGGGTTAAGTTGGTATCCCAAAATTTGGAGTAACAAAATAGAAGTCCGACACCGAATTAAATATGAATTTTGGATTCGAAAAATTGTGCAATTAATTTAGTGCACAACGGAATCTGACTTTTTGTGACGGAAAAGTCCAGTACCTAATTTGGCGAGTTGAGTCGAGTGTAAAATATTTGTACGAAATTTATGGGCTGAAAATGGGCTCCGAATAATTAGACAACGATAGTGCGCGCCAAGGGTTTTAATTAATTAGATTAAATTTCCAGATAAATATCCTCTACTCTAAACCTCAATATTTCCTATAAAAATTTTCCTGGCCCACTCTAACTATCTACAGAATAAATTGAGGGGGTTTACATTCTTCCCAACTTAGAAAAATTTTGTCCCCGAAATTAAAAGTAAAGCACGATAATATCTAACAGAATTTTAAATAACTAGTAATTAAATTGCCGTACGTAAATTCGTACCTTGCTCCTCAAATAAGTACGGGAATCTCTGCCGAATAGAATCCTCGTGCTCCCAAGTAGACTCGCCTGGTGAATGGTGCTTCCATGCCACTCTGACCAGTCGAATCGTCTGCCCTCTCAAAGTCTTCTCGCTGCGATCGAGAATCTCAACTGGATGCTCTACGTAAGACAGACTAGGCCCGACTGTAATCTCCGAATGATCAAGCACGTGGCTAGGGTCTGCGACATATCTCCTCAGCTGCGATACGTGAAATACGTCATGTACTCCCTCTAGTGATGGAGGTAATGCAAGACGGTAAGCCACTTCGCTAACTCATTCCAAAATGTCAAAAGGTCTGATATATCTCGGACTCAGCTTGCCTCTGCCTCTGAATCTGATGGTACCACGAGTGGGCGATATCCTCAAAAATATGTGGTCACCCTCCTTGAACTCCAATGGCCTGCGGTACGCATCTGCCCAGTGTTTCTGTCTGTCCTTTGCTGCGCGCAGGTGGCTCTGAATCTGCTTGACCTTCTCTACTGTCTGTGTCACCAATTCGGGACCAAGTATCTGACGCTCTCCCACGTCACTCCAACAAACTGGCGACCTATATTTTCTGCCGTACAGTGCCTCATAGGGTACCATCTGTATGCTGGCCTGGTAACTGTTATTGTAGGAGAATTCCACCAAGTGTAGATGGTCCTCCCAAGATCCTCCAAAATTAATCATGCACGCTCGTAACATATCCTCTAATATCTGTATCGTGCGCTCTAACTGTCCGTCAGTCTGTGGATGATACGCAGTGCTGAACTTGAGACGAGTTCCTAGGCTCTCCTGCATACTCTGCCAAAAATGTGACGTGAACCTGGAATCACGATCCGATACGATGCTGACAGGCACTCCATGTAATCGTACTATCTGCCTCATATATATGTCAGCTAGTATCTCTGTGGATTGCCCAACTCTGAAGGGCAAGAAATGTGCAGACTTGGTGAGTCTGTCTACGACAACCCAAACTGCATCCTTCCCGCTAGGGCTTCGCGGGAATCCTGTGACGAAGTCCATAGTAATGTGTTCCCACTTCCACTCGGGAATGGGGAGTGGCTGCAATAATCCTGCAATCCTCTGATGTTCAGCCTTGACTTGCTGACAAACTAAACACTTCGCAACAAATCTTATAATTTCTCTCTTTATCCCATGCCACCAGAAATGCTGTCTCAAGTCTCGGTACATCTTCTTACCCCCGGGATGAATGGAATAAATCGAGCTATGAGCCTCGGTCATCAACTCTTGGCGTAGCTCGCCACTCGGAATATATAGGCGATCTCCGCACCTCAACGTTCCGTCTTCATGAATCCTGAGTCCTGTCTGCAGGCCGGCTTCTGTTCTCTCTCGCAGACGTCGAAATCTCGCATCTGTAGGCAATGCTGCCTTGATCCTCTCAATCAAAGTAGACTGAACCTCAAGACTGGCCATCTGTCCATCCATGCCTGGCAATACGATCTCTATTCCCAGCTCCTGGAGATCCTCTAGCAACTGTCGCTGCGTCATCAGAAAGTATGCCATGGGCTTCCTGCTTAAGGCATCTGCGACGACATTCGCCTTGCCAGGGTGGTACTGTAGCTCAATGTCATAATCTGTCATCAACTCAAGCCAACGTCTTTGCCTCATATTGAGCTCCTTCTGTGTGTAGACGTACTTCAGGTTTTTATGATCTGTATAAATCTCAACACGCTCACCATAAAGGTAATGTCTCCATAGCTTTAGTACAAATATCACCGCAGCTAGCTCCAAGTCGTGCGTCGGATAGTTCTTCTCATGAACTCTCAGCTGTCTCGATGCGTAGGGTATCACCTTACCGTGTTGCATCAGTACACATCCCAATCCGCTCCCTGACGCATCACTGTACACTACAAATCCTCCTGATCCGGATGGTAGTGTCAAAATTGGTACGGATGTCAGACGCTTCTTCAGCTCATCGAAAGCCGTCTGACACTCGTCGGTCCAGATAAACTCTTCGCCCTTACGCTTCAGTCGCGTCATAGGCGCAGCTATCCTAGAAAAGTTTTCCACGAATCTCCGGTAATATTCGGCAAGTCCGAGGAAACTCCTAACTTCCGTAACTGATGTAGGGGTAGGCCAGGTCTCTACTGCAGCTATCTTCTCCGGATCAATTGATAGTCCATCTTCGGTGATTATGTGTCGCAGAAATGGTACTCTGTCCAAGCAAAACTCATATTTGCTGAGTTTGGCATACAGCCTCTCATGTCTCAGCATCTCCAACACAATCCTGAGATGTCTCTCATGCTCCTCCTGGCTCTTGGAATATATCAGGATATCGTCTATAAATACCACTATGAACTTATCTAAGTACTGGTGGAAAACATTGTTCCTCAAGCTCATAAATACTGCTGGCGCGTTGGTCAAAAGAAACGGTCATGACTAGAAACTCATAGAGCGCATACTTCGTCCGAAGCGCCGTCTTCGGAATGTCTTCTCTCCGTACCTTGATCTGATGATAGCCTGATCTGAGATCGACCTTCATGAATACATATGCGCCACTCAGCTGATTCAATAAATCATCGATGTGTAGCAAGGGTACCTTTTCTTTATTGCTACGACATTTAATGCCCTGTAATCGTTATGCAACGTCTCGTCCCGTCCTTCTTTGGTATAATATGATGGTTGCTCCCCATGGAAAATACTAGCCCGATCGAAACCCTTGTCTAAGAGATCCTCCACGATGGACCTTCAACTCAACCAACTCTATCGGTGCTACTTTGAAGACGACAAAATAACTGTCTAGGCTCTTGGAGTCAACTCTGTAACAACTCTTTCTGTCATGTGGCAGGCCCAAAAAATTCTCTAGAAACACATCCTCAAGCCCTGATATAATACGGGGTACACTGGTTCACCTTCTGCAATGTGTGTCTCTAAGGTAGAGGGGCACCATGCTCCCGGGCTCCCTGAAGTATCTCAAACTCAGGGTAATCTGGTAGTCATAAATAATGTAATCACTTCGACAATCTCGCGTCGAGTGATATTGGCTCAATCAATCCATGTCTAGGATAAGGTCATAGTCTAGACTAAACCTCACAATAATTTCTCCCGTTCTGTTTCCAACATCAATCCTCAAAAAAAAAAAAAAAAAATCCTCGCCTAATGTATAATTCTCGCCTCAAAGTTTTCCCTAAAATTCTATTTCTCGAATTTCTTCTTTTCGTTATTTATCTCTCCAAGTCACTTAGTACAATAATGGTATCACTCAAGCACATACTGGAATTTCCTGGAATTCGATTATTATCTCCCAAGTGAGATCCTAAAATCCTCATCTCCTCTAGCTCATAATCCTCGTTCCTGGTATTGTTATCGTATACAACCACTAGTTTCCATCATCAGGCTTTGGATTCCTATAAATCATTCTAGGTCAAGATCAACAGTCCTTCTGGCTCTTAGTACTTCCAAGATCACTGCTACCTCAAGCACGGGTAGGGTACTACTGGGTCCAACTCTCTTGCCAACCTTCTACACTAGTTCTAGAATCCAAAGAACCCATCAATCTATCCTGATAAGGTATCAACCTTCTCCGAGAAAGGTATACGAATTCTGTCTTCTGCCGTCTGATCTTCAATCTTCTGGAGGGAATCATCAGTCACAAACATTCGTCTCCCCGAACAATAGGGGACGAGAAACAAGGATAGCGACATTGACAAAGATTGAACGAATGCAAAGTGGAAGTCCAAGGGCGATAATCACATACAAAGAATTTTAAAATCGATTATGGATTGAGATCCTACTCAGCAATCATATCTATTCCTAATTTGCAGGCTCGCTTGGCACAGTCAGGTGACCAAGAAGATTTTAATCGGACCTGCATGGGCCACCACAAAAATATGTCACGCCCCAGTCCCAAAATACGTAGGACCAGGAATACGTGACACGCCAGCTACGCATTCGACCAGACTCTGGTCTGACCCGAATACGTATAAGCTGTAATATAAAAGGGCACTATCTAGATATTCCATAAATGTAAACCTCTATGTCTTAATCCACAATGTACAACAGTATACAAGAAAGAGCTATATGTGCTAAGGTCGGCCGCCCAATAACACACTAACTCGAATAGACTCGAGAAGAAGTATGAGTCTACAAAACTAGGCTACAATAGCAGATGAATAATCAATATAAATAACCATAATGCCGGTAGATATAATATGAGTACCTGGTACCATGCTCGCAAGATATGCCACTCCATCAGTATCTCCAAGTGCTCCGTAATCGTCTATGCTGTAAAACTGGCAGGAAACTAGGTCCTCAGAGGGACGTAACAAGGTACAGAAATATAACATGCCAAGTAAACAGAAAGTACAAGTACACGACAGGGTACTCTATCATAACCAACTAGTGTGACACAGTTTAAAGACAATGTTCGACGCGTGGGCTTTCTAAAATAAAACTGTAGCTCCGGACACGGAAACACACGGCACGTACCGCAGCTCCGGGCAAAGAGTCACACGGGTGGAACAACTACACTAGATACAGGTATCACTAGAAAATACTACATATATATAAGCGCGTGCAGAGTAGCCCAAACGTCTAGTAATTGTCTTCCCCTTCCCAAGCGGTCAACGATTGTGCGTTGAACCTGAACCTCTAACTACAGTCTCAACACATGGAAATAACTCAACAGACGCGACCCTAAGGTCATCCCAGTCTCTGGTCATGATGTCAGTATCAGGATACAGGAATCTGGCACGATCACAGTGTATGAGTGTGTCCTGGGGTATCGATGTACTCTGGTACGTGCATCGAGGTTCTATGAAACATCAGTAATGATTCTAGGTCATTTAAATCGAATGTCAACACCCGGTTGTGAACCGGACACGAAATATCGAACACCACGTAAAAATGCGCACAATGTACAAAAAGAATAACAATATCTGTAAACTAAAATACTGGGTGGCACGGTACACTTGCCTGCGTGCGGCTGCTGATGACGGGGATCGGGTACCGCGTCCAATTCCTCAGGTCTCGCAGTACCTAGAGATGAGATACAAACGAGAATCAATAATCTAGTCTACAACAGACAGGGGTGCTACACATATCTACGCCTAACAGAGACTAGACACTAGGGGGTTGACTACCGTTGACCTTCGGTACGATAGTCAAAACAACTAGTCCTCTATATGTTCTCCTCAATTTAATTCTCCATAATTAAATTAATAATTTCTATCATGTACCATACATCCCGATCATTTATTTAAATTCCAACAAAAACTCACTTTACTTCCAATTCATAATTAAATTTTATTTGTTATATTTCATGTCGAAGGCAACCTCTAATCCACAGTCCAACTTTATAAACTACAAGATACATGCTCATTATAAAATTAAACTATGTCAACCTCATTAAACCCATCCTCAAGTCATTTTAATTTTTATATGCATTCACATTAACCTTATTTGAATTAACCAAAGTATTTCTTAACACATAGTGCTACGTAAGCCTACCTAACCATTTATATATATTCAAGGACCTTCTTTCTAATGTAATTAATCCACATATAATTATTTATTATTTCCTTCACCCATGCATATATCCATGACACATTATTCATATTTAATCATCATTAACATAACCTTATCCATGTTCTTATTTAAACATCATTAGCATACTCAATGTAACCCCATAATTACTTAGTTTAAATACTCCTCCCATTAACCATACATATCCACATAATATATATATCACCCTAACAACATATTAACATCTCCATAATTAACATTATTCTCTTATATAAACTCCTATTTAAAACATTTAATATTCTTGAAATTTATTACAAAAGAGGTGGAGAAATGAACCTCAAGGAGGCTCGTCGGAGTTGAGGGTGCTCGTGGTGGTGGTGATGAAGCTTGATGGTGAGGGGGGGGTCAGCCAAGTGGGAAAGGGGCTATGCACAGTCCAACGTGGCCGTGGGGATGGTGAAGGGGCTGAGGTGGTGGTGGAATGACTAGTATAGGTGTTGGTGAGGTGGTGATGAAGTTAGAGAAGAAGGAGGGAAGAAGAAGAAGAAGAAGAAGAAGAAGAAGAAAAGAAAATGGGGAGGGGTCTGCCGAATATGTGAGAGGGGAGGAAAGAGAATGAGGGAGGGGGGTTTTCAATGCTCTTCTTGAAATTAGGGCCAGCCTAGGGATATGTGTGTGAGGGGGAAAAGTTAAATAGGAGAGTGTGTAGGAATGAGTGGCTAGAAATGATTTGAATTAATTGAATGAGTGGTTGAGATGCATTATGGATAGGGGTAGGATTCCTTCATGAGGGAATGTGATTGGGACCCCATTTTTGGACCCCATAAATAATCATGACCAATGAGGTGTTGCCAACAATTTGTTAATTGCAAATAAACCCCCGTAAATTTGGGAATTTGCATAAACATATGAAATGACGTGAAAATTGTGCCGAAAATTGCGTTTATTAAATTGTATGACGAGGGGGTAATGTGGGTGAGAAACGGGTTTAATTAAATGGACATTGGGATTAATTTAGGATTTAAATAGGATTTACCAAGTTGGTAATCCCGAATTAAATAGAAATAAGCGTCCCGCGAATTTAATTTAATTTGGGGCACTTGGGGTCAAAATCCGAAAATGGCGCAAAAGCCAAAAATGGTGGGGGCTTGGAGTCAGTCTTGGACACTTTTGTTAGTCTGGCTCAACGGGTTAAGTTGGTATCCCAAAATTTGGAGTAACGACATAGGAGTCCGACACCGAATTAAATATGAATTTCGGATTCGAGAAATTGTGCAATTAATTTAGTGCACAACGGAATCTAACTTTTTGTGACGGAAAAGTCCAGTGCCTAATTTGGCGAGTTGAGTCGAGTGTACAATATTTGTACGAAATTTATGGGCTGAAAATGGGCTCCGAATAATTAGACAAAGATAGTGCGCGCCAAGGGTTTTAATTAATTAGATTAAATTTCCAGATAAATATCCTCTACTCTAAACCTCAATTTTTCCTATAAAAATTTTCCTGGCCCACTCTAACTATCTACAGAATAAATTGAGGGGGTTTACAGTTGGAGGCTGATATTTAGTGTTCTCGACTTGGTATTCTATAGTGGGTTGTGCCAGGTGGATATTCTCTATATTATTTTGCAGGTTATGTTCCAGTCCTAGAAATATAGGGGAGGTTGTGCCAAAATTTTCCAGAATTTTGGTAGGTGATTTGATTTGTATTTTTAGTTTAGTAATTTGATTAAGGATATTAATATGGGATGGGATAAGGATTTGATTTAGGAATATTGGTTTATAATTTGATTCGGGATATTAATACGGGATTGATTTTGACTTTTTGGATTTGATTAATAATTTGATTTTCAGGGATTAGTTATGGAATTTGATTAGTGATTTGATTCGGGTTATTGTTTCAAAAATTTAATTGGGGGGTACTCGACCAAGAAACTTGATTTTGGGTTATGGTTCAGGAATGTGATTCAGGATTGGGTTCATGATTTGATTCAAAAATTTAATTTGGAAATTTGATTCGGTAATTTGATTTGGGGATTGACTCAGGATCTTATTTTATATTAGGCATGTAGTTACTTATTTACCATTATTCATCGGATAGAGTAAGGGGTATAGTTCTACTCGGGAGACGGTTTGTGACCCCGGTTCTTGTTTGGTTTAAGGGTCGTGGATCTGCTCCAGAGTGGTACATAAATTTCCTTACCACTGTCCTGCGATGTTCATTATTAGATTATTGTTTTAATATTATTATTTCCAGATATTGTTCTAGATTAACTTGATTGGACTAGCAGTTGACCTATATCAGGATTGTGAACTTTGGATAAATTTAAGGGTTAAAAATTATTTTTCATTGGAAGTATGATCTTGGGATATTGACTTGGCAAGCTTTTGTGTACTCCAATTGACCTTGCAGGCTTGGTTAGAGGCATAATATTGTTATTACTGGATTCCTTGGACTTGGTTTATTATTTGAGTATTTCACGGAATGAGGCAAATATCGAGGTTATCAATATATGATTTTACCGGACTTTCCAAGTGCCCAGTACCTGTTACTTCTAAAACTTGGTAGACCTTAGTGATCTTGTATGGTTAGATAACGCAGTATTTAATGGTATTGCCCCTTAATTGATAGGGAGGATGTATATACATATATATGGTGGATCAAAGAGTTGTGTACCTGACATGATGGACCAAGGGATATATGTTGTTGACTTGCTGCTCTAGTGACTCTTCGTACTAGTACTTATAGATGCCTGACCTTGTTAGGTGGAAACTATATTTTATATCCCAGATTTTATGAGACTTATTGACTGATAGCATGTGATCACTGGTTCGGTGGATTCTTGTGAGCCTGTTGAGGGTCTAGCATTGTTCATGGTGATTAGATTAGTAGATGTGATCATATTTTCATGACCAGATATCTATATTCCATTGTGGATGGAGGAACTGTTGATAGCTTGACCCGACTGGTAGACCAAATTGATGGGTCTTGCTATACATGCTACGATATGAGCAGAGGATTTCATTGACTGATTGACTTAATGTGTATCCTGACTTGACTACTTATATCCGTGCTGATACACTTACTACGTGCTATGTGTTCCAACATGCTAAGTATTCCTACGCCTTATACGTTACATGTTTAGGTTGTGCACTGAGGTTCCACTTGATCCTACACGACCTATGATATTATATGATCTCGATTTCTCTTGCATGAGTAACTTCGTAGTTGGTCAGTGATCGTAGCCTAGTGTGGTTAGAAGTGATATACATTGATTATTGTATTACGCTCTGGATAACATCTTAGTTGG